>OZ005681.1:26736459-27988959 GCA_963930675.1 Gnaphalium uliginosum
AGAAGCAGAAGAAGAATTAGTAGCAGGTTATCAAACCGAATATTCCGGTATCAAATTTGGTTTATTTTACGTTGCTTCATATTTAAATCTACTAGTTTCTTCATTATTTGTAACAGTTCTTTATTTGGGAGGTTGGAATCTTTCTATTCCGTACATTTTTGTTCCCGAGCTTTTTGAAATTACTAAAAGGGGTAGAGTCTTTGGAACAATAATTGGTATCTTTATTACATTAGCTAAAACTTATTTGTTCTTGTTCATTTCTATCGCAACGAGATGGACTTTACCGAGACTGAGAATGGACCAATTATTAAATCTTGGATGGAAATTTCTTTTACCTATTTCTCTAGGTAATCTATTATTAACAACTTCTTCCCAACTTCTTTCACTGTAAAAAAATACTTATATATTCACGACTTGTCTCAAACAAGAGAAAGAAACAAGTATCCTATTTTTTATAGATATTCACGATATGTTCTCTATGGTAACTGAGTTCATGAATTATGGCCAACAAACAGTATGAGCCGCAAGATATATTGGTCAAGGTTTCATGATTACTTTATCACACGCGAATCGTTTACCTGTAACTATTCAATACCCCTACGAAAAATTGATCACATCCGAACGTTTCCGCGGCCGAATCCACTTTGAATTTGATAAATGCATTGCTTGTGAAGTATGTGTTCGCGTATGTCCTATAGATCTGCCTGTTGTTGATTGGAAATTGGAAACTGATATTAGAAAGAAACGATTGCTTAATTACAGTATTGATTTCGGAATATGTATATTTTGTGGTAATTGTGTTGAATATTGTCCAACAAATTGTTTATCTATGACTGAAGAATATGAACTTTCTACTTATGATCGTCACGAATTGAATTATAATCAAATTGCTTTGGGTCGGTTACCAATGTCAGTAATTGACGATTACACAATTCGAACAATTTTAAATTTGCCTGAAATAAAAACTTAAGAACTCATTTTAATCTAAAAGAATGACGATTTTTGTTTGGTGAATAACTAGAATTATATTCATAATTATATCGATTATTATTATTATATTTATATTGATTATGTTTTAATTTCTATAAAAAAAAGTTCTATGTCTATATTGAGGATTTGAAGATATATAGATTCAAATTACTCTTTCAATAGATTAGGCCAATAACTATATCTACATATCCAGAAAAATAGAATTTTTTTTTTACAACTATTATAAAAAGTTGAGTTACCTCTTTTTTCCTGACCGGGTCAATAAAGTTATGAAAGATTTTGATTTATTTATCTCTTTTTATATATATAATGGATTTACCTGGATTAATACATGATTTTCTTTTAGTATTTCTGGGATTGGGTCTTATATTAGGGTGTCTGGGAGTAGTATTACTTCCTAATCCCATTTATTCTGCCTTTTCGTTAGGATTGGTTTTTGTTTGTATATCTTTATTCTAT
The DNA here is from genome assembly GCA_963930675.1 of Gnaphalium uliginosum. NCBI lineage: Eukaryota > Viridiplantae > Streptophyta > Magnoliopsida > Asterales > Asteraceae > Gnaphalium > Gnaphalium uliginosum. Next base: position 26,737,909 of record OZ005681.1, read on the forward strand.
ATTCTATCGAACTCCCATTTTGTAGCTGCTGCGCAGCTCCTTATTTACGTAGGAGCCATCAATGTTTTAATCATTTTTGCTGTGATGTTTATAAATGATTCAGAATATTCCAAAGATTTCCATCTTTGGACCGTGGGAGATGGAGTAACTTCCGTGGTCTGTACAAGTATTTTTGTTTCACTAATTACTACTATTCCAGATACGTCATGGTACGGTATTATTTGGACTACAAAAGCAAACCAGATTATAGAACAAGATCTTATAAGTAATAGTCAACAAATTGGAATTCATTTATCAACAGATTTTTTTATTCCGTTTGAATTTATTTCAATAATTCTTTTAGTTGCGTTAATCGGCGCAATTGCTGTAGCTCGTCAATAATAACTCTTTAGAACTGGAAAAAATATATATATGAGCTATCACATGCATTTCCTTTTTCTATTTGACTTTGTATATAAAATAGAAATTCTTTATTAGTTCGACCTATTCCCAATATATTCCTTTATTCCATTACGTTATTTTATATTCTAGTTAACTAGTAAATCCAATTGGTTAAATTGTTGTTCATATTAAAATGAATCGAGATTGATAAGGAGTTAGTTAATGATGCTCGAACATGTACTTGTTTTGAGTGCCTTTTTATTTTCTGTCGGTCTATATGGATTGATTACAATTCGAAATATGGTTAGGGCTCTTATGTGTCTTGAACTTATATTAAATGCGGTTAATCTCAATTTTGTAGGTCTATATGGATTGATTACAATTCGAAATATGGTTAGGGCTCTTATGTGTCTTGAACTTATATTAAATGCGGTTAATCTCAATTTTGTAACATTTTCTGATTTTTTTGATAGTCGTCAATTAAAAGGAGCCATTTTCTCCATTTTTGTTATAGCTATTGCAGCTGCTGAAGCCGCTATTGGACTCGCTATTGTTTCATCAATTTATCGTAACAGAAAATCAACTCGTATAAATCAATCGAACTTGTTGAATAAGTAATTTAAGTAATATTTTTAATTTTATTAATTTATTATATTTAATTATTATAAATAAATTATAATTATATATAAATAAATTATATATTAATCCAGGTATTGTGGACATGCCGCCACTATATTAATATAAATAAATTTTATTAATTTATCATAAGTCACAAACCCAAATTTTATTTATTTTTATTATAGGATGTATTGGATCTCTTTTAGAAGATGGCATGCCGCCACTCGGACTCGAACCGAGATGCTCTAGCACTGCTTCCTAAGAGCAGCGTGTCTACCGATTTCACCATGGCGGCTTGCTCGAACTTATAATACCCTATTTCTATTCAATCGTCGAGATTGAATAAGTCAATTCACTCAAATAAGTTTTTTTAGTAAAGATTCAAATTGATAAAAAAAGAGTTCAGTAGTTTATATGAGTAAAAAATAGAATTCTTGCAACTCGAGAATTCTCTCAAAAATTATTTTTTCATTTTTTACTTTTATTGTCATTGTTAATATTAATTTATGCTTTATCGGATTTCTTAAATTGAAAAAAAAAGAGGGAATTTTTCTCAATGAATCTAAAATATGTCTATTTTGGATTACTCAAAATTCACACTTGTACAGAATATCTCAACAATTAAGTTCTTTTATTGATGATTGGACTGAAAATTGTAGATATATGATAAATACATTCCATATAGTAAATAAATGAAGAAGTAAGAAAGTTATCCAAAAAAATTTAACATGAAATCAATTAGTTTCAACAATTCATTAATTTTAACTAAAAATCTTATATCTGCCCTTACCGAGAAAGATAAAAATAAAAAATTTTCATTATTGTAAAGGTCGATGGGGAAAAAAAGACTCCCCACCACCAAAATCTGATTGAAAAAAATATACTAAAACTAAAAAAAATACAATATTTTTTATTTCTTTAGATTTCAGAAAATAGAAGAATTTTTATTTTAGACATCTTATAAGAATAAGATTATAAGATAAGATTATAAGATTAATAGACTGCCAATTGTTTATTTTATATTAACTTTTATTTATATTAACTTTCATATTTGATATATATATATTAACAAATTAATGATCCAATTTTTTGAGTCAAATCCATTCTGATTATTCCAATCGTTTAGGACTTAGTTGTTTGTCGTACAAAAAAACTTTTTGAATTCCCGGTAGAAAGAGATTTCCCTAATGACAAAGCTTTTAACGCTGCCCAATATCCTTTCCTTTTCCAAATATTTTTACGAATACGTTTTTTTGATATCGAAGTACGTTTTTTTGGAACTGCCATTTAAAAATGAAGAAGTTACTCATTGTTATAGTTGGATGTGAAAGACATCTATTGTTCAAGTTCAAAACCAATTATTTTTTCTTATTCATTATCTATTTTTCTATAAAAAAGATCTCTTCATCTCTTCATAAAAAATAAATATAGATCTGTGAAAATTTGATCAAAAATGACTCGAAATAACATAAAAAGTTTTTGATTCCATACACTATTAATAAAACCAAAAAATTTTGGTTTGGAACTCTAAATTCTCGTTGTTTATATCTCAAAGTAGTTATATCTTTAGAATCTATTTCTACTATTCTACTTAGGTGATAGAAATAAAAAGAAATAAAGAACCTAAAAGACCTGTATTTTCGTCATTCTATTCTATACTTTATTTACATGTAATAAAATACCTCAAAGGATTAGAAACTTTTCCCTACTAAAGTGAGTTTTTTTTAGTAAAACTTGAGAAAAAATACACCTAAATTCAATTTTAAAATTCGAATGAGACTAGTAAGAAATCTGTTAAAGGATACGTTTTTTGATAAAAAAAAGTTCATTTTAGATCTAGAATCTTCTAAACTTTACTAATAAATTGTTTTGATTGAAATGGAAAACAATCAATCCCATAATGAATTAGTTAATGAGTTGAAATAAAGTAACTAAAATAAAGCGTTTTTTTTCATTAGACCGATGACCTTAGTTAATCCTATAATTCATATCAACATCAAGTACTCTTTTTAGCCTAAATTTTTAGGCTTGTTTTATTATTTTTATTAATATTAATTATAAATAATTAGTATTACGATTATTTATCGTAATAATATAAATTTTCTTATTTATATTTATTTTAGATTATATTTCTTATATTATATGGCACTTGGTCATATTATATTCTTATATGGCACTTGGTCATATCATTTGACCAATTGTAACTTCTTATTTTGAATATTTGAACGATTTTGAAAAGACTCAGAATAAATACTAATATAAAATTATTAAATAAGTTAAATATTATTAAATTAAATTTAAATAATAAATAAATTAGTGCATATCTTTATTTTTTAGTGACTTTTTCGAAAGAGGTAAGATCCGGTGAATCGCAAACAATTAATTAAGAATAAAAAACTTTTTTTATGGAACAGACATATCAATATGCGTGGATAATACCTTTTCTTCCACTTCCAGTTCCTATGTTAATAGGGTTGGGACTTCTTCTTTTTCCGACGGCAACAAAAAGTCTTCGTCGTATGTGGGCTTTTCAGTCAGCCATATCAGTCACAAACCCATCTTTTCCGATTATTTATCGGCAAATGCTAAATCTTCTCGAATTGGTTCGTCTTATTACCCGTAATTAAACTCACACGTTTAAACCATCCAAACCTCTTATGAAGTCAGTATTGTCACATGCTTTGAAAAAACAACTATAATCTTGATTTGAATTTATTTGTAAAGCCCGTAAAAATTAAGAAACCCGTCAAATTAAAAACAATTAAAATTTGAATTGTTTAAAGTTTAAACCAGTATTTAAGATTAATCACGTGAAATAAAATATATGTTTCAAATTTCAATTTGATTAAATTAATATCAATATTAATATTTCATATATAAAGATATGAAAGAATATGAAATTGACTTTGTTTGCAATGTACAAAACGTCCGTAAAGTATAGAGAACAAAAAAAATTAGTCTCTTTTTATTTTTATTTTTATTTTTTTAGTATTATTATTATTTATTATTATTATTATTATTATTATATGGTTTGATTTATTTATTTTAGGTTAGATTTTTTTAGGGGAACGAAGACATTTTATTGATTAATTAAAGTTTAAGTGAATTTGGGAGTTTTGATTGGCTAATAGGAGTTCAATTTTTGCATTTAGATTTTTTAGGAGAGTTTTCTTTTATTAATATTTATTTATATTTATAAGATAAGATTAGATTTAGATTAGATTAGATTATTATTATTATTATTATTATTATTATTATTATATTATTATTATTATTATTATTATTATTATTATTATTATTTATATATTTATATTTATCAGAAGATTATTATAAGATATTTGCTAGATTATTAATTAAGATAAGATACAATCTAAATAATTAGTCTCTAGATATATATTCAGAACATCGTAATAAGGAATTTAGGATACACTTCCTGTTTTTTCTTCACCATACATGCATATTTTATACAAGCAACTTTAACTCTTTCTTCAAACCCTAGTTATTAGCTGTGGCAGAGCCCCATGTTCACCACATTCATGAGATCGCAACCGAGCTTCCGCTAATATCACGGTACAACATTGTTCCAAGGTTGCCCGTCAAAGCTGTATCGTGTTTTATGTGTGTTTGTAAGCCATGGCAATCATACTTATCATCACCTAAATTCTCCAAAATTCACCTCATCATATAAACAATAACCACCTTCACAACCACTCTACCATCAACAACACCATGCAACTTTCGCGTCATTGACTGTGAAGCACCTGATGATAGTTTAACTCCAAGTCGGCCTTTGCCATTTGAAGCCAACCATGAATACATATCGCTTCTAACATCTGAAAACGGACTAGTGTTCGTTGGAATAAAGAGTAATATTCATCACCATGAATACTTTGATTTTATATTATGGAATACTTTGACGGGAGATTATAAGATCTCGTCAAAAACAAATTCTCAAAAAGAATGTTTTTATACCACTGAAAAAGACTTGTCATTGTATTACAACTCCTCTGAAGATGACTACAAGCTTCTAAGTGTAACAAACTCTAGCAATGTTTACATATACTCATTGGAATCCGACTCTTGGATGAAAGTTGACTATCCTTTGGATTGTGTGATCCCAAGTCTTGGAGTTCTGAATAAAAAATAATTTATTTTCTTGGATAAGCAGGACACTGGAGTTCACATTCATATTCAATTATAAGATTTGATTTAAGGACCAGATAGCAACTCCCTCCTTGATCAGGAATCAAACAAAGGTCGTCGATGTGACTCTTGAGGTTGGTATAAGAGGGTAGCTTATGTTATATGCGTTATATGATGTTGGTGATATGTATATGATCGAATCATGGAGGATGGATGCAGATGGTACTATGTATAATCATGTTAGTTCATTTGTCAATTTTAGATTCGAGTTATTTTAGAAACTGACTAACTAAAGATAAAACTAAAAGAAATAAAACTTTATACAACCCAAACAATTCAATTCACTATTATGTATATATGATTTAAAACAAGATAAAAGTCAGGCCATTGCATTTTTAGATGAAATAGAACAATGATTCTATTTGCCTTCCATTATCTTGACCAAACCCTTGTATTAAAATCTCTCTCATTCACCTTTGAAGTCTGTTCTTTGTTGATTCTGTTTCTCGAAACCACAAAAGGTTTCATTGACCGAGTCACTCGTGCAAACGCTTTTGAAGGGTCGATGTGACGAGCCCTTGATAACTTTTCATCAACTGTTGAAGTCAAAACCAAAGATGAAGTAATAAAAGTATTCTCAACCCCACTTCGGTTGCGAGCATCTTGTTTACGCCTCAACTCGCGAAGTGACTCGGTGCCACTAACCAGGACTGACCCGTGACTAGGTAGTTGATTGCTGGATTTCAAAATTCTTCGGTTTTGAGTCATGACTCCCACCGGAGTGTGTGTTGACCATGTTTTTCGTTCATTTGGAGTATCTTTTGATTTTTCAGATGAAAATGATTGTACTTGCGACGAGAATTCCGATTGTTGAACTTGTTGTGTTTGCTTCTCTTCAAGCTCTGTTATCTGTACACGAAAATTCATGTCAATTATTAAGGAAATCTCATGCTACTTGAATCAAAATAACAAGTTTTTTATACAAATAAGAAAGGCATACAAAGACTATAACTTAGACATTCTAAAAAAGGAAACATTGCAACTTTCATGGAATGGAAAATCATTGCTTAAAGTTTCAGCAAGTCGTTCAAATCTTAAGCAAACTATAAACACCATATGTAAAAGCTATAAAAAGCATGCACGTTGGATGCTTGTGGCTAATAATCGTGTAAACTAAAGGGCGCGAAATGGGCGGGTTTGGCAGGTTGGGTAACGAGTAAGTTTTATGACATGTAACACAATTTGCAAGAAAAATCTAATTTGAAGTGTGTCAATATGACTGCACTTCAGGCTCTTTTTTTTTACTTGTACACCCCTTTTATTTTCTAGCTAATTACTCCCTCCGTCCTGTCTAAGTGTCTTCATTTCTAGTTTGGATTGTCCCAAAATAAATGTCCACTTTCATAGTACAACCAATCAAAAAAGTTTTTGAAAAAGTAAAGATTATATTTTATTGGAGAATAGTGTAATGATCGCACATTTCTAATATTGTGTGCTTTTTCATATTGGACACTTAAATTGGGACAGAGGAATTCTTATTTTACCCCCTAATCGACCCATTCATAAATAAATGGGTTGAAATTGCCACCTCTCAGATACAAAAATTACCTACAGAATTTGGAAGTAAGCCTGAACTTTAAAGTAAAAACTAAGAATTTTTTAAATGTATAGGCAATGAAAATGGAGAACCATGTTATTCAGCATCTGAGAGTCTCCCTGGGCATTTTTCCTTTCTAGCAACTGCTCAAGTTTCTTGATCTGCATTAGCAAAACAAATGAAAGTATCAGTAGCAGTAAAATCTTCTGAGTTATTTGCGGTAAAATACTCAAATGAAAAACCCTAAAGCAAATGATCATATGCCAAAGGTACCAAAACTGATTAAACAACCTTTTCTTCAGAAGTTGATAACTCGCGTTCAAACATTTGTGTTCTTTCTTTCAAGTTCTTCTCAACTTCTACAACCTGTTTCAGCAGAAGAGCAACTAATTATTTAGCATAGTCGCATAGACCACAAAACACTTGAAACTTCTAACAAGATAATGAATCAACAAACATACCCTTTTTTGAAGAGTCAAGCATATATCTTGCTTTTCCTTAAGTTCATCAGAAAGTTGTGAACTCTGCTTCTCCAATTGCTTGCATAAATGCGTCTTCAACTCAAGTTGGCCTGCAAGATCATCAAGCTTCTCCTGTTGATTTTTGTGCATCTGATCCTTGCATTTGACTTTGACTTCCAAGCTCTGATAACTTTCTTCCAACTTCTTTAACGCCTCGTCTTTGGATCTCAGATCTTGTTTTGCTCTATCAAGCTACAAATAATACAAAAGAGATTGATATGAAATTGTTGATATACTGACGCAGTTGCTAAAAGTTGAAAACGCATAATTAAATTTGACAAACATACTGATGGCTTCAACTTTTGAAGCTCAGTAGAGTCTGTTTGTTTCTTGGGTGGACCCAACTCAACACCTCTGACACGAGTCGCAAAGTTTAAAGAACTAAGGGTCTCACTCATGTCTTGCTCTGATGGGCTAACTTGCACATACATCAGAGCCTTGGAATCACCACCTGTTTCATGCAAAATTGAAGTTTTTGTGTCACTTAGAACGAACAGACTGCACATGTACACATAATGGTATCATTCATTTACCCTTTTTCTATTCTCAATTCTTCATTTTGTATCCCATCTATATAACTCACAACAAAATAAACAAGACTCAAGTCTCTTCACGCCATACATATATAGTACCCATTTGAAATTACCTAAAAAGTGAGAGCTTTCCAAAATATACCATGTGTGATAACTTGTGACTAATAGCAAACATGATAATTTAATTGCTTGTGTAACAATTTTAAACTTACACTTAGCAGACGTCCAAACATTGTTGCAAGTTTCTGACCTAATGACTCTTGAAAGATAAAGTTTCTAAACTGGACACTACAAAAGAAGATCTCGTTTGTAACCATTGAAGAGCATAGTAGACGAAGTTTGTCTATTATCCAGACTCAAACTCTGAGGTTTTCATGTTAAGGAAAAAACACTAGATATATAGTCACACTATCATCAATATACGATTTACTCATTCTTTCAAGTTCATCCAGTTGTTCACTGAGTACAAATCTAAATCATAAGGCTTACCAAGAGAATCTTGAAGCAGATGTGTCAGCTTGGAATTCCTGCAATATACTTTGAAATAAGGTAATGATATATAGCTAAGTGTCTGACTCTATTGGTCATAGTTTCCTGCTGTTGCGGCCGGTGCTCGTTTGCGCACGCGCGTGAACCAACCCAACAAACAAGAAAGTGATTGCTTACCATAATTCTAAAACTAACATACGAAAATTAACCTGTATGGTATATGACTGCTTTTTGAAGCCAAAGCAGATATGACATCCCCAAGCGCAGAAAGAGATCTGTTGATGTTTTGAGCTTCCTTGAGGCGGCCTCCTTGAACATCCGTTTTTGCCAACCTTTCACTTCCTGCTAAATCGACGAGCCAAAGCTTGCTCTTGGTGCACTCCCCATTCATCAGATTCTTTGCTTTTACCGTTATGCAAATCATACTGAAAGGGACGGGGGGACATATTCAGATTGGACCCTATAAAATGAAAATGTTAAAAGGACTTGATGTTTAAGGAAGTTAAGACTAACCAATGAGATCTGCTACTATGCTCATTGACATTGTTTGAACCTACAGCCCTCGCATTGCTACCAGCCTGGAGAGCATTCCAGACCTCACTAATGTTTTCAACCTTGGCTTCCACAATCCCCGGTACATGATGAGCACCTTCACTAGCTTGCCTAACTTCCAGTCTGCAGTATGAACAAAACTGGAGAGGCTTAATCTACTACATGTTCTATAAGGTGGCATTTGTTAATGGGTACGGGATTGAAAGAAAAGGAGGACAGAGAAGGGTTTGATGATAAAAATAATATATAGTTTATAATATGATTTAATTTAAAATTGGTATTTAAAAATTAATATAGAATAAATTATAATAGAGTATGGTACAAGTATGGGAGAGAGAAAGAGAACTTATGTATGTGTGAAAGAGAATGTTCAAACCCTCCATTTTAAGGAGGTTTCCTTATACCCACATTTCATGGGTTTGCATGAACCCATTACCACAAAACAAACAACAACAATCACTATCATATCCATACCCCCATTCCAAAACCCTCAAACCAAACACTTCCTTGGTTTTTATACGTAGAAATAATGCAACTCCGCAAGTTAGTAAAGGACAAGTTGTGCAAAAATATATATGTATTTCAACATAATTTCCATTTCTGGGGGCCAGTACTTTAAAAATCAATGTTTTGGGTACAGTTGTCCGGTTGGTTCCTGTAGTAGTTCTGACCGGTTGGATGCTGACATGGCACTTGTCAACTTGGGTACCATTGTAGTTAAAGGTGAGAAAGACGAGCGCCTAGGCAAAGAGGCGAGGCGTTTTACAGAGGCGCTCGCCTTTGTTAATTAGGCGACAAGCATAAAGGCGAGAAGGCGATCGCCTTTTCAAGATTTAGGGTTTTGGTTCTTTAATGGCTTTTTTTTTTAATTCATGAAGTCTCCTTTTTTCCCAGCAGGCAATAATGGATCTGTTTTTATTGATAAGATTGCCCTTTCAATAAAATATTATTTATAGATGATTAAAAACTTGATTCATGTCATTAGGATTAGATTGAATTTAAAATTCAAATCAATAAAAGATAAGCTTTCCCTTTTCTAAACATCCCAACATTACATCTTTTTTGACGATATGAGTGGAGCTGACGAGCCAACGTCCTATCAAGTAGAACACACCTAATTGATGAGGATCTAATGAATGATGATGTTGTGGATCTGAAAAGTGGGGAGGGTAGAGGGTAACTTGAAACTAGTGATGCTGACTTATTGTTAGAGTATTAGACTCTTTGAAAGTTTGTTTAGAGCTTATCTATTTTGGGTTTATTCTCTATAACACGACTATCTTAAAAGGTACGCATATTTTATATCTTCATATTTTGCATTTACTCTTTATTTTATGTCAGATTAATTAATTAATTATGTGATATATGTTACTAGCATAAAGTAACAGCTTAGTTCACTCGGGTGATTCTCGCCTTAGGAAAATACAGAGGCATGTCGCCTCGGTTTCGCCTGCCTTCGCCTTTAACTACCTTGTTGGGACTAAAATGTGGTTTTCGAAATTATAAGCCCCAAAACAAAAATGATGATTATAATAATAATAATAGAATGATTTAACTTTTATTATAGGATGTTTGAAAATATGTACAGTAATTTACTACCTTGCAAACCAATCACATTTTGTTAACATTAAGCCGATAAGTTAGATATATCTAAAATACTTGCAAAACAGAACTCTGGTGGACATTATTGTCTTTACAAAAATAAAAACTTAAATAATATTTTCTATCAAAAAAATATTAATTTATACTGATTTTTCCTAGAACTAACTTTTATGATATAAATTTGTAACCTTTTGCACAAAATATTGTTAGGTGTTAATTGATGAGAAGAAAAGCATATTAACGAGTTAATTTAGTAAAAGGTTTTAGTAAATGAAGTATAACTTACTTCTTTGATGTTCGCGAGGTAGCAAGCAGATCTCTGATTTGCTCATTATACACTTCTAACACACTGAGTGATACATCAAAGCTGAAAGTTTCTTTCCTTTCCTCAACTGTAGTAAACAATGCCTCCAACGTTCTATAGTTGACTCCGCGATTCTGCTCGGTACCCTCCATTGTGAAAGTCTTTCCTGTCCCTGTTTGCCCATAAGCAAATATACAAACGTTGTATCCATCCAACACAGAGATCACCATAGGTGAGGCATCTGCAAACACATCAACTAAAAAAACATACAAAACGCTAATGAGCAAAAGATTTGTAATACCTGGTCTGAGTTCAAATTTTCAACTCAGGACATGGTCCAGTTTTGGAAAGAATCAATAAGAAATAGAAGTGAAAAAGAACAAATGACCGTACTTCTAGAGGTGGCAACTCAACCCTTTTGATTAAGGATGGGTCAATTTCAGGTTATGTTTATTCTCTTTTGGTTCAAAGGGTTAAGATCATACAAGAATTGCTAAAATGGAAACAAGTCAGATGAACTAAACAGGTTGAAATTTTCCCAAAGTGTGATTTAATGCATAGAACCTCCTAAATGTTATAAATTATAAATTATATATTGTTATTGAGGTACTATAATTTATGTGTGATACCCTAATTGTTTTTAAAATTAAGATAAACGTGTTTCAGGTCAACCTGACCCGTATTAAACTGCACACAAATTACCCATTTTGCCTGCTACCAACCCACCTTACCCGCCCATTTTCCATCTCTAGTATTATAAGAAGCACTTAATGTGTATGATGTAAATGATACCTTTCACATACAACTACATGACTTAAAAATATGCTTGTGCGTGTAACTAAGGAATCTGTAGCACAGAAGAATAGACCGGTTCTGCATACCTTGATCATCAGTTGGGGTGTAAATACGATCAAATTTGTATAACTTTTTTGTTGAACCACCCGTAACTATTCCAATATCTCCATCTTTGCTAGCACTGAAGTCTACAACCATGGTGTGCCCAGCAGAAACTTCATGTTTATCTAGTGGTCGACACCTACAGAACACTCTAATGTTTCCTGATACAAAGATGGTCAACCTTAAGCTATTAATCAGACAAATAATATCAGTGAAAGTCAATGATAATCGGTATCTTGTGTGCCAAAGAGAAAAGGGAAATTGCCTTTGGCTTCTTGTACTTGGTTGTAGAGTTTTCTCCTCCTCACCAACTCCTCGTTGTACTTCTGCTTAAGGTCTTCAAACTGTGTAACTGCAATTCATTCACTGGATAAGATAAATTCATAAAAAAATGCAGTTAAGTTATCAGTTAAATTCACCTTGTTTTTGAATAGCAGAAATCATTTTATCCATATCTGGAATCAAACTAGCACATTCATGCGCCTCAATAGAGAGCTTAGTTTGTTCCTGCTTCATGTTCTGCATGTAAATCACAATGAAGTTCATTTAGAACGGAGGTGGCAATTTAAGCTCATTTACTTATGAACGAGTGAATATGAGTTATGTTATTTCTTTAACGGGTCAATTGGGTAAAATATAAGAAGTAAAGAAAAAATAAATAAAAAATAGCTTAGTAGAAAACAGATCAAATTGGCCAAAACAGGTCTTATTATGCAGAAAATATGTTTATTTCTATAAAATATATATATATGTGTGTGTGTGTGTGTGTGTGTGTGTATATATATATATATATATATATAATGCTTGTACTCATATTTGACACTTATATGCTAAAGTTGTAAAAAATTTGGGCAAAAGATGTTTTGGGTCGACCGCACATTTTGCTACCACAACTAATACCAAAATACTCATGGTAAAAGAAAAATAAAAAGGAGTTCAAATAAACCTTAATGTTCTTTTCTAGTTCATTCATGGCTATAACCCAATATTTCTTCTCGCGATCATGCATACTTATAGCATCTTTCAACTTGCCTTCTTGTAGACCCACAGCTTGAACTACACAGATAGTAAACTTTCATTATAGTATTTGAAAAATTCTATGTTAGAAATGACATGAACTTGAGCTTACCTAGACAGTGATTGTCAAATGACTTTTTGTCAAGTTCCATATTAACTTTTTCAAGTTGCTTATTTAAAGATGTAAGTGCCATCCATGCCTCATAACACTCATTTGTCTTCATGTGGCAGCGAGTAGTTAGCTCTTCTATCTTCTTCTCATACTTTGAAATGTACTTCGTTCTGATATTATTAAACTGCACAGTATCAGATCCTTTCGGTACTTCTTTGATACAGATCCCATTAATAAGTGGTGTTCCGTGAACACCTTTAAACTTTATTGCTAATACTCCATCTATCGCTACAGTGACTCTAATATCCATCAACTTCAGTGGCTTATTAGCACCAACATACGAATACACATCAAGCTCCGACACAACCTGTTAATATTCCACATATTACTCATTATTTAAAAACTGTGCATTGTGTGAAGAAAATTCACTGTCATTATTCTCACATCAACAATATTAAAGAGGTTAAGGTGGCAAATTGTGAATTTCAGATGATCTGGTTAACGAGTCAAGACAGGTTGGGCTGACCCGAACAAATTGTATGTCACTATGTCAAAAAAACTTACATATAGTTAGAGTGTTATATATGATTACGAAACTGTATCATAACAATATCAATTAACATTCTTGCATAAAGCTGTTTAGAAGGTCGTATGCGCTAGAAATTCACTTTAGCCAACTTATGACCCATTTCCTTTTGGTTAAACGTTTATGACCCACTCGACTTGTCAGATATTAAACTTAGCACAAATCAACCCATACAGAAGTAAATGGGTTGAGATTGTCATCTCATAAAAAGTGCTTTCGGAAAAACTAATTTACCAGCTCATCTTGCGCAAATACATCAAAAACTCTAATTCCTACAGGACCATTCGTATTTATGATTTCAGCAAAATGAAGGTCAACCAAGTAGTCTCCACAAGACAAATCATCAAAGTGGTAACAGAAGTTCCCAAACCGTGCTGACTGGTACAAAGACGACAAACTACCACAGTCAAGTATGATTTCGTTGGTCCTCAAAATATCCCCTCCTTCAAAAGCATGATCTTGCATGACATGTATAATGGAATCTCCATAATTTTGCATTCTATCACCACCGACATTTATGAACTTGACAACTTTATCTGATTCACACAATAAAAGCAATTGGTAGATATGATTATCTTTGTTTCGATATGCATCACACACAAACTACCAAAAAACATTAACTGTTGAATGCCTTTTTTTAAAAGACTATGGGGATGGTAAATTGTACAGGCTATATGTGAAATTTAGAACTATTGAAAGACTAAAGAACTAAAAAAATAAAACTAAGAATTATGTTAATTAGTATTTCATGACCAAATTTTGAAATTGAGAAATTAAAAGGAAATAAATAAATAATAAAAATTAAAAGAATTAAAATTAGAGTTTATCGGCAATTAAACATACAATTGTCCAAAAAATCATCTTTGAACTGTGAAAATAAATTTATTACAGAGAAGTAAAAATAAAAAGAAAGCATAAAAACTAGGGCTAATTACAGGCAGACATATATTATACACCATTTTCCAATCGAAGAGATAACAAATTTGGGCAAAATTCAGATATATAAATGAGCATTTAACCCCAAATTTGAAATTAAGATCTCTTGGATAAACGTAACCTCTAATAGCTTCTGACACTTACACAAGTAAATATTTATAAAAGATATCTAAACAAATTCTCAGAAATTAAATAAAAAGGAAATGAAGATTAATGAAAAAACCTGAGGATTTATATTCCGTTAGACCTGTTGGAACAAGTTTCGAACCTAAAACGCACAAAACTGAATCATCATCACAATTTTTATCCGCCATTACTAATGCTTCTGTTTCTTCCGTGGAAACTGATTTCCTTTAACCTAAAATTGTAAATGGATTTATACGGAGTATGTTTTAAGTAAGTTTGGGGATGTGTTCTTCTTGATTTGCTTTAAATGAGGTAAATAATAGTGTGGTTTGATGTGGTGATTTGATTGGTTACATGAAATTTTGAATTTTAAAACCAAACAAACGAATAGTAGAAATGGCGGTAATCCCCAATGGGCCAACCGTTGTCTCAATTCTCAACTTCTCAACAATGGAGTATGTATATAACTGTTATAATATAGATCAAGATGTTGAATTGGTGTTAATTCAGATAAAAAGATCATTAGAGTTCTATTTTTCTTTTTTTCGTGAAATTACCGATGAAAATGCGCCGAGGGTAAACAATTCATTTACTCTAAAATCTTAAAAGTTAATTATCTCAAAAATGGTAAATCGAAAAATTATGAAAATTGCACCATAAAATTCAGCGTTTTCTTCTCTTCGATTAGACATTTCACAATGTATACTTTCGACGAGTTTTTTTATTTTATTTTTAGTGGGTTTTACAAATTACTGACACATGTGTTAGTGTTTGGTTGTACATTTGATTTAGGGTTACGGTTAGGGCTTAGGGTTTAGGGTCTAGAATTTAACAGGGTTTAGGATTTAGATTTTAGTAGAATTTAAAGTTTAGAGTTTTGTCAAGCGTTTAGGGTTTAGGGTCTGGGGTTTAGGGTTTTTTTGCAAAACCCTAAACCCTAAACCTTAAATACCAAACCCTAAATCATAAACGCAACATGTTAACACATGTGTTAGTAATTTGTAAAATCCACCAAAAAATGAAAAAAATAAATAAGCTCGTCGAAAGTATACCTTGTGAGATATCTAATCGAAGAGGAGAAAAAGCTGGATTTTATGGTGCAATTTTTCATAATTTTTGGATTTGACGTTTGTGAGATAATTTTAAAAAAAGATGGGGTAAATGAGTTTTTGTACACATGGCACAATCTCATTGGTTCTCCCATACTTTAGATAATTGTTGTACTCCAATAATCCCATCTCGTTAGTTTACATGGTAAATAGAAAGTTAGATCATGAAATCATGTTGGTGGTGGTTTTAAGAAAATAGATGAAGAAATAACATCTATAAAACATTGAGAACCATAAACTCCAAAAAGATGAATACCTTACAATGAATGACCAATGTACTCGAATATAAATGGAAGATTTATATTATTAGAATCTTGAATATGCATGCATATGACATATATCTTTCACTTATTAGTTTTAACCGAAATATTACATAAGAATAAAATTCAACAGTGTTGTATATATAGGAGTCCTCAAAATTGACTTTTAGTTTACTTACAATTTTTTGATATATTTAAGCTGATCATTGGCAGGTACGTTTAATAGATAATAAGGAATACATAATAATATCACCATATAAACTAAAATAAAATGTTATGACAACGTAACGAAATCTTTTAATCGATTAGGAGTAAATAGTATATTTATATACAATAGTTTATAATCTATTAGGGGTAAATAGTTCTAAATCATTTTGGATAATTGATTATAATTACTGCTAACGAATATTAACTAATAATATTATCATATTATTTACATTTATTCAAAAAAATATTTTTTTTATTTATTGGCAAAATGGCAAAAAACTGCAAAACCGGCCGAACAGACTGGTTTTTGCGGTTTAGTCCGGTCTGGTCTCATAAGTTAAATGGTCTGGTCCGATTTGAATTTCACTAAACTGTCACACCGCGATTCGGTTTAAATTTTCGCGAAACGGACCATACACCCCTAGCTCTTACGGTAGTTTGTAATGATACAAATATGGACATTGATTCTCTATTCATCCACGATAATTTCAACATATTTAAAACCTTAGAAACCGGAGTATAAGTGGAAATTGGAGATAAAGTGGTCAACATGATCGCTCAAGAGAACACGATCACGGACTTCTTTATGCAAAGAAGCTTATTGACAAAATCAGCCCCTGAGCTATCACCATATTTTCATAGACGCCCATTGATCCATCATTTTCTTCATTTGTGAACTTTTTGTATTTGTACGATAGTTACGACAGGTGATTCGATTAACTTATCCCTTTATCTTTAGCCTTTAAATATATTGCCTAAACAATTAAAGAAAACTAACAAATACACAAATAGGATTAATAGACAATATAACGTCAAACTGTTACAAAATGTTCAATTTAAAAAAAAAAAATTGTTTACTTAAATCAACCCTAACTATACGAAATTTGTTTAGAGATAACTGAATTTTATAAAATATACTTAAGAGATAACTAAAATTTATAAAAATTTTTAAAATGATGATTTTGTAACCCATAATTTCAACATAGGCAACATGTCTTAAAATTAAGTCATTTTTTTGTTAAAAATTTAGATTTTTCCCTAATTGAACATTTTGTGAATTTTTGATACTCTACATGTCTATTAACCCTACATAACTACAAATTAGCAAATTACCCGTGCATAGCAGCGGTGATGAATAAATCCACATATTTACTATGTTCAAATTCGATTTTAAAACTTAAGTAACATCTAATAAATTGGCCATTATTTATATATAGTTTGTAAAAGATGAATTGAAATGATATGTTAAATTATTTTAAAAGAAGATGTGCAAAGTTAAAATGGAAGGCTTTTATGAATATATATTATAAATTAATGATTGAGTTTGGAAAGATTGAGATAATTAATGAATTTTAAAGAGTAATTTCGACTTTAGACATTGTTGAATTCAATTTTAAAAAAATGATGGAGATGTTTTATATGTAATTAAGATAAGTAAATTTTAGCAAATAATGATCTCATGACACTATTTGTTTGTTTTTCTTAGACTTAGACGTACAAGAGCGATTTGATTTATATTGACTGTTAAGACAACTTTTATTTCAAAGCAAACGAGTTTGATAAGGCTAGTAAGCTTTTACAAATAATTGCAACATAATCCTATTTGAAAGGCTTCATAATTGGACTAAACATGATTTTTTAGGTAAACTTCCATAACCATAACCAAAAACAATATATGCAAATTATTGTCATACTTTTGTCTATGGAATTTTCACTAGCTATTCAATTACTATTAAACTCTGTTCATAAGGAAAACAAGCAAAATTAAACGCATTATGTAAGGATACCTATGGATTTTTACTTTTTTCGAAACACAAATACCTATTGACAATAGATAAATATTTGCAAAATCAAATGAGAAATGTATTTTATTAAAATCCAAAAAGAAAAAAAAAATGTATCATAAAATTTTCATCTTTTGCATGCAAACCTCTATTTAGCTTCTAATAAGCTATAACTATCAAGCTCACTTTTACCACCATTTTCAACAACAACTATCTTAAATAACCTAGTGATGTGTGAGAAACTTTTAGCTAATAGCGAATGGGTTGAACTCTTACTTTAGACATGCATATAACATGCACTTTAATTTGTATATACAGAGTAATAAGTGGATTAGGTTGTGTTAGAACATCTTTAACGTTGTCCTCAACTTTATTGTGAAAAAAGTACACTATTATATTACGTGTTAATTATTATTATTATTATTTTTTTGTTAAATATACTTACATTAAAAGAAAAAGTTTGTTTCAATGTACTATATTAAAATTCTTTCTAACTAAATTAGCAAAAATAATTCAAAACTATTATTTACTATTTTAGTTATTTCATAGTTTTATTTACTTTAAAATAATTAAACTAACTTTTATATTTTATAAGAAAATTATAAAAGTATCGAAATCTTGTAATAAATATATTAGCAAATATTATTTAGTAGTTTTAAAAACTATTTTTTAATGTTAAAATATCCACTAAATTATATTTTCACACTAACTTTAGTGCAAACACTAAAATTAGTTTTTTGAGTATGTTTGACAAAACTAGCTGGTAGCTGGAAGTGTAAGCTTATAGCTGGAGTTTATTTTTAAAGTTAGAAGTTAGAGTTTATTATTTTTTATAAGTGTTTGACAAAGTAGCTGAAGTCGTAAGCTTATAGCTGATTGACTTTAAAAGACAAAATAATATATGATAAGTAATTATATAAAAGATTTATATGTAATTTATCATTTTATAAGTTAAGAACATATTTTAAAAACTAGTTCAATTTGCCTTTCTTTTAGAGTTTATTTTTTTTCATAAACTCTACATCCAAACAATGCTAACTTATGAAAAAAAAACTTAAACAAGCTCACATAAGCTAAACACACCAACTATACATTTTATACTACAATTCATATAGATACTCTGAAGTATCTAGAGTGTACATTAAAAAGGGCTCTCAATTTTTCATCTTTTTTATAAATTAAAAGCTATTATTAATACAAAAAGAAAAATCCAAAATAAAAGCTTAGTTGAAACAATTTTTATAAATTAGGACCACTTCTGTAACAATACGACAATTTAATGGGTACTTTCTGTAACTTACCTCGAGAATTCCCCCATCCACACTTCCCTTGATCCCAAAGATGTCTCTCACACACCGTAAACACAGTTACACAACTAGCAACAACAATCCAACGTACAACAATTACTCCATCACGGTACAACTCAATAATCATCACCATTCTACATTTAACAATTAACCATTTGGACAAATGAAACACCAAAAACTTTCTCCATTCTCTTTATTACAAAACACCATACAATTTTCAATCCACAAATTACAACTCATTAAATAACTCCATCTCTGTATTTAGTAATTTGTGGTCTGGAAAAAAGAATTACCATAATTTTGGGGGCAGTACTGTATATAGACTGTCTAATTGTCTGTATCTATCTATATATATAGTCTATACAAATCGTGCGTTTTGACCCTTTTTACTTCCCCTTTCAATAATTATTCTCTTTCTCACCGATTATGATCAGCAGAATTCAATTCGATTTCAGTTAGATTGTTAGGGTTTTATATAAAACGAATGATAATGGATTGATGTGGAAGCAAAAAAAGAGAGGAATTTGATCTGTGGAAATGTCTCCGGTTAAATTCTTGTTTATGTTTTTGTTCATATCGATCATACTATGGCTGCTCTTTATGTAAGTAATAAGCACATTAATTTAGTTGATTTATCCTGTATCTTTGATGTAGCTATTTTGTTTGATCATGTATTGTGCTTTTAGGAAGAACTTGTATTTGGTGAGGTATGATTGAATATGATAATGCTGTATACTTGCACAATTTTGTATGTATAGGTGGGTGAAGATTGATTATAATGTTTGATCTTATAATTCAGTAATGTTGAATTGTCAAATTTGTAGGTTGTGCTATAAGTTATGTGGAAAGCTTAATTTTTATGTGATTGAGCTATAGATTGTGAAATTTAGATCACTATAATTTGATTTTTTGATCGCTTTGGTTGAGTTTTGTAGGTTGCCACTGTTACATGCGCCAAAATTTTATATTATGAAGTGCTAAGTATATAATTTATGCCAATTTTGTTACATATTATGAATATAGTTTGTCAATTTAATGGGATTATTACTGAGATTACAAATAAAATCGCATCTCAGGTGGTTGGTTGTCTCCTTAGGCCTTTTTAACGTCCAGAGGTCTTTGATGTGCTTATAAACTAATTGTTGCGGGATTGGAAGTTGAAATAATGAGCTTTGAGCATTTTTGTTAAACTGATTATGATCATGATTTTATTTACTATTTGGGGTCATAATTTTCGGATTTGGGTAATTGGGAAAGGATTTGATGTTAAAAAAAGTTGATTATTGAAAGAAATGTGAAGTTACCTGATTATCCGTAGCTTTAAGAAGTTGACTATGATCTTTGCTAGTTCCGATTTTGGTATATCAAGTTGTAGTGATAGTGATCACCGTTGAAATGCATATCCCGACACTACCTTAATCATCTATATTTTGTATATGGAGTTTTTGTTTGACCATAAAAATAATATAGAGCAGTAGCTAAGTGACATGATGTTGATGCATTGAACATTCAGGTCACATAAGTTTTAATAAGTCCAGGTATGCACGATGGTAGATCTGAAAAAACAAAACAGAACAAAACTTTCTGCAGTATAATTGCTAGCAGTAGCTTTTTTGCAATGAATAATAAATCTTTGCCTGAGTCACTTGGGTAGAATCATCGATGAATCTCTGAAGATATTTGAGCTAAACTTTGAAACTTGAGCAATCGAAAATACTCTTTCGCTGGTATATAAAGTTGAAATATGGTCCGAGTAATAAGTAGATGGATATGATAATAAGCTTTTTGTTTGGTAATGTGACAAAGACAATTCAATTTTTTTGGTTCATGTTGCAAAAAGTTATATTGCGTTATGTGTCGCATGGATGCTATTTGTATTTGATTTGCATTTGATATTTGTAAGAGTACCGAAGTTTGTTCAAGATAGCAATTCCTTTATGAAGGAAGGCACTGTAGTATGTTTCGTAGTGTTATGTCTAGTTACATTTTTTCGGTCAATATTAATACAAGTTCTAGATTACTTAAGTAAACATATCTTATTTCAGATTTGCTTCCAAGTTATTGGCTTGGACTTTGAGCCGGATTTTGAAAGCATCAGTGGCCTTCAAAGTTAGTGGATGGAAATGTTTGAGGGATGTCACAATCAAGTTCGAAAAGGTTATTCATCCTTTGCTTTGGGCTTTTAAAGTATATTTAATTGTGATTGTGATTAAATCTTTTTTTTCTCTCTTTCTGCTACGTCTGCTTTCATATCTTGCATGCTGAAACTATTTTATGGTTCACAATTGACATTCATATCATTTGAAGATCTTCTATCAGAAATTATATAAGCCAGAAAGACCTTAATTTAAGTTATAATGATCTAGATCTAGTTAGATGACTTGTTTTTATATAATCCCAACTAGTATTTCAGGGAACTTTACCTTCAATCTAGAAAGGCACATATATCTATCATTTTTTTGGATGATAAACCTTGACTACAACAAAACCAAGGAATTCTTTCAGAAAACAGGATACAGGTACGTATCTTGGGTACAAAAGATGCTTTATCTACCTTTCTAATATTGGGTTTGTAGGCAGCCAAAGGGAACATAAAAGTCAAAATTGACAACTTATTGCTATACACTCAGTAATTTCACACTAAACTACCGACACAATCTAAAAGTTGATTTCGATTTCAATTAGTTCTCGTTATGCTTTTTACTGAAGTTCACATGTTACCGATTTTTCTTCCTGCTAATGTTGTTTTTTTTTGCATATTAAGTATGCACATTTGGGGATAATATAGTTTCATCAAATTGCATGTGATGTTCTTGTAAGTATTTGTCCATTATTGAGATGACAGAAGACTTGAACTTTACGACCCGATAGTCTGATAGCTGCTACCTGACATCATATCTTGCTCATTTCGATGTTATCATTGGCTATTTGCAGGGCGCGTTTGAATATGTTTCTGTTGGTGAAATCAGATTTAGTCTACGCCAATCCTTGGTTAAACTAGGGGTTGGTTTTATGTCTAGGGACCCAAAGTTGCAATTGTTGATAAGTGACATAGAAATTGTTACAAGGCCTTCAGATTACAGCACAAAGAAAACAGAGTCACAGAAATCCCGCAAATCCCGCAGTAACCCAGGCAGAGGAAAGTGGATGGTTGTGGCTAATGTGGCAAGATTCTTATCGATATCTGTGACGGATCTGGCTGTTAAGGCAAGCTGTTCCTTACGAAAATTGCTAATGTTTATGACTAGTTTCGTTGGTTTTCTTTCTTGCTTACCGCTTCTTTGAATATGACCCTTATCTCGGACCTGTATTACCTACCTTTTTTGTGATGTAGAGCTCTTGTCAGTACAAAATTCTAAATGTAATCCTTTTTTTGTGTTTGGTTTTGTGTGTGTGTGAAAATGGGAAACAAATGAATCTTTCCTTGTTCTATGAGTGTTTGGATTATACTCTTTCACCCTTCAGTTGAATGGCTATCTTTTGCCTGATAAGAGGGTACGTTACAATATGCACACAAAATATATTTTCTTATATGTGGGTGTCTGCGAGATTTTGTTTTTTAGATAATATGCAATGTGGTCGAATGTGGAGAAATTTACTTTTGTGTTGGGTACTGAATAGCATTCAAAATATTGGTATTGTGCATATAGTTAATTTTTATCTTGAGAGTCTTGTACAAATATATGGGTTAAATTGTCTGTGAGACACTCTACCTTTTGCGTTACAAGAGTTTCATTTTATCATCTGCTTTTGATTTTCTTTTATTTTGGGGCAGACACCAAAAGCTACTGTAGAAGTTAGAGATTTGGGAGTTGAGATATCGAAAGATGGTGGTACAAAACCTTCCGTCCTCGTGAAATTGCAACTTTTGCCTGTTGTTGTTCATCTGGGTGAATCGCGTATTAGTTTGGATCAATCTTTAAGCTTTTGCAATGGTGAAAGCTTTACTGCTGGACAAACATGCTTTGCAACGTTAGATAAGGCCTCTGCTCCTTTTGTTTGTGAAGAGTTCCATCTCTCTAGTGAGTTTGGTCATGATAGGTTGGCTTTCTATGTCTTATAATATGTTTTCTGTGCAAACTTATATTACACTTAATTGTTTGTGTACTTTCATAACATCGTGTTTGTTAATTGATGCCCTAATTTGATACTGATTATGTACCTCTCTGAAAAACATAACTCATGTGGTTCTTTCGGTCTAAATACCTGCTTTTTATATACTTTTTTTCTGTGTTGACATGTAATGTCTGACCACCCACTTCAACTCACGTGAGCTCGTATTATTATAATCTTATATACTCTTCCCCCTCTCTTTTATATTTTATTGTAAGCAGTTAAAACTGAAGCTTTTGTATATAATACTCTCACTGCAGAGAAGCAGGTATTGTAGTAAAAAACGTGGAAATTTCAATTGGAGAAATTACTATGAACTTAAATGAGGAACTGATTCCTGGAAAGAAGTCATCCGGCACTCAAATTGATGAATTTTTACAGTCAAGCAATGAATACAGCATTCCTAAAAAGCAACAAACTAAACAATCTCCCCTTTTGGCTATTAGCAAGTACACTTCATTCATCCCGGAAAAGGTAGCAAGTGCTGTATATGCTAAGGCAAAACTAGAGTTCATATTAGCTTATATGTTCTCTCTATCTTTATAATAGGTTTGTCTTGCTTTGCCAAAACTGAATGTGAGATTTATGCATAAAGAACACTGTATTGTTGTGGAGAATAACATTATGGGGATCCAGTTTAAGAGCGTGAAGTCTCGGTTTATTGAAGATATTGGAGAAAGCACACGTCTTGATCTTCAGTTAGATTTCAGTGAGATTCATGTATGGGTGTAATCAGTAATGTTTTATATCTTGGCCTTTTTTCAATGTTACTGATATTCGTTATAGTTCTTTTTCTAATGATACTCTCTTTCTTATGATGCAGCTTCTTAAAGAAGCTGAAAATTCTATGGTGGACATATTGAAGCTTGCCGTTATTTCCTCGGTTTACATTCCATTACAGGTACATTCGTATGATTTTATAAAGCTAGTGAGATAACTACTTAATATCTGTCTTCGTTTAGGTGGCACTTTAATTGATTCATTTCTATTACAGCCTATATCACCTATAAGATCTGAAATTGATGTAAAGTTGGGAGGCACCCAATGCAACTTGTTTATGGGAAGATTGAAGCCATTGATGAAGTTGAGCTCCTCGAAGAAGAAAAAGATGGTGCTTCGAGATGAAAATGTTAATCCACCATCTGTCCAGTCAAGTAGTTCTAAAGCCATTATGTGGACGTGCACAGTTTCAGCTCCAGAGATGACTATTGTTCTGTTTGATTTGAGTGGATTGCCGATTTATCATGTAAGCAATTTATCTTGTTATTATCCTACTTATTGTTTATCTCTGTAGACAAAGTGCATCTAAATATAAATTTACAAATCACAAAATAAGTGTTACATAGGTGATCATGTCAGATGAAGATTCTATTTAGTAGATGTGACAAAATGGGGAAGCTACGCGTTGGATAACGGGCCTGTGCTGAAATGGATGATTCTAGGCCAAAAACACTTTTTGTCCTTTTTCTATTATTATAAATAATAAATAATAATTAGTGTCTCATATGTGATTACAGAAGCTCTCGTATTTCAACAATAATCTAGCTTTTTAATAAAAAGAATCAGGAGGCTTTATGAATTAACAATACACTTTGGGTGACTTTCTACCCATTCGATTCGTTTCATTTTAATCTATATTTTTTTATTTGACTTGTTAGAGATAAAATATAACACAAAACTACCCATTTACAAGTTTCTTAGTTGAGGTTGACACCTCTATTAATCAGAGTCAAATATTCGGTTTATGTACATATGTTAAACATGAGACATACTATTGATTGATCTGTTCCTTAGCTTTGAGAAGTTCTATCTAAACTGATTTTCTTGGCATTTTTTGCTTGCATCTATTTTCAGGGTTGCTCACAGTCTTCACATGTCTTTGCCAACAACATATCCAGTACAGGCACTGCAGTTCACTTGGAACTTGGAGAACTCAATTTACACATGGCTGAAGAGTATCAAGAATCTTTGAGAGAAACTCTTTTTGGCGTTGAGACGAATACCGGTTCGTTACTGCACATAGCAAAAATTAGCCTTGATTGGGGCAAAAAGGACAAGGAGGCACCTCAAGAAGCCAGTTCAAAGCTTATATTAGTACTATCTGTTGACATAACTTCCATGGGTGTGAACTTGACATTCAAACGTGTTCAGTCCTTGCTATCAATTGCATTCTTGTTTAAAACGGTGTTGAGAAGTTCATCTCCATCTACTAAAACACCTGCACAAATTCGGGCAGCACGTTCAAAAAGACCATCAGGGAAAGGGATTCGGATAATTAAGTTTAATCTGGAAAGGTGTTCCGTAAATCTTTGTAGCGACATTGGCTTGGAAAATGAAACAATTGAGGACCCAAAACGTGTGAATTATGGATCACAAGGTGGTCGTGTACTTATTAGTGCTTTAGCTGACGGGACCCCACGGACTGCAAAAATAGCATCAACAGCTTTAAATGAGCACAAAACAACAAAGTGTAGTTTAGCCTTGGATATTTATCATTTTAGTTTGTGCTTGAATAAGGAGAAACAGTCGACTCAAGTGGAGCTTGAAAGAGCTCGATCTGTTTATGAAGATCATTTAGAGGACAGCAATTCTGGCACAAAAGTGACATTATTTGAAATGCAGACTGCAAAGTTTGTAAGGAGAGCTGGTGGTCTGAAAGAGATAGGTGTTTGGTCTCTTTTTAGTGCCACTGATATTACAGTAAGGTGGGAGCCAGATGTCCATTTAGGATTGGTTGACCTCGGGTTGCGAATGAAGCTACTGATTGATAATCAGAAGGACATATATAGTAGTAGAGATAAAGAAAACGAACTTTCAAAAGAAGATTCTATAGGACCATTACCGTCAGAAAAGAATAAAAGAAAAAAGGAATCACTTTTTGCTATTGATATCGAGATGCTAAGTATAACTGCTGAAGCTGGAGATGGAGTTGAAGCAATGATTCAAGTTGAGTCATTTTTTTCTGAAAATGCTCGTATAGGTGTACTATTTGAGGGTCTAATGCTCACTTTCAATGCTTCAAGAGTGTTTAAAAGTGGCAGGATGCAAATCTCTCGCATACCGAACAACATAGCAGAGTCAGATTCCAAGTGGGATTGGGTGATTCAAGCATGTGATTTGCATGTTTGCATGCCATACAGATTGCAGCTACGTGCTCTTGATGATTCAATTGAAGAAATGTTGCGTGCTCTAAAGCTTGTCACTGCTGCTAAAACCAAAATATTATTTCCAAAAAAAGAAGACAGTAAAAAACCAAAGAAGCCTAGTTCCTCAAAAATTGGTATAGTGAAGTTTTATATACGTAAGCTGACTGCTGACATTGAGGAAGAGCCCTTACAGGGTTGGCTTGATGAACACTATCGGTTAATGAAGAACGAGGCTCGTGAACTGGCTGTTCGGTTGAGTTTGCTCGATTCAGTTACCGTGAAGAGGAGCCAATCTCCTGCAGTTGCGGATGAAGACGATTCTAGTAACAAAGGCACGTTTCAAGTTGGTGGAGAAGAGATTGATTTGCAGGATACATCATCTGTTGAAAAACTTAAGGAGGAAATTTATAAGCAATCGTTTCGTTCGTATTATCGGGCATGTCAGAATCTTGTAACAACAGAAGGATCGGGTGCTTTTCAGGATGGATTCCAGTCTGGTTTTAGGCTTAGTACCTCTAGAACGTCTCTTTTTTCTATCACTGCAACAGAGCTCAATTTAAGTTTGTCAGCGATTGAAGGCGGTGAAGCTGGGATGATAGACTTTGTACAGAAGCTTGATCCAGTTGCTCGTGAATATAAAATTCCATTTTCTCGCCTTTATGGAAGTAACATTGAGTTAGAAACAGGATCTCTTGTTGTTCAGCTAAGAAACTATACTTATCCCCTTCTTGCTGGAACATCCGGTAAATGTGAGGGGCGTGTCGTGCTTGCTCAGCAGGTCTGTCTATAACTTTCTTCTGTATATCTTACTATATTCAGATTTTTTATCTCCAGTTTTATCCTTTGGATTAGAGATGACAAGGAGGGCGGGTTGGGAATGGGACTTTAAAAGTACAGTCAGAACTGGCCGGTCCGAGTTGGATAGACTTTGCAGTTTTGTCCTTTTATTTCATTTTTGTGTAAATAGTTAATGCGTTAACTATGAATCAGAATAAAATAAAATATAGCAATAGTATAAGTCGTTAATTAAATTGATGTAGGCGGTTGTATACTTAAATATAGACTTCGGGGACGACTTTCAACCCTGCTTGTCCCGTTTGATCATTTTTACATGCTCTCTTTTAGCTATTTTCCTTTTGTCTCTGCTGATGACAGAATTAGAGGATGAATAAATGAAAATGATTCTGAAATATTGTTGCAGGCTACACCTTTTCAACCCCAAATTCTGCATGATGTCTATATTGGTAGATGGAGGAGGGTGCAAATGTATCGTTCAGTTAGTGGCACAACTCCACCAATGAAAACATATTTGGATTTGCCATTGCTTTTCAAGAAAGGAGAAATATCTTATGGAGTCGGTTTTGAACCGGCTTTTACTGATTTAAGCTATGCCTTTACAGTAGCTTTACGTAGGGCTAACTTAAGTGTCAGAAACCCTAATGCTTCCAATATTACACCCCCCAAAAAAGAAAAAAGCTTGCCATGGTGGGACGAGATGAGAAATTATATCCATGGAAAAACCACATTATGTTTTTCAGAAAGCACCTTTCATATTCTTGCTACAACTGATCCATATGAGAAATCCGATAAACTTCAAATATCATCTGGGTATATGGAGCTTCAACACTCTGATGGGCGTATTTATGTTTCAGCAAAGGACTTCAAGATGTTTACAAGCAGTTTAGAGAATTTGCTACGGAATTCAACAGTTAAACCTCCATCTGACACACGCGGCGCTTTCTTAGTGGCTCCTAGCTTTACTCTTGAGGTTACAATGGACTGGGAATGTGAGTCGGGCAACCCACTCAACCATTTTTTGTTTGCACTTCCTGCTGAACGTGTCACTAGAGAGAAGATTTACGATCCATTCAGATCCACTTCACTATCGCTGAGGTGGAATTTCTCTCTCAGACCCATTCCCTCCAGTAATGGTTATGTTGCCTTTGATGCAGCTTTGCATGACCCATCTAAATTGGAAAATGATTCATCTGGTTCACCAGCCCTAAATGTTGGTCCACATGATTTTGCTTGGCTCATAAACTTCTGGAACTTGAACTACATTCCACCTCACAAGTTGCGTTACTTCTCTCGGTGGCCTCGATTTGGTGTCCCGAGAGTCCCGAGGTCCGGTAACCTGTCATTAGACAAAGTCATGACTGAGTTTATGTTTCGAATTGATTCAACTCCGACCGTGTTAAGGCATATGTCGTTAGATGACAATGATCCAGCTAAAGGGTTGACTTTTAAGATGACAAAGTTGAAATTCGAAATGTGTTACAGTCGTGGAAAGCAAAAGTATACCTTTGATAGCAAGCGTGAGATTCTTGATCTTGTTTACCAGGGTCTTGATCTTCATATGCCTAAGGTATTTCTTAATAAAGATGATTGCACGAGTGTTATTAAAGTTGTTCAAATGACGAGAAAAAGCTCAAAATCTTCATCCACGGATAGGGTTGCAAATGAAAATGGTGTAAATGTTAGGAATACAGAACGGCATCGTGATGATGGGTTTTTGTTGTCATCTGATTATTTTACAATTAGAAGGCAATCACCGAAGGCAGATCCTGGTAGATTGTTGGCATGGCAGGAAGCTGGTAGAAAAAATCTCGAGATGACATATGTCAGGTCAGAATTTGAAAATGGAAGTGAAAGTGATGAACAGGCACGGTCTGATCCAAGTGAGGATGACGGGTATAATGTTGTGATAGCTGACAACTGTCGCCGTATTTTTGTCTATGGATTAAAGCTACTATGGACGATTGAAAATAGAAATGCTGTTTGGTCATGGGTTGGTGAGTTATCTAAAGCATTTGCACCTTCAAAACCTTCTCCTTCACGTCAGTATGCCCAGAGGAAGCTTCTAGAAGGAACCCAATTGCAAAATAAAGACTATTCTCTCCGTGAAGATGTCTCGAAGAACACTTCTGTTGGTCAAGGAGCAAGTTCATCTAAACAAAAGGAGGCTTCAGGATCAGATCCGTCTCTAAATAGTTCAAATAAATTTGAGAGTCAATCATTTAGTGCCATAGGTAAGTGCAAAGCTACATTAAGGTTTTCTTTGAATAAAAATTTATTGATACAGCATTCATCTGTTCACAATTAGCGGTTTACTTTATATCATGGTTGATTATGCATTGATTTCTATTAAGAAACATCTGTTGCGCATATCGGGATCTCTGATCAGTGTATACTTCTTTATTTAACTTCTCTTTTAGTTTCAGACATTGTTTGTGTTTAACGTTTTAGTGCATTTTCTGTTTTCTTGTTTAATTGATAGACAAGCATGGATTTGATGACTCTGATGAAGAAGGTACTCGACGTTTCATGGTAAATGTTATTGAGCCACAGTTCAATCTTCACTCTGAAGATGCCAATGTAAGCTATTAAATTTAGAACTATACATAAGCAACCTCCTTTCGCCATGCACTATTCAGTATTCTTTTAATGTGTAAGTTTTGCATCATAATGTGTCATTATTTAATGGTGTACAGGGCAGATTTTTGCTTGCTGCTGTTAGTGGGCGAGTTTTAGCTCGCTCATTTCATGCAGTTCTCAATGTGGGTATTGAAATGATCAAACAAGCCCTCGGCAGTGGAGATGTGAATAATCCCGAATTGACATGGAACCGCATGGAGCTCTCAGTGATGTTGGAGCGCGTTCAGGCTCATGTGGCTCCTACAGATGTGGACCCAGGGGCTGGACTTCAGTGGTTACCAAAGATTCGTAGAAGCTCACCAAAAGTAAAGCGTACTGGGGCGCTACTTGAAAGAGTTTTTATGCCATGTGATATGTATTTCCGCTACACCAGGCACAAAGGCGGAACCACAGATTTAAAGGTGCATTCTCTCTCTCTCTCTCTCTCTCTCTCTCTCTCTCTCTCTCTCTCACTCTCTCTCTCTCACACACACACACTATTCCATTGGATTCTTTGTTGATGAAATCTGTATTTGCAGATGAAACCACTGAAAGAACTCGCATTCAATTCTCAAAATATAACAGCCACTATGACATCTCGCCAATTTCAAGTCATGCTTGATGTTTTAACCAATCTACTCTTTGCCAGGCTTCCCAAGTAAGAATAACTTAGTTATCACGTTTTTACTATTTGTCAAGAAGTTGGCTCTGTTCTCAAAAGCTTGGGATTAATCTTTTTTGGATATAAATTTTACAACGCAAAAGTTATTGTCATCTACAGATATTAATATATACTGCCACTCCCAACTCTGAATTCTTTTTTGAACCTCCTGAGTAAGCTTAGTTATTTTTTGATATTCAATCGTGGCATTGCGAAATGTGAGATATACGCTGCCATGAGCTACTCTGAATTGTAATTTAATTTTATGAACACTTGAAAACGAACATAAAGAAACTTAAGGTTAAGACTTATGAGTCAAATGGTAATAATTGAGACGGATGCTTGAAATCTGAGGTTATTACATCAGTATATGATCTTAAAGATGCACACTTCCATTTATTAGTTAAACATATTATAGAAGAGAAAAATTTATCGACAAGAAGGGTAAGTAAAGTCTTAGGAAACTATGAATAATCTTACCTAAGGATATTTTTTCTTTATTAATGACTAACCAGTTGAGAATCTTCAGATAGACTGTAGGAATGTCTTTCTAAGCTTCATGTACACGTGGAAAATGGGTGAGTTGGGTACTTGGGTAACAGGGGTGAATTTCTCTATGGTCAGGTTGATCTGAAACACCCCTCGTACATAGACATAGATATTTATAATTTTAATAGGATAATTTTAATTAAAAATTTTTTTGATAAAATGATTTAGGAGGTTCAATGCTTCAATATAGAAGACATTGGATGACTGACCCATTTTTAAGCTCTATATTCTGTTACCTGTTTATCCATAAACATAACCCAGAACAACCACCCATAAGTAAATGGGTTAAAATTACATATGTAGCTGCAAGCTATATGGGTCAATCATTCTCTTGTACACTAGACATTTGACTGAAGTTTGTAATTCAGGCCTCGAAGAAGTAGTCTTCCCAAATCAGCAGAAGATGATGACGACATCGAAGAAGAAGCAGATGAGGTGGTTCCTGATGGTGTGGAAGAGGTAGAGCTAGAACGGGTCAACCTTGAACTGAAAGAGCGAGCCCGAAACTTGATTTTTGATGATATCCGAAATCTTTCATTGCTTATAGATGCTTCCGGAGATGTGTACTCAGAAGTAGAAGGAAATCTTTGGATAATAACTGGTGGAAGATCGACATTGGTAAGATGCGATAACTTCCCAACTAATTAAAGTGTTCATATAGCGGTCCAATATCTTATGTAATGTGGTGGAAGTTCCATTTGATACTGGTCGATCATCAAGTCTTCATGTCTAAAGTTTAACTAGTCCGCGTATAAACATGTAATGAAATTTGTGATTAGGCGTTGTTTTGTTTTGTTATTATTATTATTATTGTTATTATTGTTATTTATAATAAGAATGCTATAAGCCTTACATTTACAGGTACAAAGACTGAGGAAAGAATTGGGACATGCACAAAAATCTAGAAAGATGGCAGCTGGTTCTTTGAGGATGGCTATGCAGAAAGCTGCGCAACTACGACTTATGGAGAAAGAGAAAAATAAAAGCCCATCATGTGCTATGCGCATATCTTTGCAAATCAACAAAGTGGTTTGGGGAATGCTGGTTGATGGGAAATCTTTTGCAGAGGCTGAGATAAATGACATGGTAAGAATTAAACATTTCTTTCTGTTATTTGGTAATTTTTTCATGATTTTCACCTGCTTTACCTGATATCTTTTATCGGTCATCTGTATTTTTGTCTTTTTTTGTGTGCAGATATATGATTTTGACAGAGATTATAAAGATGTTGGTCTTGCTAGGTTTACAACTAAGTATTTTGTTGTGAGAAATTGCTTGCCAAATGCCAAGTCCGACATGCTTTTGTCCGCATGGAATCCTCCTCCTGAATGGGGAAAGTATGTAACTATTTCTTCTTCTGCAGGATATTTACATTAGTTTTGAATCTTATATATACAATATATAATATAAAGGATTGTGATGTCATCTTTTCCAAATTCAACCAATCAAAAGTCTCAGTTTCAGCAAAAAGGATTTTGATGACATCATTTTTCCATTAACGTCACCTTTACATATATAAAAATCAAATAAATTTCAAAGTTCACCTCCAATCAGGTACATATTTTAATTTTCTGTGTAGTTAGTTTCATATGTTTTGCATTTTTTTTCAAATAAACATCAAACTATAATATATTAATGATGTATATTCCATTGAAAATTTCTTTAGCATACGTATAAATTTGTTTGTCTAAAATCAAGCTTCTTGAAAGCTTTTACATTTTATCATTAACATGATTTACAGATATAGTAAACACATATTATACAATTACATTAAAATCAAAATATTAAATGAAATAACCTATAATTCAGATTATATATATATATATATATATATATATATATATATATATATACATATTAACAGTTTACTTATTTTAACTGGATAATACCCGGGTTTAAAAACTAGTTCGTTATATCTGCTTTTACTTTTCCATGACTTGGTGACATAAAATTGTACCACAAATCTGTTGATATTAATGTTTATGATATTAAAGTCTCGTAAGATCCTTCCATTTTATTCTATATAAGTAGGTTTTAAATTCAATCCTTCTTTTTATGTTATTGACTACTTAGATGCTGGTTATATTGATGAGTATACTTTGTCTACTTACACTTTTTTGTGCATGCAGAAAGGTTATGCTTCGAGTAGATGCTAAACAAGGAGCTCCAAAGGATGGCAACTCACCTATTGAATTATTCCAGGTGCAAACTCCCTTTCACTGCTTAATATGGATTGTATCGAGAGACTGAAGTCAACTTTCAGTCTTGGTGAATATTAAGTTCAAAATTGACTAATTCTGATGATGAATCTACGTACGAGAAAGAGGGAAGAAAACATGATTTTGCCTATGTTATACGCAGACATGTTCCTTTGGTGTTTCTTGCGATTTAGGTTGATTAAGTAACATCAATTGTTTATGTTTACTAATATACTGGATAACGACTTATATATAATAGATGGTCGTCATACATAGATGCACAATTAAAAATGCAACTTTTAAGTTTATAGGTAGTAGAATAAAATAAAATTTCTAGAATATACTTAATATGTAAAACCTTGCTTTTCTAAAATATATGTAAGTATTGTACTAGAAACTTGATAGATATCGGCACTCAGTCCGTCTCCTGATCGGAGCCCACCCCACTTCCCTGAAATTGCAAAAATAGACACATGCACCACCTTCTCAAAGTTGATTCTATTTATGGTATCATGTAAGTATTTGTAATAGGGGCACAGAGCTTTTATTTACATGATATAAATGACAAAGAAAGTTGATTCTATTTATGGTATCATGTTACCCGTTGGCTAACATTTTGGTACCTCTCCTTTTATTCATAATATTAATATTAATATTAATTTCTACTAAATAGAACAATTATGCTTAACTATGTTGAAGTGTTTATCACCTTTCTTTCACTAATTAAAGCTAATGTTTGATCATTATAGGTGGACATTTACCCGCTGAAAATACATCTGACTGAAATGATGTATAGAATGATGTGGGAGTACTTCTTCCCAGAAGAGGAGCAAGATAGTCAACGACGGCAGGTTCGGAGGCCACCTATTGCTGAGTAGTTCTAGAGGTGGAAACATGGGTGGGTCGGGTACAAGGTTGTAAAGTTCCCTAGTCGGGGACTAGTCGGCTGAGACCTTGTAGGGACTAATCGGCCAAGTCGGGGACTAATCGGGGACTAGTCGGATTGGACTTTTTTAACATTTAAATAATAAATTTCATAATTATATGTAGAAATATAGAAAAGAACCATACACATAAACATAAACAAACACAAACATTAACATAATTGTCTAAAAACATAATTCAGACTTTGACCAATTTTGACCGAATAAATCCGATTTTTGACCGACTAATCCCCGACTAAATCCGACTTTGACCGATTTTGACCCGTTGACCGACTTTTTAGCCCGACTTAGGCCTAGTCGAGTCGGACTAGTCCCCAAACCCGACTAGTCGACCGACTTGGCCGACTTTTACAACACTGGTGGGGTATTAAGAGATGGTCTTTTGTATGGGCTAGATCGAGTTGGCTGATCTGAAAAACTCTTTGTCCATAATTTTTTAGTCGTTTTTATAAACAGTTAGCATGTCAAATAGGTTAAAATTTTATATCATTTCAGTTATGATCTGATCTTCTGAATAAAATGATTTAGGAGGTTTTATGCATAAAAAAAATGCTCTTTTGGGTAGCTTTCTACTCATGACTTCTTTCCTTGTTAGCTGAATATTACCCGATCTTAAACGGAACCGAGCCATTTATATGTAAATGGGTCAAAATTGTCTTCTTTAACTTGTTCAATCGAAATACTTTTCTCCTAATTATTGAATATTACCAATTGACATTATAGGAAGTTTGGAAGGTCTCAACTACTGCTGGTTTACGACGAGCAAAAAAAGGTTCCACAGTGAATGAGTCCTCTGCAGCGAGTGGTCACTCAGCAAAAGAATTAGAGGGATCTTCAAGACCTAACTCTTCTGCTCTGCCATCAACATACGGAAGCAATCATTCCTCCACCCATGCTGATTCTGTTCATGTAAGTTTTTGACGTCTTAAGAAATTATAATGTTCTTTAACTACATCTCATAATTAATTGTTGATAATCATGTAGGGATCAAAGGGGCAGAATGGGAAAACCACAACACCCGAGTTAGGACGAACTTCTTCTTTTGACAGATGTGAAGAGTCTGTAGCAGAATCTGTTACTAATGAACTTATGCTACAAATCCAATCTTCAAGTTTTGCCATTGAATCTGGTGGAAGTGTTGATCAACAAGATGAATCGAGTAAAACTAAAGCTAAAACTGCAAAAACTGGTCGTTCTTCTCAAGAAGAAAAGAAGTTAGTTAAAACCAATGACGAGAAACGTTCCAGGCCAAGGGTAATGAGAGAATTCCATAATATCAAGATAAGTCAGGTTGGTCAGTTGTACATTTGTGATATTTTTAGAGGTGGTGATATAGGCAACTCGAACTTCTTTTTCAAGTTTTCCTAGCATGTGCTCTTACTGTGTTGACACATCTCATTTTATTGTAACGGAACAGGTTGAGCTATTAGTGACCTATGAAGGGTCTAGATTTGCAGTAAGCGATCTAAGGTTGCTTATGGATACATTTCATCGTGTAGACTTCAACGGAACTTGGAGGAGGCTGTTCTCAAGAGTTAAGAAACATATAATCTGGGGTGTTCTCAAATCAGTCACTGGAATGCAGGTAAAATAACATATAATTTCTCAACAGCAGAATATATATTTTAATTATTATTATTTTTTCTGGCTTCTTCATATATTTTTATTATTGTTGTTATTTGTTTTCTTTGACTATCTGACTGACATATGAAACGAGTTTTTACCACTTAGTTATATTCTTCCAGGGTAAGAAGTTTAAAGATAAATTACATGGTCAAGGGAAAGAAACAACCGTGTCTGGTATCCCTTCCACGGATCTGAATCTTAGTGACAGTGATGGTGGTCCTAGTAGTAAAGCAGACCAGGTTCCAATAACTTGGCCTAAACGGCCTCCTGAGGGTGCAGGGGAAGGGTTTGTGACCTCAATCAGGGGATTATTTCACTCTCAGCGTCGAAAAGCCAAGGCCTTTGTGCTGCGGACAATGCGAGGTGAAGGAGAGAATGATCAAATGGCTGGTGATTGGAGTGAAAGTGATACAGAGTATTCTCCTTTTGCCAGGCAATTAACCATAACAAAAGCTAGGAAGCTCATAAGACGGCACACCAAAAAGTTCCGTGCCAAAAAAGGTTTGTCTTGTGTTCTCTAGAATTATGTTTGTTTTAGGGGGCGCTTGGTATTGCATTTCGAAAATCAAAAGTCATCATCTACATATTGCATTTCAAGTTGCATATAATCAGTTTCTAGCGTTTGGGGTGTAGTACTAGTGGAGCTGATTCTGACTTATTTAGGGGTAAGAAAACCAATCGTGGATAACCAGTTGGACTTAGGAGTAGCTGCAACGTATCTGCTTCTGATTATCTAGTTATTTACCTATTGAATCTTTATAGAGTATAACTTTATGATCAATTCAAACAGCACAAGCATATCCAACTAACTACTATCTCCTGCACAATCTTATGTTAAAGTTGATATTTGATTCTGATTATTTCATCACACGATCACTTCCAAACGTGATTCGACACTCCTTTAGTATTTACATATTGGAGTATTATTTTATTATAATTTTGCATTGGTACTTTTAAGAAGTACGTAAATTTGTGACTAACGTGTCTTCCATTGTACATGATCAGGTATACCTCCACAAAGAGATTCGTCACTCCCATCTTCACCAATAGAAAGCACACCATACGAAAGCAACTCTTCTAGTGGATCTGATATTTATGAAGACTTCCTCGAATACAAGGCTTCCCAAGAAAAATCACTACCTTTACCTTAACCAGAAAATGAACATCCATAATTTATTGCAACGCCTTGCCAATGCTAACATGAGCCAGTGGGACATTTGGACCCCGGCTCCATCGGTAAGGCTGAGTTTTTGTATGATTATTATTTAAAACAGGCTCAATGGTTGATGTAGATATAGAAGGATTATGGTTTACGAGAGTTGTATATAGCGTTCGAGCTCTGTGCTCGATGAAATTATATGTGATCTGTATATTTGAGATGGAAATAAAAAGTGATGTTTCGGACTGAATCTCTACAGGTATAAGATTGAATCTAATTTGATCTCTAAAAGAGTACATCTACAATTTATTTACTATTGCACTCTACCTGTATTTTTTTTTCTTTCACATGTACCTCTACTTTTGATTGATACCAGGGTTAAAAGGGTTAAAAGACATAGAATGACAACATACTTTCATTTTTGGAATTTGTTCCAATGTAGGTAACGAACTAATTTTATTACTAATGTAGGTAATGTACAAGTAAAAAGTATTACCGATTTTACGCAATGTACTTACGAATCATATTATCTACATCGACATATTTTTACAAACTACAATACCTACATTGGTAATAAACTCGATTAATTACATACATTGGAACAAAAACAAAAGTGAAAATACATTGCCTATGACTTTAACCCTTGAAACTAATGTACATTCTCCTATAACTGAATGAATTCAGCTTGTTTAACTTTTAGTTAAGCTCTCTACTTTTACTCAAGTAACATGATAAAATACCTAAATAAACCAATTAAAATGAAATCACTTGATTATAATAAGCATGCATGAATCTAGGGGGGTTGATCTAGATAGACTGGTAAATTTAAGCTGACTCACTTTTTCTTCATCATCAACATACTCATATATTATTAACAACTTGCAACTATAAAAGGAACTTAAATCTTATTGGTTTTTTAAATTATATTTCAAAGGATATTATGAGTATATTGTAATATTTAGTTTATTTATTGTGGGTATCTCACTTCACTTATTGGTACCAATGAAACATTTTAAATATCTACAGTCAAAAGGCCCACACCCCAAATGAGCTTGTCAGGTGATATTTATATTGTTTATTTTAATTTATACATAAGAATCAGATTATATTAAAATTTGTCTTGTATCATGTACATGAAATAAGTCAAGTTGTCAAGATCGCGATCTTGATCGTAGGATCGTACGATCCTAAAATTTGACCAAGTGAAAACGTGCAGGATCGAAGTAGGATCGGTCAGGCTGTAGGATAGCACGTAGAATCGTAGGATAGCACGTAGGATCGCACGTAGGATCGTAGGATCGTTGAGCGATCAGATCCTACCAATGGGTATTTGTTTTTTTTTTTTTTTACAATTGGGCTAAGGATTTGTAGGGCCCATATCCAATCTGAGAAAGTACAGGGTAGCCTTTGAAGTATAAATATCTGATAGTTTCAAATGATATGTTTGTTGTTAACATTTAGCAATATGAATTTATTAAATAGTACGATAATATGATATGTTGCTGTTGATAATTTATATGTAGTTGTTGATACTTGTTACACTAAAATTTTTAATTAGAATGATATGTTGTTGTTGATACTTTGATACTTTAAAGTTATAATAACATGATGTAAGAATTTGCTCCTAAATTTGTTATGACTATTAGTGCAATTGTACTATGCTATTATCTTTTGTTTTAGTACGTTTATCGTCCTAGAAATATATGTTGACAAATTGCATCATTTTTGTAATATAAAAGTTTGAATGTTACATTAATTTTTCTAATTGTTAGTTTTCTACAAGAATTTGGATATCTTTACATAAAAATGATATTTTAGTAGGATCTTACGATCCCGATCCGATCTTACGATCCTGATCTTGCAAAGGCAAAAACGATCTTATGTAGGATTCCGATCCTGACAACCTTGAAAATGGTATTATATTCTAATGTATGCATATGCATTTTTTTTTACATACATATATATAATATCTTGTTAAAAGTGGTAGAAGGTACAGAATTAATTTGATTATATATATATATATATATATATATATATATATATATATATATATATATATATATATATATATATATATATATATATATATATATATATATATAAGGTATAGATCAAGAAAGAAGTAATTTTTGAGAAAAGTAGGGAGGTTAACTATTCATTCGCGATGAATAATAAGTAAACGTAAAAACACATATTTTTACCAAGAAATATTAATCAAAACTGATATTATACCTCCTACTAATATTTATAGATAAATTACTTTTTGTAACTTATAATATCATATGATGAATATTAAGAGAATTTTCTAACGTTCATCATTAGTGAATGTTAACCGAAGTGGATATTATCAGTTTTTTTGAAAATTATTCGTTAACATTCGTCCACGATGAATGATGATCAAAACGTATAAAAACATATTTTTACCAATAAATATTAATTAAAATCACTGTTATAACTACTAATATTCATCAATATACTATTTTTTATAACTTATAATATCATATGATGAATATTATGGGTTCGCTAACATTCATCGTTGATGAATGTGTAGCTTCCCTCTTCCCCAGAAAATAATGTTTCCCTCTAGATCTGGTCCATATATATATATATATATATATATATATATATATATATATATATATATATATTTATCATGGTTTCAACTTTTAGCCGATAAATCTATGGAGTCTGAGTCCACCCGCCAAACAGACTCGAACCCAGTAAAGCGCTTCTTATTGGGAGGTTTTTCTGGTCACTTCAGACCAAACCGTTTGCACCCAAGGAGATTATCTTTTGTTATTTTACATCCCCTTTTTTATACATGATTTAAAACTTAGCAAGGATAATAAACTGAAACATGCTTAAAGGTATTTGTCATTTTTTCCATTTATGTGTAATAAAATCATGTCTTTCGGGGTCGAGAGAGTGACTAGTATTGAACTAACAATCTTTTTTTTAACTTTGTATTAAAGTCTCAACTAAAAGATAAGTAGGGGTCACATGTAATTGCAAGCCTATAAAGAAAATTAGATAAAAAAAAAAGTGAAGGTGCATTAACCATTTGTACATTGTGCATTAAGTATAATAAGAGAGTAGAGTCAACTAAAAGCAATGACACATATTTTGTATGGCCTTCATGATCACCATGTGATTTACCATTCAACTTTTGCAATCCCATAAACCCTAATGACTATGGCCATGGAGCTAAACTGCATTTGAAGGAGAGATAAACGTATACATTAACTGATAATTTATCACGAGTCGAAAATCGGATAAATATTAATACAACAATTTAGAAAATAAACTTTTTATTCATACCGTTGCTGAATAACTTAAGAGTGAATACAAAATCGATTATCATATCACTTATATATTTATCGATCTTAACCTGTCAACTCACTTGTTGGGATCGATCCCGCTCTCATACCACTTGTTGGGATCGATCATCATCACGACAAATCACACAACATTGTATAAGTCAATAATAAAACGTATAAAACAGAAAAAAAACCACGAACACACAAATATTTTGCGTGGAAAACCTCTCAAGGGAGAGTAAAAACCACATGACCCATAGGCCACTTAACATCCACTATATGAAAGATATTACAAAATTGAAGACGCTCAACTCTCGACACTTTTGAATATCCTCATACCACTCTTAACGGTTGATTACAATAACGAAATTCGCGTCGTCGTTATTGAATCACCGAGATCACCTCACGAGACGGAGGGAGACGACTCTTATATGTGCTCTCTCTTTGTCTCAACCTCCTCACCAAAACTCTACAAAATAATCCTGTATTGTTATATTGGCAACCACCCAATAGTTTCTTAATTAGTGTTTTCTTAATAATTGTTTTTTTTCCACTTATTTACTCACTCATTATTTTTATTTATTCATTCCATATTGATTAATTGGTGTCACGTTCCAACAGATCCCACTATTATAATTTGTTAATTGAAGAAAATGAAAAAGGAAAAAAAAACAAATAAAAAAACCAATTCGATCGTACAGTATGTGTTGAATCTCTTTATCAAGTTCTCAAACTGTTTGCTTGTAATCGTGGGTAAAGTCCCCTGGTCCCATCTTTTACTTAGTTTTGGTTTTTGTGCAAGTATGTTAACAAGAGGATAAAGGGGTAATGGGTCATTGTCAGTCACATGTTCTTTTTTACGGTATCTAATTTCAAAGCTGACAATTTCAACTCTTTTTAACAATCAAGGGTACTATTGGTAATTTATTTATTTTTATTTACTAAAAGTGGAACAAGACATTTAATTTGGGACAAACAAAAAAGGAAAGCAACACACTTAATTTGAGATGGAGGAAGTAGTATTTATTGATCATGTATTACTTTATATTCCACAAATTAAGGCACAAGCTGTAATGCAACGAACCATATTTGTAATGTAAAGCACAATACTTGTTTTAAAGATATCATTAACTAATGATGGTTAATAGGTTAGTTATTGGTTACTTTAACTAATTACTAAACTGTTAAGATTTTTAATTTTGGTCTACTAAATGTCCAATTCCTAGTTATGAGTACACTTCGTACCTTTTTCGTCATTATAATTAAAATCCTATGGATATAGGAAGTTTCAGCCTCTTAAAATGCTCTAGTATATATCTTTCATGTATTGTTCTCGGAAAATTTAGTGAAATCACGTACACATAATTTATATGTATATGTGGTATATATATAAAAGAATTTGTTTATGTATTTGCCCGAGCTTCGCAACGAGGTAATATGCGAGTGTTCAAATCGAAGCTAATGTGAATGAGATATCGATTCACAAAATAAGACATTTGATGTGTAGTTTGATGGGCTTGACTTTTGTCCTACATCGGTAGGTAAACTAAACCTAGATGGACCAACCAAACTATAAGGTGTCTAGGCTTTCTAATATACACAAAAGCACAAACCTTTTTTTTATTAAAAGATACAAGTATTTTACGATGAAATTTTAGGTAGTGTTAGTCAAGTCCGGCAGTACAAGCTGCTTTGACCATTGTA
Source organism: Gnaphalium uliginosum (assembly GCA_963930675.1). Lineage (NCBI taxonomy): Eukaryota > Viridiplantae > Streptophyta > Magnoliopsida > Asterales > Asteraceae > Gnaphalium > Gnaphalium uliginosum. The sequence goes on from OZ005681.1 coordinate 26,779,821, forward strand.
CTCTAAAAACCATACGACAAATCTGTTTTAAGGGAACGTGTTAAACACGGGACTCGGTCTTCTTAAGATAGGTTTACTTATTTACTTATTATATTTATTTATATGGTTTATCTTTAATTGCTTCTTTTTCGTTTTTTATCATTTGTTGAGATCATTGTGCACGTTTATGTTTTTTGTTTTTTATTTCGCCGTAGTAATTATATTAGAATTGCTATACATGTAATACGATATGTAATTCTGTCGAGTTACGTTCCATAATAATAATAAATTTATATTCGGGTACGAGATACATATTTTACCAACAAAATGTTCATAACTTTAGTAGAATACAATTCATATGTAATTGGGATTGTTGCTTCAAATCCGTTACTAAGTTTTTTCTTACAAATCTATTAGTAGTGCCAATTATATTATACGAGGGTATGATCGAACGCGCGCAACATACCTACAATTACACCTACACGACACGACACCTCATTCTAATTAAGTTTATATATAGTTCTAAAATCGCACGCGGTTAAATTTGCATCCGTACTTACAACTAGTAGCACGATTAAATAAACTATAAAAAAGTAAACCTTCTTGTAGTTGTTAGTTCATAGACTCGAGCTAAATAATATTTGATCGACAAATTAAACCTATGGTCACGATTACAAATATCGTAGGCAGTGGACACATTTTGGACCATAGGATTGGAATTCATCTTTCATATAGTTTTCCCAAGTTAAAATCTATTATTGTACAAGATATGGACAAAATTATTATCATCTTTTATCTATATATACCCCGTTGTTATCTTGGCTTTTTTTCCTTCTAAATTTAGTTAGAAGTTTATATTTGTTGCTTACCTATACATCAATTACAATATTTCTTAAAATAGACTCGCATTATTTAGAGTTAGTGATAATTCGTAATAATTTATAAATTATTAATTATGTCTTACAGTGTCCATCATAAATTAAATTTTAAATGATGTACAAATTACTTCTTTCTAAACTATAAACGATTGATTTTGGTGAGGGCTTAGTGCTTGGGAATGCAACTAACTAAGGTCGAATATCTATTGTATGTATCCAACTTATGTTTGTTATTTTTAATGCATCAAACTTTCAAAAAGTGTGTTTTAATGTATTTTGGTGATGTTTTGATGATATGTCAAACTCTTTGAATGACACGTGCCACCTTAAACGAACGACACATCAACAAAATACATTAAAACACTCTTTTTGAAAGTTTGATGCATTAAAAATAGCAAACCTAAATTGAGTACACACAATAAACATCGGACACAAGTTAATTGCATTACCAGACACTAAGCTCTTTTGATGACGTAAGAATGGATCCGGAAAACTGTAAACAATTGGATCGGGTCCAAGCTAGGCACCACCACCACCTTGTCTGCATGGCGGTTAATTTAAACAAACAAATATTTACGAAGAATGATACATACTTTATAATTTTCGCATATAACGATGCAGCCGCCCTTTCCTCCAATTAGAAACCTACTCTAACCTACGCCGGGTGCTCACACACCCTCCCTCTCTTATTCCCCCCATCTCTCTCTTTTTTTATGTTTATTCTTTAAGAAATCCCTCTGCAATTCATTAACAATTCCCTTTTCAATTATTTCTTTTAAATTATTAAATAAATTGATTGATCATACTTATTATTGTATATATGATCAATTCGAGTTTGATCTCTGCTAGATTTTATAGTCAAAGCTTAATTAATTAATATCTGACCGATCATGAATAATATTCGTGATTTCGTGAAGATTAATTACAGATAAGCTCTGTGAAACTTCTTTCGTTTTGTTATTGAAAATGCGGTCGTTGCTGCGGTTCATCAAGTCAACAACACGTAAGAAGTTGTTACTCAAATACGATCAGTTTTCCTTCACCGGCGCTGTTAATTTCCGATCAAAAGAACACCATTTCTGCTAGATTTATTATTTATATAAATATAGAGTTGTAGGGTTTTAGTACTTTTGTATTGAATCATAAGTGTTTGTGAAAATGCCGCACCGAACAACTTACATTTTCCCGCGTCAGTTTCCTGAAAATGACGTCATCACAAATTCACCTTCAAAATCTCAGGATCATCTTCAAACCATTAACAAGATGTCATCAAGCTTCATCATCAACGGCGATAGTAATACTAATTCAGTTCCAGATACAGATTCGTACGGACATACAGTTTTACTTTCGGAACGACACCGTTTTAACAAAAGTGGCGGAATCTACGGAACGAATAGTAATCATAATAAAACTAATAGTAAGAAGAAGCAGCAGCTCGCCGCTTTCGTGAATTGGTTAGTTGATAAAAAACGATCGGTTTCAGGGTCGGGTTCAGATTCAGGATCACGTGCAGGTCACGTGAGGTTAAACAACAACAACGATGAACTCAACGAATCGTTACCGGTGCCAGTTAAGGACGACGTTATCGACGACGATTGGCGTGGTCATGAATTTCATCATCCGATAACACAACAAAGTGTTCACGACTCGTCTTTGTTACGGAGGTTATCGAGTGATGCTGCGAGCAGTTACGCAGCGAGTTTGTTTTCAGGAACAATAGCGACGTCGAGTTCTGCTGCTTATTATAATTATAAGGATACGATAATTACGGATGATCGTACGGTTGGGATGAAAGATGAGGATCATCATGTGGTGGTTGGAGATGATGAGGATGTAAATGGTGTACGGAGGTGGCGTGATAGTTATTACTTGCAACTTACGTTTGCTAAACGGTTAACTCATCAAGCGACTATTGGTGATGAGCCTACACTTGTTCAAGGACGTGGTGTTGGTGTTGGTGTTGGTGTTGGTGTTGGTGCTGGTGCTGGTGGCGGTGCTGGTGGTGGTGGTGCCATAGCGTGCTATGATGCAGAGTCTGTTTCGTATCGTCTCTGGGTACGATTTCTTTCTCATTATGAGTAATGTTAAATATGCGTAACAGATTAGTTTACAAATTGATCTATTTCGTTGATACATTGCGGCATAAGTAAATTTAAACGTTCGTTTTAATCAATTTTTTAACTGGACTTTTAGCATTTTTCTGAACATTATTGTTGAATTTGTCTTAATTTTCTTAGGGATTTTTGCATATTTGAGTGTTTACTATGGATACGTGAAAAGTATTTTAGCATTCAATGTTATAATTGGAAATAATAAGTAATTATCAACGTTATATATCTTGGAACACGCTTTAGCATTAAATGGATTGTTGATATCTCTTTTTCATGTTGTAAACTTTAGACTTTTAATTAAATGAGGCTCACATGATTCTTTTTTAAAGTTAAACAATTTGATTGGTTTGAAAAATATTTTAATAACCATAGATTTGGTATGGTTGTTGATACCAAACTAAACCTTATATTTTAAAAATGTGTGTCCTATATTACTTTCTTTTTTATTTATTATTTTTACTGAATTTGTTTAAAGAATGATATGATACGATATGCAAAATGGAATTTTTTTTAGAAAAAGGAATAGACTTTTATTTAAACTCAAAGAAATTAAATTATTCCAACAGTGGTAATTAATAAAACAAAAGTTTTACATTTAAAGTTACTAGCTATGTCAGTATAAGCGGATATGTGTTTTTTTCCCTTTATTATTTGTGTTTAATTAACTTAATTTATACTGGCTGAAAAAAGATTATCATATATGTATTTAATAAATAGAAAACGATGTATAATCCATAAACATGATTAAAACATACTCATTTGGTTTTTGTTTACTTCAAGACCGTTGTCTTTTGGTTTAGCGATGTGTCTTAAATACAAATATTGAACATAACTTTAGACAGAAGCATTCTGGTCTTATATATATATTATAATATATATGTCAGTGATATAATAATAATAATATGATTATGATCAGATGATCAGGCATTATAAAATTAATTATTTTTTCCTAAGAAATTATCAAAGTATTACACTTTCTATTAATAACACATTTATCACATGTGGTATCTTGTAGAAAATATGATATCGATGTGGTGTATATAATTTGCGTAATTGGGAGTTTGGGAGACATTGAAATTGAAAGTGTTTGTTTCAAATATGACTACTTTGTCTATGTCTTTTCATGCACTAGTAACCCGTTTGTACATGTGAAATACAAATAAAAAAGGTTTTTAATATAACACGTAAGGTATAGAGTGTTCATGAATTTGTAACAACGCTTTTAATGATTTTTTTATATCAAAATAACGAGTTAATTCACTTTAATGCATGCCATGAATTATGTTTATCTTATATTGTTAATCTCTCAAATTAAATTTAATAATGCATGTCTTCGTTTGTAAGTTATATTTAACATTGTTTAAAGACTAATATACCATCTGATTAAGGATTATTATGGTCATTAACATTGACTTGATTGTATATCAAATATATATGCATTAAATTTTAATACATTGACCTAAAAATAGTTAGGATGCTAACTAAAAAATATGTATTTGAAAGTATTTCATGATTTTCGTGGAAAGATGACATTTCCACGTTCGAATATAAAAAGTTGCAAAAATTTCATTAATTGATATCCACTGCTTCGGGTGGGTATTCTGCTAGATATTTAAACATACATTTTGGAGTATTATCTGAACTTTATATCAAATCAAGAATAATTACAATTTGTATGGATATATACTTTATGTATCTTCTCAAATTCTATATCATTTAATTACCTTTCTTATGATAAGATTGGACTTCCTCTTTTGTCATTTTCCTAACTTTGATATAAAGTTTCATTATCTTCTTTTTTCTTAAATAAACTTCCCGCTCATTATATTTTTATTCTGAGTAATGCTAGAGCTACAATTTTACAACATGATGCTTACATACACGGATGTGGCAAAACTAAGCGACGAATAGCTAATTTCATTTTTCTCTCTTTTATCTTCTTTAATTTCTTCTTCCTAGTTGTTCATTATGTTATAACGCATCATTTTGTAAGCATAATTTTGTAAAAACTTTGCAAGCTAATTCGATAAACTACTTGGAGCTTACATTATTCGATTTAGATGATTGTGGGCATAGTTACTAATTCGATAAACTACTTGGAGCTTACAATACATATACTTTGTGAATTATAATTTGCTCACCGTTTTTAGTTATATTTAATCTAATTATGAATCGTTTTTGTTACTATTTTGATGTTGACATTATGACAACCCTTAAGTAATCAACTAAGCTTAATTAGACCACTCCCAACAATTGCTTCTTCACTTCTTTCTTCAGTTTTGCCAGCTCAGTGCCACGTCAGCACACCCAAAACTGATGAAAGACTGATTAAACCCCTGCCTACAGTCTTCTCATCACTTAAATTTATAAGCCCCACATTTACCAATATATCTACATTTACGTAGACTAAACAAAAAATAACAATACATTAAAAATAATGTTGCTGGCCCACTTTATCTTCTCCCCTTTCGTCGCCAAACAGACAACACAAACTGATGAAAGCGTGCCAATGGTGTCAGTTTTGAAGGGTTTCATCGGTTCCAACCGATGAAACCCATTGGCAGTGGTCTTAGCGCTGACAAATAGGCTTTTGAGTTGAGAATAAACCGTAGGATACCATATCAATTCCACTCGAAGAAAGGATAGTTTATAAAAGATCAGCATCAATAGATGTCATCTAAACTTTGTATAAAATGACTATCAACTATATATATATGCTAGTTGTTTCCTTTTTAGAATTATTATAATATTTGTCAAATAGAAGATGGGAATATAAAACTTAGTGGTACATATTTATGCAAAGTTTTAAACTTTAACTAAACATTTTTCTCATCTGCCGGTGGCTACCTTCCAGTTTGTTATTTATTTTTTAAGTTCAAGCCTTTTGTTTTCATATTCTTTGACTGTACCAAAAGTTTCTGTTGTTATGTCTTAACCATGAAATATATTTATGTCAGGATTCTTTCAAAGTTTTATACTGTAAAAGATACCAATTTTCTGGGATTAGAATGGATGTGATTCAATCTAACACTATCTTTTGTGAAGCATCTTCCATCATATTAGTCTTTTCAATTTCTATAGAAAATGTCATCTTAAGATGCAATCTCAAATTATTTGTTTCTCATAAGTTCTTGCAGCATATTAATTAACCTTTTATTTCATTTTCTTATTACTAAAAGTCATTATCGGTATACTTTAATAATATTCATTTACTTTATGATCAAGTTGCGTGTTTAAGAATCATAGTGTGTCACGAACACGATATACCAAGTTGCATTTATAATAAAACATCGTGTTACAAGTTGAAGAACCTTATAAAAGCATATTCCTAAAAGGTCTAGTTGGGTGGTTTGGTAGTTATAACATATTTTATGAATGTGTTTTTGACTTCAACTTATTTTTTTGTTATTTCTATGGTTTTGGGTAACAGTGTCAAATATAATGTGTTAATAGAAGTGACACTACTTAACTAATTTATGATGTATCATCATGTGCTATGAACATACAATCATGTTCATATCAGTACTCCATTGAATTAGGCATGACCGGAGAAATTACTTGATGAAAGTTTAATTTTGGTAGAAGTAATATCACTTATGAAGGAATCAATCAATCTCCATTTCATAATGATGGATGTAATAATCTGATATGTCTTAAATCATTTTTCTTTGCGATTTCTATGAGGGTGAAAATTGTTGTTTTGGTATAGGACCTAGCTATGATTCGTTGATCTCATAAACCGCCTTTTAAGAGCTTGGCATAGGACCTATCATATAATTACTATATGTAGGGGATCAAGATCGTCCACCAACATACTCAGAGGCCTATTGACAATTAACGATAAGTAATGCGTTAACATGTAACATATAGACTTCCCACCTGTTAGGTCAACACATCTATTAGCACAACTAGCGATTTGCACCCAAGAATGATGTGTGTTTAAAAATCAGTTATTGAGTCTGCAAATAAGATAAATTCACAGTCTTTCTACTTATTACTCCATTCATTATCCAAAATGTATCATTTTCAATGGTTTGAAGAATATCTTAACAATCTTCAACAAAATTTACAGGTTAATGGTACGTTGTCTTATAATGATAAGTTATCAGATGGGTTCTATAACATCCTCGGAATGGATCCATATATGTGGTCGATGTGCAATGATTCCGAAGAAGGAAAACGCGTACCATCTTTACTATCACTTAAAGCCGTGAATCCAGGTACTACATCAATGGAAGTTGTTCTTGTCGATAGATATGGGGATTCAAAGCTCAGGGAATTGGAGGATAAAGCACAAGAGCTTTATTTTTCTGCAGAAAACAATATGATGTTGGCTGAAAAGCTTGGAAAACTTGTTGCTTCTACAATGGGGTAATTAAGTCCCATTTTTTGTCACTTCTAATTCGTGTCCAATTTAAGTAGTTAGTAACGATGTAAAATATTTAATATAAAGTCATTAATTAAAGTATATCCCTCCCCCAAAACAAAAATTTGTTACCAGTTTATAAATTTTCTCCGTGTTTACATATTAAGTGTGTTACACTTGTTCATTTAAGGGGCACGTTTCCAATGGAACAAGATGATCTTCATGCTCGTTGGGAATCGGCTAGCACTAGACTGAGGGATCTTCAGAATGGCATTTTGGTCCCGGTTGGCAGCTTGTCTGTGGGACTCTGTAGACATAGAGCTATACTTTTCAAGGTTATGATTAACATTACGAGTGTAAATAGTTCATTTTTGGTTGGAACAGTGGATGGAACCGCCATTCCTTGGTTCAAAGTTTTAACAACAGAATTGGACCAAATAAGTTGCTAATGGTTCGATGTTGTTCAGTCATGTGGTTATAAGTTGTTTCTTTTGATTAGAAATAATATTAAGTTCAAAATCCTTTTAATTGTCTAATATGTAGTTATTTATGACGCACAAACGTGTACAGATTGCGTTTAGGTGACCGTGAAATTTTAATTTTTGTATGCTTATATTCTGGTTGGTAACAAAATGTGCAACTACAAAAGAAGAAGCTATTAGTATATTGATGAAATATGGACTTTGACATGCAGAAATTGGCCGACTATGTGGGACTACCTTGCCGAATAGCTAGAGGCTGCAAATATTGTGTTGAAAATTATAGATCCTCATGCCTTGTCAAGATCCAAGACGACAAGTTTACACGGTTGAATTCTTGTTCTGATTTATTTCATTCATCCACTTTGTTATCCTTCTTTTATATTTTCTAAAATTAGCTCAAAATCTGACATATGTATGTATATATGTATATATCTGACATATATATTCAGGGAGTATGTAATGGATTTAATTGGGCAACCAGGAAATATCTACAATCCGGATTCCTCTATAAACGGAGATATACTGTCTTCAGTGCCTTCACCATTTCAAAGTTCCCACTTGAAAGAAGTTCAACAAGTGTATGTGGACCGAGCATCGATTTCTCAAGTCAAGAGTATTGAAGGAGGACCTAATGTATCCGATGAAGAAGCTGGTGTAAACAGAGAATCAAAGGAGATGCGATGTGTACCACTCGATAGGAACTACAGAATTTGTGAGACAGTAGTTGAAATGCCAAAACTCAAATTAGGTCAATCGGATCAGTTGAAGGTTGAGAGTGAAGGAAAATGTAGAGGCAACTTTCCCGTGACTACTCCAAGGTACTTGACCCTTGAGCCATCTCTTGCAATGGATTGGCTTGAGATAGCATGGGACGAGCTGCATATCAAGGAGCGTATTGGTGCTGGTATGTGTTTGCATCTCTTGTTACTTGTTTGACGTGTTCAACCCATGAGACATGTTCCCTTCTTAGCTAAATCTATTGCCTTGACCATTTAAGATAAAACATAACCCAAACTAACCCATTCATAAGTATATAGGTAGAAATTTCCTCCTCTACTTGAAACGCTTAGCGTAGCTGGAAGTGGCTAACGTTTGCTAACCATTTTCAGGATCATTTGGAACGGTTCACCGTGCAGAGTGGCATGGATCGGTTAGTACTTCATGCTATGACATGAATTTTAAATTTTATGCTGTTGCAAAGTAGGAATCTCTTTTTAGCATTGACAAGTTTTGGTATGGTCATTTTATTGCGGGAGGGTCCAAATGGAAAGTTTTGACTTTATGAAACTGGGAATAGGCAACCAATTAAGCCTTTAAGTTTATGTGTTTTGGTGGTCTATTGTCCTAAGTTTCTGGCAGTTTGGGCCTGATTTCAAGCCAATATTATGCATAAAATGCAGTAGGACAGAATCACATTATATACTGTCCAGCAAAATAAGTAAACACATGCTTTAGAAAGGAAATAATGCATCTCAAGGTGTTAGTTTTGCCTTACAATAAATACATTGGTATTTTGGCATTGTGGCCCAAAACTTCAAAGTTCTGCCTGAACTAGTTAATCATATAAATTCTCGATTTCATAAAATATATTATAAATAAAACATTAAAAATAATCAAGTATCCAAAATGAAAGCATCAAACGGTAAATTTGATTTCAATGGTCTGGCGAAAATAGACTAGCTTTTAAATCTTAAGCATTTTCTGGTTTTACCAGTAATATATAAAGATGAACTCAAGAATAGTTGATTGCTATATCATAGGATGTCGCTGTCAAGGTCTTAACCGTCCAGGACTTTCAAGATGATCAGTTGAAGGAGTTTCTGAGGGAGGTATGGCGTTATATCTATATTTAAAAAACGTACATTATTTCCATGATCCGCATATTCTAATTTGGTATTTAATCTCAACTGTTAGGTTTCTATAATGAAACGGGTACGCCATCCAAATGTGGTTCTCTTCATGGGTGCGGTCACAGTCCGTCCACATTTTTCAATTGTGACAGAGTATCTACCTAGGTAAGTTACTTCATTACACGACAAACCATTGTTATTACAAAATTCACATTTAGATTGTGGGATAAAAAAATAACCATTATAGTGGGCATATATTGTCGAAAGTCACTTGTTCTTGCAAATACGAAATATAGTAAATTTTTTGCGTCTTCATAGTATTCAGATGGGAGTGACAAGTCAAGTATGATTTATTCAGTTAATCACTCAACATTATAAAGCTTAAACGAATCTGTTTTTTATAACTCAGGGGTAGTCTATTTCGTCTTATACATCGACCAGCAGCTGGTGAAATCATGGATCAAAGACGACGTCTACGAATGGCTTTGGATGTGGTTTGTGCTCAATCTTGGATATTTACTTCAGTATTTACTTATATTTTCTGCCTTAATGTGATCATGAATCCTTTTACCATAAAGTTGAACTGTATCTATTTAGCGAGGAATCACGGGATAATTTCCAAGATTTAAACAGCAAAAACACTCTGATTAGTTGTTTGTTTTGCAGGCAAAGGGCATTAATTATCTTCATTGTCTTAGTCCTCCCATCGTTCACTGGGATCTCAAATCACCGAATTTATTAGTTGACAAAAATTGGACCGTGAAGGTATGTAACAAATGCTAACACTGGTAAAACCATCGTTTTCTCTTCTCTGTTTCTTGATACTAATTAACTTGATTCCCATGTTCTTTTTTCAAATGTAGGTTTGTGATTTTGGGTTATCAAGATTTAAAGCTAATACTTTCATATCATCAAAATCTGTTGCCGGAACGGTAAATTTTTCTAATGACCTGTTTAATATAACTATATGATTTAGTGCTGAATATCAATGAATAGAAAAGCTGAATGATGCATAACTACGTCCAGAAGTTGCCCTATGAAAAAGGACTATTTGACTCGATAGTCTGAATGATCCAGTCTCTGCTCAGAGACATACAAACGTCTATTACTTGTCTTAACATTAAGCTGAATGTAATTCTATTGTTTTTCAATCTCAGCCTGAATGGATGGCACCAGAATTTTTACGAGGCGAGCCCTCAAATGAAAAATCTGATGTGTACAGTTTTGGTGTGATCTTGTGGGAGCTCGTGACCATGCAGCAACCATGGAACGGACTCAGTCCTGCACAGGTTAATCCTTATAAGTTATAACCGTAATCATTGCTGCAAGAAATAGCAAGATGGGTGGGTAGGGAGTGTTCTGTAACGGGTCAAACCAGGCTTATTTATTCAGATAAAACAGGGTTAGGTACTCAGGTCGAGTTGGCCAGAAACACTTTTTGTCCAAAATTTTGATATGTTTACAAAAGTTTAGTGCCAAATATGATTACAAAAGCTTTATCAATAATAATCTATATCTTTGAACTAATGATTTAAGGGGTTTAATTGATTAGAAATACACTTTGGGCGACACTTGACAATTTAGCCAGTTAGAGTTTACAATATAACCTGAATCCACTCATTTATAACTAAATGGGTCAAAATCGCCACCTAGAAAATATTGTCACAATGCCTTTCCACATTACAAATACACAAGTTTCTATTATTTGACATATGAACACTTGTATTTCAGGTTGTTGGAGCAGTCGCTTTCCAAAACAGGAAACTAACGATACCTATCAACACCCCTCCGGCATTAACTTCACTCATGGAATCCTGTTGGGCCGAGTAAAAACACTTATTGTCGATCTCGTGTTGATCTTTTTATCTGACGTGGTCTTCTAAACTAGTTTAATTGCATGTTTGAACAGCGATCCTACTCAGCGTCCAACTTTTAAGAGCATCGTGATCTCGTTAAAGAAGCTGCTCAAGTCTCCATCTGCACAAATGGGAGGTCCATGAGGACCACATTGTCATCTTTCTTTATTTAGTTTATTATTTAGTTTATATAGAAACGTAGTTCGTATATCATAAGTCGAAAATCCTGAAGAGGATTAACTAGTATAAGTTAAAAGCTTAAACGGCTTCTGATTCATGGAGTCTGTAACTCCATTAAAAGTTTGTAAGTTTATGACAAATCAATTTGAACGTGAACGTTCCTTATATGGGATTATGATAAGTTATACAAATATATGGTTTACATGGTTCATAAGGCGGATTGGATTGGTCTATACGGGTTTTGAGAGGCATTTTCTAACTTTGTTTTATTTACATCTTTTTACTGTTATAGACAAAGCGCAACTGTGAAAACCATTTCCTTTACGAGACTCGGACTACCTATGTTCAATTGACAATAAAATGATTGTTGAATGCAGACCTCCAAGTTTTGTCAAGAACAACTGTTTTAAGTACGCATGGTAATGAGCAGAAGACTACTTATTCATATGCAATTGGCCAATATTACATGATGAGCAGAAGACAAATTCAGTTATTTACTTCAAATATACTCCATTATAAAACTATGGCTTGATCAAACAATCTGTTGAACTAATCGTTGAGTATGATCAATGAATCCATTGTTAAACTTATTAATTGTTATAAATCAATCTTACGAAGCTCCCAAAAGTTCCAATCAGTAGTTGGATGGATTCGCAATCACAAATTCAATATTAAATGATCAGTATAAACTAACTTTGACTTTTGAAAGTCAAAAATGTAGTGATTTTTATTATACTGGAAACAAAACCATCTAAAAGATTAAAACACGTTAATTCAAAAAAATGGCAGTGCTAAAACAAAAGAGTATTTGCTAAATAATGGTAAAGAACAAACCTAAAAAGTCTATAATTGCAAAATCATAATAAACCTAAAAAAATTAGTTTTTAAGTCATTCATGATTTAGATGTCTTTGATTGTTAAGATGCTGCAGTGGTATGTGAAATACTGAAATCCACGAGTAATTGAGCAGAATGTCCATTTCTTTTGTTTTTTTAGAGCGCAAACGTACCAACGTAATCACGGATATTATATACACATTGACTCATAACAAAACCTGAACCAACAAACAGTGTACGAATGTGCATTTTAACTATAGGTGGCAAAACGGGCGGGTAAGAGCTTCGGGTCATATTGAGCAAATACAGAATATTTTAAAATTAGTCAAAAAAATGTTTTAATAGACAAAAATATCTCTAAACAAGTAATGCATTTTTTAATTTCTTGATGAATGTTCAAGGTTAACGGAATAAAAAATATAACGTGTATGGACATAGAATTATAATACTATACATTGTATACAATACGGTATTAGTATACTATAAATCAACTAATAATAATATCAATAATAATAATAATAATAATAATAATAATAATAATAATAATAACGTTTAATTTCTATGAGATGAACGTCACAACACTAGTCATCATCATCATAGAAATATTTGCTTGAATCCAAATAAATTTGTACATTTTAAAGAAATGAAGAAAAACAATTAATGATTAAAAAATAAATTGAATCAAAACAAAAAGTGGACATGAGAATTCTGGAAATAGCAAAATAAATTTATTAAAAGAGGGTCGACTATCTCTCCACCCGTCCATTTACCCATTGGAACCCTAGAAATGAATGAAACTTGCCCACTTCAACCAGGATGAACAATCTACTCCGCCCAAAACAACTCGAACCTTATGAAAGAAATACCCAAATTCACTAGCTAAATATGAGTGGTAATATTCTTAAAGAACCAATAACGTTTCAACTAATTTTATAGTAAATCGGTTTAATTAACTTGTTTCACATGCTATCACTGACTATAACGTAGGTCCGCCCCTAACTAATATTTCGTGTATTAATGCGTGGCTAAATATAATCTTTTACTATACTTTAATGTGTGTTGCTCTTAACTGAAGCGGGAGGGATGCAATCACTCTTTTGATTTTGATTTTTTTTTTTTATCAGTATATACTACCCTAGCTAGCAATTCATTTTGGGCCTTAGGTCCAATGTGATATGACTCGTGAGGTTTTATTGCTAATAGGTGGCATAAATAAAGTTATATAATTAAGGTGGACAAATTAAAAAGTGTTGTGAAAAATTTCAGAGGCCAGACAACTAAATTTCTCTCCCATGAAGGAGTTCCCGGCTCAATATTTTCTTTCACCTCTTGTACTATGAAATGATACCTTATTTTTCTCCTTTTCAATTTTAATATGAATGTACTCGTGTAGATGTGGCATTGTATTATACCTTAAAGCTTAGTGTAATGCAATTGAAGATGTTCTTAGTCACAACCATTTTTACGACCATTTTTATAAAAATGGTTAAATGAATCGATTTAGATTATGCTTTTATCTCTAATTTAAGCTATTGTATAGATTAATGATATACATACATTACTGTTTTCAAAATAAAAATTACATCTCTTTCAAAATCAGACATCTAGACACTTATTTCATAAAGAAACGAGTATTTATCTGAAACAACGACATGTTTGCTTTATTCTTTTTAAGTTTTGAATTGATAACGTGTATGTGTTGATATATAATGTCCCTTCTGAATAAGTCATAGATAAATAATAGTGTTTATTTTATGTGTTGAATAAATCGATTAAATAACTAAAAATTATCAACTTAACCCTATACATGAGTCACTTGAAAGCAGTTACGTCAGTAGTTTTGAAAAAGTCACGATCTAATATAGAAATTTAAATCTTCGTGACTTAAATTTTTAAGTTATATTTTTTTCATCAAGGGAAAAACAAACATATCTAAATATACTACTCCCTCCGGCCCGATTAAATTGTCCACTCTGACTTTGCACTCAGTTTTTGAATTCTTCAATAACTATATTTTTCATCAATCAAATAAATATTTACCACTAAAATCTCTTTCGATTAATCAAAACATAAAAGTAACACTTAGTTGAGACAACTCAAAATAATAACGTGGATATTTTTTACGAGACATAGGTAGTAAATCAGCTACTAAATTAAGTAAAATTGAAAAACAAACACGGCTAAGTTTTTATTCGAGAAAACCCCCAAAGAAATTCTTCTTTAGCCGCCATTCTTGAAAAAAATCAACAGAAATACAAATATCTATGCATCATGTACAACCTCAATAAACAAAGTCAACATCATTGACCAATATTCCCCACTGAGTTCACACAATTCAGTTTCGCCCCAAAAACCACAAACACAACTTTCACAGATCCGATCAATTAAAAGTTAAAACACTCTTCAATTTCACCCCAAAAAAACCCTAACTATTAATCAAATCAAAAATGACATCAACGATGATGATAAACGATCTATTCTTTCAAGCTGCTTTCATACTTATCATGATCTTCATGTTCTTATGGATGCTAAACGTTCCTCAAAATCTCTACGATAAATTTCAGTTTCGCGATCGATCAAGTTACGCCGCCAGACGCCACTTCGTTCTCGGCGCTGATCTCCTAGCAAAATCTCGATCCACCGCCGATCACACCGCCGCCGTAAAACTAGCGATATCCGCCGCGGAAGAAGCTGATAAATCGATCGCGATCAATCCGAACGACGCCGTTTTCCACTTTCTTAAAGCATTAGCGCTTGATGCGCAAGGCTTTACGACGTCGGCGTTAGACGCGCTTGATATCGCGTTATCGCCGTTAACGTCGAAATCATTGTGTGGTGAAGAGAGAAGTGATGCGTTGTTTAAGAGGGCAGAGATTAAAATTAAAATTAAAGTGAGTGAAGCGAGAGGTGGAGTGGAGTCGGCAGTGCGCGATTTGGAGGAATCGGTGCGGTTGAACGGTGGTAACGCGGCAGCATTACGGTTGTTAGGGGAGTGTTATGAGAAGAAAGAGATGAAAGGAGAGGCGATGAGGGCGTATATGGGTGCGGTTAAGCTCGAGCCACATAATCCCGTGACTCGAGCTGCTTTAGCACGTTTGGGTTCGATGGCTTGATATGTCGACCAAAAATGTGTTGATGAAGTTTTAACCGTAATATTGTTGTTGTATTAATACGAGCGATAAGTTATGTTTAGTTAATTAACATGGTTTCGGTTTTGTTGTGACATTCTAAATAATTATGAGAAAATGGTTAACTCAGCTTATTAAATTATTATTATTATGACAATACTTTAGTGTTTATAATGAAATGATAATGATTAATTTTGTAACAAGACTATCAAGATAGTAGATTAGTAGTTGAAAATCATTAAACTGGATAAAGAGTGAAAAACATGGTTCGCATACAATTAAGACGTTTAACTCACTTTATCATAATCAGTCAACAGTAAGTCAATAATATACAGTTTTATAACCATAATTTACGTTTAATGGTCAACTATCTTATTGTATATACTTTTCCGTTCTAAAATAAGTGTGTCATTCCAAAATTCACACATAGAAAAGTCACTATCTATTAATTATATCTCATCTTACTCACTAAAGCCTTTTTTGATTGGCCGTAATGAAATCTGGACAATTATTTTGAGACAATCCAAATTAGTAAGTAAAACACTTATTTTGAAACAGATGAAATATCTATTACTAATTATCTATCTACCTATTATTTATAATTTTATATATTGTCAAATAGTCCAAAAAAGTAACACAAATATCCAAATTTCCCAATCAAGGGAACGTGAACAAATTTTTTTCAAGAAAGGATTCAATATTCCAATTTGATGCAATTGACTGATGGAGGGAATATTGAGCTTGAAACTTCCACGTAAGCTTGCCTATATACGGATTCAGCGTATAATTGCTTATGTGGCACTCCACGTAAGCTTCCACGTAGAAATCAAATACATGTGTTTGTTTTCATGGCATTACATGTCATCTTTAAACTAATTGTTAATATATTTTCATGTTATTTAGAATTTATGTAAAACAAATATTAGAATGGGTCATTATCTTATTAATCCAACTAAACTTTTTATGAAAAACCTATTTATCTTGTATATGTAAACCATTGAATAAATAACAAAATTAAATAAATTAAACAAAAATATAAGATTTTCATCTTTTATCTGAAAACTGAATCAAACATATATGAAACAACAAATTGAGGATGAACTTCAACCACAAATAAAAAACACTAAGACCGCTCCCATCGGATTTCTTCGATTGGCAACCGACGAAGGCTGACGAATCGACGTCATTAGCACGGCTTCGTCGGTTTTTCCTCTTCGGTTTGGCGACGAAAGGGATGGTGGGTCGGATGGGGTCCACATGCAATATATTTTTTCAAAAAAAAATCTAACCGTTACAATTTAAAAAAAATAATATAAAAAAATATAATGGTAATATATCTGTTTTTTGAAGAAAAAAAAAATAACCCTTTTATCCAACTCAAACACACTATAAATAAACACACCACTAAACTTCAATTCATACACACTTTTCTCTTCCATTATCTCAATCAAACACCTTATTCCACCCAATTATTGTATTTAATTCAACACTTTTCTTTATAAATCGTAAAAATGGATTCAAGCTCCTTTTCGAGCTCGTTCGAAGATGATTATATGCAACAATATTTAGCGGTCACGCGATGTTTCGATCCGGTTGCGATGCTCGATATTGTTGATACGATGGATCAACAAGATGAAGAAGATGTTGCCAAAACTGATGTTGCCGAAACTGATGTTGCCGAAACATCTAGTCAGCCGCCAAGAGCACCAAGAAGATACTTACAAAGAAATCGTCACGCAACCGGTGAACGTTTGTGGCAAGATTACTTTGCCTCAAACCCCACATTCCCGCCGGATTACTTTTGAAGACGATTTTGGATGAGTTGGCCATTGTTTCTCCGCTTATGTCAAGGTATAATATCACACCCCCAAAATTAACATAATAATAATTAAGGCGGAAGCTCGGGGCGTGACTCGATCAATTGACATTAAATCGAGAGCATACGATTATCGCAAAACATCTAATATATTAAGATGCCAAATAAAGTTTTACAAAGTTACGGCTTATCAAGCCGTCAAAATGGTAATGTTATCGAATACATTGTTTTACAAATGATACATTTTTCAAAAGATGGCATCCTAATTATCATGGGAAGTACGGTCCCAATAATGCATGAATTCCTGCAGCATGGCTAATTTCCTGAAAAACATATTTAAAATGTCAACATAATTGTTCAGTGAATTACATGTTTAAGACTCAATCATAAACCATTATTTATTAAACTTCATCAGTAAATCAAAAAGTGGCATCGAAGGCCTAAGGTACGATTATGTAAAGTTTGAAACAAAGACGATGATCCCCCAATAGGTTTGCAAGTCCTATGAGTTAATATGCCGAAACTAAGCCTATAACCAAACCACGACTTATAATGAATCGTTGCCTTGGACAATGTAAATATACGATCCTCGTTGCGAAACAACGTCGCTAGTTAGTGCGACTAACCAAAACAGTGGGAAGGAACGTCACCCCAATAGTACTATCCGTATATCCAGTGGCTAGCGTCATCTAGCTAATGGTTATAGTCATTGAGTGAAAGGACTTCTATGCACTACAACTTGAGAACTTAGGCTCCCATAAGGATTCGTTGTCAGGTTTCAATAATCGCATAAATCGGTTATATGTTTTTCACCCCAATGTTTGAAAGCATTAAAACAGTAAAATAGGGGCTGTGAACTCACCTGAGTTCGAGCGTGCTAGCAAAAGAGTTTAAGTAAACGAGCCCAAATAAGCCTCTTAGCGCCCTAAACGCATGAGGTCGAGTTAATAAATGTAGACGACTTAATAGTCCGTCTATGCTAGTTGTTCACTCAACTAGGGTTTATGTGCCTTATAGGCGTGTGCGACACGTTGTGATCATTTATAGTTTTCAAAATACTACAATCGTTTATGTCATTCTTATAATATATTATTATTCGTAATATATTCATAGTGTTGATTTTTGGTTTGTCATTTGTACGTTTTAACTCGTTATAACTCGATTTTTTTTTATTTCTCGATGTATATACTAATCCTGATTTAGTGTACATTTTTACAATAAAGTCCCCTGATTTACAGAGGGTCCTTAACAGCCCTCAAAGTTTCTAAGTGACGGTTTAGTCCTTGTAGTTTCTATTTTGTCATTTTAGGTTAAATCGTTCGGTTCCTTCGATTTACAAAATCTCACGTAGTTAGTGCTGTTGGACCAGTTAGTGCTGTTAGGCACAGTTAGTGTTGTTAGACACAGTTAGTGCTGTTAGGCCAGTTAGTGCTGTTAGACCAGTTAGTGCTGTCAGACCAGTTAGTGCTGTTAGGCCAGGTAGTGCTGTTAGACACAGTTAGTGCTGTTAGGCCAGTTAGTGCTGTTAGACCAGTTAGTGCTGTTAGACCAGTTAGTGCTGTTAGACACAGTTAGTGTTGTTAGACACAGTTAGTGCTGTTAGGCCAGTTAGTTCCAATTATTTCATTTTTAGTTCAAGCTCTCGGTTTTTCGATTTTTAACCACACAAGTCTTGATTTTTAACACTCTAAACTATAGATTAAACTTTTATATCATTTCACCTACTGATTTTACCATCTCAGTTTGTTTTTACACTTTTAGTCCCTCTAGTTTTATTTATTCCATTTCTTGCACGATACTTTGGTTTGTTAGTGTTTAACCACATGGATATTGTCTTGAATCATGATTTATACTTTAATATACATAAGTTAATTATTTTTACAGCCAAGGTCCAAAACTTTCTGTTTTTACATGTATGGTCCCTCTAGTTCTCATTTTTCACTTTTAGCCCCATAGTTTAGTTTTCTTGATTTTTAACCACAAGGATTTGGTCTTTAACACATAGATTAACATTATAAACACTAGGTAAACTGTTTTTAGCATTTTTATTCCTTAAAAATCCGGATTTTACATGTTTAGTCCCTTAAGTCTCCTTTTTGGTATTTTTCACCCAAAAGTGAGTTTAGTTAGCTTTTAAATTACAAAGTTCATGTCATTACAAGTTTATTGTGTTATTTAGTTTAATGTAACTATTTTAACATAAATAAGAGTTTATTACATATAAATGAAGAGTTTAAAGTGTAGAACATATGTTTTGCATTTTTAAGGTCTCTAAACTTGTTTATAGACTTTTTATTTGTTAAACTTACTAGTTAATGTTTTTAAAAGGCAAAGTGACTAGTTTAAAAGTATATTTTAGTATGAGTGAACATTTTTAGCATAAACACATATATAAAGTTAAAAACTAGAGAAAAAGTTTCCTTACAAAGCTTTTAAAGTGAGATTTGAGCAAGATGAGAACTTGATTTCTTGGTGTATATTTCCTAGCTCCAATCCTTGTATTTAACTTGGTTTACCCATGGGAATGTAGTTGTGTTTTTATTTGTAGGTGTTTATATGTCGAAAGAGCTTTAATTTGTGTTTTAAAAGTGGTGGTTTATGGTAGTTTATTGTGGTTTAGGGTAGTTTGTGATGGTGTTCTTGAAAAACAAAGTGAAAGAGATAAAGAGGGGTGCTTGGCCGTAGCTTTTGAGAGAGGGAGAAGAGAGTTGAATAACTTGTGCCTTGTTGTTGTGTGTGTTGGTGATTAAAAGGATGAAACAAGAAAGGTGGTGTGTTGGGTCACAAGGTTCCCAAAACTTAGATACAGATTAAATCACAGTTATCTCAACGTGTTAGTTTATATCCAAGTTTTATATCAAACAAGTTTAAATTAATCTAGGCGGAAAACAAGATTAATTTTAACACAGAGTTTATTATGAATCAAAGTATTATTCACAATAAAGTGTTTGTCTCACAAAGATGACAAGGTATTCAAACCCACACAGATGGTTTGAATACGATCCAAGTAGTATACAAAGATACAGTTATCACTACAAACTTCACAGTAAGTGTGGTAATGCTTTAGCCTAAGCTCAAAGGTCTAGTATACTAATTCTCTTGAATTTCTTGGATGATAGCAGTGCTTTTTGGACTGCTATTTATAGAGTTGGATGTAACTCTATATTATCCAGCTTACATAGTTGTCCAAGGGATAACAGATTCATCTTGAGCAACTTTGCACGCCTTCCTTTTTACTTTTCTTGGAAATAGAAAAAGCAAAAAGGTAAAAGGTTTCTTTGCTGAGAAGAGAACCTTTATATGATGTTTGACCTTTCTCAAACATCTTATCAGTTGTATCTAGCCTAAGGAAAGAAGAATATCTCCTGTACATTTGTACTTTCATTCTTCAATCTGTGCTCTTCAGTCTGTGCTCATCAGTCTGTGATCTTCAGTCTGTGAACTTCAGTCTGTGAAGCCTTCTGTATTCAATCTTCATTCTTCAGATGATGAATTCATAAGTCTTCAGAAAGAGCATGGCTTTCAGTTTGTGAGGATCTTCAGTCTGTGCAGCACAAACTCAGAAACAATTCTTCAGTCTGTGTAGCACAGACTCAGAAACACAGACTCAGGAATTTCACTAAGTTTCCTGAATACAACTGAGTTAGATTTTGACTCTTCAGATTTATAACTTAGGTTTGATCATTGTTTTTCCCAACAATCTCCCCCTATCTGATGATGTCAAAATCTATTTACAAAAGATAATGGAGAAATAATAAATACTAAGGTGAATCATAACATATGGATCAAGACTTATATATATAAAGTCAGAATCACAGTTAGTTCACAAAAATATTACAATTATTACATAAGATTGTAAATCATAAATCTAACAATCTTCAATCCTTTCTTTGAGCCCTGATCTCTTTCATCTTTTCCACTTTCTTCTTCAACAGTTCTTCCATTTCCTTATCAGATTTGTCTTCAAATTCTTGATACTCTAGGATGATCTTCTTGCAGATATCTTCAAGTCCAATCATCATTCTGAGTTGGGAAAGGTTGTTGAATAACCAGCTAATCAGTCTTCTTCTGAATGGTCTGGCTTGAGAATGTTTGCATTCCTTCAGCAGGGCAATGCAGTGTAGCAGAGACTCTCTATATAGTCCATTTTGATCCTGGAAGCACTCTATCCCATTGATATCTCTATAGCACAGACCTTCAATGTTGTCAGTCTGTACATAAGATCTATCTATGAAAACAATACCTTTGGGTAGAGGATGCTCCCTTCTCTGCTCATTCTCTGTGGATAACCCAGCTGACTTCTTCTTGATTACAAAATTGTTTGCTATGCAAAACAACTTGTACTCTTCTTCTGAGATGAGCCCCAGACTAAGAACTAGCTCAATCAGGTAAGATAGCTCATCCAGAACTTCTTTCTTCAGATCCTTGTCAGCTGCACTCTTCAAAAGATTGGCAATGGATTGCCATTCCTTAAGCCCTAGAGTGTATAGTTCATCCACCCATACCATCTTCTTGCTCTTGGTCAAAGTCAGCTCCAACTTTAATTTCTGTCCAATCTTGTTCAGATGACATTCTCTGATCTTCTGCTTGAGCTTTGACTTTTGGAAAGTGGCTTGTAGCTTTGGTTTCAGGCTCTCTATCTTTTGTAATCTTATTGACAGCTCTTCATCTTCTTTGATCTGTTGCTCAACTTGACTCATTCTGATCTGAGTCTGTGAACATCTTTCATCTTCTAACTCTTTGGAGAGCATGTCAACAAATCTTGCTTCCTTCAGCTTCTGCTCTTCAATTGATAATACATTTAAGTATTCGGTTAAGGTCATACCTTGAGCAGTACCTTCTTGTTGCAAGAGTTCATCCTGTAGATTTGTCAGTTCAGGATTTCTTGTGCCAGCAGCATGATCATCCACCATCTTCTTGATCTTGCTTAACCTTTCCTGCTTGGATAAGGCAATCTCCTTGCCCTTACCCTTATCCATAACTTCTTCCATGGTGGAGCTTGATCCAGGATAAGTGCTAATCAGGTGAGCACTTCTCCATCGCATTCTATCTTCAAGTTCACTTCTACCTGGAGGCAGTATTCTGGTTGTTGTGGTTGATCTAGCAGGATTAGCTTCAGCTTGGATGGCTTCAGCACTGATAATTAGAGCATCAGTGCTTGCTGCTGGTTGCTCTGAGCTCTGAGTCTGTGATTGATGCTGTGTCTCAGTCTGTGCAGGTTCAGAAGGCACAGACTGAGACTCTCCAGTCTTGACTTTTGAGGCTCCTTCACCTACACCTCCAAAAGTAGCATCATCTTCATCATCATCTGATCTTCTGAAAACTTCAGACTCAGAACTGCAGTTAGGATTGATGGCATCATCATCTTCACCATCAGTGTCCTGTTCTTCAGCCAGCTTTAAGAACTGGTCCCCGGTTTTGATCCCCTTCATTTTTTGTTGGGAATCAAAGATATCCCTTTCAGGAATCCTCCTGGCCATTCTTTTTGTCTTTCTGGCTCTTTTGATCTGCAGTGGTTGAACATCTTCATCTTCTTCCCTTGGTCTCTTCAACTCCATCTGACCTTGGGCTGAGATAGTTGCAATTGGGTCTATGTGTAAGACAATGGATGACTCCCCCTGAGTCTGTGCAACCATCTCAGTATGTTCACCTGTCTGCAATCCTTCTTGCTCCCCCTCAGTCTGTGCACTCATATTTTTAGTCTGTGGCACAGACTGAGCTTCAGTCTGAGACTTCACCCTAGCACCTTCGGGTCCATCATCTCCATCATCTCCCTCACTGCTATCTCCCCCTAAATCTAAGGATTTATTATTTAAATCTTTATCTTTTGAGGTTTTAGCTTCTGCAGACCCATGCTTCATCTTCTCCCCCTTTTTGACATCATCTACCAAGTTTGAGAGGGTGGTCTGCATTTCATCTAACCTATTGGATACCTTTTCCTCCAGCATATCCACTTTATCCACCATAGTAGAGACTAGATGCTTCATCTTCTCTAGCTCTTTCTTATTATTATTGAACTCAGTCTGTACCCATTCAGACAACCTGTTGATGGCAGAAAGCACATCATTAAGCGTACTAGAAGGCACAGACTGGGTTTGGTTGAAGGGGTTAGAATTGGGTGATGGTATGTGTTCCTCACTTGCCTCATGTTGAAACTGAGCAAGATCACTGGAATCTTTTGGTGTTGCACTCTTTGCCTCACTCTGTGTCCTGTGCATGGAAAAGCGATCATAGGCATTGAGTGGTGTAGGTGTTCCCTCAGATCTAATCCGGTGATAGGATAAGACATCACTGGGAATTGATTTTGTAGCACCTGTTGCCTCAAACAGTTCCTGGTGTAATGGAACAGTATCACTGGCAACTGATGTTGAAGTTTGTATGCCCTCACTAACCATCTGGTGATAAGATGGTAGATCATGGAGCAAAGAAGGTGAGATCTGTACCTCAGTCTGTGACATGACTGGGGCATTGTCGATCTGTGAAGAGGGGTGTAAGAAAAGACTCACTGGAGTGTGAACTATTGCAGGACTAGTGGTCAATATGGGTCCAGCCATTGTGAGTGGGGTAAAGAGGGGGTTGGTAGTGCTCAGAATTTGGAGCATCTTCTTCAATGCTTACTACAGGGGTCAGTGTAGCAGCAGCAATGTGGGTATCCAAGCTGACTAAACTAGGTGTAGGTTGGGTCAGTTGGGTAGCCATTGGCACCACAGACTCTAGCAGAGCTGTAATGGAATGGTCTACAGCACTGGAAGGTGTTCTGTTGACATCCAGTTCCATGGATGATGATTCCATTTGTGCTATACTTTTGGAGGTTGAGTCTGGTGATTCCTCCAGAGTGAGTGGTGACTCATCTGGGTTGGTTTGTTTGTGACTCTCTTTTGTGGGTGAGGATGGGCTAGGATAAGAAGGTTGATCTGTATCCATGTCCTCAGAAGAAGAAGAAGTACTACCTGCATCTTCTGTTGAAGATGGAACAGACTCAGGAATGTTTGAGTCTGACTCCAAGTGCACAGACTGAGTTGAGTCTGTATCCCCGGAGTCTGTGTGCTCTGCTTCAGCCACACGATCTTCAACAGCCTGGGTCTTATTACCCATACTATCACTGGAATCATCACCCTCCATGGATGCAGAAGCAACATATGGGTGATCAATCCAGTGCTGCATAGCAGCAGTGATAGGTGCTCCAGAAAGTGGAACCGGATGGTTAAACACTTTATATGTGAGCATGGGAACATGTATATCTGCCACTTTATTATTAAAAGACATATATACAGACCCAGTTAACCTGGATTGGATGCACAGGGAGAGTAGCCTTATAAAAGGTACATTAAAAATTCTGGTTGACTCATTCACCAGTTTTAAAATTTCTTGAAAATACAACTCTGCAAAGTTGATGTTTAAACCAGTGATGAATGAGCTCAACAGCTGAGTTTCAAACTCATTTAGCTCCCCTGTGCTACCAGATTTACCTCCTAGACTCCTAATGATGCCAGAAATTAAAAATTTCCATTTGGGGGTGAATCCTGACATCAAAATTATGCCTTTTTCTTTGGTATATCCAACCAAAGGAAGAGAAGCCCTTGCTGCTTCTTTGGTTGGAATAGGTTCAAAATTATTTCCCAAAGGCAGGTCTAAGACATTCCTAATTAACTCCTGATCAATGGTAACTGCCCGTTTACCATGATCAATAGTACCAGTAATTGCAGTATTGGTACTATTTGAGGAGCAAGTATACCACCATTCCATTAGAAATTGTGGGTATATTTGAGGAACTGTGTTAAAGAATGCTCCCCTTAATGGATGAGCAGACATAAAAGCAGTTAGTTCCTCAAACCCTTTATTCTTTTTCGAATCAGGGATGGAAATAGTAGCTACTTGATTGTTGATACAGAGTTTTACCTGTTTCCCTTGTTTGAAGGGTTTAGCCGCAGCGATGTTGGCAGGTACCGTGTAAACCCATTGATCAGCCATTTTAGAAATTGATTTTGAAAATGGTTGAGCGATTTAGGGTTTAGAAACTCTGTTTGTTTTTGATGTGCAAGTATGAATGAAGAAGAAAGGGAGAAAACATAAATGGGTATTTGTAGAAATTAAATTTCCGTTAAATGGGACCCACTTGGACGGTTTATCCCTGTTTCTGCAACAGTAGCGCTGAGGCACGTGCACTTTTTGTATTGAGCAGATAAATAGACAACAAGCGCCAAAACTTTTAATGATTATTACCATAAAAATGGTTAAAGCATTAAATGCAAGGATATTGTTGTTTATTTAAAAAATAGAATAAAATAAAAATAAAAAAAATAAATATATTAAAATTAAAAAAAAACATTTAGTCTGAGTGTATAAAATCAGTCTGTGCAATGAGTCTGGGTGACGTCACACAGACTGAGCCATATATCAGACAGACTAAGAGAAAATAAAAAAAAACTTTTGTGCCAGCAGTGGTAACAGATTGATATTGCTAACAGTACTAACTTGTGAAAGCAGTACTAAAATTAACTAACAGTAGTAACTTTCGAAGGCAGTACTAAAGTTAACTAACAGTGGTAATTGGTGTGAGCAGTACTAAAGTTAACTAACAGTAGTAACTTGCTACATTAACAGTGTTAATTGTACCAATCTTTACCAGCAGTGCTAAAATACGAATTTATGGGGGCAGTGTTAAAAAGTCTTATCAGTATTAACCAGCAGTACTAAAAGTAACCAGCAGTATTAATACTGATAGTACTAAAATACTAACCTTATGAATTAATAAAGCACAAAAATGGAAGGTCTAGTCTGAATGAATATGGTCAGTCTGTGTAGCTAATCGGGAAGAAGTTACACAGACTGAAACATATAATCAGTCAGACTGAGAGAAAATAACAGAAGGTATAAAATCTTTTTGGTATTTTCTTAGAAAGTATGTACAAAGACATCTCTTTGTCTGTGCTTTTTGATTGTATGTAGCTGAGAATACAGTTATACAGATTGAAAAGCAGACACAGACTGAGAATTGAATCATACAGATTCAAGGTTTTACTAGGGGTTGAGCATTCCTAGTTGACCAAGCAGATACAAAAATCTATCTTCATTAAGAGGTTTAGTAAAGATATCTGCTAGTTGGTCATTTGTTGGCACATATTTGAGAATCACTTTACCTTTCTCAGCACAATCTCTGATAAAGTGATGTCTGATCTCAATATGCTTTGTCCTGGAGTGAAACACGGGATTCTCAGTGATGGCAATGGCACTTTGGTTATCACACATGATTGGAGTTTTTGTAAACACCAAATCATAGTCTGCTAGTTGATGTTGCATCCATAGCAATTGAGCACAGCAACTACCAGCAGCACATATTCTGCTTCTGCAGTGGATGTAGCAACAGAATTTTGTTTCTTGCTTGACCAACTGACTAGTTTGCCACCTAGCAGTTGACATCCACCAGAAGTGTTTTTCCTGTCTAATTTACAACCTGCATAATCTGCATCTGTATATCCAATTAGATCAAAACCAGAGTCTTTGGGATACCAAAGACCCAGGTTGGGAGTACCTTTTAGGTACCTAAAAATCCTTTTTACAGCTTTTAGATGCGATTCTTTAGGTTCAGATTGATATCTAGCACACAAACATGTTGAGAACATGATATCTGGTCTACTTGCAGTGAGGTATAGTAGAGATCTTATCATACCTCTATAAGTGGTTTGACAGACTGACTTGCCCGACTGATCCTTATCCAACTTATCTGCAGTGCTCATTGGTGTTTTCATAATTGAACAGTCCTTTAAAGAATATTTAGTAAGTAGGTCATTGACATATTTACCTTGGTTGATGAAGATACCATCAGGTTTCTGATGTACTTGTAGACCAAGAAAGTATGTTAATTCACCCATCATACTCATTTGATACTGTTTTGATATTAAGTTTGAAAACCATTTACACAATTTTTCATCAGTAGACCCAAATATAATATCATCAACATAGATTTGGACTAGTATGACATCTGCCTTGTTCCTTTTGAAGAACAAAGTTTTATCAATTGATCCTCTAGTAAAGTCATTACTAAGAAGATAGGATGATAAGGTGTCATACCAAGCTCTTGGAGCTTGTTTTAGCCCATATAGTGCTTTCTGCAATTTATAGACATGATTTGGAAAAGTGGAACTTACAAAACCTGGAGGTTGTTTCACATAGACTTCCTCCTGTAAGTTGTCATTCAGAAATGCACTCTTGACATCTATTTGATAGACTTTGAAGTCCTTGAATGCAGCATATGCCAAGAATAACCTTATTGCTTCAATTCTGGCTACAGGGGCAAATGTTTCATCATAATCAATGTCTTCTTCCTGCTTGTAGCCTTGAGCAACTAGCCTTGCCTTGTTTCTGATTATCACTCCATCCTTGTCCATTTTGTTTATGTAAACCCATTTTGTTCCAATAATGGTTTTCCCTTTTGGAGCAGGAACTAGGGTCCAAACATTGTTTCTGTCAAATTCTGTTAACTCTTCCTGCATTGCTTCAACCCAATCATCATCTTTCAGGGCTTCTTCAGCTTTCTTTGGTTCAATGATTGACAGGAAGTTTGTGTAGAAACAGAAATTTGCAGTAGATAAGTTTGACAATTTAGCTCTTATTTGTACACCAGAAACATAATCTCCAATTATTTCTGTAATTGGATGATACTTGTGTTCTTTGACTCCTAGAAGTGATTCATCATTTGATGGTAAATCATTCTCATTTGGTGGAAGAATAGCAGGACTGAGTTCTGCATCATCTTCTACACAGGGCAAGTCTGAGTCTGTAGAGTTCACAGACTGAAAACTATCAGACTGAACACATGTATCAGAAGAATTTGAATCTCTGGACACAGATTCATCTTCTGTTGATGAAGGTATTGTCATAGAATGAGCAGGTTGATCATCTTCATTATCACTTTCAGAGTCCTGTTGTTGGTTAACAACAACTGGGATTTGAGATTCAGATCCCACAACAGATAAATCTTCTAAAAAATGAACATCAGACTGAGAAACATGTTCATCATTAGCAGAGGAAGCATCAAAGGTGACATTGATGGTTTCTTCAATTTTATTCCTTCTGTTGTTGTAGACTCTGTAGGCCTTTGAGATAGATGAATAGCCAACAAAAATTCCTTCATCAGATTTAGGTTCCATCTTAGCTAATTGATTTCTTTGATTGAGAATATAGCATTTACTACCAAAGGTCTGGAAGTAATGGATTGTTGGAACCTTCTTATGATACAACTCATATGCAGTTTTGCTATGCCTTTTGACCAAAATAGATCTATTTTGGGTATAACAGGCAGTGTTAACTGCTTCTGCCCAAAAATAAACCTTCATTTGACCATGGCATAACATGGTTCTTGCAGCTTCTATGAGTGTACGATTTCTTCTCTCAGCAACACCATTTTGTTGAGGAGTTCTGACATAGGCAAAGTTTTGAATAACGCCTTTGTCAGTACAGAATTCAATGAGAGTAGAATTCTTAAATTCTGTACCATGGTCACTCCTGAGTTGCTTGACAGGTGCATCTTTCTGCAATTCTTCTCTCTTGATTAGATTAATAATCTCTTCAGGAGCATCACTTTTAGCTTTAAGAAAGATGACCCAAGTATACCTTGTGTATTCATCCACAACCACAAGTGTATACTTCTTTCCACCCAAACTGCTAATGCTCATGGGTCCAAACAGATCCATATGGAGCATATGCAGTGGTTGTTCAATTGTAGCTAACAATTTGGATGGAAAATGGTTCTTGGTCTGTTTCCCTAGTGTACATGCAGGACAAAGTTTGTCTTTTGCAAATGTAACATCAGGCAGACCTCTAACCAGTTTCTTCTTTGACAGGAGGTTAATATTTTTGA
The DNA here is from genome assembly GCA_963930675.1 of Gnaphalium uliginosum. Classification (NCBI taxonomy): domain Eukaryota; kingdom Viridiplantae; phylum Streptophyta; class Magnoliopsida; order Asterales; family Asteraceae; genus Gnaphalium; species Gnaphalium uliginosum. The sequence continues at coordinate 26,809,163 of OZ005681.1, forward strand.
AGTTCAGGTGGGATAACCTCCTATGCCATAGCCAGCTTAGTTCTGGCACAGACTGAGTATAGAGACAGGTCTCTACATTGTTGTCTGCAGAAGAAAGATCCAAGAGATAGATATCTCTTTCTCTTTTGGCAACTAATATAGGTTTGCCTTTGGAATTATAGATAACAGCAGCCTTCTTTCTGACTCTGATTTCACCATCATCATCACAAATCTGGCTAGCACTAAGCAGGTTATGCTTTAATCCCTCAACATAGGCCACCATTGTTATTCTGATGTTGCCAGCCTTCACCACACCATAACCTTTTATCTTGGCAACAGAGTTGTCACCATATTTGACAGAAGGTCCTTCTTCTTCTACAAACTCTGACAGATTTTTCAAGGAACCTGTCATGTGTCTTGAGCATCCACTGTCTAGGTACCATTTGTTGTTACCCTGCACAGGACAAACAAAATCAATTAGTTACTTTTGGGAACCCATCTTTTGATGGGTTCTTTAGAGTTGGTTGAAGTCAATTCTTTAGCAGTTTTGGTGCTAAGTCTGTGAAGTTGACTTTTAACCTCTCTATTTTTGATTTTGTTGTTTGTAGACGACATTTGTTTGATCAAAGCAGCCTTTGGCTGTTTAAGAGTGGACTTTGTGCATTTAATACCTTCATGTCCCAGATTTCCACAGTTGTAACATTTTCTGTTCAACATGATGGTCCTTTTGGATTTTGGGTTATTATTTGCACTAGATCCTCTGTTAAACTCTTGTTTTGACTCAACAAATGTTTTAAAATCTGTGGTTAACTTCATTAAGTTTTCACTAAGCAGCTTAATGGTCTCAGTCTGGTTGTTAAGATTTGACTTTTTAGAGTCAGACTGAGTGTTAACACAAACAGATATGGAGTTAAGTTTGCCAGACTGAAAATTGATTTTTCCAGACTGACAGATAGATCTCACAGACTGAGATCTTTTTAACTCCTTTGTTACTGGTTTTATGCCTTTAGATTTATCATTTGGCATATTATTGTCTGGACCAGTTACAGACTCAGATGTGGAAGGTTCAAACACATTGTAACCTTTCTGTTTATTCTTGTTTCTTTTTACCTCTTTTTGTCTTTTTAAAGATGGTACTATGAGAATACTAACTATTTTTGGTCTAACAAAAGCATTTGTCAATATAACTTTGACTCCCACAGTATGACTAAAAGTATGAGGTAAAATCTCAGGTACAAATATAGTAGGTTTTGAGTTTATTTCTGAATTTATGTGACTTTTAAGATCAAACTCATCACCTATGACCGCTTGTATCTGAGCTGGAATCTGTTTGGATAAACAGTCCACATTTTTAAGTGATGAAATACACCAAGATTTACAGATCCTTTCATAATGATCGGCTTTGTTTTTATAAGCTTCTTTTTCCAGCTTGATCTTTTTGAGAAGGTCATATTGAGCATCAACTCAAGTTTGTACTGTTTATTTTGGTTTATTTCAATCACTTTTGATTGTAGATCTTTTTGAACTTGACTGAGTTTAGTTTTTAAATCTTGTATTTCCTCAAGTCTTTTCAAAAAATCTACATAAATGTGTTCAAACATTTTCTGTTTTTCTGCATCACTATAGTAAAGTTTAAAATGATTTACATTGTAAGCAGATCCTCTGTCCCAATCTGGATGAACACATGCCTTTTCTGCAAATTTGACATCTTTGTCAAACTGGCTCTCTGTGATAGCCATTAAGCATATATCTTCATCATCCTCAGATGATGAAGATTCTTCATCTATCCATTGTTCAACAACCAAAGCTTTCTCTAGTTTCTTTGGTTGTTGTTTCTCTCCAATTTTCTTGGAGTTGAAGTACTTTTTCTTGTACTTCTTGGCCTTTTCTTCCCACTTATCAGAATTTGAAGATTCTGCAATCTTCACTCTGCAGTCAGAAGAAATATGACCAACTTGCCCACATTTATAGCAAGTAGCTTTCTTAGGATCAAAAGTTGGCCTTCCTTTTGAACCTTTGAATCTTGCTTTTTCTAACCTTTGGGCTAGCAATGCCATTTCAGCTTCTAGAGACTCAGTTTCATCATCTGATTCTGAGTCTGTAAGAGTAAGATGGTAATCTGCTCTAGAGAAAAGTTCTCTATTTTTCCTTGTTGTTGCAATAAGGGCAGCAGATGGATCTTTTGCAATCCTTTTGGCATTTAGATCCTTTCTGGCTTTGGTTTCTTCAAAATTTAGTAGAAGTCCAAACAAGCCAGAGAGATCATATGTCTCCAATTTTTCACTTACAATTAATGAAGTGATAACTTCAGAAAAAGTGTTTGGAATGACATCAACAAATTTTGCACAGATTTCAAACTGTCCTTTGATGATATTATACCTTTCAAGATCATTGATTAAGATCTGAAATCTGGTATGAATATCAGTTAATGACTCTCCTTGACCAGTAGAGAAGTTCTCATAATTTCTTATGAGATTCTTCTTCTTTTGGGATTGTACTAAACTTTCACCATCATATTGGTCAGTTAGCATATCCCATATGGCTTTAGCAGTTTTGCAGCCAGATATCTTAGCAAAGATAGGCTTAGTAACTGCATTGCCCAGAATGGATTTGGCCTTAAAATCTAATGCATATAGTTGCCTGTCTAGATCAGTCCAGGTACTTTTGGCAGCCTCAACAAATTTTTCAGGTGTCAAAATAGTGCCATTTGCATCTAAAGTAGCAGGAACTATTCTGCCAGGAATAATGGGTCCTTCCTGAATGACTCTAAGCATTTCATCATGAATGCTAGCAAGAAACCATTCAGCTTTCAATTTCCAGTGGGTAAAATTTACACCATTGAAGATTGGAATTCCCTTCCCAGCCATAGCAATAGAGGAAGTCATTTTTCAAAGTAGAAAATGTAGAGAAAAATGGATTTAGATGATTGTTTGATAAACTGGGTTCCTTTGATCGTTAAAGATTAAATCTTTATTTGCTCTGATACCAGTTGTTGGGTCACAAGGTTCCCAAAATTTAGATACAGATTAAATCACAGTTATCTCAACGTGTTAGTTTATATCCAAGTTTTATATCAAACAAGTTTAAATTAATCTAGGCGGAAAACAAGATTAATTTTAACACAGAGTTTATTATGAATCAAAGTATTATTCACAATAAAGTGTCTGTCTCACAAAGATGACAAGGTATTCAAACCCACACAGATGGTTTGAATACGATCCAAGTAGTATACAAAGATACAGTTATCACTACAAACTTCACAGTAAGTGTGGTAATGCTTTAGCCTAAGCTCAAAGGTCTAGTATACTAATTCTCTTGAATTTCTTGGATGATAGCAGTGCTTTTTGGACTGCTATTTATAGAGTTGGATGTAACTCTATATTATCCAGCTTACATAGTTGTCCAAGGGATAACAGATTCATCTTGGGCAACTTTGCACGCCTTCCTTTTTACTTTTCTTGGAAATAGAAAAAGCAAAAAGGTAAAAGGTTTCTTTGCTGAGAAGAGAACCTTTATATGATGTTTGACCTTTCTCAAACATCTTATCAGTTGTATCTAGCCTAAGGAAAGAAGAATATCTCCTGTACATTTGTACTTTCATTCTTCAATCTGTGCTCTTCAGTCTGTGCTCATCAGTCTGTGATCTTCAGTCTGTGAACTTCAGTCTGTGAAGCCTTCTGTATTCAATCTTCATTCTTCAAATGATGAATTCATAAGTCTTCAGAAAGAGCATGGCTTTCAGTCTGTGAGGATCTTCAGTCTGTGCAGCACAGACTCAGAAACAATTCTTCAGTCTGTGTAGCACAGACTCAGAAACACAGACTCAGGAATTTCACTAAGTTTCCTGAATACAACTGAGTTAGATTTTGACTCTTCAGATTTATAACTTAGGTTTGATCATTGTTTTTCCCAACATGGTGCAGGAGTGTAAAGGCATGGGAGGTATGGCATGCTTGTTCCAAAAAAAGTCAATGGAATGGGGGCCCATGGGGGAGGGCTGATTTTTGGGAAGTCAAAGGGGGCCCCCTTTTGTGATTTTCAACTTGTAGTTTAGGTGAGGTTAATTAAGTCATTAGGCACTAATCTTAATTAGTTAAGTGCTAATCATGTAATTAAAGTGATTTAGTGGTAATTAAGGTAAATTAATGGTGTTAGAATATTATTAGTTGGTTTAATAATATTCGAATATTTATCATTAGTTCGTTCGATTAGTCATCATTGTCTAATTTGTCGTTATACGTCTTTTAGTTCTCAAGAACGCTTATCGTATATTAAGGTTGTTACGCTTACATGTTAGCAAAATTATCACGCTATAAATAACTACTATTTATATTCGAATAGATTTACGTTACTTATAAAAATTTGTCACAACGTCCGTGGGTGTCGGTCTCTACCGATTGTTTGTGTGATTTTCAACGATCACGAATGCATTCCGCATTAAAATAATGTGCATCTCTAATGCAAACGTGGGCTTTGTGTTAGACTTTATTTCGATGAAAACGAATTCATATTAATTACATAGGGAATTAGCCTAATATGCACATGATATGATGTATGGAAATTACCGAAATTTTTAGGTTGTCACATATAACATCTTACGCTCAACTACCAATACCTCCTTATTTTACTTATTTTCATCAAGGCCATGACGCTACCGGTAAACTTGGTTTCAACATTTACCAAAAGGTAATGTCCGGCGTACGCCAATTGGATTACGGTATCGCGACCGATGCTTTTAATGAGTATTTATACATTGGTCAACAAACATCATACGATTGTTTGGGTAAGTTTGCAAGTGTATACTTCATCTATTCTCGATCGAATACCTTAGAAAACCAACACTCTAAGATGTTCAACGTTTACAAGCCAAACATCAAGAGTTGCATGGTTTTTCGGGTACACTCGGAAGCATCGATTGTATGCATTGGCCGTAGAAAAATTATCCGGAAGCTTGGAAAGGTCAATACACAAGAGGTGATCATGGGCATCCAACCATCATGCTCGAAGCGGTTACCTTTTATGATTTGTGGATTTTGCACGCTTATTTTGGTCCGGTCGGTTCAAACAACGACATCAATGTCCTGAATGAGTCGGATTTGTTTAATGATCTACTACAAGATAGAGCGCCCGCAGAACTCTTTACTATTGCGGGCCAAACCTTTACGAAAGGATATTACCTCGCCAACGGAATTTATCCGGAATGGGCGACTCTTGTTAAGCCATTTAAATATCTGATCGAGGAAAAAAATATGAAGTTCAGGAGGTTCCAGAAATCGACACAAAAAGATGTAGAAGGCGCATTCGGAGTGCTTCAATGATGTTGGACAGTTATTAAAAATCATGCACGACCATATAGCGTAAACAAAATTAAACGAATCATGTACACTTGTGTTGTCTTACACAACATGATCATCGAGGACAACGGACGCAATATATGTCAACTTGAGGAAGATTATCCGTCGAACCCGATAAACAGACCAAGACGTATGTGGGACGAGAGGGTTGAAACACAAATGCGCATGGACAAGGAACTACGCGACCAAAGGGTTCATCATCAACTTCGAAATGCTCTTATCGAACACATTTGGCACCTCCCACATCGCTTCCGTCGTCAAAACCGTGCTTAGTTTATTTTATTGTTTTCAATAAATGTAATTTTTTTAACTATTGTATTGTTTTATTTTAATTATTGTAATGTTTTCATTTTAATTATTGTAATGTTTTCATTTGAATTAATGTAATGTTTTTAAAGTTTAATGAAAGAGTTTTTATTTAATTTTAGTTTAAAAAATTAAATTAATAGTCAGCGGGTCCCAGTAATGAAACTGATGAAATGACTGTTGGTAGTGTTTAGTCAGTCTTTCATCAGTTTTGGCTGTACTGACGTGACGCTGAGATGGCAAAACTGAAGAAAGAACTGTTGGGAGTGGTCCAACCACTCTTGAAATTCAAACATACAAACACAAATATGAAAGTTTCAGATCCTTAAGAAAACTCAAGCCCCAAAATATATATGAATGTTCAATGATCTAAGAACACAAAAAGAAACCCTAGATCTATAAATAAAAATGAAAACATTTATGTAGTGATCCGATGGTTGCGGTGGCATTCTTGTGATCGATGGTTGTGGTGGGGTTGTCGTGACCGGTGGGGCTGCGGTGGGGTTGTGGTGATCGGTGGGGTTGCGGTGACTGAAAAATGATGGTGGGGCTGCGCTGACGAGAGAATGAGGATGGGGCTGCCGTGGGAGGATGACGGTGGGTTGTGGTGACCGGTGGCTCCAGTGATTTCCGGATTTTTTATGTTGTTGATTTTTTGATGACGATAAACATCGAGAATTCAGTTTTTGTTGAAGCTTTGATGATGATGATGAACTCGAAGAATTCAAGTTTTTGCAGTTGTTGAAGCTTCGTTATTATGAGTTCAGTTTGTTTTTCTTTGAATCTTCAGAGAAGATGATGATGGTTTGCTAAGAAGAGTAGAAGAGGGAGAAAGAGATAGTTTAGGAAGATGAAGATCTGGTGGAGGATGAGTTCAGTATGATTAATTATGTTGACTTTTATTTAATCCACATAAGCTCATTTAGTTTAATCGTCATTTCACTCAAGCTTTTTTATACACATGAACATACCGGTTCCTCTAATTGAAACGAATTAAAATATTGAATCCTTTCTTGACAAAAAATTATTCAGGTTAACTTGATTGAGAACTTTGGACGCTTATATTACCTTTACGGGCTATTTACCCTTTATATATTATACAATACAAAAAGAAGTACTAAATTACTGAAAATTCTTTTGAAATTTTAAACATGCAGTGAATAATCTCAAACTGTTCACACACAAAAAAAAAAATGGCGCCAAAGATCTTATTGTATCTAACCTCCATACCTTAACTGTACCATAAGGCATGGCAAGAAGTTGAGAAAAAATGAGTCACAAAAAGAGTCATTCACAAAATTGATTTTCTAATCTTTAAAAAGTTCTAAATATCAAAAGCTCTTGGATCTCTCTAGGATTAGAATTATTCAATGACAATCACAGGTAAGTTTAGTCTTTTAAGTCGATAACATTTTGTTATTCACATGGAGTATTTATTTTCTAACAGGTTTAATGTGTCTGCTTCTAATTTGGATTGTTATACTAGCCATCTATAGTAAGTGTGATCATTTGAAGAGTACTGCCCACAATGTGTTCGATGAAATGTGTGGGAGAAATGTTACATGATCAATGTCAGTTATTGTTAGACTTTATACAACACAAACAAAGATACTTTGCACCCTTTTGTATCACATATTTTTCTTCGGATCTTGATTTTTTGATGTACATCATTGATAACATGCCTTTTCACTCTTTTGATTTGATGCAACCAATCATTTCCTTCAGTTTTGCAAGTAAAGTAATTTATCATGAACTTCATTCATCACATCAATGTTTAATGTTTATTGGTGGATCTTGTATAAGGAATATTATAAACTTCATTATAAACTCCATCTCCTGTTGCTAGTTTCTTTTTGCTTCTTTGTTTGTGCTTCTTGTTTTTTGTCATAAACATCTTGGTAAGTTTTATTTTTCTTTTTCTTATTGTTGTTAATGTTCACCAAGCTCTCGTATGAATATGTGGGGTTCCAAGCTAGGCTCACAACTATCTTGCATTAGATCATATGCACTTTTTGATCTGGCAATACTTGATATTAAATGTTTATATTTTATGGGTATTACGAATGAATGAATCTGTAAGTGATGTTACCATTTTCAGGTAAGTTTGTTGATCCTTGAGCCACTCTTCATGGTGAGAAATCGGATTCGTAAAGGTATGTTATTTTTGTTTTTGTATGAGTTACTATAACTTCATATTGTTGGTGCATGTTTTATGTGTCAGTCAGTTGGTCTAGGTCTGAGTCTTTTGTAATAGGTTTTGGCAAGTGATATCAATAGTATTTGTTTTGTAATTAAATTAGATATCACTGTTTAGGCGACACAGAGCTTGTGTCGCAATTGCGACACAAGGTTAATGTCGCATATGTTGGGCCACATGCGACATAAGGCCTGTGTCGCAGAGATCAGAATGTTTTAGTATAAATACGTCTCTAGGGTTTACATGTAAAGGTTGACGAATCTGAAGAGTTTGAGAGCTTTTGTGTGAGAATTCTGTGTAACAAGCTGATAGTTTATATTATCAATATACATGTTTGATTTGTGTTTTGATTTGTTTGTGATTTACGTACTATATTCAATTGATTGAATTCCGCCTTTCAATTGAACGTAACGATTCGAGTTAGATCGGGTATTGGGAACCTACACATATCAATTTCATTAAACGGTGACTAATTTATAATGGTTTGATGCTGCTAGTTTCTTGTAATTTTACAATATTGTACGTAGCATGATGTTGGTGATCAAGGTGCAGGGATGCCTTAACCTTCACAGCTTCACCCACTTGGCACAAATCGTACGTATGATCATCATGGTGGAGTGTAATGTCCTAAAACTCGTTTTATTATTGTGTGTTTGTGAAGTTAGTTGTGTTGCATTTAGCTTGTTAAGTTTAGTTAGTGTTTGGACTCCGAATGTGAAGAGTTGGTCAAATCGGGGCTAAGTTGTAAAGTACGAAAGATATGGACTAATAATTAATTAAAATAAAAATTAAAACCTAATTCCTCTTAAGTCCGCCGAAAAGGTGATGGTGAGAGAAGAGGGAAAGCGGGTAATTTTTAGGATTTTCAAATAATGAAGAATCGTTGTTCGACTTTAACGCGAAAATTGTTTGGATCGTTGAGATATAAAATATACTAGAAGATGAGAATCAAAAGATGCTTCTAAGATGATTAATCAAATGTATTAACCTCTGTAATTTCGTTTTTAGAGTTTATGTTGATTAGTGATAAATCAAATGAATTGTTAGTTGATTATACGATTTGGTTATGTTGTAGTCAGTTGTGTTTAAATAATTGTATAAAATCGAAAAATTGTCTAATTAATATGAAATTTGGTACCTGGGTAGAACTTTATATTTTCTACAACTTTGATGTTTTAAATTTTTGTTAATTCGGACTCTAAATGGGTCAAACGGGTCATTTTATAAATCTGGACAGATTGGTGACGAATCGGTAACATGTTTTTGTAAAATTCATGTACAATAGAGTTTAACTCCAAAAACTTTGAACTTCTGGAACATGTTAAATTTATGTGTCATTGAATAACACGTAAAATATTACAAAATATGAAAAAAGGTTGAAGTTGGTCAAATGTATTTATATCTAGAGGTGTGTGCAGCTGAATTGTCTAGCTAATTTTCTCGGTTTATTTTATGAGTTACCGAGTAATCAAATGATTAAAGAACATTGTTACTCATATTAGAGTATCTTTACTCCTTAAGAGGCAATAACGTTTGTCCTTACTCCCTTTAAAGGAGTAATGCTAGTCTCCCTCACATCAAATAGAATTAAATATTGAGTTAAGTCAGAAACAATATCTAACGGTATCATTTGTTTCCCTCATATAATATATAGGTCATGATAACACTATAGAAAGGACATTAACTATGGAGTTTGGATTGCTTTCATCGAGGTAAGATAATATTTGCGAAAATCACAAATTCACTTTTGATTAACACTTGAGAGTTTTAAAGATGTAATAAGTTGACTAACAAATTCAACCAAGTCAATGCACTCGGGTTATTTGGGATTTGTTGGATTATGCATGCGGGTCGGGATAGTTATCGGTAGTTATAATTACCTTATTGATGTTATATACGCATGCTAGTGTTGAGTTTGTTATGATGATTGCTTTTGTTGCTTGTTGATGTCATTGTATTGATATATTGAATTATGTTGCTATGTTGCTACTACTATTGTGCGTATTGTATAGTTGTTGCTATTGTAGTTGTTATTTTCATTGTACTTACAAGTTCTCATGCCATGATGAATTTGTTCAGAGGGTTATTGTTGTTGCTTTTTGGAGTTGTTGTTTTTCTGATATATTGAATTGAGTTGCTATGTTGATTAGAACACTAGAATCTTTGCATGATGCTTAGGATGCACACATGAAATAGGGGCCCTAAATATGTTGCTATAGATGAGAGGATGATATGTTAATTTAATGACTTAAACCAAACCAGTTCACAGAGATACCTCGAATGGATTCCAAAAGGGTTTCATCGAGGCTTACTGTGAGGTGGTCACACTAGAGTTGGGCACATGATAATTCTAGATACTTCATGTTGTCATAGTTGATATGGTGGCTATAGGGTGACTTAGTTATTCCTAATCAATGGAGCGATACGTGAAGGTTCGTCACATATGCATAGTATCGGCTCGCGGAGTGAGCAAATCGCAGAGAGGACTCACTTCCGAACGACGCTTGTGGATTGTATCTCACATACCTTCCACTATGCCGGGACTAGTAGGTTTCCCCCGATTGGTCTTCCTAGGCTCTTGGACATATCTCCTGAGTACTTGGTTGACAAGTGGACTAACCCTACACGATTTGACGGATAATAGGTTGATGAGTTGACGAGTTGATGAGTTGCTAAGTTGAGAGTTGAATGTTGAGTTTGTAGGTACGGCATTAGCACTTGTACTTGAGTTTATGCCATGTTATTTGTTAAATTGTCGAAATGTTGATTTGTTGATTATGTGCTAAAGGGTGTCGATATTATTGTTGTAATACTTTGATTAGTGACGGTTGTGATGCTTTATATTTTTATTAATTCGTGACTAGTGCTGAATAATTGAGATAAAGAAGTTTTGTGATTAATGGTTTTAAACTGGTGTTTTATATACTAGCCCGTTATGCTTACTCGGATTTTAAAGCCGACACTTGTTTTCTACTCGTGAATTGTGCATTCGCAAGTTAGAAAACTAAGAGTTGATGACGAGCGTGGCGGGTAGTTGGGCTATGAATATATGTTTCATTTATTATTGTAATTTGGTATGACTTACGTAACACCGTAGACGTTTTAAGCTAAACATTGTTTGGTTTATTTTAATATTTTTGGGACGTTTTCTGCATTGCTATGTTATTTGAAGAAAAAATTTTGAAACTCGTATTTCTAAATTTAGTGTGTTACATGGAGCAAAGTACACAACACGGTAATAACATGTCCCGGTACTCATGAAGGGTGACATTAAATTGAGCAAAGTACACAACACTTCATAGGTTTCCTTATTATGCTTTGAACTCTGAAGGGTGACATTAAATTGAAATCATACATCTTTTTTATGGTTTGTATATGTATGATGACTTTTTAGTCAACTGTGTATGATATTAAATTTACTTATATTAAATTATACGAGTAATTCATAATGTTTTTATATCATATCTGTTAGTAGTAATTGTATCGAAATACTTCTAAAATGGTATGAAGCTTGTAAAGAAAGATTATGCTTGTATATCTTATTATGAACTAGTTCTTAAACCCGTGTGTACACACGGGCCATTGAATGTGTCATTCGTTTTTATTATTATTATAGCAAATAATGTATGCAGTATTAGTTTAACGTTGTAAATGAATTTAAACATGTGTAATAAATTTTGAAAACATCAACATTTCATGTGGTCAGACTATGAAGGAGACTAATAGATCAATTGAGTCAATTTTTTCATTGGGTGTTAACTCGAAGCGTGTTGGTGTATGATTATGTTTTATATGATAGGTTTTGATCTTCGTTTCATGATTAATAAGTTTACTCTTGAAAAATCATTGCAGTTTTTAAGAATAACTTTACAAATTATTGGAGGAGATTTTTGTAGAACAAAACCATTTAATCAAATATTTTACCACGGCAAAATCTAAATGACTTTGGTGATTATGATAAAAAGAGATAATAATTTAACGGTATGATAAATTTTATATGCATACCTATGTAATTTGTGGTAAATTTTTAATTATATTTTCAATTGTTTAGTCAATTACAGTTTATTTAAAATTAATCATAATAGTTTTACAAATTAATTGTGTATGATCATAAGCAACTAAGTTTACTTTACGTGAAGATGGTTTAAGGATAAATATAATCTAATTAAAAAGCAACAAAGTCTTTTATATCAAACCATTTAGAATTAAATTTAAAAAAAAATAAGCATCTAGTCTAGTCTAGAAACTATATATAATTAAGAAGATGCATTATAGATACATTAATATTATTATTATAAATTATAATTATAAATTATAAATTTAGTGATTTAAATTCCTTATTTATTCTAAAACTTACGGAAGAATAAGAAGAAGATTTAAGATTATTAATATTTAAAACAACTATAATAAAATAATAATAATAAATACATATATAATATTCTTAAGATTTCTATCTACCTTGAAAGTTATTTTATTTATATAACAAAAATACATACACGAAATCAATAAGGTAATCTTATTTTAAATTAATATATATCTATCATCTAAAACTTAAATATTATTTTTTATACGCGTGAACCCTTTTGTAGAGGGGGTTAATTTGTATACGAGGATGGGGTTAATTTTTTAAAATTGATTAAAATAGAAGGACTTAATTGATTAATAAAATTTGATTAAATTGATGACATCATAAAGGTTAATGATATATTATATTTAAAATTGTTGGTCATTACTTTTGTATTATTGCATGATACGTTCAGTCTTAATTATGTATTTTGTGTTTATTAAATGCTTTCAGGTAATTAATATGTATAAAATATCAACAAAAGTATTGAGGTTATTATTCTTTCGTTAGCATATATATTGTATGGAAAGCACTTACACTGTTTCTTGACACTAATAACGTGTTTGAATTTATCGATAGTCTATTTGACTAATGGGTTTGTTGTTAAAGAAAATTATTTAAATGGTCAAATTTGACCTCCTATGTCTAAATATGGACAAAATCTTGAAAAATATCTATTTTGGTCAAGAATTTCGCTCCATCACATCAACTTAGAGCGAAATGTAGTGTTTTTTTTTTAAATTGAAGAAATGTAGTTTTTTTTTTAAATTGAAGCGAAATGTAGTGTGTTTTTTTTTCAATTGGAGCGAATTTCTAAGCATTTGAGCGAATTCCTAAGCATTTGAGCGAATTGTTGTGCATTTGAGCGAATTGTTGGGCATTTGAGCGAATTGTTGGGCATTTGAGCGAATAGTTGGGCATTTGAGCAAATAGTTGGGCATTTGAGCGAATTCACGTGTATTTTGAAATAATCAGAGTGAATTGTTGGTCATTTGAGCGAAATGTGTATTTTTTAATAAAAGGTATTTGAGCGAATTGTTGGGAATTTGAGCGAATTCATTGTAATTTTTACTAAATGGAGCGAATTATTGGACATTTAGTTGGAGCAAACTTATAAGGATTTTTTTATACTACAATTCGCTCCAAATTGATGTGATGAAGCGAAATTTTGACCAAAATGAATATTGTTGTAGATTTTGACCATTTCAAGATATTGGAGAACAAATTAGACCAAATAGGTAATTTACTCTTCTTGTTACCATGGGTTTAAGAATTCGTTCACATATATACCTATTTTCTAATGAAATACTAGAAATTTTTATATGCCAGCTATGTGATAACTAAAATTGATTTTTAATAAAGTTAAAATTTAGATAAATTTTATATAAATTACAATGGTAAATTATTTGAATAATTTGACCATCACCAAAAGAATATAAAAATTCATGTGGTGTATATAGTTTATTATATTAGCGATGATACTTGAATAGTTAAGGGTTAAAGCATGAAAGAATTAAGATTACATTGTGTTAGACTTAAATATCAAGCTAACAAATTATCATCAAAAGGAGATTTTAACAAACAACTTCTTAAATGTATGTAACCAAAATATCAAATAACTATCTTTTCCTTACGATCAACGAGTTATAGAAATGTTATATGGGTCTAATTACAAAAATTTAAAAATTGACATCATTTTTTAATATCTTATTCAATAAACTTACATGTGTCACTTTTTCGTTGTTAGCCGCAAAATAAAGATTTTATATAACTAAAGATAAAAAAAAACCATTTTACCAATAAAAAATACAAATTTAGATCTTCTCATATTAAAATTGACATAAGATGTTATGTTTTATCAAAAGAAAAATAAATAAATAAATAAAGTTATACAACTCATTTTTGTAGTTTTATCTTAAATTAAATAAATTGGATTCAACTATTCTTTATTTTTGAAATGACATGGCCTCTTATATTACTTTCAATAATAAAGGATCTCAATAGTAAAAGTGTACACGTTACCTTTTATCCTTTTCTAATGCCTAATTAGATTTTTGATAGTACATCAAATAAATTTATTTGATAAATTTCCCTAAATCCTTTTACATGTGAATCAATAACCATTAAGAAGTTTATTAGTGAGCATATATAGATAAAACTAAATGATTAAATACATTTTTGAATAGTACCATTAGTTATCTACAAGTGTGTGTTTTGTCTTAATGTAAGTACATATGCGATTAGTTTAATTGACATATAACATACGCTTTTAAAATATTTAAAAGTACCACATTATTAGATAAATTACAAATTCATTATCCCCTGTTTATTATAGTAATGAATATTTGAATCATAATATAACAAAAAAAAAGTAATAAAAATTGCATAGTTGACAAAATTCTTTTTTTTTTTTTTTTTTTTTTTTTTTTTTTTTTTTTTAAAAAAAAATTTATTTCTCTCACCTCCTTCTTCCTTCCACTTTACATTTTAATATACTCCATGCAATTTCTTTTTGTATACATTTTAATAATGTGATCTAACACAAAAACCAATGACCATTTATGCAAATGATAAAAAAAAAAAAAAATCACCGGTCGATTAATATACAATCATGGATGGCTCGTTACATTTTAGTTACCAAAGCTAACTAACCAACCAACTAACAAGTTCATGCACTTCAATCGTCAAAAGTTCTATACCACTATTTCCTCGTGTACTCTGCTCCTCCACGTACTGTCTGCAAAGATGAAAGATAAAGACCATGAAGAAAAAGAACTTACATCTTAACAAATGGAGTCATCGTGATGGTCGTGTAATCGTAAGCTCGTAATTCATTCTCCATTCGATTGCTTCAAAAATCTATTTTACGTCTTCATCTCATCTGGCCAACAAAACCTTAAAAATTAAAGCTTTACCGATAAATCTTCTCACACATACACGCCTACATAGAAATAGATATTTCTTGCACAAAACTCAAAAACCAAGAGATTTGCACATCCATTTGAAAAAAAAAAAAAAACTAAGCTAGAGGAAAACACCCAAAAAACAAACATCAAATCAGAAAAGAAAAACATATACGCAAAATGCATGCATTACCAAAGCGTAAAATGACAAATGTTGACGTGAAATTAAAGCGAAAAACACATCATTGATTGTATATGTTGTGAGTAGGAAGAAGTACGTGTCTTCTTTGTTGCTTTTAGCTAGCTAGAAAATGAAATAACAAAAAGTAGATCGAAGAGAGAGAGGGAGAAAATTCTTGAAAATTAAACAATTGAAGCTATCGTTCGTCGCTTATATATGTTAGGAAGGTCACTATTTTCTTCTCTCTATAAGCATGGAACTCTCCACCATTTTGTTTAAATCCATTCCATGCTAATAAGAAAAGAAGCATCGAAACAAAGAAAAATCACAATTACAGCAACACAAAAAACACAGTTTAGCGATTAAAATTACAAATCGGTAAATATGAACGCCAAACTTAAAAGACTTCAAAACGTTAGTGATGTATACTCAAATACCATTACCATTGTTTAAGAAAAAGAAAATCAAACACAAATCTAATAATAAAAAGGTATATGAAAAGAGGTGTTCAATATATGCAATAGCTCTCCCAAATTCATGGTTGGTAGGTTTTAAAACCCGATAACCCGGTCACGTGAACGGGTCCGGTTTAACCTGTTCAACCCGGGATCAACCCGGTTTCCAACATTTTAATAAAAATTAAAATTTAAAATATAGATATGTCAAAATGTCAAATAATACTCTTCCCTAGAAAAAGTAGTACAACTATAAAAGTATCAAACATTCATGGTGTGTTTAGTCGGAGGAAAAATGAGGTGTTTTCTAGAAAAATTTTCTAAGAAAAGTGGAAAATTAAAAAACGCATTTAAAATTGGTATTTTCCAGAAAAGTTTTTCAAGAAAATAAAAAACTCACTTTTCCATATTATAACTAGAGTTGGAAAACATGAATTTCAAGTTTTTCACTTTTTTCCCTTATATTACTTCCTCCGTTTTTTTAAAATTTTTTAAAAACCTTCACTTAACATCATTTTTCCAAATTGAAAAATCATAACTGTTGAACACATTTTTCAAATTTTTACCACTTTCCTATAAAACAAAAACTCTTTTAATTTCTTAAAAAATTAGAGATAAAAAATTTTGAAAATTTTTTTACAACTAAACGCACCCTTACGTATCTCTATTTATGTTCTCAATTACAACACACACCCTCTCTCCTCTTTTCTTTTTGCTTTTCTCCCCCATCTGCGATTGTCAACCATTTCATATATACTCTATCCATTATTCCATCCGACAAGATACAAAGAAAACATCAAAAGTTAACATGCGAAACTCAGAATTTCAACTCACACCAGTCACCATACTCCTATAATCAAGATAATCGTCGGTTCATAAACAAAAGAAGCTAAAATGAAGTGAGGACAATCAGAGATGGGTGACCGGAGGTGATAGGATACATTAAACAGTAGTGGTGAACGAAGATAACACGACAACATATTGTGAAATCCAGTTTTACGCGGAAACCGGGCTGCCGAGTTGACGGTTGAACCGAAAAACCAGTCGGGTCAAACCGAGCCAATATCCCCTCAAAACCCGGTAGTCTCCGGCTCGTTCCCATCACCGGGTCGCGGCCGAACCGGGTCACATATCAGATATTAAACTGATAAGAACAGATACTACACTTGATCTTAGCCAAAAGGTCGAGAAAGGTATGCTTCCCAATATCTTGGGCCTCAGCTTTTATAACCATTGGCATCTTCTTTGTGACAATACCTCAAGCAATGTGGGATACTACATCAGAAATAGTTAAACCTTTCAAACCCTATTCAGTATTTACCTCATATCTCTAAATTCTAATTACCCAAAATGAAAAGGGCTGACCAAAATACTTACAAGTTGATATTGCAATCAAAATTACGATTGAAGTCATATGAGCACGAAACATAGATCCTTCTTTGTTTTCTCAGATACAGGACGTACCCGACTTAGTATCTGCCTTCAGCCTAAGGACAACAGTCTAAAGTTCATAATTTGCTATTGTGATTTTTGATTTTTGAAATGTTTTTCATGGGCTGATTTATATAAAATACATTCTATACAATCGAGAGCTATGTCATATGCGGTGCAAAATGTGACACAAGAACAGATGCTAGCGTTGATCTTGATCATTTTTTTTAGTAGAGTGATGTGGGATGCCTTATAATTTATAAAGAACCAGTACTAATGGTCACCGATAATTTCCAGTTGAAGCTTCAACCCTTATACAGTTCTTACATCAGCTTTGATCAAAGACATCAAAAACAAGATGCTTCTACAGTTCTTTTTTCTGTAACTTTATACTAATCTTGTTACCGTGTTTCTGATCACCCATTTGGTAACTGGTTTTGTTTTTTAACTTCGGCCGCTCACCACCATCATGAGGAAATTACTTTAGCTTATGCTACATGCTCATACAAGAGTCAAACGTTCAAAATATAACTTTAATGCATAATGCTTGACTGATAATAGAAGACTTTTAACTAAGATAGGAGGGGCTATTGTGATGGGTCTTTCTTCAAGAAAAATAAGATTCATATCTAGTGAAGCGATGGCTCACATATTAGATATTAATTGAACTGATAAGAACAGATACTACACTTGATCTTAGCCAAAAAGCCGAGAAAGGTATGCTAATTTACTCCAAGGGACTTGGTTTTTAAAGCTGCTCACAGATCTCTCTTTTTTTTCACCTCTGTTGTTGTTAGAAGGTGAAAATGCTACAATTAAAACTTAAATCCTTACCACAGCAGACCCAAAAAAGAAGATGTTTTTACAACTTCATGTCCCAAAAGTCATGAGTACGAAACGTTGGTCTTTTTCTTAGTTCTATTAGGGGTGTTCAATATTTGGTTTAAAACCGTTTAATCTGAATACCGAACCGAAATTGAATTCGGTTTTCGGTTTTTTATTTTTAGAATTCGCTTAAACCGAAAATCGAATTCGAATTCGGTTTTCGGTTATGAATTTTTCGAATTCGGTTAAACCGAAAACGAATTCAAAACCGAATTCGATTTAATAAATATATTATTATTTATATATTAATATATATATATATATATATATATATGTGTGTGTGTGTGTGTGATTTTCGAGTTCGATTGAAGACTTGAAGAGTTTAACATTTTGAAAACTTAAATTTTTTAACTACCAAGTGTTTGTGAAAAATAAATGTTTTGTTTGGACATTAAAATTCACATACATTGACAGTTTTATGCTTTATAAATTCGAATTAGGCTAACACATAACAATTATTAATAGTTAGATTTATATAATTTGTATCGTATAATCGTGCATATTTCTTAGTTTTGTATGTTGAAAGGTGTTTTTGAAAAAATGTTAAGTTTTTCGGTTTTAACCGAAACCGAACCGAATTCGAATTCGGTTTTCGGTTCGGTTTTTAATTTGAATTCGGTTTTCGGTTCGGTTTCGGTTCGGTTTTCAATTTGAATTCGGTTTTCGGTTCGGTTTTCAATTTGAATTCGGTTTTGCTAAAAAAAAATTCAAAACTGAACAACCCGAACCAAATAAACCGAAAAAACCGTAAATCGAACCGATGAACACCCCAAAATTCTATGCTTATTAGTCCTATTGTAGTTGCCAAAAGTACTATTCCAGTTGTTTCAAACCTTGTACTTGTTAAATGGTACGAAACTGAAGAAATAACGGATGCAACATTGAATGAAGTAAAGAAAATAGTACAAAATGTTTTTGAATGATTCAATCTGTTACAGACGCAGGATGTTGGGGTTCATGACCTACCCGAATACCATTTAAATTTTCAAAGTCGAAAGCAAGCTTAAAGTTCACTGATTAGCCTTTTCTTTACACCAGATGTCCTAGTTTCATTCGTTGTCCAGGTTGGGTTAGTAACATCGTACAACTAGCTCTAATGAAACTAATGCAACGATTGTTTTTTCAGATCTTTAGAGCAACCCATCAAATCATTTCTACTCCCTCCGTCCCATTTTTTTATCTACCTTAGAACTTATCAAAGTCAGAGTACAAGATTTTCTATTAATTGAATACTTCATTACCTGCACATATCTTAAAATCTATTTTTCACCTGTGAACAATTAAAATAAAATGAAGAGAGTATTTGATTTTTTTTTCATCTTATGCAAGTTTTAGTTAAAGGTGTTCTTTTGAGAACTTTTTAGTATTAACTCATTTGAAAGTTTATATCATCTTATACCACGTCTTAAAGAATATTAACTTACATTAATCTACTATATCAACTAATTACAAAAAAATAAATAAAGAAGATCTCCATCACCAGGCCCGGCCTAAGGGGAGCGCAAGGTACTAATCATGTTACTATTGCTTATCATATAAGCAATCAACACAAAATTCATCACCGATCACAAGCGATGTGAAATCAAGTGTAGGACAGATTGTACACTTGCTGGACTGATTTGTAAATTAAACAGAGTAGAACTTGCTGACTTTTAAGAAGAAAAATAGTAAACAGAGATAGAAATTCACCACTTTAATCTCTAAAGGATGTAAATCCACCAGGATCAAAGACAAGGGAAACATTTCACACCACCAAGGTCTAAAGATCTATAAAGGAAAATGAAGATTTTACGGTAAATAAAAGCTGCACTTCATTAAAATTCATATTCATCAAAAATTGAATTGTTACATTACAGCAGCCTCTTAGTAGAAGAATTCAAGTTCAAAACCCTAGACAAAATAAAAACAAAAGTTGAAAATGTTAAGAGGTTGCTCCTAGTACAACCATCTTCAACCAATGGTAGAACAAATAGAAACTGCATAATTGGGACCACTTTCTGGTCCATTTTGTCTCTTCTCGACTTGTTCTTTTGTCTCTATCTTTCTTCATATTTGATTGGATGGATTCTAAGCTTCATTTCCAACTAAATTAACTTAATTTAAACTACTACAATCATACACATATATGTTGCATATTCATACAAACATAATGTATGAGACCTTGTTATTGAAAGCAAGTAAGATAGGAATGGTAATGGCCTTAGGCCATCTATTTAAGTAAGGTTTACCCCTGGCTGAACTTAGGGTCACCTGACAACCTCTCAAAATGAGACATTGCATGTATCACAACCATAGCTTGACTTGTATCCATCACCGAATCAGGTTGTATGATTATAGGCTTCTCTTTTACACCCTATCAACAAATAATGAATTATGGTTTAAAATTCATTGAATTTGATCTACTTTAATCATACAAAGTCAACAAAAAATACAATAGGACCCATTAAACAACATGAAAATTAACAAAAAAATCATATGAGAATTGCGAAAAACGGAAATTTACCAGGAGGAATCGAATTCAACGGAATCACTGGAATAAAAGTATCAACAGCCTTTCTCGAAGCACATTCTCTGACTTCTCTCCTAATATTCATACTTAACAAGTTTGAATCAGATGGAATCGAAGAACTAGGGTTAAATCAGATTTAGGGAAAAACTAGATGAAAAATGCAATTTAACGGATCAAATTGCTCAAACGATTGAGAATATAACATATATCGAGCTTTTGAGTGTTGAATCGAAAGAATAGATATGGTATTAGATCGATTTCAGTTAGGGCTTGTGTGAGAGAAAACGGAAACGCACATTTTTTTTAGAGTAGCTTACAAAATGAAAGGAAGGGAAGTAGTTGGATCTTGGGAATTTTTGCGATATTACCGAATTGCCCTTCTGTCTAAAAATTAATATAGGGGAGTGATATTTCCACTATTTTTTTTTATAAATCTACCAAAGTTATGCATTGATTGTCTATACTGTATAAGCTGCTAATGCACAACTTTGGTGGATTTATCAAAAGGAGTGGTGGAAATATCACCACCCATTAATATATGTCACGACTTATTTTTAATAAAAGGTGAAAAATATATTGACCATTGATGTTGATGATCCGATGGCTAGTATGCTCTAATAAATTTTCGTGTAACTTGTAACATGACATAAAGATTGATTGTAAGTTTTACGTCTTAAAGGATGGAATTTGACTTCTCACAAAACCAAAACACAACCAAAACCAACCGTACATAATATCCTCTAGGGTTTATTCGCGCGATAAACCCTCTCCAAAATTCCCATTTCAATTACATCACTTTCGTCTGTTGCCTGTCTACCTCCGTGCTCCTAGGGTTTCACCTCAGAAACTAAATCAGTTCAAACCTCTAATTCTCTCCTTCAGTTCTTCTTTATTTATTATTAATCACAGCTCATAATTTCTAATTTTCTCTTTTTGTGTTTCGATTGGAGTACAGGCACATGGAGGAGCAACAACAGAGTAAGTTTTCGTTTACTTATTACGATTGTTACTGATTTTTTTTTTTCAAGTTAGTAAATTGTGAAATTGTTGATACTGTAAATTGTTTCCTGTTACTGACATTGTTTCTGGAACTAGTTAATTAGGGATTAATTGCATTTGTGTTTACAATAATAGAGTATAGATACATTTTGTCATCCTGCAAATCAATTCATTGTCTGTTTCTGTAGTCTCTCTAATTGGTTATGTTATTGGATTACATATTTAGTTTCTGGAGAATTATGTCATCTAAAAGTTTATTTGAAATTATGATATGCTAAAAGAAGTAAGAGATTGACTATTGTGTTATGGAGTATTGGTTTATGTTTGCCGAATGTTCTCTAAAAGTATTTTTTGGAACTTATGCTCTGCGAAAAACGGTAAGAGATAAACTATTATGGAAAAAAAAGAGGAATTTACATTTTGACAAAGTGCTTTAATTACTTAAGGGATCTATAGAATTATGTAGCTGTAAATACCTGATAGTGGGAAATTAGGAATAGAGTTAGTTGGTGCTTCTGTTTTAAGAAAAGATTCCTCTTTGGCCCTTTTTATGTGGCTTGTGATGAATGGACCTATTGAATTGTTACTTTGGAATCTGACTGGCATTTTTTGATATGACGCAGTTTATACTTTATATGACAGCCTATCATGCACATTGATATCTTGTTGGGAAATATTGATTTTTCAAATCATATAGATTGACTTCCATGTTGTAAAGAAGGGTTACAATTAAAAAGGGATTTAAAGAACCTCATTTTCTATTGACTGGGGAATCACAGATGCATTCCTTCTAATGGCTAAATGGTTAATCTACTCAAGAAATTGGCATATTGGTTTTGGTATGACATATGATATTTGACCTCTTACTTTGACCCAGGATGCAAATTTGACCGAGTATAGTTTTGCTTCCTATTGTGTTGGGAGTAATTTGTAACCACTGAAGTTATTTTAGTGTATATCGCAAGATGTAGAATGGATGCATAAGTGATAACTCTGCAACTAATGATGTGGTTCATGTTTTAGTATTATTGTGGACATGTTTTAGTATTACTAGTTGCATCGCTAAAACTTGCCAAGTTTCCGCTGCCTTAGTTATGAAACATTAAGTTTAACGAGTTCATGTGTTATGTTAAGTATCCTTTAGGCAAACATATCATTAGTTCTTTCACGATAAATGTTTAACGAAAAACCACCACTATTAGAACTACTGATAAAGCTTACAAGTGGCCATTAGATGAAGATCCAGTGAGTCTAGCGCCAATTCAGTCGAAGAGTCACCAGTGTTGTTAGTGTTGGTAAATGAAATAACATATTTTAAAAATTCACCATTTGGAAGACAAATCTAGATGAACCAGTCAAGAACAGAATATTAGAATTTAACTTCAGAGATAAAGAAGGAAGTCTGGAAATAAGAATAGTCCTTAAGGTCCATGGTCATATTTTTGCAGCCATTACCTTATATTTTCAACAAATATATTGATATCCTTGGGTTAAGCTATTGGAGTGCAGTTCTAGTTTCTCCAACGTTAGTAACTTGTTTGTGTTGAGTTCTAGACTTCTAGTATAGTTAGATGTTTGGTACAAGGGCTCGAGAGTCAGTTTTCTACCAAGGTACATATAGAGGTGTATTTGATTTGGAAACAAACACAAAACTGAAGCCCCCTCTATTCTTGTAGATGGAGCTACACTGTAATTTGATGTCAAACCCGGTAGGTTTCTAATGACAAACTAATTAAGATGCCAAAATTGCAATATTTGAGCATATAGATTATAAACAATAATTAAGTTTATAAACAAATCTGAATAATTCGTATCAGTTTGTTAGTGCAGATTAACTTTTTTATATAAATGAGGAAGATATTCTATGCGTTTTACTCTCGATTCATTCAGTGAAGGGAGCCAGGGATGTGTGTATAAACAATTTTGGAACAACTACCATACCTGATAATAATGTCCAAAAGTAGCCTTAAGAAATATGATAAAAAAGTGCATCTCAGCAAATACAAAATTATGGGGGTGTATGTATCTTCGCCAAGACCATTAACTTATCTGTTGCTTTAACACAACTTTGTCTTGCATTCTTTTATTCAAAATAACCCTTACCATCTGTATTATTGTGAGTGTGTGAGAAGAAGTTTTTAACTCGTAGTTTTTCCTTTTCATCCATGTCTTCGAAGGTATTGAGTATTAGGATGCTTGGCCCTCCATAGTTTTTGATGAAAATGTGCGAAATTTTCGTTGGTTTTGTTTTTGTGTTTTTGCATTATTAATAGGTTTGTATTATGTGATGTTCAATCTGTCTGACAAACTGTGAGCTTTTATTAACTATTTAACCTTTTGACTTAGTTAAATAACATCAAATGTTGCATCGTTAAATAACATCAAATGTTGCAGGTGTGTCAAATTGTTATGTATTCAAAAGTCGGTTGCAAGAGTATGCTCAAAAGGCGGGACTCACTACCCCTATTTATCATACTATCAAGGAAGGCCCTTCGCACCAGCCAGTATTCAGGTCAACTGTGGTCATAAACGAGAAAACTTACCATTCTCTGACCGGGTTTTTGAATCGGAAGGCGTCTGAACAATCTGCTGCGGAAGTTGCTCTCATTGAAATTGCTAAATCTGGGGCTACAGATATAAGTGTTTCTCATCCCGTGGTAAGTATTACTTTGTTAATATTTGCATCAATAGAGTGAAAGTTACCTAGCTTATAAATTTATTATTAAATCCTCCAATGCCAGAAAATCCTCATATTGTGGACCATATGTAAAAGGGAATACATGATCAGGTTTCATGATAAGGGTAATTATAGTCTCCACTAATAAATATAAAGAGATAATTGTTTAGAAATAATCTGTAATTATAATTGAGGCTAGAATCCAAGAGGCTTTGGTGAAATAGGTGTCTACTATCACTAGCCTATATATTACATTATGATGTATTTATCAAATGTTTTAGGCAAAATACACTGTGCATATCAATTTTGAAACTGGAAATTTTTTTTTGTTCGGTGAACTCTTGCGTTGAATGCGTAGTGCAATTCATCTCAATTCCATTTTAAAGCCTCTATAGTCTGTGTGTTTGTGCGCGTATCTTGTTTAAAATGAATAATTTGCGGCTTTGTGGCATTAAGTTATTTTAAGAACTGCAATCCAAATGTGAGACTAGGTGGTGAAAATTGCTGCAGGTGCCCATCCCTTATTAAGTTATTTTGCTTCTTCTTTTTTTGAGAAAATTACACAAATCGTCCTTTAAGTTTACCTCAAATTTCACTGGCAGTCCTTTACAAAATTTAATTACACCAATGATCCTTTCTTTTGAAACTTGTTACGCTACCAGTCCTTTAGACTAACGATTGTTAATTCTCCTTTAAAAAGGACCACGAATGATATTTTTTGTCCTTTCAATTTTTTGAGTAAAATATAAATTATAAAATCTAAAATATGTATATATACATTATTAACTATAAAGAACATCATTTTCATCTTCCCCGTATCAATTAACAAATTCATCATCAAAATTCGGTCCTCTTATGCACTGAAACATCAAATTTTATAATCCACCACCTGGGGACCATCCGTCACCCATTCATTTTATCTCGTCACGTCTTTGGTAGCCACTGTATCTTCTCTTTTGCATTCATTCCTTACTCGAAAAATATCTCAAACGAAAACCCTAGCTTCATAGTAAAACGACGTTGAAATCTAGGAACCAAATATGTGACTCGTAATCTTTAAGCCACTGATGTATGATTTGGTAGTGGATTTGGGTGGTAGACTATAAAATTTGATGTTTCAGTGGGTAAAATGAAAATGACGTTCTTTGCAGCTAATAATGTATCTACATATATTTTAGTTTTTCTATTTTATATTTTACACAAAAAATTAAAAGAATAAAAAATATATCACTCGTGGTCCTCTTTAACGGAGAGTTAACAATTGTTAGTTTGAAGGACTGTTAGCGTAACAAGTTTCAAAAGAAATGATCATTGGTGTAATTAAATTTTGTAAAGGACTACCTGTGAAATTTGTGGTAAACTTAAAGGACGATTTGTATAATTTTCTCTTTTTTTTCCCCGAAGTTATCGAAATGGCTTACAGACAGATTACTGGGGCATTTATTGTTGCACACTTGCACATGATCCATATGTAGGGAAAAAGAATCTTAGAGCTTTACTTAGTGACTAGAGCCCTACATTAAATGGTCGGCTTGAATGGTTTCTGGTAGTGCTTTGGTGGTAAGCTATACGCGGTTGTGGATCTGCTTCTCCTCTCCATTTGTCCATCAGAAAAACATTTCAGACAATTATAGTTTGCTCTCTTGGTCGGAGAAAAGGACTAGTGAGGCCAGATATACTATTTTCATAGAATGACAGGTCATAAATCAATTTACTTGATATTAGAGGCACCAAACTTCCTCCCTATATACTTATTTAGGGTCTGTTCACTTGCAGCATTTTCATTTTTTCATCTGCAGCTTGTTTGACGTCTTACATGAAATAGGCATCCAATTGAAACTTTCAGGTGTATAAAGGTCTCTATTGTAAAAGTTCAAGGAAAATGAATATAGATTGTGTTTAGTACAACGTCAAATCTACTCTTCTTTGCTCAAGTAGCTTTTAGAATTTTGAAATGCGTGTGTAATTTTTCGATATTGATGCACTTTATTACTTTAATCAATCTACAATATTCAACTTCTCTTTTGTAAAAGAAACTTAGCACTATTAACCATGGACTCAAAAAGAGTGTTATATCTGCCAGAATAACTGGGTTGGCGAAAGAGCTTGATATTTCCATCTCCGTTTCAGTTGATACAGTATATGTTGTAGCGGTTAAAACTTCTGTTAAAACTGAATGTCTTTATAAAAGCGTTAAACTTAGTCAGGTTGTACTGCTCTTAGGAGATATGGATTTTTTTCATTTATGGATGGGCCTTTGAACTTCATATTGTTAACAGAGTGGCCAGTGAAGTAAGTTATCAGTATCATTTTGACCAAATCCAGCCAAGTGTCGATGAAAATCACGAAAATTACTATTTTGCCTAGAACTCTCAGATGAGGAAACTTTTCTACCACCGTTTTTAATAACGCATATAACTTGTATAGTTTTTGTAACCAACCATTATCCCATCTCTTATTTGCACAATTCATCTGACTGTGTTTTTCTCATGTACTATTGCAGCATGAAACCGGATTATGCAAAAACCTACTTCAGGAATATGCACAAAAGATGAATTACGCTATCCCATCTTATGTCTGCACAAATGACACGACAAAGGGCCGAGAATCCCCGTTTTCTTGCACAGTCGACATAGGAGGAATCAAATATATTGGTACAGCAGCAAAGACGAAGAAGGAAGCAGAACTCAAAGCTGCAAGAACTGCTCTTTTGGCAATACAAATGAGCACACCTGAGCCAAACGAAAAACCAGAGACATCCGATACAGATTCCATATACACAGTGGTCCCCACTAGACGGAAGGCACCTGAGCAACCTGTGGTGGAAGCACACGACAAAGTGAAAACAAATAAGAGGAAAAAAAATAAGTTTCCTAAGAGACGAAATAGGAAATTCCAAACACCAGGTGACGTTGTTGAGGTGAAACTAGATGATCCTTCTCTGGGTGAAGTCAAAGATTTGAAGACAAATGGGGAAAGCGTTTCGGTTCCGTGTAGCAACCCGAGTGAGTTGGTTCCGTGTTGCAACCCAAGTGAGTTGGTTATGCGTGGTAACCCGACTGACGATCAAAGTTCACTTTTTGAATAGAAAATTATTTTCATGAGTTGAGGGAGATTTTGAGTAATCTAAAATTAGAGTTAGATGTGATTTGTACTTGTGTTATTATATTTTAACATAATTCATTGGGTATAAGAACATTATTTGGAATTGTAACAATTCAAGTACAACTTATAGAGATATTCCGAAATCTGCAATTTTGGTCTGTTTTCTTTCTTTTGTATAAAGGATTTTGGTGTTGAAGTTTTCTGGTATTTTGCTTTGCACAGTTAGTTAAATATGATCATTCAATAACTAAATTCTAAATTCTCGTGTATTTTTATTGCTAAAAGCGACATACTCGTTGTTGCGACGTTGTGTTATCTGAAATTGTGCGTCATATGGATACTGAAAAGTATTTGCTTATAGCCGTAATTAGAACTTTTACACAAAAAGTGATTCAACTTATCTAAAGTTGTGACGCTGTGTTATATCTTCTTTTATCTATTTATTTAATTTAACTAAAAAACAAAAAAATACAAAGAAAAAAGAGTTGTACATGCTCGACCAGTAGCACCTCCATAGCTTGACAAAGCAATTTAATTTAAAATTTTCAATTTATTACTCCATCGATCCCACAAAAATTGTTATTCCCTTATATCAAAGGTAAGTTTGACTGAATTTTTTTAAGAAATACATAGTTGTGAGTAATAAATGAGGGTAAAATTGAGAGTTTAATTTTTGTAATAGTTAATTTTTGTAAGTGGACAATTATTGGACATATATAAATAGTAATGTGGACATTTATTTTAGGACGGAGAGAGTATTAGCCAATTTATTTTAGGACGGAGTAGTAGAATCTCACCTTTTGTTTTATGGAGATTGGTCATGACGAATTCGGCCTTATCATTTGGTACTTGACTTTCATTCAACTAAAGTACGTGTCTAAAACGCGACCCACCCTCATTCAAAGAATCCATAGCCGCAATGGTCGAAAACATTTATAAACTCATTTCATCCACTTCCATCAACAGTTCAACAATAATAAAATCATCACTGGCCACACTAACTCACACTCTCAAGTCAACATTATCGTCAAACAACTTGTCACTCACTACGAACAACACAACTCCGCCACTGTTTGCAGCTACATTCATGACTGCCACATCTTTACATCTCTTGATTTTAAGCTTCAGGATACGATTGTTTCAGAGAAATGGAATCAAAGGGACAATCCCACATCGGCCGATTGAAGTATGCAAAAGGAGGAATACTGCCTATAAAAATCAAGGCCTAAGAAATTGAAAAGCATACCTTTCTCGGCCTTTTGGCTAAGATCAAGTGTAGTATCTGTTCTTATCAGTTTAATATCTGATATGTGAACCATCGGTTCACTCGATATTAATCTTATTTTTCTTGGGGAAAAGTCCATCACAATAGCTTGCTATTGGGGTCTTTGCGAGTCGCCTTGGTGCTGCACTACTGCCTTGGCCTGGTTCACCCCTCCAATTTTAGTCAAAAAATAAAATAAATTCAGCTGTTTATAACATTTGAATATTGTAGATATTTGTAAATGTTTTTCTCTTTCAAAACATTTGAATATGTAAAAAGAGAACTTTGGTAGATCAGTATATATGTTAAACATTACTTTACAGAATTTATATCTTCTTGTTTTCATGATGAAGAGAGAATTGTACAGGTTTCAATTGCTGATATAAATCATTCAACAATGTCTTCCTCTCTGCAGTGTTCTGTAACATTTCTTGCTTCATCGTGCACGTTTCTTCTTCAAGACATGTTAGTCTCTTCTTAAGCTGCAATTTTACTTCACTTAGGGATTTAGGAATTTGCTTTTCTCAACTTAAGTTTTCTAAACCATAATCACTGATGGTTTCTTACATAACAAAATTTGCATATATATGTCATAGAAATTAGCAAAGATCAAGAATTTGTTTTCTGTTTCTGTTTTTTGGTCAATGGGAGTGGTAAAAAATTTAGAATGGTAGGACAAAATTTAGACTACATAGCTCCAAAGGCAGCAGAAACTAACGCAAACTTTGGCTGCATCTGTTCATAAGGAAATGAAACCATGGACGGTATGTGAAGGATGCAAAAGTGTAGTTTGTTGTTGTAATTGTAAATTGTGAATATAATCCCACATTGGTTTGAATAGAAATGAGGAATGGAAGATGGTAGTATAAAAAGTGCGGGAGGCCAATTGAAAACTCACTTACCTGGACGGGGTCTTTGGGCGATCAAAAAGGCCCAAGGCCTAGGCTGGTGAACTCCATTGCACATAAAGGAGTGGTGCTAGTTTAAGGTCGGCCCAAGTGGTCGAACCTACGTCATAATTTGTGTTAGTGGGGTCTTGCGTTCGCGCGGCCCCTACTCAATATCTAGTTATTAATTTTATTTTTATATACATATAAATTTTTTTATTAATATAAAACTAGGTTATAAACTCGTGATTACACGGGCTTTTTAAGAGGTTTTTTGTAACACCCCGAAATTTTGAGGTAATATTTTAATAGGTATAAAATAATTATATATATATAATATTAGTATTTATTAAATATTTGATGTGTTACAAAAGGGAAAGTTGGGGATAGTTAATTAAGTGTCTAACTAAAAGACAATAAAACATAAGGGGGTTAAATTGTAGAGTTGCTAGTTCATTAGGGATTAAGTTATAAAAACTGATATATACATACATACATGTCGATACACACACACACATATAGTTCTGTAAAATTCCAGAAACCTCAAGAAATAGTAGGGAGAGATCGAGGGAGACAGGAGAGGGAGAATTTAGCCTAGAATCATCAAATTAAACATCAAGAAGGTGCAATTAACTCTAGTTCATCATCCCCAACAATTGGTAAGCTTGAATCTATATTTCCTTTAACCTAAAAACTGAATTTTGGGGAAATTGAGGGCATGACTACATATAAAACGAAATTATACTTGTTATTGATTGAGTAGTAACATATAAGGGTAGTTAACATTGTTGTTAACACTAATTTAACCTAAAAGTTGATAAATTAAATTGTGGGTATAGTAATTCGAGTGGGTTTTGCCCAATTCTTGTAAGTGGTTGTTAGTACATCCTAATTACTAGCTAGGAAAGTAGTTAGGGTGTTATTATTGGTAATTGAGTAGTTAAACATTTGAACCAAGTATTAGTATGAAAGGTGAGAAAGTTAATTGGTTTGACTAAAAGTCAAATATGGTCAACCCAAGAAGATTATGGGTTGATGTTATTGATTAGTTGGTTATGATGATTGCTAGTAGCTAAATGTGTTTTTACATTGTTATATGATTATTTGATAGGTGCCAAAGGAGTTGCATTCACTGTTGATCATTGATTTGAATTGCTTAAAATATCAAGGTGAGTTATATGGGGTTATATGGGTAATGGTTGTGTGATCCGGATTGCACACGTGCAAGAGGTTCACATAATCGAGTGGATTTGTTTATTTGATGTTCATGTGTTACATATTGTTGATTATGCATTGTAGAGATAGGTTAACGTATGTTAGCCTATGATGTTACCAGTTGTTTCACATTGTGCACAATTGTGACTTGCCAGCGGATGATTTAATATCTCTACAATTGCTTTAGTTGGGAATGCCAGAAATTTGTATTATGTGTTGCACATATAATTGTCTATATGCTCACTAAGCGTTATGCTTACTTGTTAGTTGTTGATGTTGTAGGTACAAGTGGTCAAATTGAATCAAGTGGGCAAGGGAAGGGGAAAACGATTATGAAGTAGCAGCGTGGATTAGAACTTGCAAGATTCGGGTTTGACAAGCTTTCCCTTTAAATTATCGTTATGTATCAAGTTGTGTAAATCGCCCTAAATTAACATCTTTTGGTAAATTTGTGAAGTCGTGGATGAAAAGTCCAAACATATAATACTTATAAGCTTGTAAAGGTTTTTATAAGTGAAATAGTTGTAATGCATTTTGGTTCGGAAATTTTAATGTGCTTTGTGGTCAATTTACATATGGGTCAAGAGAATATGTCCAAATGGGTCGAATTTATTGCATTTGTAGAAGTAAAGTTTGAATGACCTTTGTTATATGTACTGAGGTTGGAAATATGAGTACAAGTTCAGAAAGTACTCATTTGTGTAAAATGAGTTTGTTATTAAGATGGTTTTCAAATAAGTGTCCAAGTGGTCGAGTTTTGATCCAAGGCCCCAAAATTGTCGTTATTATGAAATTGGAAAGAAGGGCTAATTGGGAATCTCTTGACATGTTATGTAAAATTTGACTGCAAAACATTGCGTTTCGATCTGAAGCGAGTCAAAAGATATGCATAATAGAATTTGAGTCCAAAAAATTGAGTTGCAGGCAAATTGCAGAAAATCAACACGGGTACGCAATCGCGTAACCCTACCAGGATCGCGTACCTTGTGCTAAATTGAAAACAGAAACTTTTATGTTGTTGGTAAGCGATCGCGTAACCCTACTAGGATCGCGTACCTTGTACTAAAATCAGAACAGAGACTTCCAAGCCTTGAGTACGCGATCGCGTACCCTTTTTTTTTTTCAGGATCGCGTACTCCCTTTTTCATTTCCTTACGCGATCGCGTATAAGGTCTAGGATCGCGTATATATATATATATATATATATATATATATATATATATATATATATATATATAAATTTAAGGGCGTTTCACTTTTGTACTTTAAATATAAGTAATTTAATATGTAGTCATTATTTACTTAAGCATTAATAATGTTAAGTATTAAACTGTGTAATTCTATAGTTCTTGGGATAGATATATAAACATACGGTTATAATAATTAAATTAAAATGTGCATTTCGTATAGTTACTTTTCGTTTATTTGAATGTTAAACCCGTGAATACATACGGATATCGAATAAAAGTATTTTCCATAAACCCCCGTGAATACACATACATTTCGCATAAAACTATCTTTCGTTTATTTGAATGTTAAAATGTGAATACATACGGATATCGAATAAAAGTATTTTGCATAAAAACCCGTCTATACACACAGATTGTTAAATGTGACTTTGTCGTTAAATGTAACTTTTAGTTGTATTAGTGTGAATAAATCATTTACACATTAAATTATTCTATCTAATGAGGGATTATTATTATTATGATATTATGTTAATTGATTAATTAATTTAATAAATTAAAAGTTAAAGTATATAGAAATCTTCGAAACTACGCCGTTATTAAAGGCCCTTTCCCATTTGTTTATTTGTTTTTTCAAATAGATTTTTTAGTTTTAAGGTGATAAAATTAAATTAATTTTGACCGTAGGAGTTTTTATTTTTAAATGTGTTAATTTTTAAGAGAGATATTTTAGGTAAATGAGTACATTTAATTGGTTAATTGAAAAAGGATTGAAATCAAGCCATTTGATTGGTTAATAGGTGTTGATTTTAAGCAAAATTGAGTGTAGGAAAGTTTTCTTTTATTAATATGTGATGTGCAAGGCTGACAATTGAAATTTTGAGGCCCGGTGTGACGAAAAAATATATAGAATAAAAAGTTAATCGCTGCTACAAAAACTTGTTATAAGCATAACTATATAAAAACTTGTGCAACAAATATATCATATCCTAACATCATACAATTTATGTGTCACGTATTATGTCAAATTGAATCGTATATGCCAACTTATAAATTCATATTATGTCAAATCATTAAAACCTTAATATATAAATAGAATAATTAAATAGTAAATTTTGAAAGTATATGCCTGTCTTTGCAAAGGAATGAAGATGTCAAAGTTAATCATGGCAACTTGATGACTTGCGAGGTCACGACTGTTTTTCTACAGAAAATGATGCTTTTTAAAAACTACTTTTATAAATGTGTTGATGGGTCTGAGCCATTGTTGTTTAATTGATGCTGAAGTGAAGAGTATTAAAATAGAGCTTGTATATACGGTGGAGACAAAGTTCTCAACGAAATTCTGGCTCCAAAACGTTGTCCTCACACACTGAGACGGCGTTTTGAAGCACCATCTGATTTTGTTCCTTTTTCTTTATTTTTTCTTGTTTTACACACACACACACATTGAAGTTAAAAAAACAAAAAGAAATTATGAGAACACTGTAAACATCATCCGCATCTTCACTTTTTTAGCCTACAATGTTTTCCCAAAATACGATTTTTACAGTGTTACGACACGTCGTGCTCTTAAAGGTCTATGTTGTTGTGTACTAGTTACACGGTTTATTTTGTACCGAGTAATATGGTTTCAGATTATTATTTTTTATTTTATTTTGTTTGTTTTTAGATTTAACAACAATTAAGAGTAGGGTTTGGACAAGTGTTTAAGGAAGGTTAGAGATATATGATCATCCGTTGTTAACATGTATACTTGATAACATTTGTGATTTTATTTATTTGGTGTTATTGTTACTGCATAAACTAACAATGATTGATACATACTTTGATAGTAACATTTTTTTATTTAATTTAATTGTTACTCCGTAAATAGCCTTGGCACAAGTAAAGAATTGTAACTTTACCCGACAACAATTAAAAATGATGTCAATTAACTTTTGATTTGTAATTTGGAATTGAACCAATCAGATTTACTCTTATCGTACTTTTTTATGATTTTGTTAAACTGGTGATGTATTAGCAAAAAACAATTGTACTTTGGTTTGGTGTTTAAGATAATTTGGATGGTTCGACTCCATTATTTACGAGTTTAAAGTTGAAATTCGGTTCCACACAAATTGGTACGTTTTATGTTTGAGATGATCCAACCGAATAAACACCATAATAAATCATAAAAACTGATCTATTGCACATCTAACAATTTTTTTTATTTTGACAAATTTTCCCTCGCCCACTAAAAATGGACCAACGAAACTGTATGTGTTTTGAGTTTTCATGTAAAGTTTTTCTTAGATCAATTGATGATAGAGAGAGTCGTGCATACAAATTGTACGTTCCCATTTAATACCTCATCTATAACCCAACCCGGATGAGAACTTGAGAAAGGAAAGTTTGAAGGTTTAAGTTGTTCAAATTTCAAGGTTCAAAGGAGTTAAAGTCACAAGGTTGAGGTTCAAAGAAATTCAGCTTCAAAGTTTAGGAAGTTAACGTTCTAAGGTTCAAATAGTAAGGGAGCGTTTGGGGAGCTATTTTGATTGCTTATTTGCTTACTTTTACACAATAAGCTCCCAATGCTAGTGTTTAGATAAGTCCATTTTACGTTGCTTTATTTGTGAAGGGCTCAAAATAAGCTCCAATTTTCCAGCTTATTCGTTTGTAAGTAATAAGGTTGCAAAATAAGCCGCGCAAAAAAAAAAACACACACCTAAATCAGGTGCTAACTATGCAAAGAGTCTCGTATCAGTAGGTTGTAAACACACCTTTCCTTTCTCAATTTGTATGTCGATCTTTTGTTATCAATATATATTATTTTTTTTTGACAAAAAGATGAGAACTTGAGAATTATATGAACTCGAAGCATGTATACAAGCTTATGAGCTACTTTTTCGTCAACAGTTAATTTTAGAACAGAACCTCATGGGACTTGCATACCGGGTTTTGTAGTGGAACCTCATTGGGCTTATCTACCGACTACCGTGTTACGTGTATGTATACATAACATAAACATGTATATGTCTAATGACGGTAGTATGAAGTATGAACTCCGTGAATCATCATCATATATGAGTATATTAAACTATTAAAAAGTCTCTCAGAAGATCAAGACAACGGTAGCTTCAGGAATTTCAACTTATGCCAAACTTGTATTTAGTTATTCTCTAATTGATGGCCCTTGTATCTGAACAGCACTATTCAAAATTCTAACTAAATACTAGAGTCAACACTATATGGATGTGTGCATCTATCAGAACACTATACCTGGGTCAAGTATCCCCTACATTCAGATATCTTAAAAACTGAGAATCAACACCTCAAGACGTTTGTATCTATGCTGATATCCCTGTAGCTTCCTTGGGTATCAAAAACAGGAAACCAACTGGCATAAATGTGCAGATGACTTGAATAGCTATCCCGAAACTAAGGTTATCAAAAGAACCTGATGAGATGTTCAAAAGTGAAGCCAAACCTGCACCAAGAAACGCACCAATTGTAGCCCCAAGGTTGTTTATTGACATAAAGAGTGCGAATAAAGTCCCTTCTATCCCAGGAGGGCATAAATGTCCTGACAGAATCAGGAAAGGCATGAACCTGCAAGATAAAGAAAAAGTTGGTATACAAAACAGAACTAACTCTGACTGTAAAAGGTCACTCAACCAAGTTATTATACTTCGTCTTTGATTTATAATCAACACCTCAAGACGTTTGTATCTATGATGTTATTTGTTCATCACCACTTTTAACAGATACTAACATAGAAAATCTTGTTTGTGCGCCATTGATAAATTTAAAATAAACCCCAACAATTAAATAAAGTAAAAAATGAAGAGTAAAATTTGTAGAAGCATATAATATATATCATTGGGCTAATAAATCAGAAGATTTTGACAAAAATGTTGATTAGTACTAGGTTTTGACATCAAAAGGTCAAAATGCCAGATGTAGTATCTTTAACAGCATGAAACCTCTACTATTTAAGTTGCACCAAGATAGATTAAAATATAACGGTTTTAATCCCGTGGCTAGAAGTAGCAAAACGTGCAGGTTGGGTAACAAGTCAAAATGGGCCGAGCTGTCTTGAAACACTTTTTGTCCAGATCTAATATTTTAGAGAGTTGTATACGACTAAAAAAACTATATTAGTATGTTAACAATATACTTTTTTGAATAAAGCGACTTAGAAGATTGTATGGATTAAAATGCAGTTTGGGTGACTTTCAACCCGTTGGACCAATTTAACATGTCTCCCTTTACTTTTTAGTTTACCTGTTTGACAGGTTAGATATAAACATAACACAAATTGACCTATTCATAAGCAAATGTTAAAAATCTCTACCTCCACCTGCGACTAATGCTCGTGGTTGTGGTGTATGGTGAACGATCGTTGTATGGTGAACGAGAGAGTAAATTCAAATGGGCCAATTAGTGTGTGTACATGGACTTGGAGAAGATCAGCAAGCTTGGGCCTCGAATGCGACCAATTACTTGAGTTGTAAAATCTGCTTAGCCACTTAAAATTCAATGACATGCCAGATTCTTGGGAATTCATTTTGGATATAGCTCGTGTATATACTGTGAAATCATTAAGGAAGCATATAGATTTCAATATCTTGGCCAACGAAGAACAAGAAGTTCGATGGAATAAATTACTTCCCAAAAAAGTAATCATCTCTACTTGGAGAACTCAAAATGAAAGGCTTCCCACAAGAGTAAATCTTGACAAATGAGGTATGGATTTAAATTCTACTAGATGTCCAATTTGTAATGAAGCTCAAGAGACGGAATTTCACATTTTTGGAGAATGTGGTGTGGCTAAAGATGTTTGGAAGCAAGTTTTTCAATGGTGGTCTTTGGAAGAAATACATTTTAACAATGTAAATGAGATGATCACTTGCTCGGATTTTATTTCAATTCCAGAAAAAAGTCGAGCAATATTCGATGTGGTGGTTCAAGCAACTATTTGGGTTATTTGGCGCTATAGGAATGAGTTCAGTTTCACTTTGAAGAAGCCGAGATGTGATGTTTTATGTGATGACATCAAGATTTTTTCTTTCACTTGGATATCTAGCAGAAGAAAGAAAGTTTTAATTAATTGGATAGATTGGATTTGTAACCCTAAATGTACGTTGTGAATCTTTTGTAATATTTCTAGCTTCTTGCTAGTGTTTTAATATAATCTTATTGCCGTTCAAAAAAAAAAAAAGGAGCCCAAACTTTGGACTAGAAAGAATCTAGGAGGAATAAAGAATGTTTGAGGAAGATAGAGAAGGGTATTTGGTCATTTTTACAAGCCTTAATGGCCTGTTTGCTAAGTTTTACGGAAAGGACCAACTCGGCAGAAATTAATAACGAACTGCCAAAAGTAAAGACCATGGGGACGAAAAATGCAATTTACTCAATCTTTTATTAATGGTTATTATTTTTGTATGTATTTATCTATCTTGGCAGAAAATTCTATAAGAGAACAACATAAAAGCTGAAAAGCACTTACTTGAATTGATTGATGGCATCTGAAAGAGCAGATCCAAACAACACCATCATCTGATCTGATATGCCTAACGAAACATTCAGTCTAGAAACCAACACTATATCTAGTAGTATTAGCAAAGATAGAGCAACATGGGCCAAGCTGCATATATACAAATTTCCATATCAAAATGAATGAGCAAAAATGACAACTTGTGTTGAAGTTTAATATGGAGTATTAACAAAAGCTTACAAGAGAATTCTTCGTAATTTCATCTTCTTTAAAAAGCGATTGTAAATGAAAGTTCCAACCATTAGGCCTATCCATCCGATAACACGTGCTGTGCCCAAAAATGATGCTTCCAACTTTAGGACTTCTGTCTGGTAGTAGAACATGACTGTTGAGAGGTTCGGCATTGTTACCTGCGCTAGGAAAAACCAAGCCATTGGTCTGGTCTCCAGGTCAAATTAAATCAGACGTGATCACAATCAGATTTAATATTAAATTAATTTTTCATCAAGTTCCCTATTTCACCATTAGGAGAGGCAATTAGAAGGTTCGATAATCATGTCAAAACCGGTCAGTCGAGTTGGGTCGATCAGCAAATACAAAACTACATTATTACAATAAAAATATGAACTTGTTTAGCGAGTAGAAGGCTTTATGCATTTAATTTAAATATATATAGGACGACGTTCAAACTGTTTGACCCATTCAAGCCATTTGGCTCGTGTCCATTTTAGTAAAATATTCCAACTTAAACCCGATTGACCAGTCACATTTAACACATTTGCATATAAACAGGTTAGAATTGCCACCTCTATTGGCCATAATTAATGTGTGTTCGAAACAACTAATATTCAAACATTATCATTACAATTCATGCCGAGTCATAAGTTAAAATTCACATGGTAAAGGAGTATATGTTATTGATTGAATCAAATTCTTTGCACTTATAAGCACCCTGTAACCATCAGTTATTAAGTGTCGTAAAGATTTAAACTTCCAACACCCCATGTAATTCACAACAATTCTTAGTTTTTGCTTCCAACGGATCTATATGTCCATTAATGATTGTCACAAAATATTATTAACAGTGATTTTCATAAACAAGATTCTTGTGTTTAAGTTTTAAAGGCTAGTTCAGACTTCAACTAATGATCAAATACTACTATTAAACTACATGCTTAATGTCACATGTTGCATTGATTTAGAATAGTAGGACTAAAAGCTAATTTAAAAGGAAGTTTATTGTCTGTACCTCAGGATAATTGGCTGTCGAAAAGCCTTGAACAAATTATAAGCAGCCATTTTTAAAGATTGTATTAATTGTGATTGGAAAGATCCCTCCTTTTCAGGCATCCGATCATTGCTTCCATTACTCTTCCTCTTCTTTTTCTGTTTAGAACTCTTCGTTCTCCTAAAACTATTGGTTTTATGCATGGAGACCGAAGATTTATCTTCATCTGATATTCTTCCATTCAGTTCTTCCGGGTCATTAGAGTTAGAAAGTTTGGTTGAAGACTTGCTGCATACAGGACTCTCTTTCACAAAAGCACACGAAAGTAGTTGTACCATTGGTAGAACAGCAAAAAGCAGAAATATGTTTTCCATATGAATGTTACTTAGAGCATATCCTCCCAACAAACTCCCACATATTCCACCAAGAGCCATTGCCATCCATGATACTGATTGCAAGTCGCCAGCAAACTTAGCCCTGATCACGAGTATTCAAAAATAAAAGATAAAAAAGTTTAACTGGCAACATAAATCTAAAGCATATCTCCTGTATAAACAATCGTTAATATAGTTAATGTTATTTGAATAGGAATGTTTAAAAAATGTTTGCAGTTAACTTGTTAATTGTAAATTACAAATCAAGCACTATGTCTCTTTAAACTTAAAAGTTATAGATACTTATGTCGCATTCTTGGTAGCATTAGACTGAAGCCCACTTGGTTAGTCGTTAATGGATGTAATATGTCAAGTTAATACGTCTCTTCAGCTTCTTCTTTTTTTAATAATTGTTTGCATATATGGTGCATGTATATACATATTTAGATACAAATATTTGTAACTCATGTGGCTCATTCAAACGTGGTGAGTACCACGATGGATGAGACCTTAGCGATTTAGTGTGCTCATGCCTTAAATAACAATGAGCACAACCTTTTGCCAAGAGCACATTACCTACTAGAACTTTCTTGAATAATACAGTGATACATATATGTCAGTTTTAAAGTTCGAACTTAGTGTTTCTAACCTCAATGTCAAACTACACCTCTTTCTTAGGAGAGAAATATAATGTAAGATGTCCTGGACGTTAGAAGGAAAATAAAATAAAAAATAAAGAGACAAAAACAAGAGAACAACAAAAAGAATAGATGGAGTGATGGACATACTTTTCTAGTCTTGCTGCTTCTGCAATCATGGCATCAATGACGACATCTGCCATTGCAGAACCGAGATTCTGTATCAATAAGAAGATCATGAGTTGATCTCTTGCGTTTCTTACGATTTCTTGTAAGCCAAGAATCACCCATGGAAAGAGTGAGAGAAGCGTCGCAATGACTAGATACGGAATCCTTTTCCTTCCTTTGATCGGAATACAATCTGACAAAATTCTGCGCACAAATATATATATATATATATATATATATATATATATACACACACACACACACACACACACACACACATCAGTAACCAAAACTAGAAACTGGTAGTTAAATCCAACGTTGACTAATTAAAGATAATTAAGCTTCTTTTATAGATTATAACCAACTCTCGGTTTGGTGCTTTCCTGACGATGTTCATATACTCATATACCTATTCAGTAAATAAATTTAAATAACAGAAGATAGATCAATACCCATATATTGGTTTTATGCTCCAAGGAAAAAAGGCTATTGAAGTCACAAACTGAGAAGCTGAGGGCGACAGTTTTAGTCTGTCTTTCAGCTGATATGAAACCGCCGTCCATACAAATGATCTAAAGCCCTACAGAAATAATTTATGGAATAGCACCATTCTCTAGTTAGCAATAAGAAACAAACTAACTCAAATAATGGGAAGAAAACAGAAAATATACAACCATCATGATGCAACAATTCATTAATTGAAGTTCAATATAAAAACTTAGGAATGTGATAAAAATTCCTTCGTTTTACAGAATCACGATTAATAAGGCATTACAAATCATGCTAAGTGACTAATTATAAATCCTTATCAAATCTTAAAAAACTCTTAATGTAAGATATTATTTATAATAAGACGTTTAATTTGGACACTCTCTTTGGGATGCATAGAGTTAATTTCTCTAAATGTTGATAGATATGCACTCCTCTCAAAGGCAAGTTTTGATAGTGAGCTTAATGGAACAATCCTATGAACAATGAAAGATGATGAAGTTTAACATGACACTTGGTTGAAAGCAAAGTATTGGACTTATCTTGCCTTTCAATATATAGAGATCTTGTGGACCCAAATTAATACCATCAATCCATTTAAAATAACAATAATCGGAACACATCTAAAATTGAATACCATAATTTGTAAAAACAACAATTTAGGGGGTGTTTGGGATTGCTTATTTGTAAGCGCTTTTCTGATTAAAAAATAAGCATGTGCCACATACTTATTTTTTAAGTGCT
The DNA here is from genome assembly GCA_963930675.1 of Gnaphalium uliginosum. Classification (NCBI taxonomy): domain Eukaryota; kingdom Viridiplantae; phylum Streptophyta; class Magnoliopsida; order Asterales; family Asteraceae; genus Gnaphalium; species Gnaphalium uliginosum. The sequence continues at coordinate 26,850,162 of OZ005681.1, forward strand.
TATTTCTTAAGAAATAAGCTAATAAGTAGTTTCAGGAAGAGTGTTTTTTTCTGCTTAGCAATAAGCAGATAAGCAGGTAAAGCAATCCCAAACACCCTCTTAATTCCTGAGAAAAATGATCCAACTTCCTGGATGACCTCCAGAGTCAAATTGACTAATTTTCTACTTCATAGATCATACACAAATTTATTATTCATACATTAAAAAACCTTTAAATTAAATAACAATCATCGAGGTAGTAAACAAGATCCTAATTTCCTAATGGTCGATAATTCAATATCTATCAGCTTAAACATCAAAATCGACAATGCTAATATTTATCAGTATTATTTACAACTTACAAATCTGAAAACCAAACGATAGCTAATCGCATAGCTTGATCCATAACTCTATTATTCTCTTAATTTAGTAACCATGCATTATATGATCGTATCATAAATTGTAATCAAAATTGAAAGAAATAAATAAGTACCTGAGTGAAGTAAATCAAGCAGACAAGCCAGATGAATGAAGCACCGAAAGCAATTCGCAGCTGTTTCATCCACCCAATCATTTTTTTCTTTATTTTTAGAAAATTCGAGATTTTAGGGTTTGGGGGAAATATTGAATTTCATAGATACTTGAGAGAAAAAATTTATGAAAAGAAATGTAGAACGCGTTTTCTTGTAGCGTTTTCGACCAGCTTTTTGTTCAAACGGTTTTCTTGTGTTCTTCGGTCAAAATCAGTCGTTTACTCCTTTCACGTCACTCTGAATTTATATTTTACATAATGTTAATATTTAATATAATATAATACAATAAATAATAAATAAAATATTACTAGTTAAATTTTGGAAATTTTTTTCCAAGATACATATAACATAATAATATATTTATTTTTTTTGAAAAGCCAATATTATTAAAACTCAACCCATCAAAACGAGGGGAGCAATAATATATATATATATATATATATATATATATATATATATATATATATATATATATATGTGATAATAATAATAATAAATAAGATGATTTGTTTCTATGTGTACCTATGTGTACATATAACGTTCGAGGTACAAAGAGAAGGGGAGTAGTGCATATGTGGCCACTGTTACACTGTTTCATTTAAATATATCAAAAAGAAAAGAAAAGGAATCAAAATATAGGAAAATACAGAAAAGAAGGGAAGATAAGTGATTATAAATTTAATTTTATTGTTACCAAGTTAGAAGGAAGGGGAAATAAAATATACTTTAAATTATTAAAAATGAAAAAAAAAAAAAAAAAAAGAACGTGATATAACTTCCTCTCCTCCAAATAAAGCTAAATTGAGAAGAAAGTTAAGAAAGAAAATCTCAGACAATTTCACATCTGCTTTTTTTTCATTTCTCTTTCTAAAAATTTAGAGAACACCTATTTGTTTTTCACTTCCTTCCAAACCCTTTCTTTTCTCTCCAAAATAAATCTCTAGAATACACTGTTAATGCTAATCACTCCTTTAGGTTTTAAGGTTTGAGGTTTGAGGTTTAAGGTTGTTAAATTATAAAGGCCAATTTTTTGATGTCAAACTTTTTTTTCCTTTTTTCTTTGATTTCATTGGTCTAAAAATAACTTATGGCCTCCTTTTCGAACAAAGTTTAACATTGAACCACTCTTTTAAAATTCGTACTCGGTGTTAAACTCGATATTGAAAGTTAACACCGAGCTTTAACAATATTACTTCTTGTGCATTAAGAGCATAGGGAGTGGAGGAAGGCAAGTTTCAGTGTTCACCAACTTGAACGCCGGAACCGGCGTTCACCCACTCCCCACCGGCATTCAAGTTCAGCCTTCAAGGTTAATGTTCAAGGTAGAACACTGATTGTAATGAATTTTTTTTTCTTTTTTCTCATTGGTTTAAAACAAACTTTTGGGGGCAATTTGAACATTGAATCACTCCTCTCAAAATCGTATCCGTGTTAAATTTCAATATTCAATTGAGCACCGAATTAAACACCGAACATAATGTCAACCACTCCTTGTGCTCCGATGATTTAATTATAACTTTGTACATGGTGGGTTCCATATAAAAATAGGTACATATCAAAGTTTATATTAATTGAAAATTGAAAATTCAAGTATAAGGTCAATCTAAAAATATAATAACAGAGGAAGGTTCAAATAAGAACACTTCTTATGGTGGGAACATACATTTTTATTTTTAACTTTAAGATTAACTAACTTTTTTGATTAAAAAATTATATGAAAATTATTATAATTTTATACTCTTTTAACATGAGATAAAAAATTTTTAAAAACATGTGATACACATAATAAAAAATTTAATGTGTATCACAATATCACACATAAAAGCTATGTGATACACAACTTTAATTTTTGTATCATATATTTTTATTTTTTTTAAATCGATCAAATATTAAAGAGGATAAAATTTTAATAATTGTGACATTATTTATTTAGTAAAAAGTGTAGATATGTTGAAATTACAAATGAAAAAGATCGTTCTTACGGTTTTTACAATAAGAAATGATTTTACAATAACCCTCCCCGTTACTAGGAATAGATACACAGTAGAAAAAAGAACCTGCAAAATAGAAGTTGAATGCACTTGTATATATTAGAGTTCAAATGTGTTACCCAGATAGATTGTTGATTAACATCTACTATAAACATGGACACAGTTCTCAAACGTTACGAATTCGGACCAAAATAGATATTGTAAAGTAAAAGGGACAAACAAAGATGCTCACGTTTAGGCCAGATTTATAGGTCGGATAAGAATTTTAAGACGCTACATAGATCATAGCAAAGTTCTTAAAACAACACTATTTTAAGGTCCAAATCACTAGCTAAGCTTGAATCAAGGTGGTTTTCATGCTAATTTCCAATATTGGATTGTCTGCATATATGTTTATATATGTTGTTTATTTACGTTTGTTATTACAGAATGAATTGCTGAGTGTTTGAATTAATGGACTGAATTTATTATTCTGGCAATGATTTAAATGGCGAAGGAACATACATTATCGAGTTCTAGAGATATTAGAACTATTTAAGGAGAGATGATTCACTTAGTTAATGTATGTATTGTACACTTTCCAGGTTTACTGCTAGTAAAACCATTCGAGACAAGACAAATCGAGTAACTTAAAAATGTAAAGCACGTTGTGGTTTTTTCCCCCTCGAGAATTTCTTACGACGAGTCTTTACTATATATTAGTTATTAGTTTTTAAACTTCCTTGTAAAACTCTGTTCATATAACTTGATAGAAGATTGTTATTGTTGTTACGGTTTAGGGTTACAATACCCCGTTTGCCACTTAACTCTTTAATGTGAATTTGATGGCCTAAAATAAACCAATAACTTAGAGAGTTTGAAGACGAGTAAAAATTTCTTTGTCTGTCGTATCGAGGTAACTTGTGTTCGTATTAGGAAAATGATTTGTATACCACTAGTTTTTATTCATACATCGTCAAAGAGGAGCGATAAAAGTGTAGTGCAATCTATAAATATTCTAGCTGTATATTAATAACTTTGGTTATATCATAATCATTTTACTCTCGGCTAACCGTATAAAAAATGAAAAATGATATACAATATTTGGTTCATTAGAATCTATTTGATTAGAATAGCGATATACGGTCTTGGGTGGCTTCACTTGTTTTATCATGTCCAAATTAGATTTACAACTTCTTGTAAATCTTTCCAGAGGTACAACTTATAACATATCCAATTGTATGCTTGTGAATCGATATAGATATGACCCTGGTCAACATTACATTTGACAGCAATAGCTTGAACAGACAATAACAGTTTCCAATAATGAAAGAAAGAGCGTGATCAAGCAACTACTGTAAGGCAATTGAATTATATACAAACTAGTGGTAATCAAAGGAACCAAAGGTTTTAGATTGAAAGACATTTACAGACCCAAACCGAATTAGAACAACCGAAATATGCATCAAACACCAAATCACACTATATTCTGCATTTTTTAGAAAAGCTTAGATATCACATTGCATGAAGTCCAGAACGCAGCAGAAGCAGCCCTGAGAATGGCGGGGTTCTGGTATATCCTGAGAAAAGAAAATGCCAACAGATTTGTATTGAAATTATTAGGTTCCACGTGCTTATATGGGTTTTGGGAAGGAGAATTATGAAAATTCCCAGCAATTTCATATTTTCCCCTCCTAAACCACCAAAATGTCATATTTCCTTGAAACTTACTTTGATCTCAATGCACCTTATTGATTGATTACTTGTATTTTGGGGGAATATAGTATTTATGTGTATTAAGAAGGGGAAATATGAAACTCCCCCACTAGAAATAATTGCACTTTTCATGGAGTCGAGGGCGTATGTTGCTAGTAGATTGAAATAACCTGGTCAAAAACGTCAACTGACGAAAATAAAATAGGTCACTTACCCGATTGCTGTTGCGCCCCAAGAAGCAACATTATAAATGACTTTGCTTCCATCCCATGCCTTTCGAAGTTTTCCCTTTTGCTTTTTCATGGAGAATGTCTTGCTAAGGGCTACAACAGATGTTCACAACACATACAAGACATTATTATTGTTATACACTTATATATATAAATATACGGCAATCAAACTTGCAATGATATTCAAACTACGTAGGCTATACTCACCGTCCTGGAGTTGTTTTGGACTCAAATCCTGTGAAAAATAAAAATGTGATTAATAAAAAAACACGAAAGTATCCTACTTGCGCGATAAAACAAGGATCGTTTTTTTCAGCACCAATAAGATTCCCACTTCGAGGAATCTTTCCTATCTTATATATAAAGCAGGCAGACAATAGAGACCCGTTGTTAGTTTTGATAGAGCTCAGTATCAATTTCATGGACGATGAAAAGCACAAAGTGGCGTTGTACTTAAGCAAATGTTGCATGATAATGACCATAAGCAATTAGCATACATTAACAGCAGAAAAATTATGTTTTGCATAGCGGAAATAGATTAGAGGCAAGAATTTCCCCTCATTTGCCTACAAATGGGTCAATTTGGGTGACATTTTTTCTCAATGGATCAAACGGGTAATATATATATACCTAGCTTCAAAGAAAATGGATGGACATCTAAATGCCTAAAAACTCTGAAATGATTTTACTAAGAAAATAGAATTGGAATATTGTATAATATAATTTTTGACCTGACCCATTTTGCAAGGACCTATTTTGACCTATCACCCAACCCCACCCATATTACCACCTATGATTTGCTAGACTCATGAAAGATGTTGAGTATATTCTGTTGTCACATGAAAAATTGCAAGGAAACGGTATTGTTTGACCGGATTACTGTTTATTCATGTCGGTTTTGTTATTTTCTAATGCTTGGAATACCCTTCAACAATAACAATATAAAAGGAAGTGTCCTCCAAAATAAACACTAGGAAATAAAAAGAATTCATCATAGAATATTAAAAATGAAACTCGCCAGGGTTAATTTTAAATTATGAATTGACGGGAAATCCAGGCTATTGTCATTCAACCGCTACAAGAGCAACAATAACTTTTTGCAACAATAACATCAGGATAAATAGGTATATGTATATTCCAAAACTTTTCAATAACGTATGTGTTTTAGTTTTTAATAGGATATTCAGAATTAGTAATTACTGAAATTTCATGGAACTAGGGAGTAAAATGTAGCTTGAGCATAGGATGTCGCATTTCAAAATGATAGATCACAATCTCAAATGCCATATATATAATGAAAATTTGACTAGTGAAATAGTCAGTGAAGAACGGAAAAAAGTGGTATACACGAGCCTACAATTTTCAACCCCAAAAGAACTTCTGTAAGAAAGACACCAAATTACAAGTGGTAAAATGAACAGGATGGGTACCAAGTCAAAATTGGCTTGGGTCTAAACAGGTAGAATTGGTTCTTATGCAACCGTTCTTTTTTACAAAAAAAAAATAAATAAATAAAAAAATTAGACAATTATGGTACTATATATGATTACAGATAAATTATTATTAAACTAATAATCTAATTTTTAGATAAAATGAGTCAGAAGGTTGAAAGTATCAAAATACACTCTGCACACCTTTTAAAATGTTCGACCCATTTCCTTTACGGTCAACATTTTTCTATTTTCTATGTTTGACTCATTATTAATACAACACAAGCAGAACTGGCCTATTCTCATATAAATTGGTAATATGTACGTCTACTTAAAATTCAGTGAACCGCCCGAAATAGGATGAACAAATAAACACTTGAACAAACAAATGGCATAAGGCAACAAAAAAGGAAAGCATATGTACCTTGGTTTCTTTAAGGGAAATCAGATACGCAGCCATGAAGCACGCAATCCCATCGACTATATCATCTTGCCTAACTAAAACATAATCTTCATCGGACACGATATCTCCACCTTCCCAAACTTCATTTTCATTGACCATGTCCCAAGAACTATTTTCTTCTACAATATGTTCCATAGAATTGTTAGCAATCACCATTTAAACCAATATTTGTATGCTACTAGAGTTAGCATAATGTTGCTTAGTAGTTTTACTTGCTATACAAAATTGTCAAAAAGCATTTCATACAAGTAAATTTGACGATCAACACCTTTACTTAAAAAAATGTGTCGATCTGGATTAAGTTTTATCTCAAACGGGTAAATTAAACATTTAGCTAAAAATGGAATGGGTTAAGGGGTTGACAGACCCAAAAGTTGTTAAACTCTACTTTAATGCATGCAACTCCATAACTGATTAATTATAGAACTTGGATTATTACTATAATAAATAGTTCATGTATTTAGTTAGAATAGATAAGGGGTTTCACTACATACCAGCTAAATTCTGTGGAACTGAAACCTGAGCACTCTCTAGTTTCTCAAGGAAATCAGGGCCTTCAACTCTTGACTTTAGTAGACTGCATAGCTACATAACAGGAAAAAAAATTCTGAATTATAAGTAAGCCAGTGTCAGATTAATAGACAAATCAACAAGTTGGCATTCTATTTTGCAAGTTTATGAATTTTAAATTATATTACTAGAACTGTCGGCAAGATTTTAAAGCATGCACTGTTGTGTATGTGGAGGTGTGATCCTAACAAAAACTATAGTGACAATCTACAGACTACAGTATACACTTCATGAACAATAAAAGTATATGGTCAGCTGATGTGCAAAAAAACTAGATAATTTATAGCCACTGTAGGATAAATACTAGTAATTTCACCACCATATTCATGTTCAGACTAACGGTTTGGCCATGTGTCCTATTTCCTCGCCAAATAGCAAGTTAATTGACTTATTTGTCCATGTTAATTCGTGGGATAAAAGGGAATGAGAGATGAGGACCAATGGTTAAACAAGTAAATTTAAGTCTTATGCTTCATCCCTACCAAGTACCAACTACATAAAGAGATAAGTAAAATCTTGACCTCCACAGCTCCGTCGACATGAAGGGAAATCTATACTTCCTTTCAAAAATATGAAACATCAATGTATGTTCCCTCAAACTATCATTCGCATTTAGGGTGTTTGGTTGATTTTTCAGGGTTATTACTAACTGGTGTACGACTTGAAGATAACACAGCAATCAACATAAGTTACAGACAGATAACTTAAGTAACATTCATCTCAATAATCAGTTCTCCTACAGCTACCTATCTGATTCATCAAATATGATCAATTGACCCTAAAAGATCCGAAATTATTAGAAAGTTGCAATCTACCAAACATTCAAAACTGATCATTGCAAAGATCCTTTTAGAAGCACATGCAAGCACCCCCTTAATATCATAATACATAATGCTTTAGCTTCCTAATAGAATCAAACTCATAAGGCTAAAATTTAGGAACTATTTCATATTTGGATATGGTGCCTGATTTTGTTCTGTACATCAAGACACAACTACCCGCATCCAACTTCTCTAATAGAAGGCTTAGGGCAATTTTAAAAGGAACCATATTGCACTAATTTTGTTACTACTAAAATTCAGGGGACCTATAGACTATAGTACAAGTTCGAGCAATGACAACAGATATCCACAAAGTGCTAAGACGATGCTTGGATGTGCATTTTTTATCAAAGTAATTAGTAACTTGATGTTATCAAATCAGATACTAAGATAATCAAGTCTTTAACACAAAAGATAATTGTACTACTCCAATATGATAAGTTAACCATAGATACTGGACATGAATCAATAAATCATAATAATCATAATCAATTGTTGCCCCACATACTCTAAACTTATTAGGTCACAATATTTACCAGGAAGGCATGCCCAAATACTCCTAAATATAGTACATAGCATGTGCTTATTCTTCGTTCCATGTGATTTAGTTACTTTTTCTACATGTGCAATCATCTATCCTAACAATAACTTCAATCCCAAAGCCTAGTATTAAAATTTAAGCAAAATCTGCTCAAATATCGATTCAAAAACCTCATAATCCATGTTCATAGACACTTCCTTAATCATGCTTAAGAATTACTTCCCAATAATATCATCCCTTCACAAAATCAACATAACTAAAAATAAAATTCATCAAACTAATAAAACCTAATTTACCAAATCAGCTTCGCCGTCTTGCGCCGGCAATCCACTGCGGCCGGTGCTCGGTCCGGCAGAATCATAACCATCATCAACACTTTCATTATCATCATTATCTTCTTCAATACAACCGGTAGTACTAAGTAATTCGAGTGCTCGTTGACATTGATCAAGAACTGCTTCTAGGGTTTTCCTTTTAACACGAACTTGATCACGTTCCGAATTCACTCTCTCAACGCCACCGTTGATTACGGATTTAGTACCACCTGATACTTCAATAACCTCCATCTATAAACCCTAGGTTAATTGATAATATTAGTAATAGTAATACATATGTAATTTACACATACAGTAAACTGAATTCTGAAAAGCAAACCCTAAAAAGCGAAATATGGTGAAATTGATGGAAAAACAGATGGAAATTGAAGAATAATAGATAGTTGAATTGATTAAATTCCGTGTAAAAAATGTTGCATTTTGTTGGATTGGAATTGTGGTGGGGTTGGGAGTGCTGGCGTGAGCCGCCTACGTACCGTCTCCATTATTGATGCTGTATAATTGGGTATAAGCAAACTACAAACAAAATCTTGGGGTTTTCCCAATAAATTAATTAATTAAATAATGAAATATATTTTTTCATCAAGTAGGAAAGATATTTTGTTTTATCGGTCAACAAAATTATGTTCACCAATAATAATAAGAACAAAAAGGGTAACTAAACCCTATTTAAGAGGTAAATTAGGCATAAATATAGTTATGGAAAATTATAATTGCAGTCCTTAGAAAAAAATTGTTGCGTATCATTTTGAATTTTACAATTACATGTCACCATTTGTAGTTTGGCCGTTGTTTGTGGGGAAATGAACTTTATTGACAGTCTCACGACTATCATTACGAACTTGTTACCTTCGCTTCAAGGGCATGTTACAGAGTTTCTAATATCTAATAAGGCTAAAAGAAAAGAAAAAATAAATTAAATTAAATGTAAAAGGGAAAGAGAATATGAAAGATATGTTTTGAAATTTGTGTATTTCCGAGTTACAAACAAAATAAAAAGAATTTACTCATTCGTGTACTCGAGTTCAAGAGAAATAAATGTAAACAACGATTTTAAAACTCGTTTTAACCTTTTCCTTTTCAATTATTTTCAATAGAATATTTTGAGAGAAAATATTGCATAATTCTCCTCACATTTCCCTTTTTTTACGATAAAAGAAAAACAAAATTAGAAACGTAAATTCGTAATATTTTCTTTTTGGTTCTCTTTTGATCTCCTCAAAATTAGACTAAGGGGTGGCAATTTATAGTACATGTTCAAAATGTTTAGCTATTATTACTAGAAGTGTTTTGTAAGATTTTGTTTCGATTTTCTAAATAAAATTTGAAATGAAAAGTTACATAGATACAATATCAAATTATCAACTTTTCTCTCATACAACTCGCCAATCACTCATGCTCTCCAAGTTAAGAGCCTTATTTTAATTGTTTACGATGTACTCTCTTTCGTTTCATTTTTACTTTCCACCTTACTATTTATGTCCGTCCCAAAGAGATTGTATAACTTTTAAAAATCATTAAACTCTCTAATTTACCTTTATTTATTACTCAATCATTTATTTCATACAAATTTGTCTTAAATACAAGGACAAAATTGACATTTATTAAACCTGTCTTAAATTCAATAAAAGTTCTTAAGAGACAATAAAAGTGAAACATCGAGTAATTAGTTATTTCAAAGTTATATAAACGGGGAAAGAAGAATATAGTTTTAGATGCTATTCTTTCATTTTTAGATTGCTTTAGAAAAAAAATAGAAGTAAAGGTGGTAATGGAAGTTTTAAAGAGTCACCAAGAATATAAAATATGTCAAACTTGCAACAAAAAAAACTACTTGTATCTTTGGCTAGCTTTCCTTTTCTGGCGATATAGTTTTTTAAAGAGGCAAGTGGTAGGTGGTACGTGAATCCCTAACTTAAAAACGTGTATAATATGTATATAATTGTTTATTTTAAAGGTTTTTATGTATTGTATATTTTTGAAAGAAAAAAAATATTTTTTTAATAACCATTGTCCTTGGGGCTAGGGGTGTTCATTAAACGGTTTGAACTGAAAATTCATCCGACACAAATAAGTTTGGGTTAATTGATTTTGGGTTATTTGAAGTTGGTTCGGGTATTTGGTTGGAACCGATAATTGAAACTAAATTTTGGTTCGGATTTGAATATGAAAATTTCTTATTGGAGCCCACCCGAAATCCGATATAATATCAATAAGCTTTTTGTTACGTATTCATTATGGATTTATGGATAGAGTTAACGAGATTGTAAAAACCGGTTATATTTTATTTTTAAAGTAAAGCATATATGTGCTTTTCAAAAAAGATTATTTATTTTTATCAACTTATATATTAAGTGTTAAAATAAGCAACAAGTATAAAAAAACTTAATGGTTTCACTTGAAAATTATGCAATGAGTGTTTAATTAGTTACTTACAAAAATCATCATATACGTACACTTTGTATATATATGTTTGCCAAATACAACTTGTTGTAAAAGTAAATTATATTTATATTATATTATATATATATATATATATATATATATATATATATATATATATATATGAGAGAGATAAAAATATATTTTGGTTTCTATTATAAGAAACACTTTTAAACTCCATTCATTTCAAACTGATTAATTAAATCTATAACCTAAGAAGCAAGATAATAAAATATTAATTTGTGTTCTTGAATGGTCCAAACTTTTGCATTCTCTCCTTCTATATCTCAACCCCAAGATCAACCATTTCCTATCCTATTCTAGAAACTTGTTGAATTTCAACATTTTGACCAAATGATCACCCATTTGAACCCTCAAAGACATCATATGTTTCTCTCTTATTGCAACATATATTGAGTTTCAACACCTACATATGATAATACCTTATCATAACTTTATAAATCTTTAATGAGATACGCAAGATCAAAACCCGTAACATAAAGGTCATAGGTTCGGCGAAAAAGAAGAGTTTGTGTACATTGTGAGCTTACTATATATAAGAAGATAGAGAATGTTGTCAAGAGCAACACGAAATGCATATTCATGGTGGTGGGCTAGCCACATCAGGACTAAGCAATCAAAATGGCTAGACCAGAATCTCCTAGGTACATTTCATATGATATCATTTCTTAATCCCAAAAGGATGTTATTAATTAGCTCTTGTCTCATAATTTGTCAAAAATGTTTACACTTTTTTTATGTTTTTATGTTGGCTAAATAGATATGGAGGAAAAGGTAGAGTACATACTCAAAATTATCACTGAAGATGGAGACTCATTTAGGTCCCGAGCTGAACAATACTACAGAAAAAGACCTGAGATTGTAAACTTTGTAGAAGATACTTTTAGGGGGTATCGAGCTTTAGCCGAAAGATATGATCATTTGTCAAAGGATCTACAAAGTGCTAATCGAACCATTGCTATTGTCTTTCCCGAAAGAGTACAAATGACATTTGACGAAGAAGACTATGAAGATTTCTCATCGAATTTTGATGAAAATGAGAACAAGCTCCCTACAAGTTCGAACATTCCTATGCCATTGCCTTTGCCACCGAAACCAAATCACCCTCCGAAAATGGAAAATGTAGTTCAAGCCATGCTTAAGAAAAACTCCAAAATGCCCACAAAAATGATGTCAAAGAAAGGACTAATCAAGATAGGCGTTGACGAAAATGCTCCTAAGGTTTCAAAAAGTTCCGGATTGAGTAAAGATGAAGCACTTGAGGAGATCGATAAGCTTCAAAAGGTGATATTAGGGTTTCAAACAGATAAAGAGTTCTTAAAGATTTCATACGAAAATGCGATGTCCAAGTATTGGGAAATGGAGAACAATATCAATGACATGCACACCAAAATCAGCAATTTGCACCAAGAGTTTGATGTTGGTTCAATGATTGAGGATAAAGATGCTCAAACCCTAATGTCATCTTCAGCATTAAAGATGTGCAAAGAAACACTTGACAAGTTAAAACATAAACAAAAACGTGTCAAAAAAGAGGCAATTGTGGAACACAAAAAGGTTGATGAGAATAGGAAAAAGTTTGAAGCTTTATTTTCTAACAACAATAGTTCAGACATGAAGAACTTGGAGGAACCTATTGAACATGTCAAGGATAAAAGGGCAAAAATTGAAGAAAAAGAGTTGAAATTTTTTGAAGAAAATACAGATAATTTAGATGGGAATGCTCAAAATAGGCGTGTTGAAAGTCAGCCCATGATCAAGGTTGACCAAAAAGAAGATGAAAATAATCAAGATATTAAAGATGGAAATGAAAGCATGAAAATAGAGATTATTGAAAAAGATGAACAAATGACTATCTCTGAAGTTGCTGAGAGGATTGAGCAACTTGTTGACAAGGTAATCACTTTGGAAACTGAGGGGACATCTCATATTGCACTCATAATGCGATTAAGATTTGAAAATGACGAGCTGTATGAGAACCTTCAAAGCTTGGAAGAAGAGAAAAAGATCCTTATTGATGACTCGAACAACATGAAAATTAAGATTAAAAGACTAGAGGAACAATTGGAAAGAGTTCAAGTCCTTGATCACCAAGTTAAGGAACAAAACGTGCACTTGGAAAAGAGTTTTGATGAGGTGAGTGTTTCACTTGATAATATGTCTAACGAACTTTTGATTGCAAAAGCAGATGAAATCATTCAAGAAGATGATGCGATTTTACAATTAAAAAATGAAGACAACAAAAAATTATCGAAGTTAGAAGAAGAAAATGGCTCTGAATCCTACAAGAATGATGATCTTGAAAAGAAAGAAAATGAAGAACATCAAAGAAAAGAAAGCGATAACTTAGAGCTTTATGAAGAAAAAAATAATGAGCAACATGAAGGTGAAGAATATAACGAAAATGAACATCCAGAGATAACTGAAAAGGTTATCAACAAAGAAATAGATGTCGAATGCATAGGTAGTGAAGAAGATGAAGCCAATTTGAAACTATTATCCTCGCATGAAATAGAGGATAGAGAGAAAATGTTACTTGAAGAGTACTCATCAACATTAAGAAACTACAAAGAAGTAAAAAAGAAGCTTAATGAAGTCGAAAACATGAATCGTGCACGCTCTTTCAGATTGGCTGTGCAGATAAAAATGTTAAGAAATTCTAATGAAACAAAAGATGGAGAAATTAGATCCTTATATGAAAAGTTAAAACTTTTGGAGACAAATATAGGAAGAACCACAGACTTTGAAACAATGAAACCTTCAGATTTGGTTAATGAAGAAATATGCGAAAGAAACAGACTTGATGAAAATGTAGACTTTGAACTAAACAAAACAAAAAACTCAGTTGATGAAGTAATAGAAACCAGAAAAGAACTTGAAGAAGCTACTGATTTAATTGATGAAGAAACACAAAGAGAAAACGAACTTGACGCTACAGAAATAGAAATACAGAAAGCTCAAAATGCTATTGATGAAGGAACCCACAGAATAGAAGAACTTGTTGAAAATGCACACTTTGAACTAAAGAAAGCTCGAGGTTTGGTTGATGAAGGAACAAATACAAGAGAAGAACCTGATGAAAAAGTTACCGAAAATGAACCAATGGAATCTCAGGATTTGGTTGATGAAGGAACCCAATCAAGAAATGAGCTTGATGAAATTGTAGATAATGAAGTAAAGAAAGCTTCAAATTCGTTTGATGAGGAAGCACAAAGAATAAATGAAGTTGATGAAATGATAGACAATGAACTAAAGAAAGCTGAAGAGTCGATAAACGAAGGAACGCATAAAATGAAAGAACCTGCAGATAGTGTTAATGAAGCAAATGAAGTTCTAGATATTGAAGATGAGATACGTACAGAAATTGATGATTTGAGAAAAGAAAACCTAGAGTTATGGTTAAGGTTTAGCACCTCGTATCATCAAATCAATAGGTTTCAAGATTCCTACAATGATTTAGTACAAGAGATAAAAGAAGTGAAAGAAAATGGCGGTAATAGTAAGCATCGACACCATCATTCTTCTTCGTTTGCTTCAGATATTGGACCCTTATATCGCCATTTACGTGACATGCAAACAGAAGTAATTATATGGTTAGAGAAAAGTGGAATGCTAGAAGATGATTTACAACATAGATTAACATCACTTTCTGATATGCAAAACGAACTATCGGACATAGCTAATGAGGGTCGAATGGCTGAAAAGACGCTCAATAACTATCAAGCTGCAAGTTTTCAAGGAGAGGTTCTTAACATGAAACAAGAAAATTTAAAGGTTTTAGACGAATTACGAGTGGCGTCCGAAAGGGTCAAAACATTAAACATTGATATAGAGAAGACATTATCAAAAGTTGACGAGGATTTAGGTAAGAAAAAGAAGTCAAATTCTAGCTCAAAGGTTCCTTTTAGGTCTTTTCTGTTTGGAGCCAAGTTAAGGAAGAAGCATAGGTCTTCTTCACTGTTAAAATGTATGAGTCCTTCATTGCAAAGAAGATATAGTAGTAATCCCCAACCAGTACCACAAACTAGTCAAGATAGTTGAGTATCTATATCTCTTTTATGATGAGGGTAAGTTTTACTGTATATAATGTATAAATATTGACATGTGATCCTTTTTAATTATGACATAAAGCATATAGTTAGTGTGCACATAGATGGAACATACCCCAAAGTTTCTTCAATTCCTCTTTTTTTTTTTTTTTTTTTTTTTTTTGCATAAGCAATTAATAAATGCATCCCAGATAAAAATGATAATTAGAGCAAGCAATACAAGTATTTTAGTCCTTAAAAAAAGAGACAAAGAGAGTATAATATATAGCCCAACTGCCCAAGATAACTAGATATCTCAATGATTTAAAAGCCCAAAAGAAGCCCATCCTAGTAGTAATCCAGAGAAAGTTCTCATTATTACATATATAGCCCATCCTTGTGTTCATGCTAAAACATGAAACTTTTTATTGTTGTCAATTTCAATTCTTTTCATAGTTAATAAATCTTATACTAAGTTTCAAATTGATTTTTTTTCTTTTCTTTCCAAAAATTAATCTTGTAGAGACTAGAGACTAGAGATCTAGAGTAGTAATACTTCAATGGTTAAAGCCTAAGCATTATGAGTTTATGACACATTTTAGACTAATAATTTAGAGATAATAATCCGTCCAGCTAAACTGCACAAATATTTTGGTGTTGTTAACATTAAATGATGGTCCATTTGTATAATTATATAAAAGTTGAAAGTTAAAAGTATAAATTGTAAAACTTTAATAGCTTCCTGATTGATCAACATCACAAATCTTTTATGCTTTCAATATCACAAATTATAAACCCAATAATTTATGTAATTCCTTACTAGACTCCATCACTTCACACCAACCAATAAAACAAGTTTATATGTGTGGGCCCAAACACCTGATGAGAAGGTAAAAACATAATACAGAAATAAGATTTGGGACCAAGTTTTTGTATCATATGTCCATACAACATAGGAGGAACAACTGAACAAACATTACCAATATATTGTTGTTTTATGGGTGTCCTCTCACCACCACTAATATTTGTCACCTTTTATGAAGTCATTTCAAGTCCTATGGATATTGATAGGTGTCTCTCTTTGTACTAATGCACTTTTTATAAATGTTCCATTGTTGTTCCATAAACAACTATAAAATGTACCATTTAAAGGTATGGTACATTGTTTTTAAACAAAACATCTTGTGTACTAGCAATATCATCAGAAATTATATTGCCAAGCAATGAAATAAGAACATCGTAACGAGTACAAACATATAGTGAGTGTATATGTTTGTACCCAAATCAACTTTATTCTATATTTATGTACAAATATTACATAACATATAATAGGCCGTGAGTTTAAGTCTCGTTGTAGACAACATGTATATCCGTGTAATTACACATAATACGTGAGGTAATCTGAATCTTGTTAGTATATAACTTGAAAAAAACAGTGAATCTAATAGGTACAAGTGTACAAGTTTATTTTCTGTTTATTGAATAACATTTTAGTTATCCAAAGGAGATAATTTTTATTTCCGACAAGAAAACAAAATCAATGTAGACTTCTGCCTTTTTTGTCACATATTTTGGACATTTATCAAATACATGTACTAATCTTTTTAGTAATTAAATTGTCCAAAATCTCAAATATTCCCATTCCCCACCCTATTTATGTTCCTTTATAATTACTACTCCATACAATTTACTCCCAAGTACTATACACATTTATTAAAAAATAATGAAAAATATTTTGATGAGATATTTCTCAATTACTTCCATCAACTTGTTTAAGTACCTCTTGGCTCATTTCTCTCCAACACCATTTTCCCATCTTCTAAGACCACGTAAAGCACGATGATCTCGTTTGAACGATATAACAGCAGAAACAAAAATCATGGTGTTTACAGAGATCAAGAAAGCAATGAAGTTGCAAATAACATGACCAATGAGGGAGGTTCAAGTATCTCGAGTGATGGCCAAGGGTTGGTAGCAGTCACGAAACTAAGGACAATGACCGACTTAGCATCCCAAAAGCATGCTCTCTCTGAGCATAAACGTAGAAAACGAATCAATGCTCACTATGACACTCTTCGACAGTTCTTCCCTCGACTACTCAAGGTAAATAATCTTTCGACCATACTACCCTTTGTGAAATAGAGATTTGGCTCATGTATAAGTAGGTATCGGTTGTTGATGTATAAAGTTAGATTGCATTCGTGATCATGTAGCTAAATTGCATTATAGTGAAATTTTCATGAGTACATATGCTGCAGAATGACAAGGCTTCCGTGCTAACAGAGACAGTGTGTCGTTTAAAAGAGCTGAAAAGCATTGTTGCCGAGGTAGCACCTTCACAAAATGACGAAGAAGGGGGTTCAGGCAAGAAACCACACCAGTCGTTTTTCATACCTAGTGAAAACGATGAAGCAACCGTACTAAGCTGCTGTGACAGCGATAAGGGAACCGTCAAAGCAATTATCTGCTGCGATGACAGGCCAAATCTGAACCAGGACTTGACGGAAGCAATTCAATCAGTCGGTGGAAAGATGGTGAAAGCCATGATGGTGACGTTGGGAGGGCGAACAAAAATGGAGTTTGTGGTGGAATGGTCCGGATACAGCGGCAAAGGGGAAGAGAAACTTGAGCTATTAAAAAGAGGATTGAAGGCTGTAGTGGAGAATCGGGTCTTGGGTCGAATCAGGTTAATGGGTCATGGGCTTACTGAACCAGAATTGACTAGGTTGGTCTGGAAATTTTAGATTGTGTAAGGCCCAATGAATTAAATGTGGGAGTTATTAATTATACAGATTCCCAAATATATCATTTTTAATGGAACAAATTAAAGAAGTAAAGAAGCATATAGTTGATGCATTAATTGTGGTTTACATGTCATGATACTGTGTATCAACACATAAAACCAACCATTGTTTCAAAAAAGTAACAGAAGCAAGAAACAAGATCAAAGGAATTAATGGAAGACTTGTATATATTAGAAGGGGAAGAGATGACAAAATGGTGAAGGCTCATTACTACCTTTCGGAAACCCTACAATACATACAAAATACACCCACCCCCAACCCTTATTCCCTCCCCCTATTTTTTTACTCAAAAAACCTCTTCTAAAAAAAGGTTTTTTCCTTGATTTTTCAGTCCGATTTTCCTCGAGTCACTGATCTCCTAAAGGTTACACCTGATTTCACGGTCGGGTTAGCAGCCGGCGTTCCTAAACTACCCAAGTTAGTTACCCTACAACAATTACAACTACAATCTAAGTTTCTACATACCTTACTTACCTTACAATCATCATCCCCGTTTATCCTCGAAGTGTACAACTGAGAGAGCCTGGAGTACAAGGGGGAAGGGAAGGAAGAAGTTGACGAGCTGTCAGAATCTGATGAGCTCAAGTTGATGTTTTTCCAGTATTCGGGATCTTCGATGGTGGTGGAGTCTCTGTGGGTGCTGTCTGTACTGCAAGAACAAGACTCGGAGAAGAAACCGGAGTTATCACTTGAAGAGGATGAATCCTCCTCGAGACTTCGATGATGGACCTGCTGTTGAAAATTGTGCGCATCCCATGGTTCACTCGAGTGTTTTGGTACAATTGATGGTGAGGTTTTGTGTTTCCTTGGATCATGGAGCGGGATTAATGAGCTGCGTATTGATCGTGGGGCACGTGGTGAGCACCTGAAGATAATGATGCAAGTACAACGAGGTGTTAGATAACGAACGGAGGCATTAGTACTAGTATATGTAATATGTGGCCGTACCATAGACAAGACATAGGAGGTGGCTATTTCAACCCATTCACACATGAATAGGTCAGTTTGTGTTATTCTTAATCGCAAAAGGGTCATTCAAAAGAAGAGCTAAAAAAGGTCAAAGTTAAAATTTGTCCAAATTTCATGCACAGAAGCTCTTAAAGAGTTCTATTCAAAGCTTTAGATTGTTGATAACATTGTTTTTGTAATCATAACTCATGATTTATATTATTTATTAAATTTATCAAAATAAACTAAAAGCATTTTCAAGTCAACCCCACATTAAAACTGCCTGCCTGAAAGAAAAATATCAACATTACCTTGCATATAAAAGCATGTATGCTCCTTTTGTCAACACGTGTTGAAGCTCCACCTCGCTTACCTAAATTGTCATTTAAATACTTAGTCTTCCAAAAAAACGTGACTCTATAGTGTTGAGAATATGGTGTCACATATTGATACAGACATAGTACACCACAATGGCTAAGAGAAAATACTTCCAAGAGAGATTATAAATTATTATATTTCTATATGAGACTATAAACAATAATACTCCAAAGACTTGATAATAAATTCTAACTGCATTATGCAATAGAAGAGCAGTGAAGAATCAGAAGATGAGATCTTAAACGAAAATCCCCTCTAAAAAGCTGAAAACATACCATGCTGTCATCAAGCTTGAACCATCGATTCTGAAGATTCTTAACATAGCAAACATAATGACCAGAAAATGCAGCATTCATTGTATCTACATGAACCACCACTCCATAAAGCCTGTAAATTGGGGACTTGTCACTTGTCCCACTAACATATGGAGCCATGTCTAAAATCTCTGGGAAGTGAACTGATTTGTTGAGCTTTCCAAATTTACCAGACTGTAAAACAGAGAATTGTGAACAAAGGGACCTAGATGAAACCAAGACTAGAAATGGCTATCTTATAAAGACAAAGGTTACCTGAAAACGTTTCAACGCAATAGTAAGCACATTTGGGGCCTCCAGTAACGTCAATTTCTTTTTGGCTTTCTCGTAAGATTTGCACCTGAAGGGAAAAGTATAACAAATTAACAAAATTAAAACACCCTCCTAAAATTGGTAAATGTGATATGTCAGGGATTTATTGAAGTGATCATACTTAGGACAATAATTATTAGAAATAAGAATAAGTAGCAAGAGTACAACAGGGAAATATACACAAAATGTCTAAACCAACCTGCTGCATTTGTACTTGTTTTCACCATCCAGAATCTCGACAGATGTAAATTTATCCAAAGCGCCTTCTAACGTTTTTATGTCGCCTTCTATCTCAACAGTGAGATCCATCATCCTCTCATGCCGCTCTGATTTGACTCCACACTTCATGCAAATTATCTATAAATCATAACCACCAAGATTATACACCCACTACATCAACTAAATGAAATGCAAGCACTCTAATAGTCTAGTAATAATTTGAAATTGTTTCCTCTTCTAAAGAGTTCAAGACCATGATGTTACCTTCGACCGTAGATAACCACCAAACGTAAGCCCAATGAGAGTTGTGTCCTCTTCTAAAGAGTTCAAGGTATTTGATCCTGCTTCCTTGATGCAAGACGACTGCAAAGCGTCAATAACATACCTGTACAATCACATTATAAAACAAATTATGTTACAATGCAAACCAAAAGACATACATGAGTTATTCCATAAGAATTTGTAATTCTTTCACCTTAGAAATTCATGTGCATCTTCTTCTTTCCCATGACCAAGATTGCTTCCCATGTTTTCAATATGGGTAAGTATGTGAATAGGTGACAGTGGAGAATACCCATCCTTTGCCTTCATAACAAGGCCCTGAAGTTCACATGTAAAACACCATCCTTTCTTATCACCTGACATAGATGACAAAAGATATATTTAACAATAGTTAAGTAAATCATTGAGTTCCAAGCATGTGGGATTTATAATGCACAATAACATACATTTTTTAGAATGAATCCCTTCAAGAAGATAAGCAGTCAGAGGTGGAGTGTAAATCAAGCACTGGAGCACGACATTAGCATAACAACTGCATAATACGTAGTCCATGAATACAGAAACTATCAAGATCAGAATAATGAGAACAATGACAGGAATACCACTGCCACTGAGCATATTTTGGCTATATGGCAACTCATGCAAGAATATTTCTACTGGAAGCCTAGAACAGAAAATATATAGCAATTAAAACAGGAACTATAACAAACTCTACCTGTTTCCACAATTTTTGAGGCCACACGGCTGCAATTCAACCTGTTTCCAATTATATAGCTTGACAAACATTTCATACGGGAAGAGACCCTATCAAAAACCATATCAAAACAATCACCTTACAGATCTCATAGACTACCAAAAAACTTCAAAGCAACATGAGTTTCAAAGCCATACCTTGAAGCTGTATCTCTGAATTGTCTCACTTCCTCCCTCTAGTGACTCCTGACGAGACAAGATAGAGGTCTTAAGGTGGTCAACAACTTTCAATTTTGATGTCTTTGATCCGTTTCTTGTACTTCGAGAATTGTCTGCTAACTGAGGTGAAGAAGTCGTGATCTTGTGGATGTCATCAATGACCTTCACAGGCTTCGTACTATGAGATATATCTCTACTGATAAAGGTTGTTATATGAGGAGTCGTGCCTTTGTTACCAAAAGCAACATTTGACCTCTCGGAGCCAGAAGAAGGCAAGCCACCCAAGGCTTTATCATTTTTAAGCGTTGAGCGCCCTGCATTAGCTGAAGCGTGATAAGATGCAGAGCCAGACGGCACTATTTTTGATTCCTGGAACTTGAATGTTGGTAAATTACTGACATCAGCCCCATCATTGTGATTTAACATTCCAAAAGTAGATGTTAGAGGCCTCCTAGACATGGGAGCGTCGTTGACCATGTCCTTTAACAAAACAGTAGTATCAGTAGACTTCTTACTTCGCGAATCATTTAGACCAGATCCATCTATGACTTTGGCAGCACTAGGTCCATTCATAATATTGCCATTGTGAACACCTTTTATTGTATGGTTAGCCAAGTAACCATTAGCAGTCTCACCAAAACTGTCAGGTGAGAGATCATCATGCCCATTGTTACTGGACTTCTTGTTACGAATAGTCCCGTCCCAAAAACCAGAAGAGTTTGTTGTTGAAGGTTCAGAAAGTAAAGACTCCTTAGAGCCATCATCAGTCCAAAAGAATGACCTTGAATTACCAGACTGAGTATCCTCATCACTATGATCAGGTATTTTCTGATTGTTATCTTCTGCAACATTTGACTTTCTTGCAGAGCTGGCCGTATTCAGGTGTGCCGATTTCACGGTATCAAAACTCTCAAAGGTAGCAGCTGCAGAATTTTTGATAGGGGTAGCGAAAACAAAATGTCCCTCATAAGGAGAAGGGGAATTTGATCCGGATGTAGAATTTAAACCTTTCCATTGAGCAAAGGTTTCACCTGCAACATCATTGTTGTGAGGTGAATTTTCTGGGATTTTTTGTGTTGGTGTAGCAGTTTGCTTAGCTTCGGTATCAATGTCATCACTCTGATCTTTATGGGGCCCCTGCCTATAAGAGCTGCCTCCAACATCATTGTTTGGACTCACAGCAACATAAGGACGACACTCATCTTTATGACCTTGTCTCCAGTGAATAATTTGACATTTGCCAGAGCTGAAATTCAAATAACCACGGCTACATAATTACTACGTAATACATATTTATCTATATACAATAAATTGTGGAGTTTGAAACTACATAATTAAAATGTAACATTGCAACTTCAAGAATCAGGACCACATAACCTTCAGATTATTCTCTATCCATAAACTATACATGACACTGGATACAGCAAGTTACAAATCATGAATTAAGGGTCATAAAAGGGTTTATTTATGTTCTACTGGAGGGGTAAGCTAACAAATTACTGATCTTAAGGTATCTGGAGGTGGTTATAACGCATTATTAGCAAAAACAGACAGAACACACCATGACACCAACAACAATAATCATTTTGTTATAATCCCTTAACATTTCCCATTCTATTAAAACCATATTCTGCTAGTCCTCTTGTTATTTCAAGCTTTAACATCCCCACAAGAGACGGTACTTCGAGAGTGCATTGCACAGGAATTAAACAATCCATATCTTTTGTATTAAGCAACAAAATAACGCTTAAAATTGTCAGCAGGCCAACCACTACAACCCAAATAGAGTAACAGGAAGAAAAGAAAAAAAAACACACACACATTCTTTTATGACATTGTTGGTCAGCGAAGTATACACACCGCCAAGCGATGCCTATGTATTTTCAATCAGTTAAAACACCAACTTATTAAGTAATCCTCTTTTTACAACAATTGTCCTGTCTTATGAAACCACTTTTTAAGTACTACTATAAATGTTCTCCCAAAGAGATGTTCCCTCCTTCGAGTTTCATGTCTTATCTACAGGAATTGCGCAAAATAGTTCAATTTAAACAAAAGATCATTAATTTCGCTCAGTAAGCTTACCAGTAACGAACAGATTTGCACTTAGCACACCGCGTAGTAGTCGGACAAAAACAAACAGCACACTGATACTGCGGTTTCACCGACGAACTCGACGGAACCGAACCATAAACCGGAGCTGGCGCAGGAGCCTGAACCGGAACTGAAACCCTAGGCAAAGGTGTAACATTGGCACTATAATAATACGCTTCTCTAACCTCAAATTCTCTAGCCTCAAATTCAACCCTAGCTGCTTCCTCAGAAGCCGAAACCAAAAGCCTTCTAACCTCCTCACTTCTGGCCACCGAATGCCGCCATTGACGACGAAGAATCAACACAATCACCGGAAAAATCACAACCACAACCAGAAACACAGGGGAATGAAACCCTAGATACCTTATAACAAGCATTTACAACTAAATAATGATAACATCAAGTAAATTAACAACAAAAAACCCTAATTTTACAACAACAACAACAGCAGTAGCAACAATTATAGATAATTAATTCTCATTTCTCACACAGTAAATGGATCAAATCGCAGTAATTTTATCAGAAAATTGATGCTTGCGATGACGATTGAGAATCATATACGAAAACCTAGACAGAGTTCTGTCTGTATAGTTTTGGTAGTGAGATGTTTGGTGTAAATTGTGAGGAGATTTGATCTGCAGATCGAGATTTTAGGGCTTGAAAGAGAATATTAATACGTTAAATTAATACGAAAGAAAAGAATTTTATTTTAATTTATTTTATTTATTATATTTATTATTATAATTTATATTTATATATTTTATTTATTTTGTTGGTATTGAGAGACGTGAATTCTCAGCTCATGTTATATTCCCGACCCGAAACCTGCTGGGGATCCGAAACATTTTTAATTTTTAATAATAAAATATTGGAAAAATGAAATAAGGTGGTTGTTTTTGGTTAAAATATTGATTTGACAAATATGGTATACAAATGTTGGGTTGGTTAAATGTATTTTTGGAAAGTACTTTTGTCTGGTGTTAAACTATAGTAACAAAATATGTTATTCGGCGTAGTTTCTTGATGTGCTATTTACTTTTTAAAAAATATAGGAGAAGGTTTGAATAGAAATATTTTTTATGGTGGGATCGTAGGAATACATATTTTATTTTTAATTTTAAAATTACTTAATTTTTTTGATAAAAGAAATTATATCAAAATTATTAGAATTTTATGTTGTTTAAGATGAGATAATTTTTTTAAAAAAATGTGATACTCATATAAAAAATTTAATGTGTATCATAATATCACACCAAAAAGTTGTGTATCATAAATATATTTCTATATATAAATCAATTTCATATTTAAGAGAATAAAATTCTAATAATAATGGTATTATTTATTTTGAAAAAAGTGTACATAAGATGAAACGAAAAATGAAAAAAATCATTCCTACGGTTCCTACCATAATAAATGACTCTACAATAACCATCCCCTAAAGTTGTAATATAATGTGATAGTTTTTAAGGTGCGTGATTAATTTTTATTACTGTAATTGACTATAAACGAGTTGTTTTTTTTAACCCGCTCTTCGCGTTGGGGTAAAATATTATTTAAAATATGATTTGATATTTTTTTAGGGAAAAGAAAGTAAAACATTCACACACGCACTCTAACTTACCTATTCGTTAAATATACTTTTACTTATTTATTTATCTTAATCTATGTCGTACTCGATTTCATAGTTTGTGTTTCCTCGAGTAAAAAAGTAGATTTTAATACTTTTTCAGTTATACCTATTAGTTATTCAAACACGATAGGGAGCCGTCTTATTGGGCATGTATCGTTTTGCTATAATGGTAGGGAATATTGTCTCATTCGGTTGTGACTTGTGAGTGTTAAATACGTGAGACGAGAGCCATATAAGTTAGCCTAACACGTTCAACTAATTTGAATGTTTATAATTATTTTTGGCATGTTCTTGAAAATAGACAAATAGTGAAAAAAAAATGGTCCCAAGTGGTGGAATATTAGCACTAAGAAATATATATGGCTACCATACATTTGGTTCTTGTTCAATCAAGAAGAAGACATTGCTATGAGAAGTTGAGTTTTGTTCAATCATCAAGAATGAGTTTGGACAACAAGGAAAAGGAAAGAAAAACAAAAAGAAAAGAAAGGAACTTGGTGTTATCACGTTGGCATCAAGTAAATTTGAAGATAAAAGACAATGGTTGTTTTAACAACTCGTTCTTTTGTAAGAACAATAAATATTTAACACGGTTTAACCTCGTATAAATTATACATTACAAGTACATTATATATCATATGTCTCAAAATGAGACTTGAACACGTGATTTTTTAGTTGATGAAGTTCTCATATACTACTAAACCAGAAGACTTTTGATTAACAACAAATTCTTATTTCAATTTGTATCGTCCATCTCACTAAAAAGAAAAAAAAAATAAAGAACTGAGAATTATTGCTAGAAGATTTTATCTCCTTTAAGCTCTTTCTCTATCTTGAAATGGAAAAAAGACTGTTAAAAATATGGTATTAAATCCGAAAAATCATCTAAGCAACAAACTATATGGATTGTTACGAATAACAATATAATAAACAGAGATCAAATATGTATATTTTAAAATAAAATAAAAAGTCTGGATTTTATTTATAATAGCCTAAGGACTCTCGTTAGAAATTAAAGGATTTTATAAATATTTATATATTTCCCGACTATAGTGAGAACATCAAATTGTTAGGTCATCTACAATGTTCCTCTATAAATATATAACTCTCATCTTATTTCTATATTAAGGAGAGAGAAAATCACTCCATTAACAGTTCATCTAAATTTATAAAAAATTTAAGGAATCTCATAGTTTTTTTATATATAAAGGAATATTAGTCGATCTCTATAAATCTTACTCAATACTTTTTATTGTTATTTTCTATATTAGTCATATTTCTATATTGTTATTAGTGTTATACTTATTATTAATAAGTAATGTTGTATATAAATTACTAATTTATCGATCCGTCACTACGCGTGATAAAACATTTGTGTTTTTCAAAGTAATTGAATCCTAGTGAAGGTCTTTCTTCCTCTTCTGCATGCCGCTTCTATTTTTTTAATGGCTTTTCATCTGCATGCCTAACCTTGTTGCCACGTGACACTTTTCAACGTTTTGTGCGATACTTTCACCAAAAATACTCCACATGTCTACATGGATCGTTAGGATGCACCATCGAAATGTGTTCAATATAATCAAAGTCTTGCGTAATGCTTTCGTCTTAAAAAAAAATTGCATCGTACTTTCGGATGAAGCCGTTGTTGTCTAACCTGGCAAACAAAAGGATTTAGGGTTTTTGTTTAAAGATGGAAGTTGATTTTGGGGAAAATAGTGATAGAAAATGGAATTTGTTAGAGGTAGACGTGTTTATTAATATTTAAGTATACATATCCTAAATATATAAACTAATGTACATATTAAATGTATTTTTACCAAATAATCAAAATCTTATAATAATATTTAAGTTATAAAACGTTATTTGACATGACCTAATTAATTTATAATTAACTTATACCTGCAACAAAGAATTTTAGTTTCAAAATATTATGAAAACATATATCAAGATTACCTTCAATTGTCTAAGAATAAATTTTTGTAGTCTTTAACTATCTGTTGATTTTAATAACTTTTAACGTTATATGATTTAGGTAATATATGTATATTATGTAATCATTATTAAGAATAAGAATTTAAAGTTGATAATATTTAGTTCTTTTAAGGATTTAATCCTTGATATAACTTTCATGGTGCATTCAACCATTTTAAATTTTCCATAACCCAAAATATGTCTTATTATTGAATAACCCAAAATATGTCTTATTATTGAATTTAAAGTTAATAATACTTAGTACTGGGTACACCTTTAAAGATCAAAAGTTCATCTAAGAAATAACTATAGCCGTCCGATCACAAGGAAGGAACTTAATCTAAGACATATATTCGTCCATGTTATTCTTTTATATATTTAAACAAATTATTAAAAAATAAATAAAATAAAAGAAATGAGGAAATAATATAAAAATTAATAATAATACACTACAATGATTACAATAAAAATAAAAAAGTAACATATTAATTAAACTTACTCTTATGAAACTCTTAAAAGAAATTGTCTAAGTATATATTAAGTGTGATAAAATTGACAGGGATTGTATTTTTATAGTAGATAACTGGAGATGTGTATATTTTTAAAGAAAGAATATGTTTATATTTCCTTCAGTTAATTATTTTTCATGTGTTAAGGCCTTAATATGGTCCTGTTTATATTTGACTTCATGGCTGAATACTAAAATGATTTTATTTATTAAGCCATTTAGACTTTTTTTTTCAAACGTTAAACATGTAAAACAAACAACAATGAATTAAATTTGAATTCTGGGTCTTTTGTTTTTTTTTAATTATTGAAAGCTGAAATCAGAGAAGCAGTTCTGAATAATAAGAGCTAGCAGCTGAAATATGAATATAAAATCGTTAAGACCGTTTGATAAATAAAAAATACAAACATCTTAATACATGTGTTTCATCATTTTTTGATGTGACACAAATTGTATAAATAGAACATTGAGTTTAATACATAGTCTAACATATAAAAATGTTCTCGACACAACACTCTACAAACCAATATTACTTCAATAAACAAATTGTCAAAAAATGAAAAACTAAAATACATGAACCAAAAAAGGAATGAACTATTGTTTAATACATAGTCTAACATATAAAAATTCATTTATGTGAGATAATTGAGAGAACGTTATAGGATTCTTTTTCTCAATTAGAAGTTTTAAGCAATTGTAAATAGCTTATCAAATATGTGATATTTCATCTATGTTAAGACCTAATGAGAAAAAATATCAAAACATCTTAATGGCCTTTAGCTAACAAAATAATACAACTACCACTTTTTAAGACATTATAAGCTCAAAAAAGATCCCTTTAGAACGAATATTTTATATTCAGACAGACAGTGTATCTATTCAGAACTTAACAAAAAACAAACAAACGAGTTGTTATCCCTAACTCTCATAATCAATTACACGATCTTTCAAGGTATGTACTGAGACTGTGTAATCAAGAGTTAAGTGTTCGTGTAATTAATCTAAAACAAGTAAATAAGCGGGGGAGTTTGGCAACCGAATTGTTGCGTTGCAATTTAACTAGTAACAAGTAAAATAATGTAAAGACAGGAAAGTGGATTCGAAAGAACCAGTTGAGAAATTTGATTATATATTAAAAACGACACTCACTTGGACTAGATCACTAAAGACTTCGGGGTGTTTGTTAAATGTAGTTTATCATATGTTGCATTCGCGAATTGTATTAAGCAAAGGATTAGTATCCATTTATCCTAAACCTAGTTATTAAAAATTATCTAAAGCTCCCGCTTTAGGTTTCGCAAACTAAGCCTTAAGTTCAATTCACCAATCTATGATTTAACCTAATAAAACTACTTCTGTAGAATTACTATAAACACGTTCAAGTTTAAATGATTATTTTATTTCAATCTTGCTTCCGCAATCAATCAACAATCGCTCATAGACAAACAATTGTAATGAATTATCAATATGTAAAAGCTCCACTAAATTGGACACACAATAGTTCACCAATACGATAAATCAATCGACAAAACTCAAATACGTATGGTTCTTCGATTAAACATAAATTATTCAATTTGAACATCAAAAGTTTAACACCCCTAATCAATATATCACATTATCCAAGCGAGCGTAAAGTAAATTAGCTCATAACTACGCCAGAACGAACGAAATCAATAATAAAAATCTTAATAAATATTGTTCGGAATGAAAAGTATGTAAACCGAATGATGAAATCGTGATGATGATCGATCTTCGTAACCGAATGATTGGATGGATGGAATGATCTCCAAAAGCTCTCAAAAATGCTCCCAAGAAACCCCAAAATCGTCACCAATAAGCAGTGTATGTGTTGTATATATTTAGGGTTAAAAATTCGTATTTATAAAAATCTGTAAGTTGGGCCGCCAGATAAGAGTACCCGGCAGGTAACTACCCTACCAGCCGGGTACTAGTGAATGATACCAGGAACAAACTTAAGCTACCCAGAACGAACTTAAGCGTGTACGTGGGGTACTCGGCGGGTACTTGACTACCCGGCGGATGGTCTTCAGACTCCAATCTCGAACTCTTTTTACATTATTGCTACCCGGTTGGGTGGTTGTATCTGGCGGGTACTCAGTGTTCCTAGTACAAAATTGTCAAAGTTCTATAATTCACTCCAAATTGCTACCATTTAAGCTCTCTTCATCATTTCTTCAATGATTGTACCTAAATTCAATTCCCAACTAAATAAGTATCACAAGTTCATAAAATCAAATCAAATAAATACAATTTCAGACCAATATTGCCTCTAAAAATATGTATAAATTAGACAATATCAGTCGTCTACCTCATCATAACACCTTAATTAACTTGAGTGTCTTTACGATACCTTATCACTACCGTCTTTAACCATTAAAGAAAAAGAAGGAAGAGCTAGCTAGAGTCAATCAAAGTCGACAAAATGACACAAAAAATCAAGTTTAATAATAGATATTAAAATGTTTTAATTTCTTTAGTTCCTTTAGAACTTCTATCATCATATATTGAACAATTAACATTGACATCAAATTAATAAAAAATGCATCACATTATCAAATAAAACATCTCAAAAAAATCTTGTTCACAAAAAAAGAATTTAACACAAGGATTTTACATGCATGTTCGTTGTCATTGTTACGAAAAGAAATTTTTAATTTTTTATTTATTATAAGCGTTGATCATAAGATTTTTCTATTTTGTCATACTCAACTATAGTATTTTTAGATTGATATTTAATTTAATAATATCATATCATATATCCGAGCCAAATATTATATTATCATATAAGCTTTTAATTAGTATTCAACGATATGATATCGCGTAGGCAACATAAAAGCACAACACGATCACTGCCTTTTGACTCATGATGATGCAATATCTCATAAGTCCAGTTGTTATTAGGTCAAAATGATGCATAATTAAATAATGCAACTAAATTTTCCACCGAAAGAATAATATAATATTAAAAATAATAATAATAAGAGTTATTAATAATATTAAATCTGGTTGCGAGGAAGAAACTTGTTTAAATAAAGTTTTTAAATATTTTATTAATAATTAATAATGTGCAATTTTATAATTATGTGCCGATGAGTCATTATTCATGCTAGTCAAACATGCACGCCAATTAAAATTCGTTTCCTATCTATTCAATTAACAACACCTCTGTCATGTTTTCATGGTTTTTTTGAATATTCCCTTGCCATTACATAATAATTTTTTATTTTTTTCAAAGGAGGAGCTATATGAGCATGAAGCTCTTGAAAGATTAGATAGTGAATGCATGTGAATTTTTTTTTTATTTTAATTAAATAACCAAGTACATGGATTGGTAGGATAAAAAAAAATTTATATTATTTTTTTGTTATATTTATTTTTAATATTAGTCTTTTATAATTAAACGCTTTAATATAAATATGAATAATAACACTATTACAAAACCTTTGATCCCACGAATATTAATATGTCGTTCCGACAAGTAAATATTGTTTAAGTTATCCGTTGGCAATATGTTTCGCAATATCCATTAACTCGAGCCAATGACAATCTGATGCGAGCCCAAGTGTGGAGGCTCGGGCCCTAATGTTTCCGGAGGCCCATGATCGTGTGACAAAAGGGGCTTCACGAAAAAGACCATAATTTGGGCTACGAGGCTCCGTTTTAAGCCCATGAAATGTCAAATCGAAGCTTGAAACGAGGAGCACAGCTTGTTTTGGGCTTTATGTCTGGCCCGTTAAGTATTTTAGGCCCATTCGAATTTCTGTTTTCTTTTTTAGGGTTCCCGTGTATGGAAAACAATTCAGTTTTTGATTTTATGAAAGTTGAACTTTTTCTCTCAATTTGGTGTTTGCAATTGAGTTTAAAATCTAACCTAACCGCGGTATTTGTTGAATCAACGTGTGTTGAAAGAGATTATTCTGATATTATGGGAATCAACATATTTGATCTTTTGTTTCGTTACTTGTACTCTACATCACAATCATTGTCTCATGTCATTTTGTTTTTTCAACATACATATTTTACTCATGTCAAATTATATGTTGCCTTTAAAGAGTTAAAAAGTAAAAATAGATTAAAAGTGATAATTTTTAACATACACCTTGAAAGTGAAATATATAATTTTTGATATTAATAAAAAAATAATTACTTAAAATGGGTTGAATTGTTTTGGTCAATAGTATGACATGGATGTCCAGCTCAGATTGCCACATCAGTTTATATAAAAGTATTTGTAAAAATTATGACTCTAGCATTACTTAAATAATATATGATATGGCCATATTTGCTTGACCCGCGGGTTTCCATAACAACCACCACCTTTGTTTCTCTTCACCTTTTCACTCCCACCGTTTCCTAATTTTTCAACCGATTTTCATGCACTATTTCTATTCCCATTTTCGTTCAAGATTATTGTAAGTGTCTCACTTTTGACGATTTTAATTTGTTTACATTCATGGCTTAATTTGACCAATGCAATAACAAATGCAGGATCGTATATGCTTTGTTTGATTCAGATCAAATGCGAATTCAAGTTGTATAATTCCCAATTATTCTATATACAATACACCCGATTTCAAAAACAATAATATGGTTGAATCAAAGAACAATAATTCTGTTAACAAAACGAATACCGTTGATTCCAAAACATACAATGCTGATTTAAAACACAACAATTCCGGCATTTCGAAGAACAGCAATACTGATCATGTGAAAACCAACTCTGATTCCAAAACAAATGATCATGCTTCCGATCAGGTTTGTATATCGTTTATTTGGTAATATATGTATTCCATTAATTTTCAGAACATGATCTTAATAGGGGGTATATTTCGTCACCAAAGCATGTATATGATCAGCAAAATGTAGCGAACTTTTACCAAATTTTCATTTTATTCGATTGGATTTTTTTTATGTCACCAATGTATGTATATGACCTTCTATAGCAGATAAAATTGATACATCTGTGACATTTTATAGCAGGTAAAATGGTGGTGTTGCACGAAGTTTTTTTTTTTTGTATAGGTCATTTATGTAAGATATTATGTGTTTAGAAGGTAGCATATACTAACGTTACATACAACGATATTAGGTCAACGTTTGTTATAGTTTGGCGCAATTTGTCCCAACTTATTTCATCTATGATTTGACTTTGGTCAAACCTACTATTTCCATTTTCTAGTTACATGTTGTCAAAATCATGCATGAAGTTACGAAAACCTGTTACATATTTGCAGATATAAATGTAAAATCACCTAATTATCTATCAGTTTAAGCAAATGATTATCATGTTGCTACTCACGTTACAAAAATGATTATTATGAAAACATACGTTCAATTGTTCAAACACCTTGTTAGTAATCTAGCCACGTTGGTGGACGTGGCATATACAGAACAATGTTATAGACGTTGACTTTTGTTAGTATTTGCCTTTCAAAATACAGAAAACATGTTGACTGTGTTGTGACTTGTAAGTTGTGATTTTGTTTCAGGGAGATGGTAGCAGTGGTGGTACATTATCTCCCCATGATGGTGGTCAACCGTCGGAAAACCAACATTCTCTTAATGGCAACAAGGTTTTGTTTTCTTCATAACCAACTTGAGGATTAGTTATTACTAGTTTACACTATACTACTATTCTAATTCAAAATTGATATTGCTCCTGTAGTCCTGTTGCATACTGTAATATTTCCATTTGTATAAGTTATAACAATAACAATTAACAATATATTCATGTAGACAAGTACATAATGGAGGAATCATATCATATTTACAGTATGATAAAGTTATATTGCCACTGAATAAATAGTTTTCTTTAAATAGTACTATATGAACATTATTGTAGAAAGGGACAGTTCAAACTGTCACTGCCAAAGATTGTTCACATGGGTTACAATCTTTTTTGTATTTTACCTCAATAAAATTAGTACTTGATGGTTCATGGGTTGAGATTTGATTTCCTTCTATCAACATTTGATTTGATCTCTAATTATTGATTTGCAGGTGTACAAAAGTGGACCACTATTTCTTTCATCAAAAGGTGTGTTTTTTTCATCACTTTGTGCTTACAACTCCTCCATTTGTGTTCTTTTTGCTATTTCTGTTGTTGTCATCATCTGTGCTAGCTTGTAGACTTGAAATATTAGTTCACTTTCTTTACAGGTTTTTATATTTGTTTTTGGTGCAACCACAATCTTTTACTATAACCCCTGCAAACTTCAGGTTTTTGTTGTTTGTTTAAAAGTAATGTTGATGTATCTGCAAAACTGGTAATTCATCATTAGGGACTGTTCTGACTTCTGCTTGTCCTTATTACTGTAATTAGATTCTTATTCTTATGTTGTGACATTTAATAAAAGGCTGATTAGTACTAATTTGATTAAATTTCTTTGGATGTATCTGCAAAACTAGTAATCCATCATTAGTGGCTGGTCTGACTTCTGTTTGTTCTTAATTAGTTACTGTAATTAGATTCTCATGTTACTGTGACATTTAGTAAATGGTTAGTTGGTAAAAGATTTACTAACTAACTTTGATTAAATTTCTGTTTTACATAAATATCTTTTACTATTATATATATATATATATATATATATATATATATATATATATATATATATATATAAATACAATTAAAGTTTCAAAATTTTGTGATAAAAATTCATGGAATTTCAAAAACTTAATACAGTATGTACCAGTTATATTATCAGGTAAAAAGGACCACAGGCCAGCTTTGACCATGTTGACTTTTTATGTTGTGGCCATTATGTTATGTGTTGCTGACATTTTTCCTAGAACCTGGTTAAAGGTTGAAGCCTGAAGTTTACCTTAATTATATTGAAAATTTTGGACTAAAAGTTTAGCCAATTTTCTGAATGAACCTTTTGAACTAAAAATCTCTCATTAGCTTTCAAAATATGCTTACTGTACCTGTTAATTAGCCATGGGTTCACTCTAACAGTATGACCACATTTTAAATCTCACATGGAGATCCCATATGGTCATAAGTCAATAACTTCCGTGTAACAGCTTCTAACTTTTATATAACATCGTTTAGAGACGGCCAATAATACATTGTGTGATGAACCTCTGTTTTTTCGTTATCTTAGTCGAACACCGAAATGAAATACTTATCTTTAATAAGATAAGAAGAAGTGTCATAATTAACATTTCCGCAGACATACCACTTGATCGAGTAGTAAATTGTCACCTAAGATTATCTGGAATATAAATTTCACATCTATGAGTTTATACTCATTAGATAGCACCTATTAAGAAGTGTTCGTATGAAGTGTGTTTAATGTACATGTATAGCTATTGTCTGTCATTATGA
The DNA here is from genome assembly GCA_963930675.1 of Gnaphalium uliginosum. NCBI lineage: Eukaryota > Viridiplantae > Streptophyta > Magnoliopsida > Asterales > Asteraceae > Gnaphalium > Gnaphalium uliginosum. The sequence goes on from OZ005681.1 coordinate 26,884,964, forward strand.
AGATTCATTATACTTTTTCCTAAGTCCCTAAATTACACATCTTATACAGGGATTGGATGGACCTCTTGGAAGAAAAGATGGTTCGTTTTGACACAAACCTCGTTGGTTTTCTTTCGAAGTGATCCTGTAAGTTGTATTATTTACATGGATGTCCTGTTGTGGATTTAGCCACTTTCTTTGTAGTGGTAGAAGTGCTTAGGACTTAAGCAACTGAATTTAACTAAATATTGTGAAGGCACATATTTACAAGCTCTAAATGCCAAAATTTAGGTGTGAATATACAACTACAATCAACATAATGTCGATTATGGTGTTAGGCTGATGATATAGGGATTAGTGACCTTGTGCTAGCTAGGTTGTGTACTTGCGTGTATGATCAAATTGGACCATCTCATGGCCTAAAACTTAGTATGGTCTCATGTGAGAAGAAGGTTAAATGAGTTCAGATCACTAGTTGAAAGATATTTGCAATACTTTAAATAGAAACAGTTATAAAGGTACTTCAGTTTAACTGAATGTTATAGCCTCAATTTCACATTAGTCCTGTCTTTAGAGGTATGTAGTTGTGTATTATTATTACAATATTTAAGGGTTATTCAGTCACATACTTTAATATTATAATGATCAGAATGCTGCTTCTCAAAGGGGAGGTGAGGTGAATCTGACCCTTGGTGGCATAGACCTCAACAGTTCAGGCAGGTTGGCTTGCTTTCTTTAATTCATACGATTTTCAACATCATTTGTCCGTAATCTAAAATTTCTCCTCTGCTTACTAACGATCTATTTGTCTGAATTTCAGTGTGGTTGTTAAAGCCGATAAGAAGCTGTTGACCGTTTCATTCCCGGACGGTCGTGATGGGAGAGCTTTTACTCTTAAGGTGATAATTTATAAGGTTCCATTTAAGGCAGTAGCATTATTCTCATTCTGTTTTGTTTTAGCTGCGTACTCTATACTTGTATCCACTGCACTGAAAAATGATACAAATTTTTATAGAATATGTTTCACAATAATAATAGTTATGTATTAGGTATTTAGATATGGTCAACATCTATGGAACACATTGCTTATGATGGTCATTGTATTATACAGGTATAAGATTTTACCATTGATTTGAAACCATCTTCATTCCATTTTCTAAATACATTGGTTTTTTCTTCAAAATATGTGTAGTTAACTGAATATTACACTCAAACCGTTATTGCCATTATGCTTACAGAATTACATATTACCTGCTAAAGAGTTGCACCAAAATGAATAACATAACAAGGTGTCACTGTATGTCATCTAATATGTATAGTCTAACAATCAGTTATAATTGATAATACCTTTTCCCCCTTTAATGTAACTGATATTGACTTTGATTATTGTAGGCTGAAACTACAGAGGATTTAAATGAGTGGAAGACTGCATTGGAGGAGGCTTTGGAAAATGCACCAACTATCAGCCCGACAGCCGGAACATTGAAAAATGACAAGGGTGATACTGCTGCTGATGGTTCTTCAGAACAATGTATGAACAATTTTTTCGTACATTTTTATTGTTTTAAAATTGGAAATGTAGAAGTGTGTTTTCATTTGTTTTAATTTATTCCGACAGCAAAAGAAGTATCCCTGGGAAAATCAAAGGTTCTTGGTCGTCCAGTATTACTTGCATTGGAAGATATAGATGGAACTCCATCTTTCTTGGAGAAAGCCCTTAGATATGTCGAAGATCATGGTAAGATGAAAACAGAGCAAACAAAACAGACCATCGTTATTGCATGAATGCTAATAGTACTTATGTTTTGCAAGATGAAGTATTAATCCATGTTCATTTAGTTGCATTTAGTTTTAGTTTTGGCTTTGAATGTCTCAGGAGTGGAAGTTGAAGGCATCTTGAGGCAGGCTGCGGATGTGGAAGATGTTGAGCGACGCATCCAAGAATATGAACAGGGTAAGTAATTGTACCATAACTTTAGTCTTATGTACTTTTACTCACTGAAAATGAAAAAAAAAGGTCTTATAACTGGAATTTCTCTAATCACATACCTTTAAATTTAACTATTGACGTAAATGTCTCATAGGAGTCACTTGTTTTTTCATCCTTCTGATTTAAACGTTGATGTACCTATCAAGAATTGAAAAATATGCCATCTCAATTATAATTATTGCTTGTTATAAGTTAGGAAGCTTGAACTTCTCAAAATTCTGCACATGACAAATAATATTTATGATTTGGTACAGGGAAGGTGGAGTTTACTGCAGAGGAGGATGCCCATGTTATAGGAGACTGTATCAAGGTATGCCATCCAACCACACTTCACACAAATACTAATTAATAATGATAATGTTTGACACATTTTTCAATCTTTTTTCCCAATTTACTTATGTTGAATTCGTTTCGTTATGCCTTTATGTTTCAGTATGTTCTTCGGGAAATGCCATCATCTCCAGTTCCAGCATCTTGTTGCAATGCTTTGCTTGATGCATATCGTAAGTTTCTAGTATAGTAATAACTAATAAGTATCTATGGCACCATTTCTTGATATTATCTTTGAATTACTTGATTGTAGTTATTGTTAAGTATTCTTCTAATACTTTGATTAGGTACTGATCGAAACACGAGAGTCAGTGCCATGCGTACAGCTATATGTGACACATTCCCTGAACCAAATCGCCGTCTAGTGCAGAGGTAGTTTTTTGAGTTTGTTTATTTTATTTTATTTTGCTGAACGCGGAGAGGTAGTTTATTGTTAGTTTTGATTTATATCCTTGTTGATCCAATCATGTCTTTACATTTCCAAATTCCAATTATCGGTTTGTTTGACATCCTTTATATCTTAATTGATTCATTTAATATGTTGTTTGCAGAATATTAATAATGATGGAAACCATTGCTGAGAACAAGACCGTGAACAGAATGAGTGTTTCAGCTGTAGCTGCTTGCATGGCACCACTACTTCTTCGGCCCCTTTTGGCTGGCGAATGTAATCTTGATAGCCAATTTAATATGGATGGTGATGGATCTGCTCAGCTTATGCAAGCTGCTGCAGCTGCTAACCATGCTCAAGCAATCGTTATCACCCTTCTAGAAGAATACGATAGCATATTTGGTGTAAGCTCTACACATCTTCTTCTTATTCCTTCTAATGCTAACTTCTTTCTTTCTTTAAAAAACAATGGTTTTGTAGGAATATGAACTAGAAATGATACGAGTGTTAGCAAGTTATTTTGTCATTAAGTAAAAGCATTTGAATAATACTAAAGTACATGTTGTATATATATGTAGGAAGGAGATATGTTAAGTGATCTATACTCTGATTCCGAAGAACTTGGAAGTGGGAGTGAAGAGCTTAGTGAAGATGAAATATATGAAGAAGTTGATGAAGAAGATAGTGATTATTCATCTGAGGGTTCTAACGAAAATTCTGAAAAAGCATCAACCTCTAGTCACAGTGGCGATGATCGAGACACATCTCAGAAAAACATCAAGGTTTGCTATTTTCTTCAAAAATCAATTTATTGATGGTAATTCATGTACTTCTGTTAATTGACTGAGTTTTTGATATATATATATATATATATATATATATATATATTTATAAACTGTCAATGCAGAAACCTAGTACGATCAGATCACGTACCATTGCCCACAGAGCGACCGATGATGCGGGGGCCAGTAGAAAGTTACTTGCAAGTTCTCATGTCAGATCGGTAAGCCAAGTTGCTGATATGGTTCCAAGTTCACTTATTAATGACCACTTAACCAGAAAATCAGTTGAGCATGTCGAACGTTCTGAAGATGAAAATGTACAAGTAAGTACAAGCCGAGAGTTAACTGATAACAGTCACAGATCTTCAACTACTGCAGATGCGCATGCAAATGTGAAACGCACTACTCAAGAAACTGATGTAAGCATAAAGTGAAAATAACTCACATGTGGACTAAATTACACATACATACTCGGATGTAAACTTATTTCAAAATACATGAACTACCGAGGTTTTTGGCATCTAGTGATTCTGTTTTGTTCGTGTGCAGGAAAATAAAACGTTATCAAATGTCGATGAAGAAGTCATAAGACCTGAGGCCAATGAAGAGGAATCAAAAGCTAAAAGAGAAGCAGAAGACTTGTTGAGGCAAAAGAAAGCTTTAGAGATTCGTCGTTTTCAGCTCGAGCAAGATGTATGTATAAGATATGGATTGCATCATTCATATCCTCAATTAGTCTTCTTGTCTTACTTTGAATAAATTTCTGAAATATTTTTTGGTAAAAAAGTTCTAAGACCTATTAATTTATGAAAATATTTATTGTTTTAGCATATTTATAATTTACAAGGTGGCAAAATTAAAGGAACAGCTGCGAAAAGAGTTAGAGCTAAGAAAAAAACTCGAGACCGGAATTAAGATATCTCAACAGGCCTTATTTTCAAAGTTTTCGACTAATGATAAGGTTTGTTAGCCAATACCTTTGTGTTTATAAATTTTGGTTATGCACTAAATTATTAAACTCTAGATGTTCTAGGCAGAATATGATGTCAGCGGCTTAACTCAGAAAAGTAATGATCTTGAAGTGCAATCTACAAATCCAGGAAAAGTGTAAGCTTCATGTCCCTTATAGACTCCATTTGTTCTTGTTCATTTTTTATGTCCAAAATGTGGGTCCCCTGTACTTTCTCACATTTGTTGGTACAGAACTGATTATCATGAAGCTACAGTTACACATTCTAGCAATGAGAAACATAAGTTTCAGTCTTTTTCTAGTAGATTACCACCACATCAGCAGCTAGATCCAACTCGCAGTTCAAAGGCACGTAATAATTTCCTTTTGCTTTATTTTTTATAATATTTCTTTTTCTTTAGAGGCTGTGATGAGAATTCATGTTTATACTTTTGTAACAGGAGACATATTGTAGCAAAGAGAGCGATGAAAAACATAACTTTCAATCTCAATCTACGAAATTACCTCCCAGTCACCAGTCTGATTCAACAAAAGATATGAAGAAGTCCTCGTCAAGCAGACCTAAAAGGTTGAACTCAAGGAATGAGGTATGTTTACTTTCAGTATTACTTTTTGACTAGAATTAGCCATTTCAACCGATTCACCTGCAAATATGTTTAAACTCCAATGGGTTGAATGGGCTAACTTCAAAATCATAGTTAAATATGAAACGGGTCAACCGTGAGTTTGAAGTAGCTAAATGCTATTCGGATGTGTAACCAACTTAATCGATTACCAAACAATATATATATTATATTAAATAAACATATAACTTGTAAGGGGTAATGTCATAAAATGTACACCGTGATAAACTGTGAGTGAAAATCTATTGTATGTATGAACTTTCAAAACCTCTATGATATGTATTCAACTTTCGATTATTGATATTTGTATGTAAAACTTGTTATTATAAATATTCTAAAATTTATTGTTACTGCCATTTTTTGCAAATCTCCCGAGAACAATAGATTCTCTGTAATGAATAACTCAAGTACAATGAGTTGAAAATATAAGCACTTAAAAGTATAATGGGCCGCTAAGCTTTTTTGTATTAGTAACATCTACTATGATGCTTGACAGACAACAGGTGCAATGTCAAAAATAACAAATGGACTCAACTTCTTAAAAGAAAGAAGCAACCAAATTGCAGATGAGCTGCAGATCATGAATAGAGATCGAAATAAATGTCAGTCCCAAAGACACACTCGAAAAGGCTCACAAGATGAGATTGATATGCAATCATCGATGAAACCAAAAGATGGTCAACTCCAGCACTTGGATTCGCATACTGACAGAAGCAGAAAATCAGATGACCAATCTACTGAAAGTGTATCAACGGATAAGCAACACGATGTGGGTCCACAACATAGATGATGTATGAGACCGTTCTTCGCGCTTATTGTTTGCATATATGATACATGTTGTATGCATGATTCATACTACAAATACGTTTGTATTCTACTCAACTTAAGGTGTATAATGTAGGCCGAAAGAGTTTGCCTTGGTAACAAACTTATATGGCTATGCCAATTATAATTCAAGTAGTATTGCTTAAGTTAAGTTGTTGAATTGTTTTACATCACTGGGCACGATTCTGGTCGGTTAGGGATGGCTAGGAAAGTTATGTTTTGCAAGAATTATGAGTCAAACGATATCAACTAGTGAATTTTCGCTTGAAAGTATGATATTCACAGTTCTGTTTCATGTCACAATTGGAAAGGGATGAGATTTTCCCTATTCATATTACCCAAAGAGGGCACGAGCAAGTCTTTTTTAACTCAGGTATATGCAGCCAAACTGGGTATCCGAGTGACCATTTCCAACGTTTTCCGTGACAACCCCAGAATTGTTTCAAGTCACAATTACGTCATATTTTTTCAGCCTTGCATATAACCGGAGGAAACCCATAACAAATTGGCTAAAACATGGATCAATGATCAATAAGAATGAATGGTCTAGACAATTTTTTTTCTTTTCTTCTGTAAATGAATAATTTGTGTATATTGATATACTCCGTAATTTATAATGATAAGGTCATAGTAATTCTACATTCAACACATGAAAATTACATATTTGTCTTCTTGAATATAAAAACAATCATTTAATTGCAAAAGTCTTCAAGCATTGTTTGCAACCTTTTTGATAGTTGTCCATTGCTTAGCATCTCCACCTAGTTCAGATAGAGGCATATACTCTGTCTGTCAATGCTAGAAGATAATGTATCCAAAAGATATCACTTTATTTTTCTATGCATACACTAGGGGGTGTATATGGGTCGGCTTGGTTCGGTTTTTGGTAAAAATCGAAAGTTTGATTTTTAGATTTTAAAACCAAACCGTTCAGTTTTTCAGTTTCGGTTTTTCAGGTCAATTTTTTGATTTTTTGATTCAAATTTGTTTGTCAAATTATATTATAAAGATGCATTATATATACATATATTCTATATGATCTATGGTGTATATATATAGTAGGAGTCAAGTCAAACACTTGAATTTAAAGAGTTAAATTATATACATACATACATATATATTGTATATATTAATATATATGTATATGTGTATGTATTATATATAAAATTTAAACAGTTCGGTTCGGTATTTTCGGTCGATTTTTATAGTGAAAACCATAACCGAACCAATAAGTTCAGTTTTTAGAAAATTGAAAACCAAACCCTCGGTTTTTAAATTGGTTCGGTTTTTTCAGGGCTTTTGCTTACCCTACTTTTGACCCTTTAACGTGTTTCCTAATCAGCTAATGTTGTTGATTTGACCCGTTTTACCCATAGAGATAGATCATAACCCAAAATGACCCATTAATAAGTAAAGAAACTTGCCACTTGCTTTCACCAGTTGGTTCTCTAGTGACTTGTTCTATTCTGTAGATTAGTGTTTTCATCTTAATTTTCTTACTGATGCAGCGAACTTCCAACTACAAAAGTTAAGGCAGATAAAAGTCCAAATAATCCATCTGTCATAGATTTGGAAGAAGAGACGATTAAGTAGTGTTGGAAATCAGTCCCCTGAGGAGGAGCTTCAATTGGGCTTGAGGAAATGCAATATAACATCCACCAAAGATGCTGACATGGCATTATGCATTATACTGGCCTGAATGCATTTAAAATTGGAGCTGAAGAAACTCCTCAGTCAATGCGCGAAAGTTCCATATTTTCACCAGGTGACTCGTTCTGGAAAGAGGCAATCCAGGTGGCTGATGGTTTGTCCAAAGGAAATGCTCTGTTTCTAGCTGGTGCCTAAAACTTAAGCGGTAATGTGGATGCTGACGTGGCATCTTCAGGGCAGAACAGTGATTCTAAACACAAAGAAGTATCACAGTTACCAGTGAAGCATTAATTTTTCTCGTGAAGACAAAAATATGGTAATGGAAAGACCAATAGTATTATAGAGTGTGTGTTGGACTTAATTGGACAAAAATATGGTAACTACCACACCAACCGAACCATTGTGATGGTTCATGGTGTTGTTTCATAGTCTATAAATAGGATAGTTTGTGTTTAGTTTTAAGTGTGTTAAAATTATAATGTAACATCATTATTGTGTGTAATAATGAAGAATCAAATTCTTGTTAATTCTGTGCGTAGTCTTGTGGACACTGAAATTCCGATTCCTAACATTGGTATCAGAGCCTAGGGCTCCAAGATTACAAGAATTTTGATTCAACCTTGATCAAAAGGATCAAAAGACATAGAAGAAAAAGACACCAAGGGGATTGTTGGTACAACAATTCTGAAGAAAGAAATAAAACATTTTTGTTTTCTTTGGGTAGTTGTTCGAAGAAGAACTTGTTGTGTGAGGCAACTGCACGAAAAAAAGGACAATCTACGATAGATTGATTGATCAAGAGAAGTGAAGAATGGTCATGTGATATGATCAAAACGAAAGAAAAGAACGCAGAATGTGTTCTTGTGGATTCGAAAAGAACAAAGCAAAAGGAAGAAAAGAAACAATTTGTTACTGTTCGGAAAAGGATCAAATAAGAAAAGGAAAAAAACCATAACTGTTCTTAATGAAGACATAGAAAAAGGTCAATGCTCTTGCTGAACAAAGAATTGATGGAGAAACTAATTTCAATAGAGTTGGAAACCAAACGAGGTTGATGAAGGGTAGTGTGACTGCTAAAAAAGGATTACAATAATAGTAAAGAAGGGTGTTGATCAAGAACGCGAAGAATCATGTTTTATGCTTGGACCTCTGAATTCTTAACGCGAAGATGGGTGATTCATGGATGAATCAAAGAAGGATCCACCAACCAAATTGTAATCAAAAAAGACACCACCTTTTTGGAGTTAGTTTCATGAAGGCGAAGTTACCTTGGAGAATAGAAGAACATGAAACGGGAGCATGAAGATTCGAAGAACAAGACTTAAACAATTAGGGGGGAATATGTTGGACTTAATTGTTTATGTCTTGTTAACCAAAAGTTAGTTGGTTAGTTATGCTAGTTAGTTAGTTAATAAAGGCGGTTAATTGTTGGATATTAGTTAGAATATTTGTGTCTATTAAGAAAGGATACAACTTTTGATTGTAAAGGTGTGATGGTTAAATAAACACCACCAACCACCCTATAACTACCACACCAACCGAACCATTATGATGGTTCATGGTGTTGTTTCATAGTCTATAAATAGGATAGTTTGTGTTTAGTTTTAAGTGTGTCAAAATTACAATGTAACATCATTATTGTGTGTAATAATGAAGAATCAAATTTTTGTTAATCTTGTACGTTGATTAAGTCTTGTGGACACTGGAATTCCGATTCCTAACAATGTGAAGGCAACAATAAGATCCTTGTGGCATTTGTAACTATCAAATCATATGGCAATAGACTCAAATTCACAGAAGAAACTGTGCACATAAATATAATAGTAGTCATTTTTTCTTTGATGACTATAATTTATCATTGTACACGAAAACAGAAAGTAAGAAACAGATCACGCTCGTGTACGATACCTAAAACTAGCTTATTCAATGATGTAATAAGATACGATAGTTTTATTTTGTATGTCATCGACTTTTAAACCAATAAGAAGAAAAAAAAAGACGTTGTTACCTCAGATTAGCTACTTTAGTGGCTCTATAGCATCGAATATATCATCCAAAACTCGCTAAATTGAAAAATTGGAGGTAGCTTACTAACCATCACTATATCCAATCTCGATTCTGCAACTTAAAGGGCAGAAAGACGTGCATGAGATATGTAATACCAAAGTAGTACAACGCGTCAATTTCCACCTTCTGCTTCATTTTCAGCATCAGTTTCAATTCGTAAACTGTCAGGATCGATTTGATCACAGTCAAGATTAAACTTACTAATCCTTGAACTTCTTAACAAGAAATTTGCGGAATAATACTTGTTAAGTTTGGAAGATATAGATGTATAACTTGTAATAGTTTGAAATACAAAATGTAATAAACAGAACTCAACAGATTATATAACAAAAGCTCCAATATTATTACTTGAATAATACGAATACACTTGATTGTATTGGGGTTACAAGAACCTTGAAGCTAACTTGACTAATCTATATAAGTCTTACAAGTCTACTAAACTATGTTACAAATGATCTTTCTTTATACACAAACTTTACAATGCATGCCATACCTCTAAGGTAAGGAACTCTATTTATAAAATATAGAGTTCCTATTACACGTGATTGTAATTAATGCATGGAAATCAACCTATCTAAGTATTGTTTGTTGCCGTAAAGCATCCCATGTTCTGTTGTGCATGCTTTGTGGAGATTAGGTAACTGCAGACCCTGTGCGCCGCATATTCACTGGACAAGGCCAGCAGTAGAAATATTGGAAATTAGTCCAGCAGTACTAACTCCAGAAATCCTACCATCAGTATTAATCTTGAACTTGATCTAGCAGTACTAAGTCTTGAATATGCTGGCAGTAGAAACTCGTGCAACATCATTAACTTTGAATCAGCAATAGTAACTTTGTCTTGTCTAGCAGCACTAACTTTTGTAGGCTTAGCAGTACTAATCTTTATAGCCCAATAATCTCCCCCTAAACTTATGTTTTCTACCCAATAGCACTAAGTTTCTTCAGATTTTGATCTTAGAATATCTAGGGATTTATTTCTTCTTTGATGCCTGCTTACGTTCTTCAATATGTCTTTGTATATTCCTTACTAGCTCATTAGCCATTTCACATTCCACTGCCCTTAGTTTGAACTGCACCATGTTCATCAAAACACTGTGCTATCAAAACACTCAAGTTCCATGGATATTTTCTTTCTACCAAAAAGAAACTTACTGTGCTATCCTGCTGCATGATGTAATGTACTCCACATTTTTCCAGTAGAACCCAAGAATTTATAGGAGAAAATGATTTTCTGAATCGCTTCTGAATCTTCTCAGGCTCATACATCATCAGCAGGTACTCATAAATGAGTAGATTAAAGTCAAACTCAGTCTGTTTTCCATATTTTCGAACTCCAATCTCATACAGACTATCTACATCCTCTCTGGTAAACTCCTTGATCATTCTAATCATTGATGAATAGGTCTCAACAATATCTCCAGCCCTCTTGACCTTATATACACATCTGTTCTGCTCATTCATCTTAAAGTACCAATCAATAATAGGAAATCTTATTTGCAGAGGGGTTACCTTTTCACCTTCTCTATCCTCAAACACAATTAACTCTTTAATCTCATCCTTGCTAACATGATCAGTTGATGACACCTCAGTATGCACATCTGATGGATCTGATTCAGCATCCTTCTTTTTCTCTACCCTTTGTCTTTTCTTCAAATTTTCAAAATAATTTCCCCCCTTTGAACCCTCAGCATCTCCTTTCTTCCTCTCAAATTTTTTGATAACCTCTAAAACAGGTGTATCATGCAGACCCTTCAGGTTTCTTTCAATCTCCATTCTCCTATCCTCATTTCCTTTCCTCATCCTTTCAAACTCCCTCTCATGCATTTTCTTTAAATCTTCAAACTTTATTGCTGACAGAATCTTCACATGAAATCCAACTGCTTTTAGAAATGTCACATACTTCTTTCTTTCTTGGTTTTTGGTTAATGGCTTTTCTTTCTTCCTTTTGTACTGCTCAGCTGCTAACTTTCTTTTTCTTTCATTTAATAATTGCTAAAGTTGATATTTCCTTTCTTCTTTAGTAAGCTTAGCTCTCTCTTCTTCTTGCAGTCTTCTAGCAAATTCTTCATAGCCTCTATCTGCTGTTTTCTTTTCAAAGGATTGATGAAGTCAATCATTATCCCTTTTCCCTTATCTTTAGCTCTAATCATCTTTTCTTGAATTTTAGGTGCATTTTCAGATGGCTCATTAATAGTGACACCTTTTACTTACTTTGCACCTTTTCAATTGGGCTCTCAGATACTCTTAGCAGCACCTCAGCAGCTGTAGCTTCATCTCCACTCAGACAAACAGTACTAACTGGCTCACCAAGCCCAGCAATAGTAACTTCTTATGCACTGGCGGTACTAACTGGCTTACCAAGTCCAGCAGTATTAACTTCTTCTGCACTGGCAGTACTAACTGGCTTACCAAGCCAAGCAGTATTAACTTCTTCTGCACTAGCAGTACTAACTGGCTCACCAAGCCCAGTAGTATTAACTTCATCTTCTATACCTACAGTACTAACTCCAATACTGCCAGTAGTAACTGGAGCAGTATTAACCTTTTCTAACAGCAGCTTAACAAGCCCATTCAACCTTGAAATTTCATCACCTTGAGATGCCAGCATTTCCCTCTGCCTGGCCACCTCCTCTCCTAAACTGGTACAGATTACCATCAATTCCTTGAGTGATAAACTATCCTCACCACTGCCAGAAGTGTTAACCTCTATTAGTGGATCATTGAAAGATTTAGCCAATGTCTCAGACCTAGTCTGAGCAACATCAGCCCCCAATGTGGTTTCTTGACACCTGGGACCACTGGATACATTGATATCCACTAGATCCTCTGCAATAGAAGAGTCCAATGGCATCTCTGTATCTTGTATTGCCATGGATTGAGTCCTAGTTCCATTACCACTGTCCTGTTCTCCCAATGGGGCAGAATCAGTTGTGGTAGCCCTTTCCATATGGTCTCTCATTTCCATATTGACCACCTCATTTATTGATTATGACTGAGACATTTGAGGAAGAGGAGCCTCAGATGTCTGTTTTGTAGCCCTTTTGGCTTTCTTTGAGGTTGGCTTGTGGTCCCTTGTTTTCTTGGATTTTGTGACAGCAGGTGTGGGTTGAGAAGTAGTGGGTGTGGCTACTTCTTCACCTGCTGTGGAGGGTGCATTTAGCATATGTGCAGTAAGATTAGTGACCCTCCCAGAAAACATGATGCCTTTAACTGACTCTGTTCTCATATTTGAAAATAGTTTTTGAGTATGAGAGAGGAGAACAATTTTACCACCAACTCTTGGTAGGTCAGTTAATTCATTTTCAAAAATGTGTTGTAAAAACCTTGGATACATAAAATTTTTTGAGTCGGTATACTCTAGGTTATACAACATTCCAGTAAAAATCATTTTTGAAAAGTTGAACGACATGTTATTAGCCAAACAGATCAAAGCAGAAGCAATGTTGCTGCTGAACTGATCCCATGCAGTTCTCTTTTGTGAAATACATTGTTGCAAGGTATGGATTAAATATTTCCATTGTGGGGAAAACATGGATTTTAAAAAGGTTAGTTTATTTAACTCCCCCTCATACCCTAGCAACACAAGATTTTCATAAATTTGAGGAACAGGTAAGCATTCAATACCTTCTTTGTCGTGGAGTTGAAGATGAGCACGAATGGATGCCTTTGTCACTTTGACAGTGTTCCCTGCAACCTTGCCAATGATGGTAGTAACCCCATCGACTTCTGCCTTTTCAGCAGAAGTCCAGAAATCGTTTATATGTGAAATGTAAATGATGGGGTTAACTGAAAGAGCAAGTTTTAGGTTGCAGTTTTTTAAAAAGTTGATAATTTCGTAAAAATCCTCTCCCCTTTTGATTTTAGCTAATAAGCAAGCAAGTTATGCTTATTTACGGTTGGTAAAACAACGTTTGAAGATGAAGGAAAAGTCATTTTTATTGATTAGAACTTGAATTTATACTTTTAAAAAGTTGGTTTTTGATCGCTTTTTGAAATTTCGAGGTTAGTTGTAGGTGAAAAGGCGAAAGGTGAAAAAGTTTGGGTATTTATACTATTTGAAAATGAGCAGCATTAAATGCCCTAATTTTATAACAGTACAAAATGTACTAGCAATATTAAATGTGGAATTTTGTACTAGCAGTATTAAAGATATGCGCATTACTAATGTCATGCTAGCAGTAGAAACCTTTTATTACAACTGTAACAATACTAACTTATGAAAGCAGTACTATCATATATTAGATATACTGAGCAATATTAATAATGACTAACAGTAGTAACATAAACTACATTAGCAGTATTAATCATGCAAAGTGGTAACAGCAGTACTAATTGATGACATCAGTATTAAAAATATTTGTTAGCATTAATCACCAGCAGTACTAAAAGTAACTAGCAGTATTAAAACTAACAGTATTAAAAATACTCTCATCATGAATTAGTATATCAGTATTAACCCAATTTCAAGCACTCAAAAATTTACGGAGAACTGTATTAATGGTATCTGATTTCAATATGCTTGATTTTAGAATGTTTCACAGGGTTATTTATAATACTGATAGCAGAGTTATTATCAATAAACATAGGAGTATTTAAAAAAGTCAAACCATAATCTAACATCCGATTCTGAATCCAAAGCACTTAAGCACAGCAACTTGATGCTGCAACATATTCTGCTTCTGCTGTAGATGTGGAAACAGTAGTTTGTTTTTTGCATTACCAAGACACTGGTCTTCCTCCTAAAAATTGACAACCTCCAGATGTAGATTTTCTATCCATATTGGCACCTTCATAGTCACTGTCAGTGTATGCAATTAAGTCAAAAGAAGAAATTTTTAGATACCAAAGGCCCAGTTTGGGTTGACCTTTGAGATATCTAAAAATTCTCTTGACTGCATGAACATGTGACATCTTAGGATTTGCCTGGAATCTAGCACAAACACACACAACAAACATAATATCTGGTCTGCTTGATGTCAGATACATTAGGGATCCAATCATAGATCTGTAGAGGTGTTCATCAACATCCTCCCCCTCAAAATCTGCATTCAATGGTTTATGTGTCTCCATTAGTGTGCTAGCAATCTTTGCATCTTTGTATCCAAACTTCTTCAGAACGTCATTGACATACTTTTCCTGACTAATGAAGATCCCATCCTTCTGCTGTTTAACTTGTAATCTTAAGAAGAAAGTCAACTCTCCCATAGAGCTCATCTTAAAATTTCTGATGCATAAGAGCCTCAAATTCTTTGCAAAGACTATCCCTTGTAGAACCAAAAATAATATCATCTACATAGACTTGAACTAGTAGGATATTATTTTTAATTCTTTTAATGAACAATGTTTTGTCAATTGCACCTCTTTTGAAATCATTATCGAACAGATAAACAAATAGAGTATCATACCATGCTCTAGGAGCCTGATGCAGTCAATAAAGTGCCTTATCCAATCTGTACACTTTACTTAGATGCCTTGGATCCTCAAATCCTGGTGGTTGGCATACATATACTTCTTCTTCAATAGTGTCATACAGAATAGCACTTTTCACATCCATCTGGAATACCTTGAAACCCTTAAAAGATGCATATGCCAAGAACAGCCTAATTGCCCCGATTCTAGCTACAGGAGCATATACCTCATCATAATCAATGCTCTCTTCCTGAGAATATCCTTGTGCAACCAGCCTTGCTTTGTTCTTGATCACTATACCCCTCTCATCTTTCTTGTTTCTGTATACCCATCTTGTTCCAATAGCCTTTTTTCCTTTTGGGAGATCCATCTATGTCCAAACATCTTGAATCTTAAACTGAAGCAGTTCCTCTTGCATTGCTTCAACCCAACTGGGATCTTTCAAGGCTTCATTTGCCTTCTTGGGCTCCTTCTGATACAGAAAACAGACAAATAAAGAAGTGTTGATGTCTTCTTCATTCAGTCTGGCAGATCTTCTGGTTTGCATTGCAGAGTCAATATCACCTATCACATTCTCCAATGGATGATAAGCTTTGTACTGTTGATATTGAGAAGTAGATGACATAGGAATCCCAGACTCCAGATTTGTATCATTCTGTTCCATCAGAATGCTGGTCTCATCTATATTCTCCTCTGCATTTTCATCAGCAACTCCATTTGTTTCTAAATCTGCATTCACATCATTTGCTTCTTCTTCTGGAAGCACTTCAGGATCCGAAGATGTGTTTCCATCATAAAAAACACCATTCTCTTCCTGACTTGATGTGATTGGTTCTTAACTCTGAGCTTGATCTTGTGAAGGATTTTGAAATACTTCAGGTGGATCAGGTGACAATAAAGGTAGAGTAATATACTCTAATGAGGTGTCCTTCTTCTGATTTGTTGCATTTGATTCACCTGCACTTGTACCTGCATTTGATGACTCATACATATATCTGAATGATTGGGTTAGAGCATCAATATCAAACAACCAATCTGGACCTTTGCCCACAACATTAGGTGTGTGTTCATTAAAAGTCACATTCATGGTTTCCTCCACAATTCTAGTCCTATGGTTGAATACTCTGCATGCTTTACTTTGAGTAGAATACCCAACAAAGACTCCCTCATCAACTTTGCCCTCAAATTTGCCTAGGTGATGTTTGGAATTTAAGATAGTAACTGACATCCAAATGGTTTGAAAAAGCTAATCAAAGGTTTTCTTTTGAAAAACAACGCATATGGTGTCTTGTTATGAGGCTTAACAACTAGTACCCTGTTCTGAACATAACAAGCAGTACTAAACTGCTTCTGCTCAGAAAGTTATAGGAAGCTTAGCATCTGCTAACATGGTTCTAGCAGCCTCAATTAGTGTCCTATTTCTTCTTTCTGTTACTCCATTCTGTTGTGGAGTTCTATGAGCACTAAACTGTCTTTCTATTCCTTTTGATTCACAGAATTTATTCATCTCATGATTGTTAAATTCTGTTCCATTGTCACTCCTGATGATTTTAACTTTCTGATTAGTTTGATTCTCAATCCTAGTAATGAATGATCTAAGTATATCACCTGTTTCATCCTTAGTTTTAAGAAAGAGTACCCAACTAAATCTGCTATAATCATCAATGATCACCAAGCAATAAATTTTCTTTCTTATACTACTACATTGGTTGGTCCAATTAAATCCATATGCAGTAAGTGTAAAGGAGAGAAATTTGAGTTCACACCTTTGGTCTTAAAAGAAGATTTGTGTTGCTTGCCTTTTTGACATGCAACACAATGGTCATCACATGAATATGTCTTTTCAGGTAAACCTCTAATAAGTTTGCTTTTAACTAGTTTGTTAATTGTTTTGAAATTCATGTGACATATTCTTCTATGCCAAAGATCTGATTCATCAATGGTTGCCTTTGAGATAAGACAGTTTAAATCTTGTTGAGGTTTCATGTTTGCTAAGTCACAACAGTACACATTATTCTTTCTGTGAATTTTCATTAAAATCATGTTTTCATTTAATTTAAATTTATCTGAAAGAATAAAGCATTATGTGTCAGTAAAAAGAACATGGTTCTTTTTCTCTGTGATTTGACTCACACTTAGCAAATTGTACCTCAACTGTTCAACATAATAAACATCTTTAAAACTCATCTTATCACTGTTGACAACTCCTTTTCCTATAATCTTTCATCCCTTAGGATTACTTCCAAAAGCTACATAACCTCCATCCATTTGCTTGAAGTTCTGCAGCTTGCTTCTATCCCCTGTCATGTGCCTGGAGCATCCACTATCAACATGCCATAAACTTCTTGGCTTGCTCTGCACAGATAAACACAGTAAAGATCAGTTTTCTTTGGGAACCCAAACCAATTTGGTTTTGGGTCTCCCTTGTACATCCACAAAGTCAACTCTTTTAAAGATCATTGCTTGTGGTGTACTGTTGATTTTGGAAACTTTTGAAATGGATTGATGTTTCCATGTCCAACTGATGTTAAACTTAGCAGCAGAAACTGAATTAGCAGTATTAAATGCTGATCTAGTATGATTATGCCTGACAGTATTAAAATTGGTAGCAATATTAATACGTCTAGCAGTATTAACTACCTTGACAGTTTTAACTGTGCTACCAGTATTAACTGGTGCAACAGTCTTAACTGAAGCACTAGTAATCTGCTTGACAGTATTACTATTACCAGCAGTTTTAATATGTTTGGCAGTATTAACTTTTAATGTTGCTTGAGTCCTTTTAGTACTGTTGGCTTTGTTTCTGATTAATGCTGCTGCAAAAGATTTTGGTGCAACGGTATTAACCTTTTTAGCCTTGTTCTTCCTGTCAGCATTAACAGAATTAATTTAAGATTTAAAATTTTGATGATTAATTCTGTCAGAAGCTGTCCATGATGATCTCATAATCCTTTTATTTCTTGGATTATGATAACATTCATCTTGAAGATGGTTTGTTTTACCACATATAAAGCATGCTTTTAATTTCACCATTTGAAAATTCTTTCTCAGTTTTTGTGAAACTGATTGATTCCAGTTTCTTTGATTTCCTCTGAGAATTTGTTTTGTTTTGTGAAATGATGATAAAGTGCTTGCTTTGCATCTGCAACTAGTTTGCTTTCATCTTTTCATAGACAAATTCTAGGCCTCTCCTATTTAGCCTTTTCTTGAAACAACTTTTTACCCTTTACTAATTTCTCATTAGAAATTTCAGAAATTAGCCCAGTATGCACTCTCTTGTTTCTCAGCTTACTTAAAATAGTGCTTGTTGTTTCAGACTCAACTTTCTTAAAACTATCAGATTTAGATTCTTCTTCATCATGTATTGTCCACTCAGCAACTTCAACTTTATCAAGATCCTCATCTTGATTTACCACAGGGTCAACCTTTTTGACCTCCTTAGTCATTTCCTCCTTAAGCTTACCAATATCTAAGTCTGTCTTAGGTGGAAAGTAATTGTTGTTGTATGGTGGAGGTACACTGTTATAACCTAAGCTTGTTTTCAATTTATCATGAACTTGTGACTTTATTAGGTTCTGTACACTTTTAGATGCATTTTCTAGATCACCTACTTTTAACTTGATGTCATCTCTCTCACTGGTGATCTCATCTAACTTCTTGTTCAACTCCTGAA
This sequence comes from Gnaphalium uliginosum, assembly GCA_963930675.1. Taxonomy (NCBI): domain Eukaryota; kingdom Viridiplantae; phylum Streptophyta; class Magnoliopsida; order Asterales; family Asteraceae; genus Gnaphalium; species Gnaphalium uliginosum. Next base: position 26,903,656 of record OZ005681.1, read on the forward strand.
CTTTGTCACCCAACACATCTCTTTCCCACCTAGCATACTTGATATCATAATAAAACTGAGTTTCATTTTTTTGATATGCTTTAATGGTATTTTCTAGGTTTTCTATGACAGCAGTTGTATGTTTATTTTTAATGTCCCACTGTTTTAATTCCTCACAAATTTTAGAATTATGATCTCTGTAATGTTAAACAGTTTTCTTACAAACAGAAGAGCATAATTTAATTTGTACCTCATATGGAACATCACTGGATTCTTCTGCTTCTGTCAGTGACATAAGTGCTTTGTTCTGAACCTCTAGTTCAGCTTGGTCACTCCAATCAAATCCCATACCATCTTGGGATACCAAAGCACTTGTACTAGCCCCCTGACTTCGAGTTTGAACAGGAACACTTATTCTCCATGCTCCATTGAATCATCCAGTTCTTTGACCATTCACCTCCTGCCTTCTAGTGGCTCTGCATTCTCTGGCAAAGTAACCCAGCTTATGACAGTTGTAGCACTCCACTTTGCTCTTGTCAAACCTAGCATTGTCTTCTCTCTTCATGGAGAAGTTGTTCCTTCCAGTCCTCTGCAAATATCTCTTGGCCCTTATAGTAATCATGGCCATCTGCCACTTGATATCCATCTCCTCTAGATCATTAGGATTGATCTGTTCTAGTTCTTCATTAGTCAGTGATGAAGTCACATGACTAGCAAAGAGAGCTTCTAGAACTTGATCACAAGATCTATCATGTGATGATGATCCAGAACCAGACCCTGTAGCTGCAGATGTAGACATAAAAGCTGAGTTTGGATCTACCTGCACTCCTCCCATTGACATAAAATCTGCATTGTGTACACTCTGTGTGTACCCAGTTGCTTGCTTCATGCTTTCAACTTCTGGCTCAAATGATCTTAGATCATTATACAGGTCATCCAACTCTCTTTCATCCAAATCACTTCCGTGCCTCAAAGCTACAATATACATTGTCCATTCATCTCCAAGTGATCTTAAAAACGTTCTGTTAAGATCATCTTTGTCAATCTTAACATTGTGGTTTTCAAGATCACCCACAAGCTTAGAAAATATGTTAAATATTTGAGTTAGAGTTTCAGATCTGACAGAATTAAAGTTTTCAAATTGTTGTCAAATATTTATTTTTCTTGGTGCTTTCATTACCACCAAATCTTTTCTCTATGGCTTCCATAAGAACCTTTGCATCTTCACAATTTTCAAACTTTCTTTGATATTCATTAGGAATGGATATCAACAAAATACTAAGAGCTTTAAACTCTGTATCTTTTCCCTTCTTTCAGCATCTGTTGTTGGTGGTGCCCTTGGTAACCTGACACCATCACCATTAACAGGATACTTAGGACCATTTACACAAATATCTCATAGTTGATAGTCTGTAAGCAGCATGTGCTGCTTCATCCTATTTTTTCACATATCATACTCTTCTGGCCTGAGTACGGGGATCTTATTTGCCTGAGTTTCATCAGTAGACATTTTTATAAAAGTTTTTTGAAAAGAACTTTTAAACAAACCAAATTTTATCTCCCTAAAGTTCAAAAGCAACCAATGCTCTGATACCACTTGTCAAGATCGACTTGATCACAGTCAAGATTAAACATACTAATGCTTGAACTTCTTAACAAGAAATTTGCAGAATAATACTTGTTAAGTTTGGAAGATATAGATGTATAACTTGTAATAGTTTGAAATACAAAATGTAATAAACAGAACTCAACAGATTGTATAACAAAAGCTCCAATATTATTACTTGAATAATACGAATACACTTGATTGTATTGGGGTTACAAGAACCTTGAAGCTAACTGATAACATCAAATAATATCTTATTTATATTATAATATTCTGTTATTTCTAAGCATTTTTATTGCAAATTATTTATATATATTACCGATTTCGTTTATATTTACAAAAAGGTGTTTAAATTAAAGAAATAAAGAAAAGGAAAGAAAACGAGCTGAAAACTGAAGAAAATGAAGAGAAGATTAAAGATCTAGAAAAACTGGGCTTAGAAAGAAGATTAAACCCAAAAGGGTGGAGTATTGGGCCAAAGAGAAGAATAAAAATCGGATTTGCGAATTGTAAAGCCCAAAGGAAAAGAAGCCTAGCCCGAAAAAAGAAGATTCTGGAATTTCGATTCAGCCGGCGGTTGAATATTTCAACCGGCGGTTTAACCTAAATCAGGAAGGCGGTCGAGCGCGCGGGTCAAGATCCGGGTTTTCGAGTAAAAATCGAACCCAACCGGCGGCTGAAAAATCCAACCGGCAGTTGGATTCGCGATCCTGAAATCTATAAATAGAGGCCATTATCAACCCTTATACCATACAATTAACATACGAATTAAGTAAACCTTAATTTAGTTTTAGGGTTTAGAAGTTGACTAAGGAGGCTTATTGGAGGCTAGGAAGCTAGGGTTTGAAGGTTTTCAAACCTAACGAAGATCTAGTTCAGTTTTTGAGTTTGATTCTTAATCTTTTATATTTATTATGTGTAATAACATGTTTCTAGATTTGATTTGGTTTACTTTAAACATGAGCTAAATCTTTAATTGTATTTGCTTAGATAAATGATTTCTAGATAAAGGTTTTATGATATGTTTATGTTGATTCAAGTTATGAATGGTTATTAAGTTTATTCGAAAGATCCATATTAATTGTGTGTTGATTAATTGTTACATAACGTAATCAAAAGATTTATGCTATAACTAACGTTTGTATAAGTTGATTGATTATTTGCAATTAAGTAACTTATTAGTTAATTGTGGCTTGAGACTGTAACCAGTAATAGGTTAAGAGACTAGCAATTAATTAAACTTAATTGATATGATAATTATTTAACCAATAATTATAGACTTACGTTAACACGAGGTTGCTGAATGAATCTTAATGATCTGTTGATAGGATTAAAAGCATAAGATTTAGGTTAATAACACGTAGAAGAAATTCTAGTGTATTCAAGAGAATCTAGTATTAAGCTAAGGTTTATTAGGGATTAGTTAACCTTAACAGGAGGCTATCCATATATGTTGAAATCACCATAATAAACAATCAACAATTCAATAAATATATCTGAAACCTGAATCGAGAAATCACTATTCTAAGTAAATACCTGCTTCTCTATCTGATTACTTTCAAGTTACTTTTTATCTTTTTAATTGTTTAAGTTTTATTCGTTTTAATTTACTACTCGTTCGTACGGAACTAAAACGCACCCCTTATCTAATTGTAATTTGTAATTTTAGGTTTAATTAATTATTTTAATTTACACCGATTCTCTGTGGCCTGACTCGGTCTTACCTAAGCTATACTATAATACGAACATGTATTCATGCCTGGTTGTGTTTAAGTTAACTTTAGTATTTCCATTCAATTAAAACTTGTTACTTTAATCATTACTTAACACGCATCACTAACTTAACTAATCTATATAAGTCTTACAAGTCTACTAAACTGTGTTACAAATGATCTATCTTTATACAAACTTTACAATGCATTCCATGCCTCTAAGGTAAGGAACTCTACTTATAAAATATAGAGTTCCTATTACACGTGATTGTAATTAATGCATGGAAGTCAACCTATCTAAGCATGGTTTGTTGCTGTAAAGCATCCCATGCTTTGTTGCCCATGCTTTGTGGAGATTAGGTAACTGCAGACCCTGTGCGCCGCATATCCACTGGACAAGGCCAGCAGTAGAAATATTGGAAATTAGTCCAGCAGTACTAACTCCAGAAATCCTTCCAACAGTATTAATCTTGAACTTGATCTAACAGTACTAAGTCTTGAATATGCTGGCAGTAGAAACTCTTGCAACATCATTAATTTTGAATCAGTAGTAGTAACTTTGTCTTGTCTAACAGCACTAACTTCTAACTTTTGTAGGCTTAACATTATTAATCATTATAGCCCAACATAAACCTAGTCAGAATTCTTCTTCACAAAATCATGCATCTTTAACATATTGAATTTCTGTATCTTAAACTTTTCCACATCACTAGGCCGAATACCTAACCATTTAATATCCGGTACAACAAAATTCCCACTATCATACGAAAACATATTTATCTTGGATCCAGATGCATAAGCACGCAACATCTAGATTGAAACTCATAGGATCACAATCTAAAACAGCTAGCAAACACGGGCAAATTAAGTTGCGATATCAACATCCTCAAGAATAACCTAGTAGCAACAGGAGGTATCACAACGGCTATCGGGCTATTGTCACTATTATACAAGGAAACCTATCGTAATACCGCTTGTGAGCTAATCTGAGAAAAACAGAATCTTCTTCAGCCAATAGTATACACAAGGCATCACTTGAAATATCACAAACACGATCCAAATTCAAAGGAATCTGTATCCCTCGAGTAGCTATATATCTCGATTCTCCAATTTCGTACACTCAATCACATTATCAAAATATCGAAATTAAAGTCTACCAATAACCATACCGTTTTCAACAAGGTCTGTAACATTTAAATAAGACAATGTGCAACGTAACATGAAACAAATGTTATTCAAAACGTCTTTAGACTCATCCGGGTGTTGATAAACATCAAAATTGTTGTAATACAAACCATGTGAGCCACACTACGATGGTTCCAAGGACATGACGTATAATCGTGATAAAATACGCCCAACGAGTGTGGTGTGGTTACGTAAAGACGTATTTTTTATAGATGATTCACACATTCGCCAATGAACATGCGGCGAGCGAGGTATATATGTTTAGTTAAATCGATATCAAGTTACCTTTCTTGATTGATTCAACTGCATGTTTGGCTACCTGTGAAATCTTAAATCAAACGCCGGATGGATGGAAATGGGTGACTTCACGGTTGGTGTTGGTTAGGGTTAGGGTTTTGGAAGTTGATTGGGCTACTATGGATTATAGTATCTCTAATATCTTCTCATCTTCTTTCACAGCGCTTTTTTTGACGTGGGCATTTTGGTCTACGTACGCCATTTTCGAACTAGTTAGTTACCCGCACAGTGCGGTAAAAAAATATATTAGTTTACAGTAGTCCATCTATCGCCACGTTCATAAGAACATAGAACATAGATAAGTGGTCACAATTGTTCGAGTTATAATATTATCTATAATGGTTTAAATTTGGAGCTTATAAAGTCATCGCCATCGTTCTTGTTGTGTGAACTTTGATTCTTTTATTGAAAAACGTTAGTATTTGAAATGAATATATGTTGTTTGTACTACTTACTGAAACAATTTCTTTACTATTATAGCTACACAATATAATGTGAGTTTTGGTATTAGTATTTTAATTTTTGGAAATGATATTATATAGTAATGGTTGGGCCTATTAACGAACCGAACAATTAACGAGTTACTCGAGTTTGAACTCGTTTACCTTGAATACGAGCATAGGTCGAGTTGAGTTCGAACATAAAAGAATAATCTTGAGCTTTAAAACAATAAGTTCGGCTTGATTCATTCAAAAGTTCGCTTAATAATCTCGAGCCGAATGAGCTAGTCGAGCTTGTCGAGTTAAAAGAGCTAAACGAACATATTAATCATCATAATAATATGTTAGTAGTAAAATTTTTACTTAATACCATGTCTAGAAACACAAATGTTATACTAACAAAATATAGTGTATAGAACATAAAACATAAGTTAGTTTTAAATTCTCATCTATGATACTTTATTTTTATAGTACTTTAATTTCCTTAACTTAGTCTCATTTCTCCTATGTGGGACAAACTCATTTTTCTTTTTGCATCACACATTGGATATGTGAGACAAATATGATAGGAAGATACCATTATAAATACCAAGATCAAGTATCAAATTACATACTTGCTTATTAGAGTTTGATGATAACCAATTAAACTCAAACACTTTAGGTGTAATTAAGTTAAGAATGTATTTTATAAACTTTATTTCAAGTTTTAAAAAATAATTTGTATACTTTTTAATGAGCTTATAAACGAGTTTATCGAGCTTGAGCTTCTAAACAAGCATTTTGAGCTAAAAACTAGTTTTTTTTGTAAATTGTCGAAAACTTAAACAAATATCAAGCGAGCTCGAAAACTAGTTTAATATTTGAGCTCAAGCTCGAACATAGTTTTAAAAAATTAATCAAGTTCGAGTCGAGATAGAACCAATTAATTATTAAACGAGTCGAGTCAAATATCAAGATATTCCACTCGATTGGCTTCGTTAACAGCCCTAATAATGGCGATCAATCATGATTATTAGGAACATAATATTAAATAATATTATCTAATAATGAAAATTGATTTTATTGGTAGATATGAATATGCCAATAACCAATTCATACATTTGTATAAATAAGTTAACACAATACTTTTGATAAGTTTTGATTTAATTCGTTAATACAATAATCAATAATTTTAAGTTTGATACTTTTTAATTGATTTCACTTGTAGTTCTTTTGGTTCTTTCACGTTAACTATGAGATACGATTTTTCTAGCAAAATTCGAAATATACAATGACTTATTTTATGCTTTTACAAAAACCTAAACCAAATAAAAATACCATATTTATTTTATTTAGTGTGATAAGTGTAATAGACTTTGTAATTGTTATAGTTTTTAGTTATGAATTTAATCTAATTGATCGATTTCCATGTGTAAGCTAATATATGTTATTTTTGTGAATCTAATCTAATTGATCGATTTCCATATAAGTTGATATGTTAATTTAGTTTATTGAGGGGTAAATAACTATTTTTCGCATCTTTAAAACTATAAAGCAAAGAAGAAAATGTATAAACCCATTATACCATTATAAGACTACTCCCAATCTTAGACTGAAACTGACAGAGATCGACGGACCACGTCAGCTTCACGTCAGCTTTTTCACAAAACTGACAGAAACTGACAGGCCTCTACCATCAGTGCTCTGTCAGTTTTTTTTCAGGGACCCTCAACTAATAAATTAAATATTTAAAACATAATAATTAAAATAAAACACATTTCATTAAAATAAAAAAGATTACAATTAAATAAAAAAAACATTACAATAATTAAAATAAAGTAGTCTAATCCGAGCTCAGTTTCGTTTGTGTCTTCGATCTCGTCTTCGTCTTCATCTTTGTCCGAGTCTTGTCCTCCATACATGTCTTGATATTGTTCCACCATTTTTTAACAAGCCGTTTTGATGATTTTGAGTTCCTTTTTTGAGGCAAACTTTGGAATTTTTTTACAAAGAAAGCTCAACGTCTTGTAAGCCGCTTTTTTCATACTGTTCTCGGTAATTGTTGTTATTGATTTTTGTGACATTAAGCCGATTTGTTCTTAACCGCGGAAAGGGTTTCAAGATTTTTGTGACTTTCGGCCCGGTGGACGACGTATTGGGTCGTCTCGGAACAACATTCTCATATTTGCTTCAAGAGACGTAGGCATCGGGAAGTCATTCGCGTGAAGATCGGTGGCTTCGGGTTCGGGTTGGAATGGACGTTTGTTGCCCATTACGCCCCATTCGACAAAGAATTTTGGGTAATGTTTTAGTACATCCCAACATGACTAGTAAATGAAATTACGGTTGCCCATTTGTTGCTTAAAACCTTTTCGGGCCGCATTTAAAACGTCTTCGTCTCCAACACTTCTTTGAGGGCAAATTGCGACAATTTTTTTGTATATGCCTTGGAATACTTTTGTGTCGTGGGAATTTTATTCTATTTGCCCGTGAGTGAATTAAGGTTACGTCTAACTCTTGCAACGAAATTGTAACCCGAGTGGACTTTATTCAAAAAACTCTCGTTTGATTGAGAGTTTCCTTGAACGCCATTTTCGGAACAATGTATCCACCGTTCCGCCAATATTCTTGCCTCCTCGTCGGTCCACCTAATTTGAAACCTTGTACCCTTTTTTGTTCGGTTTGAGTCTCTGGTTCGGGTTCGGGTTCGGCCTTGTCCGAACTTTCTATCAAATGTTGGATTTCGGGCACGGAGAAGTTAGCGGGTTGAAAGTTCGGGTTTTGTGTGTTTGGAGAATAATGTGAAAATCCAAAGTTCGGGTTCGGGTTGGATATGGATCCGCTAAATTGTGTGGTTGCTGAAAATGGTGGGTTTGGTGACCATTGTTGGCTTTGCAAAAATTGTGGGCTTTGGTACCACCCTTGATATTGGTAGTTGTTTCGAGGGTCGTCGGGTGAAAGTTGGTAAGGATTTGCAATGGGTGCGAAACTTGTAAATCCCGTAGGTTGAGACGAGGATGCATAGTTTGATTGAGCGGATAAACGATCCCGTAGGTGAAGGTTGGTTTGTTATCGGATTGTTTAACAAATTTTGCCACATATCTTTATCAATATTTTGTTGTTTATTTTTTTTTTGTATTTGGATTTGGATTTGTTGTTTTTAGACATAGTGTATTGTATGAATTGTAGTGTTTTTGTGTTTGAAATGGAGGTGTGTGAAATGTGTAAAAGTTGTTTGAATTGCAGTTTATGAAAATGTTGAAACTAGTGAGAATTGTGGTGTGTGCAATGTGTAAAAGATATAAGAATTGTGGCGTGAATAATGAGTAAAAGATAGTGTTTATTTATAATGAAAAAGTAATATTTAAAATTTTTTTTAATAAACAGACAAAGTAGCCGTTATTTTCAAATTTTATTTATCTATTTATTTATTTTATTTCTCAAACGGCTACATGTGGACCCACGGACCCACACTAATCAAGCGATGGAGCGTCAGATAACTGACGGCTAAAATTGACAGATCGAACCGACGGCTCCGTGCCATCGGTGTCGGTTCCGTCGGTTGAAACTGATGACATCCGACGGGGTGCGTTGGGAGTGCTCCAAGGGAATACAAATTTGTGCGAGTGGCTTTTAAACCACTTCTCTCCCGCTTAACGCGGTTCTATAGAATTTTATATCAGCTTGAATCATTAAAAAAAAAAGAATGATACGTCAACTAGTTTATTTCTATATTTATCAAATTAAATTAGCTTATTCTTATATTTATAAAATAAACCGTCTAAACTCCACCGATGATTACTTCTATGAAGTAACAACTTTGATAAACTCCTAAGAGCTTCCGTTAAAACGTTAGATAAAAATATTTACTCAGATAATAACAAATTCTATGTGCTCTTGTCCCCTGAATTTTGATTGAGGTACAATTATTTTATGCATGTTCAAACATTTTAATGAAAGCCCTTATGACTTTCTTTAACACAACCCTTATATCTATTATTTTGGAATGCTAGGATTTAGTATTTACAGTTGCGAAAGGAGTTAGAGCTAAGAAAATAAAACTCATACTGGAATTAAGATATCTCAACATGCCTTATTTTCACATTTTTCAACTAGTGATCATAAGGCTCGTTAGCCTAATACTCAGAGTTTTTCTAAGTAATGGTTATATATGATATCATCGATTTAATTCATAAAAGTAGTAATCTTGAAGTGCAAACTACCGCTTAATGATAAGTTCAAGAGAATCTCACATGAAGATCGACAGATGTTAGAGGTTCTGTTTACGAAAGAGGATGTGAAGAGTGCAGTTGGTCAATGTGGTAGTTTTAAAGCGCGGGGCCCAGATGGTTTTAACTTCAGATTCATTAAGCGGTATTAAGATATCATAAAGAATGAGATTATGAGGGCGTTGGATTGGTTTTGGACAAATGAAAGTATAAGTAAGGGGTGTACTGCATCGTTCGTGTCTTTAATCCCAAAGGTCAGCAATCTAGTTAACTTGGGGGAGTTTAGACCTATTAGTCTAATTGGGTGCTTTTATAAGATTGTGTCAAATGTGTAAGCCAATAGGGTTAAGAGAGTGATTGGTTTGGTGATAGGTGAGGAGCAGAGTTCCTTCATTGAAGGGAGATCAATATTGGATGGAGTTTTAGTGGCCAATGAACTAATTGATTATGATAAAGGAAGAAGAAAGAGAGGTCTATTGTTTAAAGTGGATTTTAAGAAAGCCTATGATTGTATTTATTGGGCTTATCTCTACTCGGTCATGGAATAAATGGGGTTTGGGTGCAAGTGGATATGATGGAGTCGGGCATGCATTTCGTCATCTTCTATGTCGGTGTTGGTTAATGGGTCGCCAACAAAAGAGATTAATCTTTCGCGGGGTATTCGTCAGGGTGGCCCGTTATCTCCTTTTCTATTTTTGATGGTGGCGGAAGGTCTTAATGTGGCTATGAAGGAGGTGAGAGAGATTGGTGCTTTCAAATGGGTGAGAGTAGGTGATGATGGTGAGATGGTTTCACATCTCCATTTTGCGATGATACGATCTTCTTTGGTGAGTGGAGTGAATATAATTTTGTGATTCCTATGTCATTATTGAAATGTTTTCAATTGGCTTCCGGTTTGAAGGTAAATTTGAGTAAAAGTAAAATTATGGGTATTGGGGTGGAGGAGGAGGAAGTTAAAGCTTGGGCTGATGTTATTGGGTGCGGGTAGAGTCATCACCTTTTAAATATCTTAGCCTCCCAGTCGGTTGTTCTATGAAAAGGTCGGTGGCTTGGACTTCGGTTTTAAATAAATTCCAAAGTAGGCTTTTGGATTGGAAAGCAAGAATTATTTCTTATGGTGGTCGATTAACCTTGGTCAAATCGGTGCTAGGAAGCCTTCCATTGTACTTCTTCTTTCTTTATCGGGCCCCGGTATGTGTCTTTAACTCTCTTGAGAATATCTGTAGAAATTTTTTATGGGGGAGCGGGAAAGGGTTGGGTCAACAAATGTCTTGAATTAATTGGATTTGTACTCTTTCTATTTTTGGGTCTGGTGGGTTAAATATTGGGAGCCTCAAGGCTATCTATTGGGGTTTTAAAACGGAAATGCAAGCTTTATGGGTGAGAGTTATAATATCTATTTATGTAAGGGAGGGGGGTTTAGGCGATGATGGTGGAAGGGTAGTGGGTAAAGGAATAATTTGGAGTGATATAATCAAGATATGAAAAGTTATTGATGGTGTGAGAATTAATTTATCAAAGTCTTTTGGAAAAATGATTTGTAATGGATTAGACACTTTGTTTTGGAAAGATAGGTGGGTGGAGGGAGGAGGGGAAATTCTTGAGGAAAAATATAGTCGGTTAATATCAATTAGAGAGAAACAAAGATGTGAAAGTGGCCGAGAGAGGTCGTTGGGAAGGTGAAAGTTGGTCGTGGCCCTGGGATTAGAGGAGAGAGTTAAGAGGGAGGGTGGCATGTGAATTTGATAATCTATGTAGGAAAGTGGAAAATTGTGTGGTTAAAAAAGAGGGAATGGATATGTGGAAATGGTTGTTGGGTAAAGAGGAGCGGTTTTCCGTGAAGGAGTTGAGAAGTATCATTGATGATAAATTACTTAGGAAGACAAGAAATAGAAAAGAGAATATTTGGTGTAGGGTGGTTCCAAAGAAGGTGTGTATTTTCATATGGAGAGTGAGAAATGGGAGAATTCCGGTTAGAGAGGTGGTAGAAAATATGGGTATTGATATGGATAGTGTGTTATGCCCGGGTTGTGAAGAGGAAGTCGAGACTATCGAGCATTACCTTCTAAATTGTAAGCATATAAAAGAGGTGTGGGATAAAGTTTTTAATTGGTGGGGTTTGGGTCATGCAAATGTGTGTTCAATTGAAGATCTAATAATGCAAGAGGGAATCGAGTCATTTTCAAAATTAAAGAAAATTTTATGGCGCGCGAGTGTGTGGACCGCCCTCTATTTAATTTGGACGTGGAGAAATAATAGGGTGTTTAAGTCGAGAATGGAGATGGTCCCATATTTGTTCAAAGAGGTGCAATCTAGAGCTTATGGTTGGATTACAGCTAGAGACAAGGGTGCAAAAATCTCATGGACTGTTTATGCGAGTCTGCTGTAATTCTTAAAATTTTCAGTTTGAGGATTGGTTATGTGAAGGTATGCATGCTTGTTTTGACTTTGAGTAGTGTCCACAATTTCCTTGTGTATGGTTCATCTAGACATCTGCTTTGATGGTCATGGTTGGTTAATTGTGAGCTGTTTTGTCCTTTTTGTTTTTGTTGTTTTATGATGTAGTGTCAAGAGTTAGTTTTGATGTTAATTATTGTCTTGGTGTTTGTTTAGTTTTGCTGTTACCCTCCATTTACATCTTGTAGGATGGGGGTTTTAGTTTTGTAGAGGTGGTGGTCTTGTTTTGTTGTATCTTTGTACTATTATTTTAATTTCAAAGGCAGTATGCTTTTTTCAAAAAAAAAAAAAAACTACACATTCAACCGATGATGGCAATGGGAAACATAAGTTTCACTCTTTTTTCTAATAGATTTCTGCCACATCAGCATCAACTAGATCTAACTCGCAGTTCCAAAGCACAAAAAGAGAAAAAAAAAAAACTATTTTGCCATTTTTTTCTTCTGTATTTGTGATGATAGTTCATGTTAATACTTTTGAAACAAGAGACGTAGTGTAGCAAACAGAGCGATGAAAAGTACGAAATTACTCTCCAATCACTAATCTCATTCAACAAAAGATATGAAAAGTCATCTTCAAGCAAACCTAAAAGGTTGAACTGAAAGACTGAATTATGTTTACATGCATCTTAATCTCACTCAAGTATCTACCTTCAACCATTCACCTACAAATATGCTGATGTGGCATATGTGATATGTTTAAACTTCAACAGATTGAGTGGCCGAGCTTAAAAATCATAGCTATATATGAAACGGGTGAAGCATCAGTGGGAAGTAGCAGAACACTATTTTTGTATTTTTCAAAAATTTTTGTTACTTTCGTTTTGCATTTTTTATTGAACAATCGTTTCTGCGCAATGGAAAGTCAAATACAATAATTTTAATATTTTAGCACTCAAAAGTATAAGTTTTTTTAGTTAGTCTCATCTACTATGATCCTTGGGAGACAACAAGTGCAATGTCAAAAATAACTAATGGACTCAACTTCTTGAAAGAAAGAAGCAACCAGATAGAGATCGAAATAAAAGTCAGTCCCAAAGATATGCTCGAAAAGGCTCTGAAGATTACATCGATATCTAATCATCCATGAGAGTAAAATAAAGTCAACTCCAACACTTGGATTCGCATAATGATAAAAGCAAAAAATCAAATGATCAATATAGTTGAAGTTTATTAGCGGATAAGCAACACGATGTGGGTCCACAACATAGATGATGTCTGAGTCCAGTCTTAGTAGTATTGCTTATATGGCTATGCCAATTATACTTTAAGTAGTATCGCTTAATTAGGCATGATTTTTGTTGATTAGGGATGATTAGCGTAGTTGTAACTATTCGTTGGAAGTGGAGAGGTTTTTTATGTTCACTTATGGCGGGCAAGTCTTTTATTTTACTTGATTGTATTCAGTTTGAAACTGAGGATCCTCGTGATTATTTCCTACCATTTTTCTAGCCACCTCAAATTGTTCACGTCACAATTATATTAATTCTTTCCTAGCATTACATAATGAGAGGAAACTATTACAATTTAGCTAAAACATGGATCATAGATCAATAAGAATGGTAAGATGAACAAAACTACCCAGACTATTTTTTTCTTAACCTCATTCTCACTTGATATATGAATCATTTACGTATATAAGTCTATATCTATAGTATCTATATAACGCATCTTGCTTTAGTCTTAAAATTACTAATTAGTTTGTTAAATGGCAAGTCAAACGCCAATTAATTTTCAACCAATAATATTGTTTAGTAATATTAACAACGTCGACTAATAATAACAATTTGTATTAAGTACCAACTTTGAATACGCAAATTCAATCAATCTATTGTGTTATGTAAATTGGAAATTAATATACATATAATTAGAGCTAAAAAAATTTGAATAGCACGTGAGCGAATCAATATACATTTAACATTTAATTCAAACTCCGCTACTTTGTGCGGGTAATGTGCTTATAATTTCTAACGATAATATCATAGTAATTATAAGAATGACAACTAATTCTAACACATGAAAATTACATATTTATATTCTTGTATACGGAACAAACATTCTTGTAATAAAAATTAATATTTAATTGCAAAAGTCTACGTGTTTTCATGCATTGTTTGCAACTTTTTAATAGTTGTCCATTGATTACCTAGTTTAGATACAGGCATATATCTGTCTGTCAATGCTAGAAGATGACGTACCCAAAAGATATCATTTGATTTTTCTATGCATACATGTATGGGGGTAGTACATTGTTTAATTAATATATATATTATTATTATTTATTATTAATTATTAATTATTATTATCAACTTGATACATAATAATAGGGTTAAATTTCGAGAAATATAACCAACTAACTAGGCCCTGAAACCTATCCCCTGTGAATTTAAGATGCTTTTATTTGACGGCGGCGAAGATTTACCTTGTAAGCTCAAGATCTCTTATATTCATATGGTTGATGAGTCATTCGCCTAAGATGTTAAAACAAAAACCACGAACGCAAAAATTAAGATTCTCTCAAGTTATCACGTTTTTGTGAGAGAAAAATAAAGTGTTACTGTAAATTATTTATTTATTTATTATTCTGATCTCTCACAAGAAAGTATCTCAATTACCAAATCATCGAATCAAATTATAAAATGAGAAGCTACAAGAAATGGTCTAAAAGGGGGGGGAGTGACATTACAGTGTTAAAATTGAGTTTAAGTATTCCAACTCATTAGATTATGAGTTTATGGTACTTAAAAATGTATGATATTTTAACACAGCAATATTTGCATACGTACTAATACAGTAAATTTTAAGGACTTGCAAAATTATTAAAGATCCTGTATGGACCACTCGATGATACTCAGAATGATCATGAAAGTAGAGATTATGAGATAGATCATGACACCAGAACCATACATGTGGGTGTATTTGGTCAGAACTTAAAAGTGTTTATTGTTTCGTTATGTATTAAATTTTGTACATTTTACTATTGTATGAGTCAAACTTTAAAAACTTCTATCGTATGTATTAAGCTTGTAAATATCGCCTATTGAATGTAAACTTCCCTTTTTGGGTATTGTCAAAATAGGAAAGTTTCCTTTTTTGACCTTACCCAAAAAGAAAAATTTACATACAATAGACGATATTTACAAGTTCAATACATACAATAGAACAAATGAAAGCATGTCTCATACAATAGTAAAACGTGTAAAGTTTAATACATAACGAAACAATAAATCCAACTTAGAAATGACAATGGAAATGATTACTAAAGTAGATCGGTATAGGCCAGTTTTCATACCATGCATATAATATAATGAGTTTGACACCAAGCTAGTGTTAGCTGTGTTTGACTACAAATAGCTGGAGTTAGGGATGAAGTTGAAGTTTGTGACTGAAGCTTGTGGTTGAAACTGTGGCTCGAGCTTTTATTAGAAACTACTTCAAAAAACTTCTTATTTAAGGACTTACGGGGGCTTATTTTTTCAACAAACCTCATTTTTGTTGTGTTGCCAAACAAGACTTATAAGTTGTGGCTTATAAAAATTATTTCATTTTTTTTATAAAAAAATTTATATTAAAATTATTAAAATTTTATGTTATTTAAAATGAGATAATTTAAAAAAAAATGTGACACCACATTATAAAAAATTTACTCTGTATCACAGTATCATACCAAAAAGTTGTGTATCATATATATATATTTTTATATATAAATCAGTTTCATTTAAGAGAATAAAATTCTAATGATATTTATATTATTTATTTTGTACATAGTGTACATATAATAAAATAAAAAATAAAAAAGATCATACACTTCCTACAACAAAGAATAATGCTACAATAAACCACTTCGTCATGAATAACATATAAAAACATTTATATTAATGTTTGTTATGACCTCACATAATCAATTAGATTATTTAGAATCTTACTTTTTAAATAAACACACTATTTAATCATAAAAAACTCAACTCTTTGAGAGCAAAGGGAGTTGTCATTTGATCACTCTGAAAAAAGTTAGACACATTAGTAGCACGTCATTTTCATATTAAAACGATATTGAAATTAACTTTCACCCGTAATAATCAAACTGAAAATTGAATTCATATTTACCTTTATAAATAATTATACATACAAAATAAAATAAAAAAAACTACTATTTAATATGGTAGCCACCGTATTGATTAAAAAATTTTATCTAACTATTTTTTAAAATGGAAGCGGCTACATCCGTATAACCCTTGATCATTTTGTGCCAAGTCAACTCTATTCGTAGGCTACGACGACGAATGTCTTGATATTATCAACATTTTAAAATTCAAATTTCATCTGTGGGGCCCGCGGATATCAATGCCCACGATTTAATCAAGACAAATACAATCACATACAAACTCCTTCGGTCCCAAACAATCAACGGTTAAGATTTAACCAAATCAAATACAGTAACATACACATTATAACACTGGGTAAAATCCCCCTCCAACAGATAGATACAAGCAATATATCTATATAATATCACAGGGTGTTTATTGCAAAAGGACATTCACTGTCTCAATTATTTTCTCTCTCCTCAAAACCTTCTCCGACCACCGTCCATGGCGTCGCCGGCCGATTTACCGGAAAATCTAACCAGAGAACAGTACGTCTACATGGCGAAACTTGCAGAACAAGCCGAACGGTACGAAGAGATGGTGAAATTCATGGAAAAGCTCGTAATCGGACTAACGCCGGTGTCGGAACTCACCGTCGAAGAACGTAACCTACTCTCCGTCGCGTACAAAAACGTCATCGGATCTCTACGAGCGGCGTGGCGAATTGTATCTTCGATTGAGCAGAAAGAGGAATCGAGGAAGAACGATGATCATGTAGTGTTGGTGAAGGATTACAGATCTAAAGTTGAAGATGAACTTACGGAAGTTTGTGGTGGAATATTGAAGATTTTGGAAGCCAATCTGGTACCGTCGGCTTCTAGTGCTGAATCGAAGGTGTTTTATTTGAAGATGAAGGGAGATTATCATAGGTATTTGGCGGAATTTAAAGTCGGTGATGAAAGGAAGGAATCTGCTGAACAGACTATGAATTCGTATAAAGCTGCTCAGGTTTTCTTCTTTTTTTACTTAATTGAATTTCGTGTTTATATTTTAAGATTTCTGATAATTATGTCAAATTTTGATAGAATTATTATCTATTACAATTACTTTTTATGTTTATTTATATTAGCTGATATATGTGTATCGGTCTAAGTATACTTTTAGTTAGGGCTGCGAATTAGATGAGCTACGGCTCGACAACTTTAGGCTAAACTCGAGTTAGGCACAAAGAGGACTCAAGATCGAATCGAGCTTGTATTGAAAAGTTTGGATATTTAATTTAAAATTATTTTTCATTATCGAACTTTTTTTTTAGTATGGAAAATAATTGGTAGATTTAAAAATATGCCTAGTAATAAGGTGATTGAGACACACAACACAATTGAAGGTAAAGACGAGGAAAGAAAAAATTGGCTAATAGTGTGTCAAATGTTGAGTGGAGTAGGTATACTTTTAGCCTTTTAGGCAAACGTTTTATGGATATAGTAATAACTATATCTAATAAGTAATAACAAAGCTCCTTTTTAATATATAAGAACTATAATAAAAGTTGACCATTGAGTCAAAAATTCTTATTATACTAGTATAACACTAATATCATTTGAAAATTTCAATGTATTGTTATATATCTACTTTAAATACTTACATATTAAATCAAGTTTTGAAAATTCTGTAAGAGCTTGAGTCGATGTCTTATAAGCAGCTAGGTATTGTTATTTGTATAAAGATATAGTAGCCTTCCTATTTCTTTAGTCTTCATGTGAGAAATCCTTACTCGGCTCCCATGTAGATAGCTTGTGCTGGAAATCTCTGTCAAAAATATGGTGTTCCTTTTCGCTTGTTTCGAGAAATATATTGATCAATTCCGATTCTTTCTTTTTCTCTTGATTCTTTTCCGATCGAGATATATGGATCCTGTTCACGGATTAGGTGTTTTGGTCATCTTCTAAATTTAGGAAAAGTTGTTTTGATTCTTGTTGCTAATGCATATAATTCTTGTGTAATACCACTATAAATGGATAAAACAGATTTAGTAACCATTTGAGCTATAATCAGTGAAGCATGATGCAAGTCTCTAAAAAAGGATTTTATCAAATTTGGATAGAGTTGGTAGCTTATCTTATTTTAAGTACCTTATTACACATATTTGGTAGTAAGGTGACATTTTTTTATGTGGAATTGTATTTATTTATTTTGAATTTACATATATTTTGAAGGATATCGCTGAGGCGGATCTGGCTCCAACTCATCCTATTAGATTGGGTCTGGCACTTAATTTCTCGGTGTTCTACTATGAGATTCTCAATTCTTCAGACAAGGCTTGTAGCATGGCAAAACAGGTTAGACATCATCATGACTATTTCAATCTTGTCTTTCTCTTTCTTCTTTGAATAATTCTCTTATATTGTAGGTTTTGTTAATCACTTATGTTACATCAGTTGTGATTTCAATATTTATTATTAATACTATGTTTCCGTACTTGGTAGGGCTAAAGGTGGTCAAACATGATTTTTTTAATTGATTAATAAGGTAGTTAGGCATTGACTTTGTATGTGGTATGTAGTATAAACACTTGATCTTTGGGAAATATTAAAGGCAACTATATTTTAAAATTGAAAAATGAGTCACTTAGAGGTGTACATGTTCTCAACCTTGTTTAGAAGTTTTAGGCAGCTCATATGTTGGACATCTTTGCGATGTTTATATAATTATCTATTTAGGTTAATAAAGCCGATTAAGTGAGTTGTTTCACATTGCCAAAATGAAAAGCCTTTAATGATAATTTTTTTAAGAAATCCTTTCCAACTAAATGGACTTTTACAAAATTATAAAGGTTTAATATCTGTAAAAAAATAATAATAATATCCACACACAGATCCATCTTTATGCAATTATGCGTAGACATATGTGTATCATCATCGTATACATATAATATAAATATAAAAATAAATGTCGGTGTCTACATATGTATATGTATGTATATAAACTATGAAGATAACTTATTCTTTTTGTTTGACATTAGTTTGTATATGTTTGTATAGATAATATAAATGCCGGCTCCTTGTTTGTTAGGATTTATGCCAGATACTGGAATTTTGTGTTAATAATTTGTTAAAAAAAATTAACGTACACACACGACATACAGTAAAACCAATAGGACTTGTCTTTAGTATTTTGCTTTTATATAAACAAGTTAAACAACAAAAAGACAGGATCTCAATTTGTGTTACTTGTGACTATTGGATTCATGGTTTCACTATAACTGGCAAAATTTCAGATTGTTGAATTTTGTCAATAATCGTTAGCTTTGGTTACTAGATCAATATACGTATATGTTCTTGTTATCTCAACACTTGATGTTCTTAATAAACACTCATTAGCTCGAGGATCTGGTAGTGTCTTCTACTCTTCTATGATTTGCATAGCCCAATGTGGCTAGTGCTTGCATATTTGTTATTATTCCTGGTTTTTAAATCTGTATAACCTTTCTTTCTGTGGGAATTGAACGTTCAGGAGTTTGTCAAAAGTCCATAAGTTTAGGGTTGTTGTTTTTTCTTGTGAGTAGGCATTTGAGGATGCGATTGCTGAGCTGGACACATTAGGCGAAGACTCCTACAAGGATAGCACTCTGATTATGCAACTACTGAGGGACAATCTCACTCTTTGGACCTCAGATGCACAGGTCAACCTCTGAATTTTCCGAATAATAAAATTTTGCAACAAATAAGGAAGATCCACTTTAGGTTAAAGGAGTTTAATGGGAGAAATTCTGCTGTCTGTCTTTTATATTTTTATGCTCACACGTTGTGTTTGTGGGGTGCAGGACCAGCTGGAGGAGCCATAGATATATAAAATGGCGTAGAAGAAGGAAGCATTATGGTTGTGTCTACTGGGAGGGAGGTGGGCGTGGAATGTCATTTGTTTCTTTTGAACATCATCATGTCGTTGCGTATTTTAAAAACACAATTTGCATTTTATAAATTTCTACATCGTTTCCCAATCAGTTGCTCATCATGTATTTTGTTCGCAATGGTGAAATGTGATTTGGGAAAATTATAAATTCACGTACCTTATGCCTCCAACCCGTCCTCTTAAGTCTTAACCAGGTGAAGATGACACGTGTGCTATTTGTTTTTTGAAATCTTTTATCATATTTTCGTTCTATTGATCTTTTGATGAATTATCATTTATCATCTTTTAGTAAAAGGATGACCAATGAGGAGAATTTTGTGGCTGATGCCGCAAAGGTGATTGAAATGACTGATCCTGTAGGGACCGATCGTCTTTGGACCTGACTGATCTCAATTGGTTAAACCTATAAGAGTGCAAGTCCAAGATGGGAATAGCCTGTCTCCATGTGTTTTCTTCGATTAATGGAGTCTGCTAAACATAAACATTATGACTACAATAATTAAAATTCCAACATTCATGAAAAAATGGTTACTCTTTTCAATTGTGATGAAACCGCCAGTCAGATGTAGTTAAATAGTGAAATAATAACATAAGTTGTTTTTTAATTGTATCCTATCTTATTTATTTACTTCTTACTTATATGTATATTTCTTATATATAACAAATTTATCCATTTTACTCGTATGGATCGATCACTCTCTGAGCACACATATGTTGACATGAACTGATGTCCAGTTTTTTTCAAGATATGTTAACATCCTACAGTATTGAATGAAATGCATCTTACGTTTATTTCCAAAGGTCCATCGATTGCAACGACTCAAGTAACTGGTTTCAAGTAACTGTGTAAAAGTCGTATAGGAGTCATGCCTATCATGTGGAAGGAGGAAATTTCTCTCGCTTATATGATAAATAAAGACATTTTATATGAGTTGTACAAACCGAGAAGACCCAAATCAGTCAGAAATTTTCTCCGGTTCATATGATATACGACCTTACTTGAAATGATGTGTTCTGTATTCCTGAAAAGAAGGTTTGGTTTTTGATTTAAAAAAAACTGAATTACCGATTGGGTTTTATTTTTTTTCAGAAAAACCGATCGAAAAAACCGAACCGACGCATACGTAAAAGAATATATGCTTAAAATTTTATACTTTAGATTATAGCTTTATAATTTGTATTGATATAGACTTCACATTTATATAATTTAAATCGCAATAAGTTGGACCATTTAAAAAGATATTGTAAGCACATGACATGATACTATAGAGATGAACATAACCAGTTTTTTGGCCAAACCGGTTGGGTTGGAAAACCGAACCGGTTTTTGGTCAACGGTCAAAAACTAGTTTTGTCAAAAACAGATTTTGCCAAAAACCGATTTGGAACCGAACCGGTTTTGGAGGGTGAAAAACCCAAACCGAACCTACCCGGTTTGGGCCGGTTTGAACCGGTTCGGGTTCAAAAACCGGTTTTTTCTATATAATTATGTTTTTTTTCAAGCGTTGAGCATTTTAGTGAAAAATAAAGTAATCTTCAAATTTTTTTCGATAAAATACTAGTACATTAGGAATGGAAACATAACTTAAAAATAACTTAAAACAAAGTCTTCTAAATCTTCCTAAAAATATTATTGAAACCAATAATTCTATATAATTAAGTATTTTTCGAGCGTTGAGCGTTTTAGGGAAAAACAACGTAATCTTCAATTTTTTTTCGATAGAATACTAGTACATTAGGAATGGAAACATAACATAACAATAACTTAAAACAAAGTCTTCTAAATCTTCCTAAAAATATTGTTGAAACCAATAATTCTATATAATTAAGTATTTTTCGAGCGTTGGGCGTTTTAGGGAAAAACAACGTAATCTTCAAATTTTTTCGATAAAATACTAGTACTTTAGGTATGGAAACATAACTTAACAATATCTTAAAATAAAGTCTTCTAAAACTTCATAAAAATATTATTGAAAATAAAAAGTCTATATAATTCAATCTTCTTCGAGCGTTAAGCATTTTAGGAAAAAACAACGTAATCTTCAAAATTTTTTCGATAGAATGCTAGTACATTAGGAATGGAAACATAACTTAACAATAACTTAAAACAAAGTCTTCTAAATCTTCATAAAAATATTCTTAAACAAATAAGTCTTCATAATTCTTCATAATCTTCAAAATCTTCAAAATTTTCAAAATCTTTAACTTTTATTAATCTTCAATTCTTCTAACATTTTCAATTTGCGTAGTCTTCAAAGGTCGAAATCTTCTTCGGAGGTAGGCTCTCGCGAAGCTTCACCGAGAGCAATTTCTTCATCGGAAAGTGATATTACCATACCCGCTTCCACCTCGACATCGTGTATATCTCCTTCGTATTCCATTTCACCTTCAAGACTTGAAACGTTTTGTATACGTTCCGCGGCGTCTAAGTGATCCTTTAAGCAAATACACATCTCTAATGAGGTCGGTGTGAGTCTTGTTCTTCGTATAGTTAATACCCTGCCACTAAGAGAAAAAGCGGATTCCGAAGCTACCGTAGAAGCTTGGACGGTTAGTAAATCTCGGGCCATGATGGTTAGAATGGGAAATTGAGATTCCCTCCCTTTATACCAAGACAAAATATCAAAATATGCGAATTCTTCGGGTCCCATTGAGGCTAAAAAATCCGTTCCGGTATATCTCCCATATTCGCTAGTGGCCCTTTGGTCACTATCACCCCTTGCTCGTTTATGGTTTTCTTGTCTTAAACTATTATATAAATTAATCATTGGATCTCGAGAAGAAGATGAACCAAATATTGTGGAAGCCGAACTAGAAGAAACCATTGTTGTTGAACTATATTTTTGAAAATAATGGGTAAATAAATCTTTAAAAGATTTGTTAAAATAGTCTTTTGTATTTTGTGCAAAAAATGGGTCATCATCATTCAAATCCAAATCGTTACAAATGTTATCGATAAACAATTCCACCCCGAAAATGTTCAAACATGGGTTTAATGCGGCGGCACAACTAATTACCGGTGGCATTTCTTTAAAATATTTTCGTAGTTTTGTTTTCATGGGAGCCACCATTATTGCATATACATTACCACAAAATTCGTATTCGCTTAGTTTTGAACTCATTAAAAATATTTGATTAAGTACCAAATGACTCGTGGGATAATAAACACCCGATAATAAAGTAGTTGCGGTTTTAAAAACTTTGAGCAATTCGGTTATCTTTTGAATAACCTCCCAATATTCGGAGGAAAATGGTGTTGCAAGACCTTTTTGAACAAGTTGATCATGAAAAACGTATAAAGTGTCGAGTTAGCATAAACCACATACAAACATGTTGTTAGTCGAATTCCATCTTACGGGCATGTCCCAAGTAGGGGTTAAAAAAATGAAATCCGTTTCCTTACACAATCTCATATAATGTTTGTATCTAGCCTTATGATGCGTGTTAAGTTGCCGTTAAAAATACAACTTTTAATTGAATGGAAATACTAATGTTAACTTAAACACAACCAGGCAAGAATACATGTTCGTATTATAGTATAGCTTTGGTAAGACCGAGTCGAACCACAGGGAATCTGAGTAAATTAAATTAATTAATTAAACCTAAATTACAAATTACAAATAAATAAGGGGTGCGTTTTAGTTCCGTACGAACGTATATTTAATAAGAAAACTAAATAAAAACAATTAAAAACAATTATAAGATAGAAATGATAACTAAGGATAATCAGATAGGTAAGCATGTATTTACTTATATTTATTGATTTCTCGATTCAGGTTTCAAATATGTTTATAGATTGTTGATCATTTATTATGGTGATTTCAACTAAAATTGATAGCCTCCTGTTAAGGTTAACTGATCTCTAATAAACCTTACATTAATACTAGATTCTCTTGAATACACTGAGGCGTGTTATCAACATAAGATTTATGCTATTAAAACTATCAACAGATCATTAAGATTTATTCAGTGACTTTGTATTAACGTAAGTCTATAATTATTGGTTTTCTAATTATCACACCAATTAGGTTGTATTAATTGCTATTGGTCTTAACCTATTACCGGTTACAGTCTCAAGCCACAATTAACTAATAAATTACTTAATTGCAAATAATCTATCAACTCATACAAACGTTAGTTCTAGCATAAGTCTCTTGACCACGTTAAGTAACAATTAATAAACTCACAATCGATATGGATCGTTCAAACAAACTCAATAACCATTCATAATTAAGATCAACATAAACATATAATGAAATCTTTATCTAAAAATCATTCATCTAAGTAAATACAATAAAGAATTAGTTCATAATTAAAGTAAGATAGATCAAATCTAAAAACAAGTTATTACACATTGCAAATAGAAAAGAATAAGAATCAAATCTTAATAACCGAATCGAATCTTCGTTAGGGTTGAAAACCTTCAAACCCTAGCCTCCTCATCGCCCTTAAAGTCGACCTTTAAACCCTAAAATCGAATTAAGAATTACTTAATTCGTATATTAATTGTATGATATATGGTTTGGTAATGGCCCTATTTATAGATTTCTGGCTCGCAAATCCAACCGCCGGTTGGAATCTTCAGCCGCCGGCTGGATTGTAATTTTACCCGTTATCCCGGATTTTGATCCGCGCGCTCGACCGCCTTCCTGATTTAGGTTCAACCGGCGGTTGAAAGCTTCAACCGCCAGCTGAACTTGCATTCCAGAATCTTCTGCCAGCCGAGCTGGGCTTCTTCTTGGGCCTCCTTCCTTCATTCTTAATCCGAGTTTTAATCTTTATTTTGGCCCAATTCCTCATATCTTATGGGTTTATTTTCTTTTCAAGCCCAATCTTTTTGGGTCTTCAACATTTTCTTTATTTTTTCAGTCTTGAGCCCATTTTCGTTCCTTTTCTTTATTTCTTTATTTTAAACACCTTTCTGCAAATATAAATGAAATCAGTAGTATATATAAATAAATTACAATGAAAAGACTTTAAAAATAAGGGAATATTATTATATAAATATGACATTATTTGATATTATCACCTTACCCGAACAAAATATATCTTGTAACATAGTTTTATACGCGTTTTTTAATACGCTTATTTCTCCAACCGCTAGTCCATCTTGCACAACCAAGTTAATGATGTGTGCAACACATCTACTATGGTAGAAAATGTCTTTCTAAGGTGGTTCGTATTTTAGTATTAATCTTTGAACGCGTTTGTATTATTACTTGCATTATCAAACGAGATTGAAAAAACCTTTTGTTCTATTTTAAACATTTTCATTACATCTCGTAACATGTAAAATAAGTTTTTACCCGTGTGAGGATAGTCACAGTTTTTCAAAAGCAATGCTACGTTTCATCATTTGCCAAGTTACGGGATCAACCCAATGCGCGGTAACACAAAGGTACGAACGGGGCAAACCATGAGGAGCCGACCAAACATCAGTTGTTAATGATACACTTGTATTTAAGTTTTCAAAACCGATTTTTAGTTGACTTTTATCATTTTTCCACAATTTAAGACCATCACGTCTAAGAGTAAGACGACTTACATGATTATATCGCGGTTGAAGAGTATTTTGAATGACCCTTGTAAGCCGAGGGTTGTCGAAGTGGTTGAACGGTAAAGTTTCTTGAATCACAAAGCCGGCAAATGCTTCTCGACACCGTTCTGCTTCGTATGTAAAAATACCCCAATCCCGTGACATGGTTACTTGACCTGACTCCGGATTACTTCTGACTCCATCACAATACTTTGTAGCATGTGATTTCAACGTTGAGTTGGAGTCGGCTTTCAAAACTTTCTCGCAACGTTTATTAAATGTCTTAGTCGAACCATCCGACAACAACACTTTGTCGTAGTTACACCAAATCTCCGGATTTCGTTTGGTTACCAAAACTTGAACAACAGTTGGTGCATTTGAAGAACCAACACCGATGGAAGTTGAAGAAGATTGAGTTGCCATTTTGAGAGCGTTTTGAGAGTGTTAGAGAAGTTTTTAAGAGTTTCATACGTAAATCGTAAGCGTTTTGAGTGTTTAAAGACTAGAATTAGCAAGATTGAGTGTTTTGACTAAACCATACCCAAGGTATCTATTTATACTAATTTTAGGATGGAAAATGGTAAAGAAAACAAAACAAAAAAAAACGGTCACAAACGGTCCAAAAATACAAAAAAAATGACTAGTTGTGTGCAGCTCCAAAAACCGGTTCCAAACTGATTTTTCTAACCGGTTTTTCAAACCGGTTCGCCAACGGAAACATCCAAACCGGTTCCCAAACTGCCAGTTGACCGGTTTCGGTTTTCGGTTTTTTTCCCGGTTTCGGGTTCTGACCCGGTTTTTTTGGTCACGCCTATGATACTATGATTTGTTTGGATTAATTTATTCGGCTGGAAAAAAAGTAGCAAAAGTTAATGGGCTTGATTGGTCTAGGCCCAAAAAACGTCAAAACAAGAAAAACCGAAAAAACTAAAAACCAAACAATAAAAATCGAACGATTTCGATTTTAAGTTTTCAAAAAATGAAGTTTATTGTTCGGTTTTGGCCAAAAACAGACCCAAACCGACCCATCGGTATCAACTTCAAACCTCTAAGTTAAGAAAGGTTATAAATGATATTCCAGAGATGACTAGGAAAGGTTATAAATGGTCACCGGTGTACTCATGTTAGGTTGTATATACATCTGAGTTAAGAAAGGATGTCCTCCACTTTTAACTCAAACAGGAAAAAATCTTATTCGTTTATTTATTTTACAATTCAATCATTTCACATCAAATTTATTGTAACACTATTTATCAAATAAAAATTTTAAATTACATTTCTCTTATCTTAACTACATATAAAGAATCAGGTAGAGTTCAGAGGAGCATCACCTTTATGAGTGGAAAGGAGAGCAGGTTTTTGACTAATATTAAAGTGACACCTGTCACCCGCGATCCTCCCCTTTCCTACCACCTTGGAATATTTTTCATTTTTGAAAAAGTTGTAGACCTGCCAGAAAAATTGTTCAAAATTTTTTAAAAACACATCCATTCAAAAAATCTAATAATACGCAAGATTCCGTACAAAAAAATTAAATGCAGTGAAAAATTATAAAATACAATAAACTAGTATTAGTTATTTTTTTATTTCAAGTATAAACCCAAGCTTTACAATTTCATATAAATGATATAAAAACGTAAATGCAGTATAAGAAATGTAAAATGCAGTGGATTTTACCAGATCTAAAAAGTAGATCTGAAAACTAGATGAAACGTAAAATGAAGTAGAAGAAACATAAAATGCAATGGAATTTTTCAGATCTAAAAAGTAAATCTGAAACTAGATGAAAAGTAAAATGCATTAGTAGAAACGTAAAATGCAGTGGATTTTTTCAAATCTAAAAAGTACATCTGAAAATTAGATGAAACGTAAAATGCAGTAGAAGGAAAACGTAAAATGCAGTGATTTTTCCAAATCTACTTTTTCAAATCAAAAGTAGATCTGAAATGGAGTAATTTAAACGTAAAATACAGTGATCTTTTACAAATCTATTTTTCTAGATCTAGATCCGAGAAAGTAGATCTATATCTACTTTTTTCAGATCTAGATCCGAGAAAGTAGATCTAGATCTACATTTTCAGATCTAGATGGCGAAGGTGGTGGTGGACGGTGACGGTGAAGGTGGTGGACGGTGAAGGTGATGGTGAAGATGGTGGTGAACAGTGAGTGAAGGTGGACGGTGAAGGTGGTGGTAGCGTCGAAGGTGAACGTTGAAAGTGGTGGTCGTGGCGGTGAAAGAGGAGCGGTAGTGGTGGTGGTGACTAGGGGTGTTCATAATAATCCGAAATTGGAGAACCTAACCGCAAACCGGGTTAACCGCACCGAATTTTAGGTTAATTGAATCGATTTTTTTTATTTTCTGGTTTCTGTTAACTGAACCGGCATTTTTTTCGGTTTTCGATTTCGGTTTCGGTTCACACTTTGGGGATAACTGGTTAACCGAAAAATCGAAAAATTTAAATAATTATTTTTAATATGTATATTTCTAAATATAAATATATACTTAATTTTATGACATGGATGTTGGTAAAACTATAAAAGACTAGTATATATACTTATATTGATATAGACTTATTATAAATCAACATTATTAACTATATTTGTAAAAAGGTGGAATGTATCTTTGTAAAAAGTGGGGGATCAAGATTGAAGGGTATATTTTTGTGAAGTGGCTAATAATTTTTGGTGAAAAAACTTTAACTTAGATAACTATATCAGTTTGCAAGTTACGGATATGTATTTTTAGTAATTTGGTGGCATATTTTACTATAAATATTCGCCAATGGATGTTGATATGTATTTGGATATATGTTAAGACTTAACAAATATATTTTGATGAATGTGTATTTGTGTACTATTCTTATTTTTAATATGATAAGTAGATAAGAGTCGGTTAGTTGGTTAACCGCATAACCGAACCATAAAAGTCGATTAACCGATAACCGGTTAACTAAACTTTTCGGTTTCAATTTAGGTTCAAGAAATTGGTGAACCGGATTTTCGGTTAACCGAACCTCTGGTTAACCGTCCGTGAACACCCCTAGTGGTGACGGAGGAGCGGCGGTGGTGGTGGTGCCAGAGGAACAACGGTGAAGCAGATGGTAGAGACGGTGGTGGTGGTGACGGAGGAGGGGAGATGGTGGTGGTGACGGTTGTGTGAATCTGTTGGTGGTGACGGTTGTAGATGTTATTGTAGGGGTGTGTGTGTGTTTTAGTGTATGTGTTTTTTAGAAAGAGAGAGAAGTAGTGTGTGATTGTGGATGAGATGAAAACCGAAAATATAAATTGCAATTAAGTCCCTCACCCGAAAATAATTGCACATGGATCCTTGAGTGGGGTGGCTTAATCTTGGCCGTTTGTAGATGAATGGACGATTTGAATGGAGCTACTCCTCCTGCCTTTCGTATGGGCCCAACCCCTTTGTTCCCCATTATAAAGAATCTTCATTATTGTCTTAAAATTAGACTCAATAATGTTTAAAGACTAAATTGCCCTAAATTAATTAATTATCTCAACCATTTTCAAATTAACCATTGTTTTCTAACATATATTTAAAACAACCTTCCATTTTAAACTTTGCACATCATACTCTAAAATATTAACATATCATTTTGATGAAACTTTTATAAAATTAAATAAAAAAATGACCAATTCATTAGACGCTATCACTTGTGTAAAATTGAATGTTTGACATTATCGTTTTTTTCCTTTCTTCACAATGATAAATTTATTTATAGTATATATAATCAAACGTATAGATCTATTCGTTACTGCGTGCGCAGGTAGAATGCTAGTATACAAATAAACAAAACAGAAACTATAAAACAGATCACAAAAAATATATTAGTAAAACAAACTATTTGAGATCTTTGAAATTTATATCATATTGAATTAATTATTAGTTTCTAATTTTCACAATTACTCTAGCTAAATAATTATAAAATTAATTATTTGAATGATTAGCTAATATAAAGTTGGTATAAATAGATTAACTGAAACAACGTTCATATGCAAATTTAGTGTAAAATTAATTGATATAAATTAGTGTAAGCAGTCGGTATTTTTATTGGAGATTTGGGTCTGATTGACGTCGAATTTTTTAAGCTTTTAAATTTGAAGAAAAAGCTCCTACAAAATACAAAGCCTTATTTGGTGAAGTACGGCTAGAGGTGAAAACGAGCCGAGTCGAGCCCGAGCTCGCCTAGGCTCGAGTTCGGCTCGTTTAAAATTCAGTAAACTCGAGCTCGAGCTCGGTTCGTTTTTAGTCTAGTATTTAAAGATCGAGCTCGGCTCGTTTAATATTATATAATCTCGAGATCGACTCGGGCTCGGCTTGTTTGTTCCATAATATTATTTATTTAATTATTATTTTTTAATCTATAATACTTATTTATTTTTTTGTCTAATTTTTAACTATATATAATACGATTAACTATTACTATATTAAGTATTACATATGTAGATTATTATTATTATATTATTACATATTATATTGTTATATAAAAAATTATTAATGCATATGAATGAAAAGCTCGTTTAGGCTCGCGAGCTTGTTCGAGCTCGATATAAGGAGCTCGAGCTCTAGCTCGTATATCAAACGAGCTCCAAACTATGACGTCGATCTCGTTTAGACTTGGCTCAAATTGAACTTTTAACGAGTCGAGCTCGCTTAGCTCGCGAGTTGTCTCGACTCATTTACAGCCCTAAGTACGGCTTTTAGCTTTATCTGAAAATTAAGCGCTTCAAATGAAACACTAGTACCAAAAGCGTTCAAAATTTGATAAAAGTTTCAAAACTTAAAATTTCACACTTGTCCCTAAATTATAAAGGGAAATTAATTTTTTACCATTTTTTAACTACACATAAAATTTTACCAAAATTTTTTTTTTTATTAAAATTATACCCAACCCGAATGCAAAGCGCAAATTGCGCTTTGGGTCCGGAGCTAAATCTTTGCGCCGGCCTTTTCTTGCTGGGTACGAGAGTCTGTATGCGGGGTGCAAAGGGATTTTGATCTTTGCATGTAGGCTATTGTGTTTTGCGCCCTTATTTTTGCGCTTTGCGCCACCATTTTTGCGCTTTGCGCCTACCTTGAATATTTTGGGATATATTGCTTTATTGTTATCCGTTTTGGATAAAATTTTCTGAGATTTTCGAGTTTTAAAATTTATTTACATACTATATCCATAAGATAAAATTATCATTAGCTTATTTCACAAAATCATATAACATTTCTCTCACTTCTATTTAGTTAAGAAATAAAAAAAAAAAAATTGGTTGATAACGGCTTCTCTCAAACGCAAAACAGATCCATCATCATCAAAATGCTATATGCAAATAGATATAAACTGTATATACAAAAGTCACCAAATAGAATACATCACTTTATGCAGTC
Source organism: Gnaphalium uliginosum (assembly GCA_963930675.1). Classification (NCBI taxonomy): domain Eukaryota; kingdom Viridiplantae; phylum Streptophyta; class Magnoliopsida; order Asterales; family Asteraceae; genus Gnaphalium; species Gnaphalium uliginosum. The sequence continues at coordinate 26,934,467 of OZ005681.1, forward strand.
ATTTTCCCAGGGACGATTGACAGTATCCGCAGCGGGCGTGAATAATCATAACGTGCCCTGAAAAATAGATCCATCATCATCAATCTATACTGCCAAGCTATATCTTTGGTCGACCCACTCACCTTGCAGTCTAGTTTACAAACCACCTTCTCCATGTTGATGCACACCAAAACTCAATAGTTGCCTAGTGGGCCTTTCTACTGAGGACAACCCGGGTACAAACGGTACAAAAACAACATGGTCTTCTGTGTGTAGTTTTACTCGTGACCACCGTGTGTCCAAAAATCTATGGCGGCCAAATAACTGGGAAGGCAATCACCCAATACCTCTAAACCCTCAAGAATCTCCTCATATGCACCACAATCCACAAGGCTTATCATATACCGTCACATCAAACTCAATAAGACCCAGCACCAATAGGATCCAGTAGGTGGCCCTTGGGAGGTAGACGGGGATCAGTATCTGCGTATGTCTTTTAAAGTTCATATGTTAATGGATAACAATTGTCTATTTAGCCAACACAATATATTATATACTTACATGATGAGACTCTCACCATGCTGGGTATAGGTCACGACTACCTTCTACGTACGCCATACAATGCTCATAATCAACATACTCGCCTTTATAATCTACATATAGTTTTGAATCATTCTTCTTCTTCTTGATTTGCTCATTTTTCTTTGTATTCCTTGCAGGTGCATCCTTGTCATACATCAAGAAATGAGTAATCATTTTCATAAATCCTATAAAGGTCCACCGAAATAACACTGAAAGCTGACTTGGTTGTGTCTATATCATGTACCTCCAAGTCATTAACATATACTACCAACCTTAGATATGCTATAAACAAGAAAAAAAATATCAACATAAACATGAATTCAGAGTCTCCCCATGAAGTCAAAGTATCCGTTGTCATGCTCTTCGTACAATCGTCCCCAGAAATCCTTTGCCAAATCAATATTGGGAGTAAATCTACAAAAATAATCGCCATCCAGATATAACTCGCGCACAGTGGGTGGTACTGCGTTGACCCTACGCGGCGGTGGCGGATTTGGTGGTGCAGGAGTGAGAAGGTGAGTATCCGGTTATGTAAACTGGCCAATATCTCCTCAATCGGCTAACCATTATCATGTACCTAGGCCTCATTAACCCGTTGATTGGTGATTGGCTCAACAGGGTGGCCCTTTTCATCGGTAACCACCTGATCAGTGATCGGTTCAACAGGGTGACCCTCACCATCGACGGCCAAATCTACCGGTGAATAAGGCTCCAAATCCTTGCATCTCTCCAAACGTCTCTTCACAACGTGTTTATTCCCCAGTGTCCTAATTAACGATAACTTAGGCAGGTTAATCGTCGCTCTCGCAGACTACGACCCAAAACAAGTGGCAACGAGATGTGGCCCGCAGAGGCTGGTAATGTGTCAGATATATATCCATCATCATCGTCGCGCTGAAAATCCATAAAATTAGGCGTTAAACACTAAATAACGTAACATATAATTTGTAATCAACATCTTATTAACAACTTAATACCTGATCTAATAACCTAGCAATGGTGGCATCCTATGCGTCCACCCGTTTAAGTAATAAGGAAATGGTGGCATCGTACTTCTTTATACGCTCTCGTAAGGTGGCTACCTCCCGCTCTAATGCCGGTTGAGATGTGTGACAGCGAGTAATCACTGTTCCAGGAGTATAAATAATAGGTTGCTCGTCCTGATGCGAAGAAGGATCAGCATGATCAAATGGAATGCGATAAGATGGGGGGGGGGGGGGGGAAGATATGTGATACTGATCCTTCTGACTGGTCCGAGCCTTCTTCGTAGGTTATTCAACATCATCTTAGGTTAGCTGCTTGTCGAAGAATCGACAACTATTAACCCACCCGGGACATGATGCCTCAATCTTATTCGACTTCTGCTTCCTCAATGGCCGATGGTCTTTATGGATATCCTTCCGTGGTGAAAAAATAAAATTCTTATTAGCTTTATTTCATAAAAATTGAATATGTCCTTTCTGTAAAACTGATAAACCAACATTATTTCAGCTTTATCAAATTTTCAAACAAATATCTTCAAAGTAATCAATAATATAATTGTCAACTGCCACTAACTACATCACTTACCGGAATGTTCAAAATTGAGATGTAACCTGTCCATTCGACAACCTTCTCGATGCAATCTATCCTTATAAGTTCTCACCACATAAGTCTCTACCTGTAGGCGAAATTCCTCCCATATCCAAATCTAATAAATACAAAATCAAACAAAAAATTAGCATTTCAGGACGGTTAGACATGAATCAAGGATAAATCAATAATGTAATTTTAACAATAAATAATATGATGTTACCTTAAAGGCCCAAACAAAATCGAGCAGCGTGTATTGCATCCCACTCTGACTACACCAGTTGCCCAGAGCTTTTTTCAACTGGGGATAAGTATGATCCTAAATACGAGACCCCCAAGGGTACTCGTTAACTATACTGAAATCCTCAACTAGATGCATAAAATGGTCATCGACAATCTGCTTTGGCTGCTTTCCCATGAACCCCCGCTCCACGAGCAATTTGATACACAACTGCAAACAATCCTCATCCGTCAGTTTCTTCAACCCTTTAAATGTTTCTGCCCGTGCGACCTTGCCCTCAATCTGCTCTATATGTATGTCCTTTACTGACTCTGAGAATACCCGCTGTCTAAATGCAGGGGTGGTTTTAGTAACCTCCTTTGTAATATAATCCACCATCTGAGACTAGGGACCGAACTGAAATCCGGTCACCAAATAAAACTCCCTATGTCCTAATCTGCATAAAGCGGGGCGACCCTTAACCACAACTCCTCACGCTCCTCTGGAGTCTTCTTTAGCACTGGACGGTCACTTCGTGTAAGTCCCTTCGTATAGGATCGATAACGAGGTTATCTGTAAGTATTAAGGTGCGGTATCCCTCAATACTCGTTATAGGATTTATAACGAATTGTTTCGCAATAGTTTAGCGAATCGATTATCTAACGAGCTTTGTATCGATTATAACAAGTGTTAAACGATCAATACCTAGTCTTTACAATACTTTTAATATCTCTGGAAACTCAGGAAATTCGTATAAGATCAAAAGCCAAAAGTCCCTAGGTTTCTAAACCTAACTTTCATATATAACCGTCTCGGTTCGCAGGTTACTGGGCTCTGCAAACTGACTCGGTTCGCAGCCCATCACGGCCTTGCGGACTCACTCAGTTCGCACCGCATTCTTGCCTTGAGAACTGACTCGGTTCGCACCGCAAGTGCTTGGTCAAACGTGGTCAACATTTTTCTGCATTTAATATTTAACTCTAAAATGTTTACCAACCAATATTTCTCATTACAATTCAAAACCAATGTACAAACTTGAATACAATTATCAAAAGTCCTATTACAAGCTAGATCTGTTGTCGCAAAACATGTCCCAACAGACTCCCCCTTGACAATAGCTCTAGCGTCTTTGTCTTCAAGTTGTCTTTGATAATCACTTGTAAATTTTGCTACCCGTATATATCTTCAGCTTTATGCATGTCTTTACCATAGACTGATAATCTCGAGCAACATCTTCCCATCCTTCAATTGCAGTGATCCTATTCTTGTGTAGCATCAATAGGTCAGCCTTTGATAAGTTCATAAGATGTCGACGATCATAAATCTTTAAAATTTCTTTCTCTTCATTTTCAACTTCATCATCAGCTTCAAATATAAGAGTTTCACCAGTCACAGAATCCATAGACCATCTCTTCAACTTACCTAAGATATCTTGAGGCATAGGCTTTAATGGAATCTGCTGTATGCATTTCACAGCTGGATATATTTTCTTCCTTCGACGCCTTCCTGTTCTTTGACTTCTCTCGTTAAGTTTGATTGTCTTTCCGACTCTTGGCTTAATTTTCTCAAATTTCATTGACCAACCCTCAGTCTTGATAATCTTTTCAACATATCTACCAAAAGGATCATTACTGGGGTTATTCAATTCTAATCTAGCCAAGTCTCGAATTTCAAACCTAGGCAAAGAACTGAAGACAGCAAGCTTCTTCTCAAAGTATTGAACTCCGTCAAATCTCTTTATAGCAAAATGCTTCAAATCAGCGTCGTAATACCATCCAATAATACCTCTTTGTGGTACACGCTTTCCTGTGATATCAACTTCACTAATCACAGTCTTTTTCTTTTTCTTTTTCTCCAGAGGTCTATACATCGGATTATCTTTCAGTTTATCCGGAATATCATCTTCATAATCAGAATCAGTTGACTCATCTAGATATTCATCTAAATCAACAACTCTATCTCCATCTTCATCCTGAATAACTACTTTTGTCCTTGATGGGCTCACGATGTGTTCATCTATATTAACATCAAGATCTACTCATTCGTCTAACCCAACATCAGGAATAGAAGTGCAATCTTTAGGAGGTATAAACTCTCCCTCCTCTAGATCATAATTAACTTCTTCATCGACCTCATTGATTATTTCAATATCAAAGTCACTTTCAACATTCATATCTACAAATGATAAACATGACATGAATCAAATGTGAATAATATAATTTCTTTTATTGAAATAGATACTCAATCTAAAAATTTATCATTTCAATCACAAAACGAATAATATTTAATGTAAGTCTTTCATTGATTATAAATATTATTACAATCAATCTAAGAGTACACATCTAAAATTATCGCTTATTCAGTTTTCTCACCAGCATCTGTAGCACCAACATTTTGAGAACCAGCACCACTTCCACCATCACCACTTCCACTTGCACCGACAGACTCCCCCTGAATCATAGGTAGCTCACCAGTCGTTGAAGGACCAGTCGGCTCTCTATCTTTCTGTGCATTGGGATCATCGTCTGTATCTTCATGACTCTTTATCTCCCCTGGAGACGGCTTGTTCTTCAACAAACTAGAGGCAAGACATTCCAGTCGATCAAGTTGGCTCAGCTTATCCTTAGCATCTCTAAGTAAGATCTTGTGAGAGTTCATCAGCTGATTATAAGCTTCGCCTTGAGCCATGAGTGCCGTTGTAAGAGTATTGTTCTGAGTTTCCAAGATGATAACTCGAGATTCCAAATGGGAGATCCTCTCAGACGCTCTAATATGTGTAGAAGGCTAGGAAGCAGTTGCGGTCTGTTGTTCTATCTGTTGGGCTACATCTTTCAAAATTAAGCCAGCAATAATTTGACTAGCCTTTGTAGTCTTAACCACTACAGGAACAGCAGCAATAGGTTCCTCAGCAGGTCTCGATACCTGAGCAATTGGAGCAGACAAATCTCCTATTGTCAGTTGTGAAGTAGCAGAGCGAATGCGCTTTCTGCGTCGAGTCACAAGAGGTTGAACCTCTTCTTCATCCGTCTCCTCATCGATCAAACAATAATCAGGATCTTTATCATCAGCTTTACGCTTGCCTTTTAAAGCAGGATCCATGATTAGTTTGGAACCCTTCAGGATCATTCCAGCAGGAATACCCGACGAAGAAGGACGGTCAAAATCATCATCAGTCTCTTCATCATCAGATGCAGATGCATTAACACCATCCTTGCCTAAGACACCAGAAGGGTCAGCATCTGGTAAACTCCCCTGATCCCGTTTGCCGTCAGGTCTAACGACCTCTGGGTCAACAGCTTCAGGTTCCTGTTTATGATGATATACAATGTATGATAAGAATTTATCTTAAACATCAAAGTATCACTAACAGGATGATAAAGTTTATAAATATACCTGTAGAGGTGCAACGTCATGAAATTGATCTATCTCTTGGAAGATCGGATCATCATTGTGAACCAACACCTCATGCACGACCTAAGCAACTAAATCAAGCAGAATCTGTTGCCCTGGCTGTGCAGCCTGTTGCAAAACATCCTCAATCAGCTCTTGTGGCTCAGGATTTTGAACCACAGCTGCAGGCTCAGGCACGGCACCAACATCCATCCAACCATTGTTTAGTGGAGCCACATAATGCTCATCGATCAGATAACCAAATAGCTCACGCTCTTCTGGTTTGATATGATCAGGACGCTTGGAAGAGTGAAGAAAACAAGCATTGTATCCACGCAAGCCGATAGTGTCAACGTGTAAGTCCGGCTGAAACCCTGGAAGTCCAGGTATGCGATGACGAATGATGAGCATGCAAAATATGGGATAAATCATGAATTTAGATTTAACAGCCCCAGTGATCTGCCCAATGAGAGCCTCGAACAGATATGACGAAAAACTGAATGGTTTGTTGAAAACCAGTTACAGTAGCCCAGATAATAACGAGGGGCTCAGCTCATCATAGCCTCCCTTCTTGTTACCAAAGTTAGTAACAATAACAGTGAAAAGAAACCTCCACTGGCCGATAACAAACGCCTTGACGAACATGCGTCCTCTCTTGGGTCCAGAATAACCCATTCGGCCAAGTACACCCTCAATAAAATCAGTTGAGTACACAGAGGGACCAGCTTCCTGCTCAATTGTACCCAGATGTAAAATCTGTCGCAGATCATCAGCAGAGAAGATAACAGGATGATTATTAACCCTCGTACGAATAACTGGAGGGTTAGCTGCAGCATCATACTTAATGTTTCCCAAAACTGGATCAAAAGGTCCCGTGAAAGAGGTAGAGACTCTGTAATTGCATATCTAATACGTGAACGTGCCACAAACGTGAGCATCTGCGTAAAGCGTGTGGCACCACGTGCATTAATGTCTAAATCAACCAAGACGTTGTGAGAAGAAACAAACGATCTAGGAGCAGCCATTTCTGTAATCATAAGAATTACGCAAACGGCAATTAGCTCAAAGCATAAGACTTATTGAACATTAATTAATTTTAAACTTTAACGTATTGTGAACGTAAATGATCACCAAACATCCAAGTTTACGATTAATTAATAACTTAATTCACTGAACTTAATTGAGCTATTAAGTATACGAGACTTAACTTTCAAGTATATTCTCTAAATTAAATACAGTCCATAAGACGTAGAAATGTAATTAACTTGTTAATTCTAAAATTCTCAAGGTAAAACATATTATACGTGTTGAAGTTACCAACGAAAGGTCTTAAGACTAAGCGTAAAATCCGTAATTAACTTGTAAACCTAAAGTTCTCAACAAAAAGTCAAACTTTTCAACTCGCTCCGCAGGTCAACGAGTCAACTGACCAAGAAAGTCAGTTCGCAAGTCAACTCGACTCGCAGGTCAACGAGTCAACTGACATGGATAGTCAGTTTGCAAGTCAACTCGACTCGTAGGTCAACGAGTCAACTGACATGGATAGTCGCAAGTCAACTCGAGTCGCAGGTCAACGAATCAACTGACATGGATAGTCAGTTCGCAAGTCAACTCGACTCGCAGGTCAACGAGTCAACTGACATGGATAGTTAGTTCGCAAGTTAACTCGACTCGCAGGTCAACGAGTCAACTGGTCAATTCATTTCGCAATACGCAACTGCGAGTCAACTTCAAAGCGTTTCAACTCGCTTCGCAAGAGCAACTGCGAGTCAACTTCAAAGCGTTTCAACTCGCTTCGCAAGAGCGTCTGCGAATCGAATTCAACTCGCCTCGCAGGCGAGACTGTTACCCCAATTTTAACGTAGAAATTAAGGTTCGCGTGTTTTAAAAAACAATCAAGCAATTAGATCATGTAGTATAGACATCGATTAACAGATCCTAGCAATCTCAAGTTCTAACATGCATTAATTCGAAGTGAATCGATAATAAATCAAACCGAAACATCGAAACATAAACCACTCGATTACTCGCTAATTACTCGGTAAAAAGTATGAAATTTACCTCAAACGATGCGTAGTCAAAGGAGGTATAATATCCACGGAGTGAAAACTGTTTCTTGGCCTTGTATATTGAAAATCAAATTAAAGTACGCTCGGTTCGCTTCGCAGAAAGTCGAATTGCAGGGGGTTTTTGGTTCAGTTCGCAGAGGAGTGTGGAAAGTGAGAAATTTGACTCGTTTGACTTGTTCCTTTTATACTCGAAACTCAATTCGCAAGTTTGACCGGTCAATTTCGCAAAGTTGACCAAAAATGCGGAATTAATTTTTTGTATAATTTAAACTTTTAAACGTTGTTACAAGTCAAAATAATAAAATTTCCATTGCGTTTAGGCACATTTATACGACACGAAACAATAAATGCAGGTTAACTTAATTCCAAAGGGTCGAAACTATAAAAATAAAAACTTAATAAAAACATAACGTAAATACCACAAATGAATAATCAAACTAAACAGTGGTATCAAGTACCATTTTATAAATGAAACAAATAATACATATTTTTGGCGTTAACAATTTATCTGCTTAGGGATCATATTAGAAAGAATACGTTGTACTTTATTATTTATTAACAAGTCTAAGAAAATTGTTAGTATACATACCTCATGAAATTCAAAATAAGTTACAGAAAAATTACAACTTAACCATTTATCAACTTATATTTATGAGATTATAACTTGGTTACCTTTATCCACATGATATAACACGTTCTTGAAACACACTTTTATATTAGTTGAGAATTAATTATTCACCAAAGTGAACATTCATTTTTCATAGACAGTTCAAGATGATTACCGATATTATGATCCACATAAACAAATTATACACTGATTTCCAAGCAAACCTTTATTGTTAGTATGCATATTAACCAGTGTGTTCCAATATACGACATACTGAGAAATCAAGTAAAACACATAACACTGTATCTTTAATAGACAAGGTAGAGGTTACTAAATGATGTTCTTTACGTAACATATAACATACCCTTGAGTTTTAAGGTTTGACAAACATCAAACATATTTTGAAGATACTAGTGGTTCTAGATCTGTACTTAGTACAACGGAAGATCCCTTAGTATGAGCAACATAAGTTTGAGACCACTGGCAAAACTAAAGGATTCATGTTTGTATTTAGTACAACAAAGTCACCAGTAGTTTTGCTAATAGCCATATTTCTAACTATTTGTCTATTCATATATTCATAGATTCTTGATAACAGTGTATGGCTATACTATCATTCAACAATTAAGACTTATGTCATACATCATATAGCAGTTCACACTAGATAACACACATGAGAATTAGTGCCTTTTTAAATGCTCAGAAATCATAGCATAATCTGCCTACCAGTACATTATATAATGAAGCTGCCTAGACTTAATTTATTCTTAGCAAATTATAACGTTTGGAGAAAGGTGTATAATAAAATAAATATAAGTAAAGTCCTGGTTGTAAGGATGTAACGTTAATGTGACTTACAGGAATCTACTAATACATCTAACTTAAGACTTATAATTATTATTGTTAAGCTTACTCTCCTAGTGTACTATCATTTCCCAGCAGATAAATACTTAAACTTTTTATGGTTTATATTGTTTTTGTATTTTTTTTATATAGGAGGCGATTCCCCTTAGGTAACAAGCAAATAAATGCCATACGCCAACAAAATAGTTACATAACCTTTAGAAGACTAGTTACTCATGATTCCTCATTCCGTTAAGTTGAACCAATGACTCGAAACGCGCCCTGTCGAAAGCTTTAGTGTATAGGTCTGCCAAGTTATCAATAGAGGGAACTTTGACTAACCTAATAAGCTTCTTCTCTGCACAGTCTCTAATAAAATGATGACGAATATAAATGTGCTTCGTCTTGCTGTGCTTTACCGGATTGTTGGTAATTGAAATGGTGGATTCATTGTCAATCATAATCAGAGTATTGGTAAAATTCAACCCATAATCTCGCAGTTGTTGTTGTATCCATAACACTTGAGAACAACAGCTGCCAACTGCAACATACTCAGCTTCACACGTGAAAATGGCTACAGAGGTTTGCTTCTTGCACTTCCAAGACACGAGTCTACCTCCTAAGAATTGACATCGACCAGTTGTAGACTTTCTATTCTGATTGCATCCTCCATAATCAGAATCAGTGTAAGCAACGAAATCTAAATCTCCATCAGTTGGATAACAAAGTCCCATCTTCGGCTTCCCTTTGAGGTAACGAAGAATTCGTTTAACTGCTTGCATATGAGACTCTTTAGGATTAGCTTGATATCTTGCGCAGACACATACTGCAAACATTATATCAGGCCTCGATGCAGTAAGACACATTAGCGATCCAATCATGACCCTATAGAGAGTAGGATCCACGTCTTTATCATTCAATGTATCAGGACCAAGTCCATGGGCTTCTGGAATAGGAGTGTGATAAACTCGAGTTTTATTCATTTTGAAGCGTTCTAATAGCTCATTGGTATACTTTGTTTGATGAATGAAAAAACCATCTTCTTTTTGATCAACTTGTAATCCTAAGAAGAAATTTAGTTCTCCCATAGCAGACATTTCGAACTTGCTCTTCATAACTTGTTCCAATTCTCTACACATCTTTTCGTCAGATGACCCAAAGATGATATCGTCAACGTACACTTGAACAAGCAGAAAGTCTTTCTTCTTCCATTTCACAAAAAGTGTACTATCAATCTTTCCTCTTGTAAAGCCATTCTCAAGAAGATGTGTTGATAGTGTTTCATACCATGCCCTAGGCGCTTGATGTAATCCATACAGAGCCTTATCAAGACGATATACTCTATCTGGATAATTTGGATCAGGAAACCCTGGTGGTTGAGAAAAATACACCGTTTCCTTGACTTTGCCATACAAGAAGGCACTCTTAACATCCAGCTGAAAAACTTTCATTTTCTTTGATGGAGCAAATGCTAAGAACAACCTAATTGCTTCAAGCCTAGCCACTGGTGCAAACACTTCATTGTAATCAATCCCCTCTTGTTGATTGAAACCTTGAACGACTAGACGAGCTTTATTTCGAGTCACGATTCCCCGATCATCTCTCTTGCACTTAAACACCCATCTAGTTCCAATTGGATATTCACCAACTGGTAAATCAACCAACTCCCAAACTTGCAATTTTGAGAACTGAGACAACTCTTCCTGCATTGCTTCTACCCACGAACTGTCCTTCAAAGCCATTTGAACATTCTTAGGCTCAATTTGTGAGATAAAGCACGATTAGAGTAGTGCTAATTTTTGTTAATTCTTGTTAATTCTTGTTGTCGTCACCGGTTCAAACAGTATATCATCGTCTAGAGTAGTGCTAATTTTTTCCAATGGTGGCATATCCTCATCAGTACTGTACATCTCATCAGAAGTTATTCTTTCCCTTAACTGTCTCGAAGGGGTAAAGATATTATCCATAATTCTTTTTGTAACTTCTGACAACTTGTCATTCTCTTGAGGGTTGTCCACTAAAGGTTGTTGTGTGGCACTAGTTGATGCTCGATTAGGATCCACAAAAGTCTTGTTTTGAGGAGCATTCGATGTTGGGGAGGGGCCAGTATCCCCATCACCAGACAATAAATGCTCAGAGATTGTTGAGTCAACTATGTAGTCACTAATTGGAACATTAAATGACTTAAAGAGATCTGAATAGTCAAATTGCCAATCTAATCTCTTATGTGAGTCATGTGTGTAGCTTGTAACTTCAATGTTGTAAACAATCTCCACACGTCCAGTGACTTTGTTGAATACTCGCTTGTTTGGTGAATTAGGAACATAACCTAGAAAGTATCCTTCGTCAGTCTTCTCACCAAACTTTTGTTAACTACTAGTCTTTAGTAAAGTACACGACACTTCAAAGGGTTCAAATCCCTTCAAGTTGGGTTTCTTATTGTTCAAAAGTTCATAACAAGTCTTGTTATGCTTTTTAACAGTTAGAACCCTATTTAGAACATGACATGCTGTATTCACTGCTTCTGCTCAAAAGATGACCGGAAGCTTTGAATCTGCAAGCATTGTTCTTGCCGCTTCAATTAGAGTACTATTCTTCCTTTCAGCAACACCGTTTTGCTGTGGTTCATAAGGTGCACAGAATTGATGTTGAATTCCTTTGCTTAAACAATAGACATTCAACGTAGAATTCTTGAACTCAGTTCCATTATCACTACGAATACTCTTAACTCGCTTTTTATAGACATTCTCTATCAAATCTAAGAACTCCATAAGAATTCCTAGAGTTTCGTCCTTAGATCCCAAAAAGAATACCCATGAGAATCTAGAGTAATCATCTGTGACAACCAAACAATACCATTTGCCACCTATGCTTCTCTTGCTTATGGGGCCGAAGAGATTCATATGTAGCAGCTCAAAATGCGAGGAGATAGAGTTCACAGTTTTAGACTTGTGTAGTTTTTTGTGCTGCTTTCCATTCATGCAAGGTACACACTTGTCTTCAAATGCAAAACTCTTCTGTGGTACACCCACAACTAACCCATTTTTGGTTATATAGTTCATCTTTCTAAAATTCAAGTGTGTCATCCTCTTATGCCATAGTATTAAATCTGCTTCAGAAGCCTTGGATAATAAACATGTCGACTCCATTGAAGAGGCAGGAACACCTATATTGATAGCATAGATGTCCTTCTTCCTTGGAGCCCTCATCAATATCTATTTTTCGAGAATTACAAGACCCGGCTTCAGGACTAAGGCCTCTGTGTTATTAAAGAGAACAGGATGACCTTTATCACAGATTTGAGAGACACTCATTAGATTGTGAACAAGTTGTTCAACATAATTCACATTCTCAAGAATCAAAGTTCCGTTAGAAACTTTTCCTTTCCCAGTAATTATTTCTCCTTTCTCTCCAGCGAAATTTACTCGATGTTTCAATCCTCCTTTGAAGTCCATCAGTAGACTTCTATCTCCTGTCATGTGTCTTGAACAACCACTATCTACGTACCACCCGCTATCTTCGATCACAGTCTGCTCCTGCACATGATATTTGTACACAATAATTATCAAGAGGGACCCAAGCCATAGCGGTCTTGGATCATCCCTCATCATCAACAAATTTAACTTCTTTAAAGTAACCCTTTTTCCCATCAGGAGCCTTGATTACTTTCGAAGGAGTTTGAGTTTGTTGATGATTGATGGTCTTGGGTCTATGAGGAGAGTTAGAAGTAAACCTCCTTATCTCATAACCTTGGGATTTATATCCTTGCTTACGATTGTAATTGTACCCGTAGTTAATCCCATGTGTACATGAAGTAGATCCATTCTCATAATGACTATGGATTCTACTTGGAGTCCTAAATCTCGACGGTATTTTATCTCTTGATTGATAGACAGAATTATCATTTTGAGTAAAAATCCGTTTAGCTTTAGGTGGAGAAACACTATGTGTTCCTTCCCTTTTTAGAATGCTTACAGGTTTAATAATTGGTCTACTACCCAACCCCGGTTTGGAACTCGACCTGTCTACATTAACTTTAGAAGCTACCGGTGACTTGTCTTTGTTCACCGGTCTTAGTATTGCTTCTCACTTCTTATTAGGACAACAAGAAGCCACATGCCCTTTTTGGTGGCATTTGAAGCACGACTTTTGCTTACGAGACTTTATCTCTTTTGCCTTTTCCAAGTCAGTATGTTCCTGAGACACTGAAGCCTTATTCTCATCAGATGATGGATTTTTAACAACAGGCTTCTCTGCCTCAGATACCTCTGACTTATTAGTTGGATTATTTTAAGAATTAACAGGCACATCAGTCATTTCTAAGTCTATAGAAGTATTAGTGTAATTTGAATTAAATGGAGGGGGTACTTCAGTATAACCCAAACCAGTCACATCCGTTACACTACGTTGAATACTAATTATATGATCTAAAGTTAAGGAAGATGTCCTATAACTTTCAAACTTACGATTTAACTCAACTAACTTCATTTTAGACTCAGCCAGCTCTTGGTCTTTACTAGCAATATCTTTATTTAAGTCTCTTAAGTTTAAATACAGACCATCTATTCGAATAGATTGTTCATTAATAGTGTCTCTAAGTGCGGTCTTATCTGCCATATTAGACTTAATCTTTTCTTTAAGAGCTAATTTATCCTCACTTACCCTACGTACGTCACTTTTTATTAGTTCTAAAGATGAAATAGTCCTATATGATTCTGCATATACATTCACTTGGGACTGCAAACTATTAACTAGTTGACATACATCAGTAAGAGTGAGAATATCAATACATACCCATTTTTTGTCAGTTTGGAGTTCAGCCATTTGAGCCCCAAAGTCTTCAGGACACAGATCCTCCGTTGATCCCATGTCCAGCACATCATCAACAACTGCTGTCACCTTTGTTTCCTGTATCTTCACTTGATACTCCTCCGCAGTTGGCATGTAAGATGTGGATTCAACATTCTTATCTTGATCATCAATTTCAGCCATAAGTGCTTCTTCAGATAAAGCACTCCAATCATAAGAACCATCAAGTTGCTGAACCACCAAGGCTTTGGAAGCTAAGGACGTGCCTTGTTTTACAGGATTTGCAGTTTGCTCAATCTTGGGTCTTTGACATTCCCTAGCAAAGTGTCCATAAGTTGGATAGTTATAACATTTTACTTTGGATTTATCAAAACCCGGTTTGTTACCCACCACTTTCTTACCAGTCTACTTTAGGAAATTTTTAACTCTCCTTGACACCATAGCAAGTTGCCACTGGAGATCCATTTCCTCCAAGTCATCAGGGTCGACTTGATCATAATCCTCGTCAAACTTAGCAGGATCATTAATCTTCCCTTGAATGTAGTTCTCATAGGAAGCAACGAATGAAGCAAGCACAGATAATTGCTGTTCTGCAGATGTCACACTCATAGGCATCTTATGATGCCCTTGAGCTAACTTCTCAGAAGTAGTATTCTTGCTTCGGGTCTCACTTCCAGCTGAAGCTATAAAACATAAATCCTCAGACACAATTTCACCGTTGTCATCAGTAGCACCAACCAGTAATGCAGAGGTGGATGTTGATGAAGCATTTGAGAGACTAGATTTTCCATAGTATAGCCCAGGATCTTATACCTAATCAGAATATGTATCCCTCGTTTTCTTAGTAAAATCATATCCTTTGAGCTTGTCTATAGCCTGCTCCAAAGTCATTCTAGCATACCGTTCTTCATTGTCTTTGATCATAACTCCATACATTTCCCATTTCGGGGGTACCATCAAGAAACTTGTCAGTTTTCTCCCTATCAGTACATGTTATCTCATGATCATCCGGTTCACTTAAGAGATGGTAGTACCTTGTGATGTATGCATCTAGATCTTCTCCTTTCAAAGCTTTAAAGACTGTAAATTGCTTCTTTAGAAGACTCTTTTTACCTTCTTTGACTTATGGACTACCCTCGCATCTTTTCTCAAGAGCTACCCATAGCTCCCTGGCAGTATGAAAAGATTTTAGTTGATGATTGATTTCCCATGGAAGACTCATCTTGATCGACGAATGAGCTTTGTTTTCAGATTCATAGTCCTTTTTCTGCTCATCGTTCATCCGATTATAAGGAATAACCACAGTTACATTCTCAACAGTTTGGGTAGGTGCAGTGTATTCATTCTTGATGCATTCCCAAATAATCAGATCATGGAAACGACAATAGGATTCAAACCTATCCTTCCATCCATAATAGTTTTCAAGTCGGAGCAATTTAGGTGGAACATTAGATTTTCCAACCTCATGGTCCATCTCAATCATTCTACTTAAATCAGACATTTTCGCAAATCCCAGTTCGCAAGTTTAAATTAAAAATTCAGTTTGCAGAATCTCGGTCCGCAAATCTCAGTTCGCAACTCAGTCCGCAAATCTCAGTTCGCAACTCAGTCCGCAAATCTCAGTTCGGTTCGCAACTCAGTTCGGTTCGCAAATCTCAGTTCGCTAATTCAGTTCGGTTCATAAGTCACTTGGCAAATCTCAGTTCGCTTCGCAACTCAGTTCGCAGAATCGGCAGTAAACCCCAAAAACGAAAATTTTAGGTTTTTGAACGTCTAAACCCTAGGATTTCCAACGTAAACAAACCTAAAAACTTCCAGAAACTGATTTTGATCGTTAATACACACTCAGTGCACGTAAAAACAACCCTAAATCTTTCGTTACTAACCTGAATAACCTCGAACCTATGCATATCTAGCCGTAGGCTCTGATACCAATTGTAAGTCCCTTCGTATAGGATCGATAACGAGGTTATCTGTAAGTATTAAGGTGCATAATCCCTCAATACGCGTTATAGGATTTATAACGAATTGTTTCGCAATAGTTTAGCGAATCAATTATCTAACGAGCTTTGTATCGATTATAATAAGTGTTAAACGATCAATACCTATCCTTTAGAATACTTTTAATATCTCTGGAAACTCAGGAAATTCGTATAAGATCAAAAGCTAAAAGTCCCTAGGTTTCTAAACCTAACTTTCATATATAACCGTTTCGGTTCGCAGGTTACTGGGGTCTGCAAACTGACTCGGTTCGCAGCCCATCACGGCCTTGCGGACTCACTCAATTCGCACCGCAGTCTTGCCTTGCGAGCTAACTCGGTTCGCATCGCAAGTGCTTGGTCAAACGTGGTCAACATTTTTCAGCATTTAATATTTAACTCTAAAATGTTTACCAACCAATATTTCTCATTACAATTCAAAACCAATGTACAAACTTGATTACAATTATCAAAAGTCCTATTACAAGCTAGATCTGTTGTCACAAAACATGTCCCAACACATCGTAACTGGAGTAAATGATGTATGTAACCTGGGTCGTTTTCCGGACACTCCAAATCCAACCAAGGGCCAAAGCAGGTGCCTCAAAATATTTTCAACTGCTCATCTGTCAACATCTTTTTGATCAAGTTGATACAAGTAAGTTGGATCCTCATTGTCAACTTTTCGTCGAAAAAATCCTAAAAATTCATTAACTATCACAATTAGACAAAACAATCAAACATATTCACATTCAACTATAAATAGACAAAAACGAGCAGAACACAACATTAGTGCTTTTAATCTCATTTTCATATATTTTATTTATTTATAATTATATCTCAGAATTAAAACAATATAAACCATATAACTGTAATTGAAAAGAGTCAAACCTGACTCACCAGGCGCAAATGGCCACGGTTTTGCGCCTGGTGGCCGACATCCAAGCGCAAAGGTCATAATTCAAGCGCAAAGCTCGATCACCGTAGCCCAACGTTAGGTCCAACGAGTTAAGTTACATTTTTCTCGACTTTTAAGCAATACCAACATAGAAAATACATAAAACAACACTAGTATACAGGTAATATCAAACAAATTGAACACTTAAGTGACTAAAACTACAAAAACCACATGCACACCAAGTGTAATTCGCCAAATGCAACCGTTTATTGCTACTTCAATCACTATTTTTTTCAATAAATTATTTAATTACATATGTGAAAAAATTAACAATTTTTTTTCTTGACGTACCTATGTTCTTTTTATTAATAAGAAAAATAAGTATTGTATAAAATTATATTCTAAAAGATTCAAGCAAGTATGTATCTCAAACAAACAACGAAAATTTATTAGAAGGAACATCTAGTGAGATGATCAGATCCGTAATAATATTGCTACATTATATAGAATGCACATCGAGAATGATTTATTACGAGCATATTGTGTTTTCGTTTGCCTTTTGATTTTCTGTAGTTTTACTTGTATATGAAAAATGACTATTATGTTATTCAATCGATAAATTATAATAATAGATATATTACGAAAATTTATATAATAGGTATATTATTTATTAAATCTATTGTTTAGCTATGTTTATAATTTAATTATATTGATGTTCTTGTATGTCATTTTACACTTTGAAATTACAGCTACAGCTAACTACCAAACAAGTCTATACATATAAAGCTACAACTTACAACTATAATTTATAGCTACACTTAAAGTTATGACTACAACTACAATATACAACTATTTTACCAAACATATCCGAAGCTTCTAACCCCAATCTTTGGGGTTGTAGTTAAGAATCTGACTTTTATAAAAAGAAAAGAAAAATCAGAGGAGAATGTCTTATTAGAGGAGAAGGAAGAGAAGGGATGAACCGATGACAATGTGTCATCACTATTATGTGTCGCTCTTGCCATTTTTACTTTTAACTCTTCACTTTCCTCATATTTTACTTTCAACCCTTCACTTTTCCAATATAATATTATTATTTTTTTCTTAGTTATCATCTTCATTTTCTAAACTAATTACAAAAATGTCACCCCTCCTAACCATTGATCTATGATAAGAGATTATCCAATTGTCTAAAATTTTCTTCTCCTTCTCATCCTCGTATAACTCCTCGTATGATCCCCAATAAAAAACATCTACTAACTTTCACTATAAAATCGTTAACTACGTAACATAGTTATAGTTAAAGAATATTAACCACCTAAATTGATTTTTAACCACCATTCCAATAAAAATGAGTTGTTAACCATAACCACAACCAAATTTTCAAACAACCGTTCTATATTTCATCAAACAAAATTGCTGCATGATTCTTCTATAACTATCTCATACAAGAAAATTTTAGAAAGTTTTTTTCACTAAAAAGCAAGTGGACTTGTACGAATGTCTTAGCCTTCCCGATTCCAACTTATGTTAGGCCCTAAAGAGCCCAAGTTATTATAGGATTAAAAGAGCCCAACTTATGTTAGGCCCAAAAGAGCCCAAGTAAGATTGTTGTTTTGGTCCATTTTTCGTCGTTTGTTACTCTTCATATTAGTTCAATTGGGTTACTGTAGTAATAAATATATGGTAGCATTACCGTTGACTTAAGAAACTACTACCGAGTTTAGCTAAATACAATATTTTATTTTTATAATCTAAATAGCTGAAAAGATTAGTGGGCCACAATATTTTTGTCCAACTTAATTTAGGTATATTTGAAATTGCTTAATGTGACAAAATGTACGTTAAGTGCTTTTATTTTTTTTCTAATTTTATTTATTTATTATAATAATTTTTTTAATCTTCACTAATGGCTCCAACATTTTTGACTCCGTCAATGGACACGTTATTTTGTATAAATTGAGTGTTATAAAATTAGCACAGGCTTGCTACTAATAGCATGTTACTCGCGCAATGCAACGGACACTAAAATTTACATACGTTAGTTTATTCGTTCAACAACATATCGTCCTTTAATGAAAATGAGAAAATAGTGGTACATCATGTTTCTTAATACAATTTGAAACAACTGAATTCAATTTGTGGTTGAGATCGGGTGAAGGAGGGTTAACGAGTCGATCAGTAAAGCTGTAAAAAAATAAGTTTTATTTTGAAAGAAAATTTTCAACCCGAAACCAACCTATAAACTCGCAAATATTTGACATACTTAATCTGAAGTCAAATGGTAGGTTGAAATCAACCACAAACATATCAACCCGTTTACATAAGTGAGTTACTTGGATCATGTCCAGATTAATTACTCCGGTCCGTCAACTCGTTAATAAAAATAATTTGAGTTTGGGTTGAGAATTGACTTTTGACCTGTTAATCTGAACGTGCTAACCCGACACGACTCAAATGGTCTTCCATAATTCTAACAATTTAAAGTTGTAAAAGTTAAGTTACAAATATTTAATGTACATATTAAATTAAAAAAATTAAATATATGAATGTTACGAAGAAGTTATAATTAATTGCATTAAGTGATTGCTATCTATTAAAAGATTGTAGGAGGGTAGAAATGTAATTTGTCTTGTCCCTTTTTTAAGGTTTAAGACTTTTGGTACAAATGATTTGTATAATAGTATAGATATATATTCTATAAAACTCAATGTTTTGAAAATCGGTTCAACCGGTCTAGTTCGACTGATCGAACTGGAATTTTGAAGGTTTCCGGTCAGTTTCGAACCAGTTTTTGGGCATATTTGATTTTGGTACGAACCTCCGGTTCACCGGAATCATTTTTGAACCGGTTTTCATGTCTCCACCCAAAGAGATCAAAATCGAAACAAAAGTTAGACTTTTTATGTTAAATTCATGAAACCGGTTGAACCGGTGGTCCAATCGAACCGACCGGAACTGGAACCCCTTCTGGTTCAACTTATAAACCGATTTTTAAACGTTGATAAAACCCACTTTAGTTTTTGTACTAGTTTGCCACATCACGATTCAAGAACAAAACATACAAAGTGAAACACATTAATTACTCTTGTACATCTAAGAAATTAACATATTCATCTTTAAAAAATGCAATTCATAACACTAAATAAAAGTAATTAAGCTAACTCCATACACAACAAAACATACCTGGCTGGTACAAAAACATAAGATCCATCGAATTAATATAACCCATTCCCAACAAAAATGTCACTCATTAATCATTCTAATTTATACCATAAAATATATATATTCATATTTTCCAAACACTAACTTCATTAACGATACAACAAATAACTCAAACCTTGCATTTCATTTTTCTGTCTTATCTATCAACTCATGTGATATGGATAGTTATTAAGTACTTGATCTAAAATTGACACTCTTTTAAACAATTTTAATAAATTAAGATCACCCCAACATTCACCCCTATGATAATAGGTCCAAAGACTTGGTTTTTTTTTTAACTAAGTTAAGCATCTTTGATGTTGAAAGTGCTCATTTGACCATATATTTTAACAAATTTGGCATCTATTTGTGTACCCAAAAGGGACAAAGGCCCTTAAAAAGGAAGCCTTTTTGTGGTCCCATACCTTCATGATTCCTAAAGTACATCTAAAACTAACACCACTTGCTTATTGTTAAGTGTTAACCTAATTAAGATTATGACTTAACTTAGAGTAAAGACAACTTGATTAACTCCTATGAAGTTCGATTGATATCGAATTTATATTCACGTGTATTAGTTTCGAAGTTCATGCTCATCGAACGAAAGACTTGCAATGTGTTCGTTGTTAATGATGGCGACTAATTTCGCAACATTGTTTATGGCTAATTGGATTGAAGATGTCTCGTACTATGGTTATGGTAGCAAACATAAGCTATAAGACAAATGGATTGGCATCTCTATGTGAATAGCTTGACGCTATATCTAGAATCAAAACGCTAATACTTTGTACATATTTTATAGATGAAAATGAATTTTAAACCTAAAAAAGGTAAATAATTTATGACATGTGTTATTTACTTACCAAATGCATCAAACTCATTTTAAGTTGATATTTTTTTTTTTAACGGAAAGATTTTATTAGCTTACTAACAAGACACTAGAAGCGAAAATAAAAAGCGAGTTACATATTTAGGATTGAATTTGGGTTGCAAACCCAATCAATCCATCTAATCGATTTTTTCCTATCTCGACTTGACAACCAAATGAAAGAAAGAACCTTAATATCGTCCCCTAAAGTATCTTGTCTAGACTTTTTGATGTTAAACAAATACTCGTTTCGAAAACGACAAATAACCCACAAAGTCGTTTGCACTACAACGTCGAACCTCCTTCTATTTTCACCACATATGACATCTGAATCCGAAACATTGACGATGTCTTTTAAATTCGAAAAGTGGAGAGGAGTGATGCTCCACCATGTAGAAATATCCTTCCATAAATTTGTTGTCACCGTTTCTACACCATTATCACAAAGTTAGACACTAGTAATGTATTTTAGTCCTATATAGTAATTGTCTAATTATTACTTGTATTGATTTTTAGCAAATAACAAGAGTTAGACACTACATTTTACACACTTATTAATTGTCATATTGTTGATGTTATTCTTTTTAGTGAACAAGGCTCGTTACCATTTGTAAAATAAAATCTAACATTGTAATTTAGAGGTGAAGATTTGCTCTTTTCTATAACATAAAGGATCAAAACCGTATTACGATTTAAGTAATAAGTGTTGAGTTTCTATTGCTTAAATTGATAAGTGTGATCTCTACACCCCATTAGTTTTTATTCATACAAGATGAACATGAAGTGTACTTTGTACTATACAATATCATAAAAAACCATGTTTAATAGTATATCATAAACCATGTTTAATAGTGTATAGAAATAAAATGGTGTACGAATTATCACCCTAATTTTTTTTTATATTTATTCTTTTTGGCAAAATAAGTATATCTTTTCTTGTGGTACCGTACGTTTTGTAGCAGTGAAAAACATGTTTTGATACTAGAGTACGTAGATATACTTTAAGTGAAAAGGAAAAGAGCTATTTATGCTTTAGTAGAATATCAATAAACTATCATTTGTTTTAGTGATAATGTATTCGCTCTACAAAATTGTTATGTACGTACATACTTTGAATAGATAATCGATTATGCTATTTACACGGCATCCTTACTTAATTACTAAGAAAAATGGTTAAGTTGGTACGAGTAGATATAATCCTTATTCAACTATGTTTTGGTACCACAAGAAAAACAAAATATTAAAATACTTGAGGGAAAAAAAAAATGCAATATTATGACAAACATAATGCATGCACGTCACATATGCATCTTTTATACCTTATATACATATTTGTGTTGTGCACATCACTTTTGAAATGTACAAAATCACTATCTCAATACATTATATGTATACTAGCATAGTACTCGTATAACAGTCACTTCATTAACTATTGACCAAGTTTTAACATGTGTCCAACTTAAAAGCAATATACATTTCAATTTGTCATGAGATATTGATGAAAAGAATATCATGAAAGCTCTTAGTCAACGTAAAAGTCAAGGAGTTTTTCCTTAAAATGCTGTGAGAAAATGCCGACTTAGTCTATGGATTGTATATAAGGGACAATATGTATATGTTTCAGGATTAGTTCTTGTGTTTTCTATTGAAGTTTACTAGCAAGTTAGTCGCGCTATGCGGCGATAACAAATGATAAAAACACAGTAGTGATTCACGTCATCTCATAAGAGTGTAATGAAAAGGATAGTGATAGAAGTAAAAAAATCCGAAACTTGATTAAAGTAAGTTGAGATATCCCCATATATACTATGTAATGACAGAATGCGAAGTTAGTAACTTGATTTCTAATTACATATTGTAGTAGAAATGAAAATGGGATCAGTAACATGAACATATTCCGTATCATAATCATAATTCATAATTCATAATAAATAAATAAAAAACAACTACAAATATAGTTGGCTGATAATTTAAATCAACATCATTTGCAGACGTGTATTTTTTATTATCTTTCTACTTCTTTTTTCCATTTTTTTAGTGCTTGCAACCCAATACTTGTGGGTAGCGATACGATTAAATGTTTAGACACATGGGCTCATTATACGAGTATTTGAACATATATCATATATTTTAAATATTTGTTAAATAGATGAAAGAAAAATAATATGAAAGTTGAATAATTGATTGTTCAATTATTGTTTATAAGAGGTTTTCACCCGAGCGTTGCAGTGGGGCGTGAAAATGTATATTTTTCATATGTACGGATTTGAGGCTTTGTTTAATTGTTTGCTCATTTTATGAATAAAAGACGTAGGAGAACTTCATTTTCTAGATAATATAATACGGGGTGATCATCGAAGCATTTTTATTTTTCTCGAGTCAATAGAATTGAATTATGTTGTTTGTTATAGATTTGTATCAATTAGATAATCAATTTAAATTTGTCTTAGAACTTTTAAACATGTATCTTACATCTAACTACTAAAGTGTGTGGTTACTTTTAAACATCTTAACATTTAAAAATTGTTTGCTCACACATTTTTCACGTTAGAGTTCAATCGAGTAGAAATTACATTGTCTAGACGAAAAAGGTAATGAACTTACACTTTGATAGTCGATTCTATGTGTATCTTTTTTTAAGTATGTAAAAGGCTAATAGTTATCACTAATATATACAAATCACACTTTTTAGGAAATTCCCACCAATTATAATTCAAGTTAATCTTCACTTTGCTAATGATTATCATAACAACACTAGTAAGTATTATTTTTTTTTAGTGTTAACCTAACATCATTTTGGTTTGTTTATATTTTTGTTTTGTACATATTACTACTATTTTACATATGTAAACTTATTACTACATAAGAAAAAAAAGCTTCTATATATGCATTTTTATTTGTAAAAGCAACAAACATCTTTTTTTCTATCACTCCAACTTTCCTCACCAACTCTTACTTGTGTCTTCAACATAAATATTCATTAAATACAATAATAAGAATCAAAAGATAAAAATAAATAGAAAGCATGGACCAAGACTTGAAGATGCAACCTCCTTGTTTATAAAGTCTAACACATTAACCACTTAGCTAGTTCTCTTCAATGTGAATAGGTTAGGAATAATGCAATTACCTTTGATAATTGTATACACGTAAATTTGTTTTTTTACTTTTGAGTTTATTCTAGGATTTTTAAACTTCCCGTTTTGTAGTTAAGTGGTTAACCATATCACAAGGTTGACTATGCAAGTCCGATTTGTTTCACATTTAGCCTTACGTTTTCCCGATTTTATATTCGAAGAGAATTACCCAAAATAAAATCCTTTTGGCCGGTGACTTGGTAGTTTGTTTACGTGTTGCATGTTCTTAAACCATACCAATCGTGTCATCACTTTTTGTCATGTTCTTTAAAATCATAGTGAACTACATGAATGATAATAAAGATACTATTAGTAATTCTGTAAGGATCAAGATACCGTAAGGGCAGAGGGAAGGAGTGGAGAGAGAAAACTTACAGTGTTCAACGACTTGAACGTTGAGATCCGGCGTTCACCACTCCCCGTCGGCATTTAATGCCAAAGTTCTAGGGAAAACGTTGCGTTCAAGGGTTTAACCCTTTTTTTCTTTTTTCCCCTCAATTTTGATTGGTTAAAATTCATTTTGGTGAGCCATTTGAACTTTGTATTTGAACATTAAATCACCCCTCTTTAAAATCATATAAGTGTTAAACTTCAGTGTTCAATTGAACATCGAACTGAACACCGGCACTAAGGCAACCTCCTCGTAAGAAGTCATGTTACCTCATATTATGTGCAACGTGTGATTTTCTTTTTTTTTTTTTTAAGAAACGAGTGATAGAATGTCAATCAATGTTGTAATACGAGGGTATTTTTTTTTTTTCTATCTTAAATTGGTAAATGTCTTTGAGCATTTTTATCTCATTCCAACCTTTTTATCTCTGCAGTTTAATCTTTTGCTGCTTTGATATATATCAAGATATTGATCTAACCCTTGATGGAAACCCTTGATGGATTGAAATTGTCAATTATCATATTTTTATGGAATTTATCTTCTCAAATCAATAAAAATAAATGCTTTGAACCCAAATTCAAGAAGTCAATATAAATTCAAAAGAGACAACAAGTTTGATATGATTTTCGTATAACTATTAATTCAGGGCTGAATTAGAGCAATAAGGGTTTCTGTTAGTAAAATTCAAAATAAATAACCATGTATCTTTTAGACAAAATATTCAAAAAAAAAAATTAAATTGAGCAAGTAAAACAATCATAAAATACTACTTTAATAGATTAAAAGAATGGGCTTAAATCTTAATATGAATTTAATATTTTAATTATTATATGACCTTGGTTAAAGAATTCAGTGGGCTCGTGGGGTTAATATAATATAGTTGGTTTATATATAGATTGCTTGTCCGGTACCGATGGTGGTGAGAGTTGTTAAGGCGGTAGTTTGGGACGGTGATGACGGAGTTAGAACAATGCGCGCACTGGTTGTTTATTTTATTATTTAAAGTAGTATGTAGATTCAGCATATAATTGGTGTCATATTATTTTTACTTTTTGTATACGAATTCAAGTGTGTAGACGTTAATTTGTTAACTCGTGGCATTTATGATAAGTCAAACAACATATCTTAAATATAATATAGTAAACACCTTTGTCATGTTATCAATTTATAAATTTTCAATTATTCAATTGAGTCTCTCAATTTCACATAATTTTTAAACTAAAACCCACCTTTGTGATGCCACCAATTTATAAATTTTCGATAATTCAATTGAGTCCTTCAATTTCACCTAATTTTTTAAATAAAACCCTTTAAAAATCAACTTTTTAATATAAGAATTTAAAGTTTAAACGTATATAGAGTATAATAATATATGTCAACACTTTATACATTTTATTTTAAATATAAAGTAAAAATGATGATCTAATATGTTTTCCTGTCGACATCTTAACTTGGTAAAATGGAAAATAAGTAATTTAACATTAAACCAAGGACACCTATATGGTTTGACCAAAAGCTTTTATTATATAGTTGGGATTATTCACTTTAATAAACACATTAATAAGACTTGCACTCGAATACAAAAACAACCGGCTGATTCACTAAATTACTTGATAAATTGTGTTTTTTCCTTAATTCTATTATAGAACTTAACTCGATATAATCTTAAATTCTTTTCTTGAAAATGTTAATTACTTGTCAACTCAATCAAATAACACCATATCGGTTCAGGTTCATAACTTACACGGGGACTTTTTTTTTCTTTTCAAAGGAGTTTCCTTTCTTAGAGTGAAAATTGAAACACATTTTAAATGCAGTAAATAATTTCTTTGTGACAAAGATAGTCACCAAACAAATAAGACGACAAATCTGATGTATAAAGAGATCTTACAACAGAATATTAATCAAACAAAGGTGTTTACTATATTATATTTAAGTTTTTTTTATATAATATTTAATAGTAACTGTTTACCGCCGTTGAAAATTTACGATCTACACTCTCAATATCAATATAGACTACCTAAAAATATTTTAATTTCAAACAATATTGAATATTTCTTAACTCATAAAAACGTTCTAATATATCACATAATATATAAGGATTCTTTCAATATTTTTAAAAAATAATTACAAATTTATCAGCACGTATATATACACGGGTATTAGGGCTAGGAGAATTATAAAGGGAATTTCATCTTACATAAGCAAATATAAAATAATTATAGAAGCTAGCAATTATAAAAGACCACCAAAATGATATTGTCTTCGATTAAACTGAAATTGTATTGTTTTATCATACAACATTAAGTGCATTATTGTAATATAAGTTATTTACCCATGTGACTACCTAAACTGATCTTTGCTTTAATAACCAAGATTCTTTAATTCACTAGGCAGGGAGTACTCGATCTGGACCTTGTAGCGAGTACTCGGTATAAGCGGGGAGTACTCGGGGAGTACTTGGATTGACTCTTTTTTTTACATTTAAATGATAAATTTTAAATTATATGTTTAAATATAGATTAGAGAGTGAAGATTGATGGTGAAAAACATTAAAGAGTGAGACCGGAGGAAAAGAAATTGAACCAAACATTTAAGTGGATTAAAAACTCTAATTTAAAAAAAAAAAAAAAAAAAAAAGTTGACCAAGTTTGACTTTGCCCGAGTTTGACCGAGTAATCCCGAGTTTGACCGAATTTTTTTGAGTTTTTCTGAGTTTTTTGTGTTGACCAAAGTAGACGGAGTTTTCAGTCCGAGTTAGACCGACTCACCTCGGACCACCCCCGAGTCACGAGTACTCGCCGAGTACTACGTCGAGTTTTACAACTATGTTAATAACATCTTCATCGAGCCTTTTAGTTTGTAACTTTGTTCTGTTGATCAATGTTTTGAAAGAGCATTGTTGCTTTCTAAAATCACCTAGAATAAGTTGTTTTTCATGATTCTGGGTTTAAATTGTCAACTCTACTTACAAATAAAACAAAATAATCATATAATGTGTACGGAACTAATCAGATATAATGTTTTATATAATTTGTACCATTATTTAATTTTGTATAGTAATTTCACATTATGTGTAGTTTCGATAGGCAATTTTCTCTCCAGATCTTGCGATCAATTCACATTCACATTCACAATATATACTAAAAAAGCATAAGAAAGTATGTAAATACTAAGAAAATAATATGACATAAGTA
Source organism: Gnaphalium uliginosum (assembly GCA_963930675.1). Taxonomy (NCBI): domain Eukaryota; kingdom Viridiplantae; phylum Streptophyta; class Magnoliopsida; order Asterales; family Asteraceae; genus Gnaphalium; species Gnaphalium uliginosum. Next base: position 26,962,212 of record OZ005681.1, read on the forward strand.
CAAATAATGTATATACTGAAGGAGGTATTGGATCGAGAACCCAAACTAATCAAATTTTAATTAGTTGATAACATTGATCTACATGTAATTTATTATTGGACTTTTAAATTGTACGATTATATTAAATTCAAATCTATCTATAACATATAATTTAATTTAATTATTGTTGTATTTATCCGAACTTAGGTATTAAAATTGAAAAAGAAAGTGATTTTGAGAAATTTAAGGAGTTTTATTTTGAAATTTTAGTAAAATTAAGGGACTAAATTGATTAATTAAAAATTTTAATTGATGACATCATCGATTTATTAAAAATTTTAATTGATGACATCATTTTAGAGTTTCCTATATATAATTTAAGATTTTCATTTATAACTGCTACATAATGAGTTTAACATAATTTAACATTTGACTTATGGAAATATTAAAAATATTTTGCAAATACATTATAGCTTTGTCTTTATAACATATATACAAACCTCATTTGACAAAACTTATACATAATATTAATAAATTAAATTATTACAAGATTTAGATTATATTACTAAAATTTAATAAAATAAGTAATGTAAATCTGAAATTTATAAATTAAAAAACTATTTTTGGATATCCCAATTACCCAAAATTTTAAAAATCACTATCCAATACTCGAATTCGAAATTTCAGATATCAAAAAATACAAATATCCAAATTTTCAGATTATTTTGGATCAGATATTTTGAATTTTCACATATCGTATTTGGATAAGGTTATTTTGAACACCGTTACTTTTCACAGCTTATTGCTAATAGTGATAATAAAATATTTAAATCACGTTCCATTTTCCAACAATTGACAAAAGTTCTTGTTATGTTCTTTGTTAATTAGGTTGTGTGTGTTTCTTATGTCTTATGTTATGTGCTCGTAGGTTTGGTAATGGGATTCATGAAGATTTTTGGAGATTCTAAGAATTTGAGATCTAGTATATTCAGATGTTACAAAATTTATACCAAACTTATATGAATGCGTCTAGTATACGTATAGTAATGGTGATGACATATATATATATATATATGGAGAGAGATAGAGATATAGTGAGTGACTTAGGATCTAGTGAAAACATAAAGTGTAGCTGAGAACAGTAAGAACACATTCTAGCCATTCATTTAAAATCAATGGTTCAAAATGGATGTGACATTTTTATAATTATTGAAAAGTCACGAAAAGAGCGGTGACATTTTTGTAAATAATTGAAACTTCAATTTTCATTCGCAATGTATCTTTTTTTGTGAATTATAATTTTTTTTTGTTCACATTAATTTTGAAGTATTGTTTTTTTTGTTTAAGTTCACATAACTTTTTGAAATGATGAAGCTATATTTTTAACCTTCAAAGTTTAGGATAACTTGTGTGAACTAATAAAAAATAAAGCTACACATTTAAGAAATTTGTGTGAATCAGTAAAAGGTAACCGTTCACTATTTCAAACCTACATTTAATCAAATATAAATAAACCTTCAAACTGTAGTAACTTGTGTGAACAAAAAAAAACAAAGATTAACAATAAAATTAAATTGCGAATAAAAATAGTTCACATTAGTTACGAAAATGTCACTGTCTCAGAAGTTTAAATTATTTATAAAAATGTCACCGCCGTTTTTCAGTTTTGATGAAATAAAGGGTTGAGATATGTTCTCTCAATCATTGTGTTCTCACTAGAACACAAACATATATATATATATATATATATATATATATATATATATACATATACATATATACGTATACATACATATACATATATATGTATACATACATATGTACATGTACATGTATCTATACATATATGTATATATGTACATGTACATATACACACACACACATATATATATATATATATATATATATATATATATATATATATATATATGTGTGTGTGTGTGTGTGTGTGTATATGTACATGTACATATATGTATATCCGAGTTCTTGATAAATATAGAATACACTCTTAAATCAAAATAAAATAAGAAACCTAAATTTATAATAAATTGACGTATGATGTGTTTGATACATGAATTGCAAGAGATTACGAGTACTTAAGCTTAGTTTTTTTAAAGCCTTAGCTATCATTGATGTGTAAACTTTGTTTGATTATCAAAGCTTATAATAGCTTGAAAATAAACTACTATAAATAGTTCTTAAATTAAAACTTATAATATTGAAAATTAATTAAATATCCTTTAATTGATTGTATTACATATCTAAATCTTTTATTTGTTGATCAATTGAGTCCTTGATGTACTTAAATTTTTACTTTGTGTTTCACGATTTGAGTGGTCTAATAAGCTAGCCATTCATCTTTATTTATGTACATGAAGCCATAACAGTTAATTACCTACTAATAATTTATTAACTAGGGTTTAATAGTAGTTTAATAAGGTGCTGATCTCAAGGTCTTAGCTAGCTGTTTTATAAGTGAATAATTTTTATTCTCTGCAACTATTAAAGGTTATCTTAATTAATAACTTTTAAGCATTTTCCTTGTAAAATCCAAAAGAACCTCTCAAACAATTTCAAACTTTGTCACTTCAAAAATGACCAAATGCTGCCCCATAAATTAAAAAGTCGTACGTACATGTTGACAAATTTGAGTGTTTGAACACCCACAAAACCAATTGTACAACATGTCCACCAACACATTCACAATTCATGGCAGACACACAATAAAACTTGTTCTTTTGTTTCTGTAAAAAAGAAAAAAAAATATTCAAAAATTAATTAATAAAGAAAATGAAGAACACCAAAATAATCCTGAAGAGTAAAGATCGGAAGTTTCTTTGTATAAAGTGTGTTAATATAATCGAGGGACGAAATTTTTTGTATAATCAACTATTGTCTTCCAAAATGTGCAAAATGACAAGCTATTATTTGACCTTAATGATATTTTCATCGTTATTTTTGACAGATACTTTAAAACGTGTAAATAATAGTTATATACCATATACATAAATACTGGTACATGTTTTAGTGTATGAAGTAAAACTATGATGGAATCACTACCTATCGTAATGGTTAGTTCCTTTCGTATTCATTATTTGTTATCTTTCAGTATCAGTTAGAGTACCGTTACTAGTTTGTATCGTAAACCATATAGGAGGTAGTTCACTAGCCAACTTGGTTCTATTTAATCGAGTGTAGGTAGCTCTAGAGACCATTTGAAGGATATCCCATAATCACTTACCGGGTGAAGAAGCAACAAATATAATGCGATTTACTGTTGTCGTTGGGGAATGAATCCCATCGTCGATTCACTCATTGCTCGAGATATAAATACATATATGTAGCGAATCACGAACCGCTCAATTGAGGTTTAGAAAAAGAGTCAAGTGTATTCAATAAATTGTTGGAAAATTCAAGTGAAGATCATGTTGCATCTCTTTACGCTCAGGCAAGTAGGTCATGTTCGTAAGTACAAATACTTTAATCGTTATACTCTGAAAAATACACGGCGAATCTATTTAAGGAAGCTGTGTTAAACACATGCCTCAATTACTTTTCCTTTACGTTTATTTAAGTGTCTTTATGTTTTACTTATATTCATGTCTCGGTTTCTACACCCGTCTTTCTATCGATATTATTATTATTATTATTAGATGTATAATAATATTTATATATATAGGATTTTTCGTATACTATTTGCTACATAAATTTTCTAATACACACGTAAATGTTACTATTCATAAATTACTCATCGTCAAAATTTTAGTTGAGTGATGAAATACAAAATTTTTGGTGTGTGAAGCCCAAGTTTAATTTCTTTCACAAACTTTTTCAATTTTATTTAGAGTCTTAAATATTAAACAATTTGAAATGTGTCTAATATCGAAAATTTGTTCATGACATAATGCCATTCTTACACTTTATCCAAACCACGTATACACACATCACCATCTTCTTTTAAATTTGACAACTACAATTTTAACATGAACTAACATTTTATAAATTGATGTTACGATAGTTTATAATAAAAATTCTTTTAAATTTATTATACACTGTTTTCGGGTTTTTTAAATGGTTTTAATGTAATAATAATATTGTGTAAATTAAAATAAAAGGTAAAATAATTAATTTAGAAGACAGTACATTACATTAAAATTAAAATTGCCTATAAAAACGACATGAAATAAGAATTACATGGAATAGATGACGATGAATTCGTAATTGTGTATACTGTGTTTTGATGAATTTAGAAAGAAAATACTGATACAAATTTTTAAGATTTAGTAAAAAACTGATTTGTATAACTTAAAATAAAGTATCAAAAGAGTTTTTTTTTTTATTAATTAATATAATAAATCTTTCTAACAATTCAAAATAAAAATAAATCTTACGGAAATATTTTGTGCTGTTGAACTACACAAATTAAAGTGTGATGTTAGTATTATTAGAGGGACCATTTGTGTATATATAAAAAAGTTAAAAAGTTAAAAATTCAAAAATGTAAAATATATAATTTATGAAAAAGATGATTAGCCAACGGTATCATCTAATTGAGTAGTCAACCGTACAATTTATGTAACAATTTAAAAGGGGAAAAATTACACGGGCGTCCATGTAGTTTACAAAATATTACACTTGTCGTCCCTACAAGTTTTTTTTTTTACACTGATAATTCTTGTGATTGCATGATCTTGCACTGGTAGGCCTTATCGCTAACGTGCGTTAGTTAGCTCCGTTAAATATTGACACGTGCCATGCATGTGAGGGTAAAACGGTTATTTTGGTAAACTATAGGGACTAAGAGTGTAATTGTAAACTAGGGACCATCCGTGTAATACTTTTTTCAAATTTTAAATTCATTTAAATTTAATATTCTTTTTTAATTGTATTCAGTTAATAGTTAATTTATTTTTTTTTAATAATCTTTTCAATTTAATTTAATTATTTTAATTAATTTTAACAAACATTAGAGATAGCGACTATGATCATGCAATCACAGGGATTACACTGTAAAAAAAAACTTAAGAATGACAAGTGAAATTTTTTACGAACCAAGCGGACAAGCAGTGTAATTTTCTGGGTTTATTGTTTCGTTATATATTAAACTTTACACGTTTTACTATTGTATGAGACATGCTTTCATTTGTTATATTGTATGTATTGAACATGTAAATATCGTCTATTGTATGTAAATTTTTCATTTTTAGGTAAAGCTAAAAAAGGAAATTTCATATTTTGGCCTTACCCTGAAAGAAAAGTTTACAAATAATAGACGATATTTACAAGCTCAATATATACAATAAAAGTTTTTAAAATTAAACTTATACAACAGTAAAACTTATAAAGTTTAATAAATAATGAAATAATAAACCTAATTTTTTCTTTAAAGGGACTTGGGCCAAAAAGCCAAGACAATTAATTGATGCCAGGTCATGAGTAGTTGAAAAAAGGTCCACGTGTCAGCACTCTAAAAGAAGATGACAAAAATACGTCCTTTTATTGGTTATGGTTACTCTACGCCCTGTGAAAATGTAATGTTTAGTTTTCAACCCTCATATTTCAAATAATTGTCATTCTTGTATTAATTCATATCTTTCTTACATCACCCTCCAAGACAGCACTCTACCCACCAAATAATGCAACAAATAATGAAAAATGTCCTTGTGATATCGTTGTATTCCCTTTGATACGGTTTTTAATGATGAAATTATAGGAAATTTATTATCTTTAGAGTTTAAATTGCATTAGATTTGTCGATTTTATTAATAATAAGAAGTCGATAATGAGATCAAGAAAAATATCAACAATTTAAATGATCATTTATTGAATTTATGGCGCGTGTGCACCTCTTTTAACCTAAAAACAAATACGAGTACCATTAATAGACCCGTCGTTTGTGTAATTTTGAGTTTAACTCATATATGTAACAAAATTTAATGACTTGGACTATTTGCATACGATGCCGCAAAGTAAGTCTAGTGCATACAAAGTAAGTCTAGTCAAAGTGCGTACAAATAAGTGAATCCGGAAAAAAGATGATTTGAATGAAGAAAATCATAAAAGAACCGAGTTAGAAATTCAAAAGTGTAATTAGCATTAGATCACCCTTATGAATGCTTCAAATGATATCCTATACACATCGGTTGTTGATCACGCATTTGATCTTAGACTTTACATTGACTCGTCAAACTCGACTAATGTCATACGTCTAAGTTGCAACTCATAAGCTAATGTATATCGAGTTCATACTAAACGTCACGCGTTCCACAATGTTATGTACTAAATGATATTGTTCTTGATCGAAGAATGAAAAATGTGAAAATCAAACTTTACTTATTAAAAATAATAAATGTTGAACTTGAAATTATCATTTCCTTGTATAAATAATCAAATTACACAAGTAGAATGTTACGTCTACTTTTTGGGTTTCAAATCTCTTGTATAAAAAATCAAATTCATTGTTCTAAAAAAAAATACTACTAGTCAAAGCCTTCCTTAAAAAAATCAAATGATAAATACCAGTAAAAAAATTTCCCCAAATAACCATTTAATCAAAATAAAAAATACATACATTAGTAAATAAATAAATAAAAACATATTGATTATCACAGTACATATATATATATATATATATATATTCACTGAATAAATATGTAATGCCCTAAAACCAAATCTCTTTCTCCTCTACATAAGCCGCACTCTTTGCTATTCATTTCATTTCTATCATTACTATTTCTCTCTCTGTTTCTAGAGTGAGACACAAAGCAAAGAGTGTGTGTCTCATCTATTATTATTCATATCAATCTTCAATCAAGATTGAATCTTTATAACAAAATGATGAAAACCCAGTTTTGATCTACACACATTCTTTGATTTTTTTCAAAATCCCAGTATTTTTTTGTTTTGTTTTTGTTCTAGGGTTTGTTGAAATGGCACCCAGTCTTGATTTTGCTGTATCAAGTTTACTGTGTGCAGAAGATACAGATAGCATTTCTTATAATAATGATAGTGATAGTGATGGTGATGCTGAAGACTATATGGGGTTTGATTGGAACATAAATCAGAGTAAAAATCAAAACTTGGGTATGAATCCTGAAACAGAGTACTCTGTTCTTGAGTTGCCTTTGCAAAATGATGAGTGTTTGACTTTGTTGACTCTAAAAGAATCTGAACAATTTGTGGGTTTTATTGATTATTTGAATAAATTGAAGAATCAAAACTTGTTTTTGGTTGCAAGACAAGAAGCTGTTGATTGGATTTCAAAGGTTTGTTTGATCATTTTTTGTCAAGATTTGTAACATATTTTAGGACTTTATGATTTAGGCTTGATTAGTTGATAGTTCCTGCTCAGAAAATGATCACCATTTTTTGTTAATAAAATTTGGAATTTATTAATCATGATATTCTAATACTTTTCTGTAATTTATTTTGACTTTTTTTTCTTCTTACTTTTAGGTACATACTAAATTCAATTTTGGACCACTATGTGCATATCTATCTGTAAACTATTTGGACAGATTTCTTTCTGTCTATGTATTACCAGTAAGTTGCTAATCGTGTTTAAATTTATTATAAGTCCTTAACAATGCAACTTAATTTTTTTTATATTTATTTTGTTAAATATATAGAAGGACAAAGCTTGGATGATGCAGTTGCTTGCTGTAACATGTTTATCTCTTGCATCAAAAATGGAAGAAACTGAGATGCCCACAATTTTGGATTTGCAGGTCACTTTAATTTTAGTGAATATTTGTTATTTTATCTTTATTCTACAATAAATGTTGATTGATTATCTATTTATCTGTGTAATGAGATTAATATTTGTAATGTGAAAAGAATTTGACTTTTTATATGGGTCAAACTAAAAAAGTTCGATTAAATATTTGCAGGCTGGTGAATCAAGATTTGTGTTTGAAGCAAAAACTATCCATAGAATGGAATTGATTGTATTGAGCACATTGAATTGGAGAATGCAGTCAGTTACTCCATTTTCTTACATTGATTCATTTATTAGGAAGGTTAATGATGATGGTCAAAGTCAAACCAATTCAAGATCTTTGATATTGAAGTCAACCCAACTAATTTTAAGTTTAATCAAAGGTATAAGATCAAAACCTTTGTGTAAAAACCATTTAATCAATATCCAAGCTTGAGTTGCTTGATGACAATAAGGGTAAAATGGTAATTTAACAATGCAGGGATTGACTTTTTGGAATTTCAACCATCTGAGATAGCAGCAGCAGTGGCAATTTCTGTAGCTGGAATTGGAGATGATAAGACTCAAATTTCTGCAATCTTTCAATATGCAAATAAGGTAGTACATTGTGCATGTTTAGTTGTACATTTGGTAGTTTGTAAAAAGAAGATAAGTTTTACTGATAACTGATATGTGGATTTTGTAGGAGAGGGTTCTTAAATGTATGGAAATTGTTAGCAGGGGTTGTACAATGAGCTTTGTGAGTGGTACAATGACCTCATTGCCTGAAAGTCCAATAGGTGTGCTTGAGGCTGCAATTTTGAGCTATAAAACTGATGATTCACCTACTTGTTCTAAAAGAAGGAGGCTCAACAACATTAGTTTGTGAGAAGAAATAGAAATGGATGAAAATAAATTTCTTGGATTTATTTTTAAAATTTTTGGTAGAATGGTATCCTTGGTATTGTTGGAAATGTCAAAATTACCCCTAAAAAATTTAAAAAGAAAAAAAGAGGGGATAATAAATCACAAGGGGTAGTCACATGGAAGAAAAGGAGTTATGAGGTCTTTTATTTATGAGAACTCTTTAAAGTAAGGAGGTAGATGAGGAAAAAAAATATAAAAATGGAAATATATACATTAAATTTTGTTTTTTTTGGTGGATATATAGTTTTGTGTTTGGTACTTTTGTGTATACATCTTTTATTTATTGGCCATGTGGGTCCTAATATCCGACTTTTGTTTTGAAATAAAAAGTAGGGAAAAGGATCACGAATTCTCAATATACCTAAACAAATAATAATCTTATTATCTTAATAAAATATTTTTAGGTATTAAAATGGACAAATGAGAAACCAATTAATGGTCAAAGATACACGTATTTAATCTGATTATTGCGTTTATAAAACATAAATATCTAGGAAAAAGATCTTAGGCAAAAAAGTGATTATCGACGTTTTGCTAGATAGATAACACACTTTTGAACAGACAGCACGAGACGAGACATGCTTTTTTAAAACGTCATTTTGTAAACGCAAAATAAATTTTGAAAACGCAATTTCAAACACCTTATTAGTTCAATAACATATTCATCTTTATTATCGAATAAACCTAATTTCCTTTAAATAAATAAGGACTATGATTCTTCTCATTTCTCACTTCAAAAACTTAAGTCAAACATACTAAGGTGCATAGTGTTTTTCCATCTAGTGTGATTGAAAAAATTTATCTTTAAAAAGAAATTGCTTAGTTACTATTTTAACCCAATAAAAGTTTACAAATAAAGAACTAAATTTATCAATTATTATAAAGTTAATTATTAAGATTTGCATTTTAATTAGCACATCAAAACGCGTTTGTAATGTTTAAGGATAGGTACTAAACATGATTTGGTCATGATTTTGGGGAAAAGGTTTTTTTGTTGCAACAACAGATCACAAAGCACTAGTAACAATTTTTTGATCAAAGTCATCATTTCTTTTGGCTTTAAGTACCGAGTTTGTCTATTGGCAAATTTAATTAATTATGTATGAGATAATTTATACAAATATAACACATTTTAATGGCGACCGTTATCCATCGAATACCGCATATATTTATGTCTTTTTAGGGTATATTTGCCTTATAGATGGAGCCCTCTGGTAGTAGGAAAAGACAATTTTTACTGCATTTTATGATAAATTTTTTGTGATTTACGACAACTACTGTATTTTAACCACTACAACCTATAAATTTCAATGCACTTTAACATCACTACATTTTAATCCTTATAATTTTTTCTTAAAATATAATCAAAAAATGTCGTCTCCTCCTTCCCTCGAATGTTCATTTTCCTCATAACTTACCTATATTTTATTTTGTTAATTCATTTTATTCTGTTAAAAACATGACTCGGTTCAATAAAGAGCAACGATGAATCAAAACTTAAAAATATTTACCTAAACAAATTACCAAATTACTTAAGTAAGTAGAATAGAATACATTACAAAGAATTATTGAATTCGAATGTGTTGTTAAGATATTATATTAAATTAATAACGTTTGAGCTCAATCATAAAAATCTAGCTTGAAATACATAACATGATAAAAGAGTCTATAAAGCTCGACTAGAGTTCTTATCGAGATTTTTGAGTCTCGTTTCAAGACCTTATAAATTGCAAGTGATGTTACTAATGGACTTTATCATCGTTAAGACATGTACAATTAGATTTTTGAGTTATAGCTAGTCAATTTTGTTGTAATTACTATAAGTTCGAAATGAGTTGATTATCGATACACTTGAGCGTGAGTCATGAAGGCATGTTAAGTGTGGTTGCCTAGCGGTGAAGGTTTAAGATTTTTGAAAGGTGACCCAAATTCAATACCAACTGCAACTTAATTTTTAGGTAAACCCTCGGAGCTTGAAGCATATTTTGAGAATTGCCTTTTAAATGTTGTCCTCGGGTGAGAAACATCTTAGTGTTGTTGGTTATCAACGTCTTGCAAAAAGTTATTGATCCGTGTTTGTTAGGGCATAGTATATATGATTCATCATTTCTTATACCTTTTTCTAAATGTTCAAAGTTTTTGTTTTCAGGGCATTTTGTTCTCCATCACATATACATTTTATCTTTGCATATCATATGACTAACATAATTAGGTCTAACATGTACAAAATGTTGTGGTTCATGATAAGGATACAAAATTTGTTGCGTAATTAAAAGAGGTATAATAATAAATTAATAAGGTAAAATTCATCAACTCAATATAAGACAGATTGTGAACCAGATTCAAATTAATTAGTTTATATTGGTCCACTTAGGTTAAACAATTATCTACTGATACTACTAGTAATATAATTGTAAAAGGGGATTGAATACAATTATTCAAGTTTAAAGGTATTTGTTGATTGAATCAAAGAATCACTTTAAAATTGTTTACTGTGAAAATAAGACAAATAAAACTAGTCTAAGTAAACAAAACTTGATGACAAATTTAACTATGATAAGTCAATCAACAATGGGTCGCTGATGACTATCAGTGATCAACACTTACACAGAGTGAAGACACTAAAGCGCGCTGACTAACAGGAGTATATGCTCAATCAAAAATCGTAGTTAATGCAGTATTCGGACATTCAATACGGTTGTTGAGGGGAGTATTTACAGTGCAATAAATCCTCTTCTTTATTTACTGGATAATAAGTTGATGCGCATCCGTATTGAAGAACGGCTTGAACGTATCTTCAAAGATCTTGAATTGACAATCCAACCTGGGAATAGTAATATTATGTATTTTATTATTAGGATCAGAAAAAGTAATGTACTTTTTCTGTAAAGGTGTATAAGTGGTTGTACATATCTATTACACAAGATATATGCGGTCATTATCCACCTTCATGAGTGAACATTCTCTAGTACACCGGGTTTTGTCAGACCAATGTACTTTGCTGGTTAGAAGCTTGAATCGCTGGTTCATAGATGATAACACTGACTTTCACTTCAAGTATTTCCTTCTCTTTACTTTTCTTCGGTCTTTGACTTGGACAAATGCTTAGTATATTCATTAATTATCAGCTTCAGGCTTCTTTTAACTTTGATCTTGAGTAAAGTTACAAAGATAGTTACAGTTAACAAGTAGCTATTCATTCTTATGAGGTCGCTGCTAACAGATGCAACGACTTGTAAACTACTTAAGTTTAACCTTGTGATATACAGAGTATAAATTACATAATAAGGGTAAGAGACTCAACTGTTTATTTTTTTTAACAATGTGCCACTATGCACGCTTGAAGTTCCTGTATTTCGCAAAAGATCAAATGACATTTGACCTATCTGTACGTGAAATGCCTATCAATAAAGATGTTGCGAGGCTTCAAATTTACATCAAAGACAATGTACGTGTATATTTTTGAATTGTAGATACATGTAGGATAGGTTGTAGGTTAAAATTTAACTATGAAAAGGCCATAGAATTTACCTTTGAACTACTTGAAAATTATTTATAAGAAAAGGACATAGAATTTACCAACAAATAAACAAATACATAGAAACACAAGACAAGAAATCTTGAAACTTTAAAAACAAAAACATCTCCCTTTTTACCAACTTTGATAAAGATGGCCGGTTTTAATGCACATAGACTCATCACATCAATTATTATCAATGGTGGAATTCTATTTTTATAATACATCAGTTAGAGATTTTAAAAATAGGGTAAATTTGCTATGACTAATTTGTAGATACATGTTAGTTTAGTACAATTTGGTATGTAAGGATCCGACGGGAATGATTAATTTGCGGGAAAGGAAGAGAAGATCATTTTTACTGTAGGACAATTTTTTTTAATTTACGATAACTATTGCATTTTAACAACACTGCATTTTAAAAACCGTATTTTATACCTATAAATTTCACTGCATTTTAACATTACTGCATTTTGATCCTTACAATTTTGTCCTAAAATACAGTAAAAGAAGGTTTTCTCATTATTCCTTTCAAATGAGATATTCTCCTCGTAACTTTACCCTAATTGATATATATAATTACAAAAAGTAAGAGTTTTATGAATAGAGAATTAATTTTTCAATGCATATTTTCTGATGTGTACATTACAATATTGTATTAGTGCGTAAAATACACTACTTTAGTTATATGCATAAGTGCGATTTACACATCAGAAAATCATATGTGATGTAAAATTGTACAAGTAACCTTCCTTATTGGTATACGCTACAATTACAACTTGCAAAACGAGTTGAACCTCGTCAAAGTTTCTACTTTAAACTCGACTTGAACTTAATTAATTGAATTCGTTTATGAAAATGAAAATTTTGTTAACAACCGATAGCGTGGATACTTTAAAATCTTAATTTGAATTTGTATTGAATATTAAAACTAATCATAAATATCCACTTAAGGATGCAAGTAATTCGAGCGAGCTATCCTGTTATGATAGCTCGAACTCGACTGAAAACACTTACCCAATTCGAACAGATATAGAATTCTTGAATTGAGCTTGAATCTAGCTAGCTTGCTTGCTTGAACATAACTTGTAACAGATATTTTAAGTTATATGAGCCCATAAATCGAGCTAGTGTATTCTCGAGTTCGTACTATGAAATCACCTTCGAGCTTAACATGAGCCTACTGTCTACATCATGCCTAGTTAAACTTGAGCTCGTCTCGATTACTTTACACTTTTACGACGAGCTCAATTACTTTACACTTTTACAGTATTAGTTATCGATTTGTTATATGGAGTAACTCTTTTTCATTATGTTTTATTTTTATTTTTATATATTTATTATTAAACCTTTTAACTTCCAGAGTAATACTTTGCATAAAAGACTTGTACAGTACAACTACTACATGTCGATTGCAATTTATTATCTTAAGTCAAACTTGACAAATACATTTCCTAGGTGAACCAATTAATGCTTTCTCAATTTCAATTATTTCTAGTATATATTTGCCTTAATAACTTAAAGTGGTCCTATATTTATCTACACACGTATATATATCTTATATTAATTAATAATAAATTATATATAGGAAACCCTATACCGATGTCATGAATTAAAATTTTCAATTAATCAATTTAGTCCCTTAATTTTACTAAAATTTTAAAATAAAACTTCTTAAATTTCTTAAAATCACTTTTTTTCCAATTTTGATACCTAAGGTTTGGATAGATACAACAATGATTAAATTAAACTATATGATATATTTGAATTTAATATAATCGTACAATTTAAAAGTCCAATCGTAAATTACATGTAGATCAATGTTATCAACTAATTAAAATATGATTTTAATTTTGGGTTTTCGATCCAATTACTCTTTCAGAGATGAAGTAGATCTATTTAATTCTTGAATATTATTTAAAATAGAATATACGAATTAATATTATCATTTCGACGATCCATATTAATCCTTAAAAAATCGATATAATATTAAATTGAATTTGAATCACCATATAATATAGAATTGCTTATTTATTTATGTTTACCATCTTCTTTCACCTTTTTGTTTAAAGCTTCAACCAACAATCAACGTGCTCAGGTAACAATATATCCTTAAGGAGAGGATTAAACATCATTTAAAAAAAATCCTTAATTATATGATTGATTTTGTAGGTGTTGTTTTTTAAGTAATTTTTATTCTGTTATTCTTTAATACATGTGTAAATTATGTACTTATATCATGTTATTTAGAGCTACATGTGTAATTATGTCATATTATTTTCTTAGTATATACATACTTTTTTATGCTTTTTTAGTATATATTGTGAATTGTGAATGTGAATTGATGCTCTTTCAAAACATTGATCAATAAAACAAGGTTACAAACTAAAGGCTCAATGAAATGTTATTAACATAGTTGTAAAACTCGGCAAACTCGGCCAACTCGGCGAGTACTCGTGACTAGAGGGTAGTCCGAGGCGAGTTGGTCTAACTCAGATTGAAAGCTCGGTCTACTTCGGTCAACGCAAGAAACTCAGAAAAACTCAAAAAAATTCGGTCAAACTCTGGATTACTCAGTCAAACTCGGGTAAAGTCAAACTTGATCAACTTTTTAAATTTTTTTGAAATTAGAGTTTTTAATTTAATTAAATATTTGGTTCAATTTCCTTTCCTCCGGTACCACTCTTTAATGTTTTTCACCGTCAATCTTCACTCTCTAATTTATATTTAAACATATAATTTAAAATTATCATTTAAATGTAAAAAAAAAAAAGTCAATCCAAGTACTCCCGAGTACTCCCCACTTATGCCGAGTACTCGGCTACAAGGTCCAGACCGAGTACTCTCCGCCTAGCGAATTAAAGAACCTTGGTTATTAAAGCAAATATCAGTTTAGGTAGTCACACGGGTAACATAACTTATATTACAAGAATGCACTTATTGTTCTATGATAAAACAATATCATTCCAGTTTAATCGAAGACAATATCATTTTGGTGGTCTTTTATAATTGCTAGCAACTATAATAATAAATGTTTATGTAAAATGAAATCCTCTTTATAACTCTATATGTTGTTTGACTTATCTTAAATATCACGGGCAGAGTCGAACTTGTGTTGGTGCAAGGGATTGCACTTGCTACACACGAATGACAAATTGTAAATTTTTGTGAAATTAGTTTATAGGTATTCTACATCTGTTTAAGAATTGGAATTGACCAACAAAAATCCATATCATCCTTAAAATTAGTTGGCTAGCATGTTGTGTAGCAAAAGCAAAGGTCAAAAGTTCGAGTCTTTGTGGCAAGTTTCTTCATGTTTTTTTTTTTAATATTTTGTCAAAATGTTAATAATAAAACAAAATTTTATCACAACTACTAGTATTTCAAAAATTGAAGCTTATTATTCTTGTAGAATTTTGATTCAATAAAAAATCTTGTAAAAACTTTTCTTAATTAATACAAATTCAACAAATTGCTCACCAACTAATTTTAAATGTTCTAAGATGTAGTACTTTGAATTCACAGCTTAAAAAAGGATTACATATTCACATCATGTAATGACTTGGCTACACACAACTGACTTTCTGCAATTCGTTATCACATTTTATGATTTTATAGAAGTTTTCTTTTGGTTTTAGTGTTCGAGTTTCCCTTATGCTTTATGTTTATCAATAGATGGTATGATCATTTATCGGGTTTACCTTTTAGTTTTGAACCATATAGTTGCGAAACGAAGTGAGCATTAAATTAGTTTGTGTTACCCGTGATTAAAACTTCTATCTCCGCCACTGGCCACGGGTTAACAAATTACCCGTGTACATACACCAATTATATGTTAAATCTACACACTATTTTAAATAGTCAAATTTCAAACTTCATTGCATATTTTTAACTTATATAAATTATAGATTTTTTATCATATACAATATTTATATACTTATAAAAAGCAAAACGACCCGTGTACATACACGGGTTTGAAATCTAGTTAAATATAATATAAGAAACACATTTGTAATGTCATCAATTAAAATAAACTTGCAATTGAACAATTAAGTCCCTTTATTTTATCAAATTTTAAAAAATAAACCTAAAAAAGATTAATACATTTATACTCAGATTAATAAACAAATATTTTATACTCTAATGAAAATCGATCTTCATGTTTACAAAGTTTTTGATTCAATTTTATTTCGGTTAAGAGGCAGTTCAATTTGTTTTATGGTTGAACGATTGACTTCTCATAGTTAAGCGTATATATTTTATTCTTTTGATTCAATATATTTATGAATATGAATTTTGAATTTAACCTTGACATGTGTGGTTATGATTTCACAAATTGCAAAGCAAATATAATGTTATGAACTTATTATGGAATCATGACTCTTTTCTATGAATGTAAAATGACAAGCATATACTCAAGAGTCAAGATGATTAATAGAAAAATTAATTCGTCAAATTGTATACTTAGTCAATCAAAAGAAAATCACAATTTGTATTTAATTTCATTATTTGTCTTTAATTTATTTATATTTAATAAAGCAACGACAATGATTAATGATTATAGCCAACGAACAATTAATAAAAATGGAGTACCTAAAACAACAAAAATATGCAATTCAATAAATTTTTTTGCATATAAAATCATCTTATAATATAAATATATGTAAGTAAGCTATCAACAACCTTCACATAACAAAACTTCAACAAATCGAATTACTATAACAATATGTCATTCATCAATACCGAAACCATCTACATATGCTGATAATAGATCCCGAAAAACACCAAATAATGTCATGCATTGTACTCCCATTGCATTGTTAATGCATATATATATATATATATATATATATATATATATATATATATATATATTTATATATATATTTATATATATGTAGTGGGATGATCCAGGGGGAAGCACTTTTTTGAGGAAAAGGGGAAGCGTTATTATTTATCATTGAGCACCTTAACTTCGAAAATACAAATCTCACAAAAAACGAAGTGAAATTAAATAAATGTTAATTAAAATCGATGCTATGAATGTTAAGTTTCCTTGATAAATTCTTTTTGCGGGTTATAACATCAATTTATGAATATTAGACCCAAAATTGTTAATATTCATCGTGGTGAATGTTATTTAACATTTATGGTGATGAATATTATTTAACATTTATGCAACCTGGGTTTGTGCCCCGGGTATGCGGGCTTCGTGTCGGTCACCAACGATCTCGGTCACCGATGCGGAATTTGCGATTTGCGTTCGGGTTGATTTTTGGATAAGATGTTTTTACAATTTTTCGGATTAGATATTGGATAAGATATTTCGAGATTTTCGAGATTTTTATCAATACAATTTTCAGATTAGATTTTTCTGGATAAGATATATCATCTAAAACGATATTTTGGATATTTTTCAGATAACATTTTTTTCCTTTAAAATAACCCAATTTCATTAGTTTATTCACGACAACTTCACAAAATACTCTCAACTTCATAAATTTATCAGTTTATTTGACAACAAATCCATACAACACTCTCAAGCTTCAACCTTAATTGATCTGATCTGTTATTTGAAAGGTACGATTCAAAAAAATTTAAAGTTGTTATTTACATTGTTTTCATAATCAAAATGAGTCAATTTTCTGATAAGTTTAAGGTCTATATTTGTGTTGAATATCGTTTTGAATATATTAACAACGTCCCTATGTATTTACCAATAGAATGCCATATAGTACTTTAAAACTTCATGTTGCACCGGAAAAACCATTGATTTGCAAAATTTTATTGAAAAATATTTTAAGGAAATTAGGTTTATCACTTGATTTACCAATTTTAATGAAATATAAGGTTGATCAGTATGTTGTTGATATAACTGACGATGTTGAAGATTTTGGGGATTTTTTGACCCATGCAATTAATAATGCTCCTATAGAAATTTACGTTGTTGATATTATATCAAATATTTCTAGTGCCGGTAGCAACCAACCTACCAGTAGTAGTAGTAGTTTTCAACAAAAATTTCAACAACTACAAACTCGTGATTATAACCAACCACCATAATATCAAGTACCCCCACAATTTTTGGCACCTTATCCACCACAATATCAATTTCATTTTCATGTTGCTCAACAATACCCAACATATATCACGTTTCCAGAACAAAACAACCAAGACACTCAATTTAACGTAGCTGAACAACCACATCATCATGAGGATGTTCAATATATTATTGACGATCCTCATGATGATGATCATTATGATAAAGAAAATGTCAATCCCCCTAAACCCTTTGACCATCCCTTTGATAAACATATTGTTGGGGATGATGATGATGGGGATGATGAGGAGGAGCTGGATCCAAGAGATCCAAATGACAACACAACATCTCCTACAGCAACCACAACCACTACCACAAAGAATATATTCTGGAATATGCTACCTATATTAACTGATAACAATCCCGAAAGTACAAAACATCTAGTTACAATGTATGAACCTTCTAACCGGGTTCAAGTTTGACAAACATTTGAAAACAAGGAGGAGTTGCTTCTTCAGCTGCATGTGTCTTGAAGAGGGTTTTCAGATCAAGCCGAAGAAGTTGGAAAAGACACGGTATACAACATCATGTGTCTTGCCTGATTGTGAGTGGCAGGTAAGTGCACGTTGTATAAACAACAGTAACAACTTCCAAGTTATAAAGTTAGTTGACGTTCACACATGCACTCGCACTCAAATCATGTCAAATAACCGACATGCGAGCAAGAAGGTGCTTGGTCACATCTTGAAAGAGTTGATGACTTTGGAGGGACGTGTGTATCGAGGCAAAGAAATAAAACTCGATATGACAAAACGATTCAAAATCAGCCTCTCATACAACCAAGCATGGGGAGCCAAATGTTACGCTATAGAGTTGTTGAGAGGTAGTCCGGAAGATTCATTTAAAATGCTTCCCACTTACCTACACAACCTAAAACTGCATAATCCGGGGAGCAAAACTAATGTGATCACCGATGAGAAGGATCGATTTCTAATGTGTTATATGTCCATTGGTGCATCTGTAATTATCATAGATGGGGCACATTTGAAGGGTGGTTACTTAGGAACCATTTTAATTGATTTGGCGATGGACGACAATAATGGAATCTTGCCACTGGCATACGAAATCGGGGCATCAGAGACTTTCGACGTTTGGACGTGGTTCTTTGGAAACCTACGTGACGCTCTCGAATCTGCTTGTGGGATCGAGAACTTGACCAACGTTTCTGATAGGGCTTCTTCAATTGCAGCTAGCATCTCAAATGTCTTTCCTGATGCCTTTCACGCCCTATGATGTCGTCATTTGTTAGTGAACCTTAAAATAAGATCTTCCAAAGCAAACCACTACGAATGGCATTATTGAAAGATGTGTAAGGCGTACCGTAAGTCTGATTTTGATCACCATTTTGGTGTGATTTCTAGACGCTTACAAGCCTCTGCAAAGGTTCTTACAAATGTTGGGATAGAAAGATGGTCAAGGCATCATGCTACCCGTACTCGATATGCTTACATGACAAGTAACAGTGCAGATCTTGTTGTACTCTTCTTGCTGCCCCACCCCATGAATTTATCGAACAATGAAATCGGTCATAGCCGATCTTGTTGTATGGCTCCTTATGATAAAACATATGAGCAAAGTGGATCAAGAGCCAAATCAAGATCCACTTCAAAGTCACTCGGCAAGGCGAAGGTGGAAGAATCAAAGTATGAGCCGTGAAAATTTCTAAGTGTTCATTTGGGCCAATCAAAACGTGCAAGGGAAAATGTGTCTATCATCCTCTTCCTATACTCCTACGCGATCTTCTTGGTGTCATCGACTTCGAACTCTGTTTTATATATAGTACTAATGGTCAACCGCTCCATGTTGTGGCACACCCATACGCCGCAGTCGCCTGGTGAGCCACTCTGCTGAGGAACATCAAGTGCCAACGTAAATAGCAATTCTACAATATCAAACATAAAGGGTCTTCCCCCTTCAAAATGCTTACAAAAACCAATGGCATCCAAATAGGGCAATAAATGGTCACTCGGCTCTTCCATTAAACGGAGTCAAGTACCATCCTTACAAATTTTTTTAGGGCTGTCATATCCCACAACATCCCAAGTCTGAAGATCCAACACTAGTACAATCCAATGACTTGTTCCGATACGAGAACGGAGAACATTACCTGCAAATATAGACAATTTATTGATAAGTCTTGGGAGTATAAATAGGCATTTTTAGGTATCCACTATACGAATTGTTTACTTTCTTTATCGCACTCACACCACGCTGGGTATGGGGTACGAGTGCCATTGCCATATCCCATCAAATACTTATAATCCACGCCTACCTCACCTTTGTACACCACCTCGCCACCCTCCTTCAGTTTCTTCTTTGTTTTCCGACCCTTATAGGTTTTAAAAGTATTTAAAATCTCAGTAAAACCTACTGGCATGATGGTGTACCTCAAACCACGTTTAAACTGAGAGGGACAAGTCCAAGTCCTAGATTTCCACCACATCAATAGGCATGCCCAGCCGTCAAGATGCTGCGAAAAAAAAGAGTAAAGATCAGTAAATCAGTAGGCTAGGAAAAATGTTTTCTATAAATAAACACGAATTTAGACCCTCACCGTGTTATCTACGTCTCCGCACTTGAAATCTCCGTACAAGCGCCCCCAAAACTCCTTTGTCAAACACATGAAAGTCCCACCCTGTTGGACAAACATGCAACGCACCTCACCGCCACTTATATATAACTCGCGAATAGTGGCTGGTCCGGCAATGACTCCCGTCTCAACGGATGCCGCTAGGGAGGATTAGTGAGAAGACCAATCTCTGTTTCACTAAAGGATTTCCACCATCCCATCCTCTGTAATCTTCAGCTCAACTGGCTTCTTAATTGATTTCTTACGTTGATGTTTAACTGACACATACTGAATTCGAGCTGCAGGAGCAACCGGTTCGACTGCGGCTTTCTCCGCATTTATAACAGTATCTGCTGCCTCTACTTCCGCCGGCTCAAGAACCATCGGCTCAACCGGCTCAGCTGCGGCTTTCTCCGCACTTAAAACAACTTTTGTTGCCTCCACCTCCACCGACGCGTTATAAGCTCCCAGACTAACTGGTGGTTCTTCATCCGCCGACTCTTTCACCACGGAAGGTTTCTTCACTAGCCCTTTTAATTGTGTAGGGGTATAATACGGCGATAGCCTAGCCCTACCCAATCGCCGCTCTCGAATACTACGACGCGATACTCTTGGAGCTTAGATCTTGGCAACAGTGGCTAGTAAAGTATCTGATGCATAACTCTCATTAGCGTCGTCCTGAAAATAAAACATAAAATTACAAGTTATACAGTAACCTGATAATTGTCAAAAGATCTTATCAATAACATGGTAATACCTGATGAGTGTCAATTACATCCAGTAACCTAGTAAATTAGCGCATCCTGAGCGTTCACCCGCTGAAGTAAAGTGGAAATTGATGCCTCGTGCCTAGCAATAATGACATCCTGACTCTCTATGCGCTCTCGTAGGGACTCTACTTCTTTGGATGAAGCACACTGAGATGTGTGACGGCGAGTGGGCTGCACCTTAACTTTATGATCAACTGTCTCGGCACGAGGTGTGGTGGGTTGAGTTGTGGGCTGCACCTCAGCCTCGAGCCCGTCAAAATATCGGCAAATATCAATCCACCATTGGCATGAAGCCTCCAACTCAGTCGGCTTCAGCGTCCTCAATGGCCGTGCATCTTTGTGAATATCATCCTATTATGATCTTTGCGGTTCTCGGTCATGACCGAGAAACGCAAGTCGCGATCTTTGCGGTTCTCGGTCATGACCGAGAAATTCAAGTCGCGATCTTTGCGGTTCTCGGTCATGACCGAGTAATGCAAGACGCGATGTTTGCGACTTGCGGATTTAGATATCAGTCTTTGCGACTTGCGTTTCTCGGTCATGACCGAGAAATGCAAATCGCGATCATTGCGGTTCTCGGTAATGACCGAGAAATGCACGTCGCGATGTTTGTGACTTATGATAGTGAGCTCGGTCTTTGCGACTTGCGTTTCTCGGTCATGACCGAGAAATGCAAATCGCGATCATTGGTGTTCTCGGTCATGACCAAAAAATGCAAGTCGCGATCTTTGCGACTTGCGATTAGCGAGCTCGGTCTTTGCGACTTGTGTTTATCGGTCATGCAGATAGCAATCTCGGTCACAACCGGTCACAAGCAAAATGCTCTCGGTCACAAACTAACGAACCGATTTAACAGTGGTATTAATCGAATCTCAACAGCAAACTAACCTCAAAAACACATACACCATGATAACCAACTAAAAAACCAACTATTTATATTATAAATCACTAAAAAATAATGCACGCCAACTGCTCGATAAAATGTCAACTATAATTTTCGCAAATTTAACGATAATTCGAAGTTTTAATGTGTTTATATTAGCCATCTTTCGATAATTGCGTTCAATATTTGCGGGGTTCCTTATTCGATTTGAACTTGGCAGCGAGTTTCAGGTTCTAAATTTACGATCGAACTTCGGGAGGTTGTTCGGGAGCAAACTTCGTTTTATTCAAATGCCGCGATCTTTAGTTTTTGTTTGTTTATATAACCTAAAATTTGCGGCGTTGGGCCCCGGTTTCTGGGTTGGACCGGGTCGCCCACAAACGTTATTCCCAAATACAGTCGCTCGCACGCTAAAGCAGTACGGTGACAGAGAAATGCAAGTCGGTAACCAGGGCGCAAACACTGATCGCAATTTGCAAGCGAAATTTGCGGCCCGGATTTTGCGCCCCGGTCACCGACTTGCATTTCTCGGTCACGCGCAAATTGCGACCCGTTTATGCGCCTGGGTGGGGTAAAAACGCAATTCTTTTTGGAAGAGGACAAAATTTTATAAAAGTTTTAAAAAGGGTATTTTGTTTAATTTCCCTTGTTAATTAGTTGTTAATTTATTATTACGAAATATTTAAAAAAGTAAATCTGGAAAAAATTACTGAATTTACGTTCTCTCTACTGCATTTTACGTTTTATCTACTTTTTTAGATCTACTTTTTAATTGAAAAAATCCATTGCATTTTACGTTTTTTCTACTGCATTTTACTTTTCATCTACTTTTCATATCTACTTTTTAGATCCGAAAAAATCCACTGCATTTACGTTTTTTCTACTGCATTTACGTTTCTTCTACTGCATTTTATGTTTCATCTACACTTTAGATCTGAAAAAATCCACTTCATTTTACGCTTCTTCTACTACATTTTACGTTTCATATACTTTACAAATAGATCTGAAAAAATCCACTGCATTTTACGCTTCTTCTACTCCATTTTACGTTTTTTTAGCATTTTTATCTAATTGTAAAGCTTGGGATTATACTTGAAATAAAAAAAAAACAATTAGTACTTGTTTACTGCATCTTGTATATTTTTACTGCATTTTATGATTTTTAGCATTTTAATGTGTTTATGCAGCTTGAATTTATACTTGAATTTAAAAAATTACTAGTACTTATTTACTGCATTTTATTTTTTTCACTGCATTTTATTTTTTTGTACGGAATCTTGCATATTATCAGGTTTTTTAAATGGATAATTTTTTTTGCAATTTTTTGGACAATTTTTTTAGGTAAGTCTACAACTTTTTCAAAATTACAAAATAGTCCCTGATGACAGGAAAGGGAGACCGCGGGTGACAGGTGTCACCTTATGATTGGTCAAAAACCTGATATCCCTGTCTATAATAAAAGTGTTGCTCCTCTGAACCCCACCTTTAAGTATTGATAGTGTATTTAATAACAAGAATTTACTTTAATGTTTTTTTATTCTATTTTATTTTATTTTTGGTTTTTTATATATTTTTTTTGTTTGAAGATTCGTACGTACGATATTTTGAAGTTTATAGGATATATCATTATCAAGTATTTATATGAGTAACATTAAAGACAAATAATATGGGACCATGTTTATTAAGGTTGAAAAAGACAAGAAACAAAATTATGAATTATTGG
Organism: Gnaphalium uliginosum; assembly: GCA_963930675.1. Taxonomy (NCBI): domain Eukaryota; kingdom Viridiplantae; phylum Streptophyta; class Magnoliopsida; order Asterales; family Asteraceae; genus Gnaphalium; species Gnaphalium uliginosum. The sequence continues at coordinate 26,986,376 of OZ005681.1, forward strand.
AAATGTTCTAAAACATGTCCTACAAATGAGCTGTGAAAACAACTACAGTACTTTTCTATACGCCTCTTTTAATTGTTTCACGAAACTTGAATGAATCTATTTAACTCCAAATTTTAAAATAATATTTTTTTTGTGTAGTTTTATCACATATGTGATATAGATATAGATTGCAATTTATTGATTCAGGTTATACGTTTAATCATAAGTTTATTGTATTTATTGTTCAGTTTTAAGTAATTTTCATATCTAAAACTAGTTTTTATTCCCGTTCGATAGAATGTTAAATGTTTACACACACATACATACACACTTATATATATATATATATATATATATATATATATATATATATATGGTGGGATTAAAAAGGAAGTAAAAAAATAGGGGAAGGAGGGAAGCTATTTCTAGCCGTACATTCTGGTCAACTCAAAAGTCAACGCGGTGGCAAAATTGTAAATAACTCAAAAAAATTTCAGAATATTAATATTCATTTGGAAAGAATGTTATTCAAAATTACAACTTAATATTTTTAAACATTCTTTTACGATGAATGTTAACTCATATACATTATTATACACTGATGAATGTTAAGTTATCTCGTTCAACAATGTATAAAAACATATATAAGTTAATATTCATCATAAATTATTGTTTGTGAATATTAATTGTAATTTTGATCAACATTCATTCCAAAATGTTAATGTTCTAATTTTTTTTTTGTGAAATTCGATTGTTAATGACGACTATAATTAAATTAATTACTTGTTTATAAGTTTTGTATGTTGAAATTCGTTTAATTTTATTGTATTCATTGGTGAATCAAAATTTTCACAAAAACTTAAAAGTTATACTCAAAATTCTTAATATTTGATGAATGTGAATTATGAGGAATTGAAGATATGTATGAATGCCTTTGATTAATTTGAAATTTATAATGTTTTGATTGATTTACATGATTTTATTTTTAATTTTAAATAAAAATTGATAAAATAGGTATTGTATATGAGTTGAAGAAGATACAAAGAAATATGTGGTTGGGGTTTGCTTCCTTCCTTCTCTCAAATTTAGAGCTTCTCTCTTGATTCTTTCCACACACACACACACACACACAGATATATATATATATATATATATATCAAAAGTTATCTAAAGTTTTTTCTTATTAAAATGTAAATCTAATGTTCTCAGTCAAAATTACTTAAAATGGGAAAATCTGAAACAATAACCCGTTACCCGTGCAATACACGGTGAGAACTTAAAGGAAAATATAGTTTTTTTAGTACAATATTACAAAGAAAAGAAATGACCATCGATTTATATCGTTTTTGAGTAAATGCTTAAGAAAGTTAATGATAACATAATATAGATACTATATGGTTCTAGTATACATGTAAAACGAGTATTTTTATATATTTTGGATTGATGTTCAATGGCATTAAAAATATAAAAGAAATCAAAACCTGTTAAAATTGAAAAAAAGTTGTGATTGTACCATAACATTTTCTCAACAATTGATCTTTACAATTTTCTCACTCTCATCTTACATAAACCACAAAATAAATAGTTAACTATTGATAAATTATTTTGGACCAAACAATGAATAGAAGGTCTGAAGTGAAAATAAATTTGAAAATATAGTTTGTAATGTATGTAGTTATGAATTTACGATTGATAGTCAATAATCTTTGATTTATGAATTTTATTAGTTAAAAAATAGGTGGATTTAAACTTTTTTTTCAATTTGAATGACACGTCGGAATTTTTATGAAGCTAAGGTAATGACACCTAGGATTTTTGAGTAGTTGTCAAAGAATTAAAAGTGTCACGTAGAAAAGAGGTTATCCGCTATTAGTTATATATGTAGACTAAAATAAGAATGTTTATTATGTGATTCGATATTAAAAAGGTTAATATTATATCTATCTCTACAATATACGAGTATAAACTAGAAAAAAATTGAACTCAACGTAAAAAAAAATCTAAATTATCCTTCATTTAAATAAGTATTCTTCTTAATTATATTTTTATTAAAGTTTTCATTTCTTTATCATTTGGGTGCTACTAAATATATCTCACTTTTGTAACATTCGACTAAATTACCATGTTAATAAATGAAGACTAGTTTGGAAATGACAAATTTGTAAATTAATTTCTAAACACTATCTACATTTTTTTAAAGCTTTTTTTATGCAAAAAAGCTTTAGAAAAAGTTTTTATCATCGGGGAAAAAGCTTTTTCAACTAAAAGCTTGATATTTCTCAAACTTTTTGTGTAAAGCTTTTTTACCTAAATATTTACACTTACACCCCTTAATTTGATTTTAAAAAGTCATTGGAAAGCTTTTATACATTGGAGGTAACTTTTTTATAAAGCCTTTTTAAAATTAAATGATGTGGCATGTAAAAAAACTTTAGAAAACTTTTATTCATTGAGGATGCTCTTATAAGTGTCCTTAACTACATATAATCATTACCACATATTATAATTACATAAATAAAATTTATAATATCAATCATCATAATAAATGTAATTACTTGACACTAGTATTATTTAATACAACTAATAGTTAAACTTGAACACTTTTTAATTTTTGTAAACCAATATTATAAGCAATTATGAATTAAGTAATGAAATTATACAGAGTTAGAAAAAAATCTAAATCATGTAACACTAATCAGTGAAATTTAATATAGTTTATATAAATGACGAGACTAAAAAAATAAATAAATCCCACTACTTTGCACATGTATTATGCTAATTTAATTTAACCAAGTTATGGTCATTAACGGAATAATGTAAAAGTTAACATGACAGATTTGTATTGTATAGAATTTATATATATTTATTTATTTAGCTATTAGTTAACAATTTTATTATATATTAAATGCTTATTGTGTTGGTATGTCAAAGGGACATGACACAAATGAGATACAACCGAAAGCGACATGGCTAAAAGGTGTAGGGTAAATGGCCCTTCAATTCTTTTTCTAAGAATGTCTCCATAAAACAATCATTCTATTTTTTTTCCCTTTCTCGTGAATAATGTGATCTTCAATTAATTCTATTTCACTTCAATTATTTATTTCAATTTCAATGATAAATGAGTTGTCATAAGTTCACATTTAATATTTCAATATACTTCTTTTGTATGCTAGAATCGAATCATATGTGACCATTTCTAAAGACAATTCAACACAAACACATATTATATAGTGATTAGCAACTTAAATGTATTTCAAACCATCAATCAAATTTAATTTTTTCTAAATGAAACGATCTAAAAGTCGGGTTACAAATGAAATCTCAAATGGGTGGCCAAGTTAACCTTATCGATCGATTCGGGTGGTTTTACTTTTTGAGTGATCCTAATTAGTCAGTAGTGGATAAATCGGGACTAGAATATATTCTAGTTGAATTGAGTGGTAGGTAAGTAATACTGATGTAACTGATTTAGCGTCAAGTGGTATCCACAACTCGAATACCACTATAAGTGCACTTAGATGGTCAATTGACGAATATCAAAACCTAAGAAAACATAATAAGATTTTCGAGGTTGTTCGTTTAGGTTTTACAAAGTACTTTTTGGCCTTATCAGTGTCAAACAACGTTTTCTTAACAAAAGACATGGTAAATGTTTATCCAATTGAAATATATGTTGAGACACTTGACATGAAGTAAGCATTGCTTTTACCTTATGAAAATTATATGTTCAACGACAGAAAGCCTGAAAAGAAAATTACGATTTCCAATACATCAAGGGTAAAGGTCGACATTTAATTACCTTGAAATCAAAATCTACGGTTTCGATTGGTCAATATAAGTCACGTAACAATATCTATATTTAATTTTATTTATATAGTATGTTCCATTCCATGAGATGGTAGAGCCCGTAGATCATCTAATAAAAAAACTGTTAAAAAGTTTATAACCAAAACATATACGCTTAGTAAATGTGTCGAACATTAATTTCATTTTCACCAAGTTTTAAAGGCTGACGAGGTTATTTGGGGAGAACGGATCTTTTTTACTCAGATGTACGCCTAAATGGGGTATACGTGTGACTGTTTCTGACCATTTTATTAGTCACCCCAAGATGTCTTACATAAGATTCAAACTTGAGACATCTTATGAAGAACTACGACCCTTACCGCTAGACCATCGTGGTGATGATTATTCAGTGAGTTTTGAAGGGCGGACTTCGGATAGTACCATTGCTCTTATTTGAGTAGAATTCTGGTATCTTTCTATAATCGTCTCTGTGGCTCCTGTTGCTGCGGAGCCCCTGTGCTGTTGGTTTGACCTTTCCAGGTAACTGAATATTCTCATGTTCCGATTGTCGACAAAAAATTATCAAATTGCTCCATTTTTTGCTAATAATAAGGTACGACAATAAGTTTTTTGAAGCCACAACACGCATGGCAGGCGCGGAGCCAGGAAATTCAACTAGTGGAGGCGAAAAAAAATTATTCTTTGTTTTTTTACATTTTTGTGGGGGCGAAAAAAATTATTCTTTATTTATTTTATATTTTTGTGGGGCAATTTATTCAAAAAGGTCGTTAATACCTTAAAAACAAAAAAAAATTTATATAATTTGAAATTTCTTGTGGGGTCGGCTGCCTACGCTGTCCCCACCCTATCTCCGCACCTGAGGCATGCCCGTGGTACATGTATTTAGTTACCCCTTTAAATACGAGTAATGAAGTTTGAACGTGTCATCTAGAATTGAGAACAATATAATTCTGGTCATCAATAGTAATAAAAATAGGACAGTAAGTGACCCATTTCATGCAACGCTTCAATTCAGGCCCATGCCTTGGTTTTCTCCTCTAGGACCAGAAAAAAGAAAGGACACGATAAGGCCCAATTACAATCCTCTCTTTTATTCTGAAGTTGGACTGGATTTCTAGCCCATATTATAGGCGTAAACTGATCCACCGATCCAAATTTCTTTGTGAAAATAGAATGTCAATTCAGTTGCTAATCTTGCGTTTAAAAATTGTCGCTTGATATTGCACTAGAGAATACCACTCTTGAGTGTCGACATGATCCATGTCATCTTTCTATCTTTCTAGGATCCTCCAAAAAGAAAAATTATCCTCATACCTTCTAACAAGTTAATAACTTTAGATACGCCTTGAAAATAGAGAAGTAATGGATACCACAACTATCAATTTTAGTAAAGTTAAAGGACCACCATATAAGAAATTTTGAGCTTCCTAAGATGAAGTTTATTTGTGTCGATGATTAGAATCTAACTATCGCTTCTTTTTTTCTTCATGTTTGAATTGCAAAGGGTGAGCTGTAGATTTAGGGGTGGTCACGGTTCGGATATAATCGAATTATTCAAATGATCTATTCAGATTGAACCGTTCGGATCAGACAATTTGGTTTATTGAATCGGATCGGACAAAAACCAAATTAGTATTTCGGTTTTTGGATTGGTTTTGGTTCTTATTATCGGAATCGGATAGTCCAAATACACTGAATAGTAATAATAGTATATGTAATACTCTTGTTTATCTAGATGTTAAATAGTTGCATGATTATTTTATATATATATATAACCTTATTATATAAAAGGTATTGTTAATATATATCATTGTATATACTTAAAATCCTAAATTTGAAACAAAAACTAACTCCACATTTTTATAAACCCTCAACGCAACATAACAATACGTTGTTGTTGATATCGCTCATGACATTACCCTTTCACGAGTTAAAACGATACCCTCATGCAGTCAACGGATAACCAAATGGTTAAAACCAATCCATCCAAATAGTAATATGGTTCGGTTCGGTTCAAATTCGCTATTTGTTTGGATGGATCGGATTCACATTTTGAGACCAAAATCCAAATGGATTCGTGTTAATGGATCAGATTTGATCCGATCCATCCAAACGAACACCCCTACGTAGACGAGGGCTGAGCTAGGATTTACCAGTTGGGGGTAAAAAAAAAAAAAAATTTGATTATTTTTTCAGTTTTGAGAAGTAAAACTTATAAAATATCATAGATACCCTTATAATATTATTATTGTTTTCCTCTTAACCGGTAATTTCATCCATCTCTGAAACCCATCAAAAATTCACGCATCTTTAATGTAAGCGGATTTTACTTCGCTAAGCATAGAAGAAGTTGCCTCTAGAAGCCTATTTACAATAACTAACAATGATTTTTTGTTAAAAGTACATTTGAGAATGTACATCAATCTTGACTTTCTATGCTTTAGAAAGTTAACTTCTAACTTTTGAATATAGCTCTTGAATATAGCTCAATGTTATTATTTCGTGTATCCACCGTATAAATGATAGTGTGATTAAAGCTTCATGAAGATGAGAGACTGATTTGCGAGGAGCACGAAAGATCAGGGGACTGAAGTGAAAGATGCCCCAAGATAATGCAAATGAAGTTCCTCAGTTAGGTCCGTAGGATAGCACAGTTTTTGGTGTTCTATAATTCACCTCCTTGTAATATAGCTATACATTTAGATCGTGTTTAGTTACGGAAAAGTATCTTCTATTTTTTTCTTTTCTATTTTTATAGAGTTTTTTGTCCTTTGAAAATCATAAGGGATTTAGAGAACGCGTTCAAATTGTAATGGATGGAGTTTTCATTTTTCAAATTAGGAAAGCTAGAAAATCTTAAATCATATATTTCATTTTCTTAGAAAACTTCTCCAGAAAACTTCTCCAGAAAACTCCAACTTGAACGTGTTTTCTAATTTTACAGTTTTCTTAAAAAAATTTCCACAAAAATGGAGGAGTTTTCCGTAACTAAACGCGGCCATAGAGCTTCGAATGAGAATAATAATTTTTATAAGAAAGAAGGAATTAATAGGAATGCATTACGTGTTCAAAACTTACTTTTCTCCACATTTTTGAAAATTAAAAATCACAAGAACGACTCATTAAAAAATTATAAAAATTGCACCATAAAAATCAGCATTTTTTTCTCTTCGATTATACATATCACATTATATATTTTCGACGACTTTTATGTTTATGGGTTTTACAATTCGTACAATATTAGTATCACGTGTGATACTCGTTGGTATCACGTGTGACATTCGTTGGTATCACGTGTGACAGTCGTTGGTATCAAGTATGATAGTCGTTGATATCACGTGTGATATACATTGGTTACATGCGATAGTTGTTTACAAAACCCACCTAAAACGGGGAAAAAGTCGTCGAAAGTATACCTTCTGGGATGTTTAATCGAAGAGAAAAAAACGTTGATTTTTATTGTATAATTTTTATAATTTTTCGACTTACTATTTATCAGATATTTAATTTTTAAATACGTGAAAAAAGTGAATTTCGTGTGACACATTATTATTGATTCATTCATTCTCACCGAATATTGCTCTAATCATTTTAACCTCACTCTCTACTCTACAGATCAGAATAAAAGTACACTTGAGATATCGTGACTAAAAATCTTCAAAAAGTCAATCTTTAATCATTTCGACGATACTCGTGAGTCTATGATTTGGAGTATAATTTGTAAGAGTATGATAGAAATGGTTTTGGTCATGTTTAGAATGGGAGTGAAACGACCAAATATATATATTTGTTTTTTTTGTTTTTTTATAGTACACGATGATCGCATAGTAGACACAAGAAAGGAGCACACGATCCTACCAAAGGGTACGCGATCGCGTACTCAGTACATGGAAATTCTCTGTTCAAGTTTTAGTATAAGGTACGCGATCCCGGTAAGGGTACGCAATCGCTTACCTATAACGTGGAAAGTTTCTGTGATGAATTCTTTGTTAGGCACGCGATCACGTGATCCCTACGCGATCGCGTACTGAGCTCTGGGTGATGAAAAATCTGCACAACTCAAGTTTTGAACTCAAATTCAAACGGGTTTAACTTTTGACTCGTTAATAATCAACCTACCAAATTTTGCAGCCTTATTTCACACGACATGAAACATATTTCCCAATTTACACTTTTCTGAATTTCACGATAACGACAGTTTTAGACCTTGAATCGAAATATAATCATTTGGGCACTTGTTGCAATCATTCTTGCAACAGTCCGATTCACTCAATTGGACATTTTTCAGAAATTGTACCGATACATTTTAACACAACACGACAAAATTGTCCAAACCATCATTTCGACTACTTTAGCAAAACGACCCATTTGGGTAATACAATTTGACCCATTTGAAAATCAACTACTTAAGAACAATCAAATCTCTAAATTATCATTCATTTCAATATTCAACTTACTAAAGTTATTTACAAACTCGCAAACAACTAAGGATTTGACCCTTTTAACATCAAAACGGCCTTCGTACGTTTCACCACTTTTCATATACACAACCTACTAAAAGTTTGCCTTCTTGCCATTTAAACACAACAAACTCGACACTATGACCAAAATTATGTGTTTTCATCAAAAGAGATCAACTTGGGCGATTTACACAACAAGGCATTCATAACGATAATTAAAAAGAAATTGAACTTTCCAAACCCGCACTTAGAAAGTCCTTATCCACGTTACTTCTTTGCAATAGCCTTGCCCTCCCCTTGCCTACTTGGTTTAACTGAAAACCCGCACTTAGAAAGTACTTATCCACGTTACTTCTTTGCTATAGCCTTGCTCTCCCCTTGCCTACTTGGTTTAACTGAACCGCTCGCACCTACAACATCAAACAACTTTAAAAGTAAGCATTTCGCTTAGTGAACATATAGGCAATTAAATGAGTAATGAACAACAAACAACTAGCAACTTAACAACTAAACAATTGTAGAGATTATAACCACTTAGATGGATCCGTTATCAACTCACAAATTGCACAAAGTGCAACAACTGACAACAACATAGGCTAACATAAGTTAGTTAATCTCTACAATGCATAATCAATAACAATCGTCAAACATAAACATACAATAAACAACTCCACTCGGTCATGTGAACCTCTTGCACGTATGGAATCCGAAATCACACAACCATTACTCAAATAACCCCCATATCACTCATCTTAGTGTTTTAGGCAAATTTAAATCAACGATTAACACGGAACGTCATGTCCTTAGACCTATCAAATATCACATAACAATATAACAACACATTTATCATCTAACATTCATCATAATCAACTAACATCATCATCAACCCATCATCCCCTTAGGTTGACCAGGTTTGACTTTTGGTCAAACTAAGCATAACTTCATAATTCAAGATAATAACCCACTCTATAGTTTAACTACTTAAACTACCACTTTAATTATCACCACTAATATCAAAATGACCTCTCTATTTACGGATTAAAGTGACTTAGCCATAATTAACACAATTTCACATAACCCACCAAAAATCACTTATGAATACTAACTAAATTATCAACTTTTGATTTGAATTGGTGTTAATCACAATCATTTCTACACTTATCTTATCATTAAACAACCATAATCAGCCCTAATTTCGTTTTGTACATTACTACACCTTTAAGCCCCCACAAACCTCAAAATTTCTAGGTCAAATAGAGAAGAACAAGAATTACCTTGTGTTAGGGATAATCAAAAAGCTACAAATTCAATTTCTCCAAGTTTAATTTAATGATTAAGATTTAATCTCTTCTTTCTTATTCCTCTTTCTCGATTCTACTATTCCTCGAACGAATTTTCCGTTTCTTTGTATATATGTATGTATGTCGTGTATGTATGTATGTATGTATATGTAAGTATTTACTTTTAATTTTTAACCCCACAGTAAGTAAACACTTATATTTTTTGTCCTTCAATTTTTATTATTTTTTAATATAACACTTAACTAACTACTCTCAACTTATTATTATTTAGACAACTTTAAATACTTTAGATCTACTAATATTTTATACAATAATTTATAATAAGTATTTTACTTCTATTAAAATAATACCTCAAATTTTGAGGTGTTACATGTAGGCGTTGTTATTCATCTCCAGTAAGTATGGTTTGAAAGTTTCTAAAGAGATTCTTTTGTTCTTCTTGAGTTCTTCAAGAAAAATTAACAATTTCGTATTGACACCCATTAGATTTTTCATTCTAAATTAAAAATTAGTCGGAAAAATGAGTCAAAGAGGCGCATCATATTATTTGCTTTTGTATGATGATTGTTAAATCACGGATAAAATTAAGAGCTAATAATGGTTTAATCTTCAAATATTCAAAAATTTTCGTTTTAAGTTTTAACCACTCATTTTTAATGTTTTAACACTTGAACCTTAAAAAAAAATCACTATGACCTGTTATCACATGTTAAAACTTTTACAAAAAAAATTAAACTAAAATTCATTGTAATATTTTTGCAAACCACATTTAATATAAATAATAATTATATCACATATAAATAATAATTGTTTGACTATGTTTAACATACTTTCATTATGTATAGCTTTTCATATAACTAGAAATATTATACATGAAAACATTATAAAAATATATTATTGTCAAAACAAAACATCACAAAAATAATTGTGATGGCACATTACAATTAATTTATAAGCATTTATATCATATATACATACTTATCCAAAATGACATACGATACGCTTATAATGAAATTTACATGTATTTTTTTATTAAAATGTATATACAATACAAATATTTTGTAAAAGTACTATATTTTGTTAAAATGGTCAAACAATTAACATGTACATAATTAAATAGTTTAGATTTGGTCAACTTGTATGTTAAGGTGTTAAAACATTAAAAGAAGAAGTTGAAGGGTTAAAACGAAAAAAGAAATTGAAAGTTTGAGGATTAAACCATTAATTAATCATTTAATAAATAAAGTCAATTATTTTCACGTTATCTAATCAACCAGTTACTGGTTATTAAAAGGGTAATTTTAAACGGTCAAACAAAGTAAAGGAATTAAATTTTGGTCAAACTCTAAGTTAAGGTGTTAAAACGTTAAAAAAAGCTAGTGACGAAAAAAGTTAAAAATTTAAGGATTATAAGCCATTATTAATCTTAATCAATGTAATCAATAAGATTTCTTAACCAATTAAGCAATTTTAAAGAGTTAAGAACATGATTTGTCAAACATTACATTGATTCACTTCTTCTCACTATTATCTCTATCTCTTATCCTGTGTAGCACCAAATCATTTTGTAACTAAATTTTGTAAATTCTTTTTGTAATCAAATCATTTCTCTAAACAATCATATATACCCAAATGTTGGTCTGGGTCTACCATTTTTTCTTCTTTCTAGAGTTAATTAATAAACCGTAGTCATAAGGAGTACTATAGCGCCCGGAGTGGCACCTCATTTTTCAACGTTTCTGCTCAAGAACGCCGGGATGTCGGTGTTCGATACCCGTCTGAGTTCTTCGTTGGCCTTATTCGTCAACGTGCGGAGTTAAACATCACGTTCAACATTTTTTTTATTTTCTTATTTTCCTTTAATAAATATAATTTTGTGGGGGCCTTTAAACTACGAGTTTAACATTGAACTATTACCTTTTAAATCGTACATAATGTTAAACTACATTGTTCAACTGATCACTAAACTAAATACTAAGTCAGGACAATCACTTTCTTTGCTCTAACATACGCATGTACCAAAAGAAAACAACCTACATATCATGAGACACCGAAAGGGTGCTAATCATTATAATACTTATTAATGACTAATTATTTAAGTTGCATATTAAAATTAAGAATCTTAAATAAATGTATTCAGAATCTTATTTGAAATAATTTAATTAATTATAAATAAATGGTTTTTGTTCCTTAATTTAGTTAATTGAACAAAAGTTAAGTGTTGATTTGCTTTAACACGTAATTTATTTTAATTATGTTATATGAGTTGGTTCAAAGTTAAGTGTTGATTTGAGTATAATTATACATGAATATATGGACATTTTACAATCTCTAAAACATATGAAATTGCCTTGGGTTGAATAATTATACTCTCTTAGTCCCACAAAAATTGACCCTCAGCAATATTTGTGAGAACTAAAATATGTCGGATAAATGTCGATGTTCTTATATTTAAAATAAGTTTAACTTAATTTTCTTTAAATAGTAAGGTGAACAATTATTTTGGAACAAATATAAATAGTAATATAAATAGTAAGGTGAACGTTTACGTCGGGAAGGACCCAAGTGATAAAGGTGGTTGACATATGAGTTACCAATGGCAATATTGTAATTAATCACATGTAACGTGTCCAAAGACTGAATCAACCAACTATAAATACTTGATGAATTGATTGTTGTAAAGTCAAACACACCTCTGTTTCTTTCTCTTTTATTGAAGCTGTCTCCTTGCTGTAAGTTCCTTTCTTGCTTGCTTGCTTTCTTTCTCTCTGTCACACACGCTTATAAATTATATATCTATAACTATACGTTCCATTCAAACCCATTTCATGACATTATTGTGTTTGGTTGTATAATTGAACAGATTGCTTTATCTGATTGAATGGATCATCACAAGAATTACGAGGTACGCTTTACTTTGCAATCCAGGGAAGCTGTTTTTGTAACTATGTTCAACTTTATGTGCATGAATATATTGGATAGTAATATTTGATTAGATGTAGTAATAAATTGGGGAAAATGGTGTATATATGTAGAAAAATGCACCATGGATGTCGGTGCCACAATTCGGGGACTGGGACCAAAAGGGACAGCTCCCGGACTACTCTTTGGATTTCTCAAAAATAAGAGAAATGAGGAAACAGAACAAGAGAGATGTATCAAGGGCTAGTGTTGGTAACGAAGAAGAACTAGTCTCTTCTAATACTGCTAAACTCAATACAACAAATAACAGCGCTCCCCATCATAGTTACCATGAGGATCACCACTCTCCAACTGTAAGCACCGCGCGCCTTTTCTAATATCTCATCGCTGTTTTAGTACTATATTTATTACTTATGTCTTTATATGATCGCCTGTTTTAGTTCAAAGTTACCATTCCCAGTTAAACGGTGATATTAATAGCCGAGACTAAAACACACTAATGATACAACTATATGTCATTCTCTATCGTTACAGTTTGGCTGCAGAATTGCAATTTCATCAAAATTAGTTACGCCCAGCTGGCGAACGAGCTGACTTTTTCAATGCAAAACTTTGTTTGTACCGAAAAGTTGGAGGTCTAGTTGCTATCAATAAGGATAGATAATTGCTAAGATACACTCAGCTATGCCTTGGATGATAAGGCAGCTGGTGGTGGGACATCAACACCATTAGAGTATATCTAGGATCCATGGTTTACATTTTTTGACAAGATTTGTTTGGCTCTTGTTGTAGACACGGACGTCGACAAATCGATGACTAGACATCATTGTCACTTAGGAAACATCCAATGATCTAAACTTAAGCATATAAACTCAAGACCATAAGAATCGATTTAAACTCCAATTTATCTCCAGATGCAGTATTTTAATACCAGTTACATAGTACCATTGGCACAAGTTTTTTATTTTTTCCCCCATAAATTAAAAGGTTAGGGATAATGCCTTAGTACCCAGGTAACAAGGAATATACTTGAATACAGAAACCATGTGCAACCATGTTCTCACACAATAATACGTACAGGGTTGGCATGGAATGTTTTTAATTTTTTATAACCTCTTTTGAATATTTGATTGCATTTTTCTTCTCTATCCGATGCTAATTATTGTAGTATTATGAAGGGGAATTTGTCTACCCAATGATTAATGAATCATTTCTATTAATTTAGTTCAGAATGTTTTGTATTCTGTTCAAGTTTGCAGATCGATACCTAAACATAATCAGTTCGATTATTTTGTAAATAGTACGTAGCGATTACAATCTTTATATGATTTGCTTATCTACTTGTGATGTATCATAATTGGGCGTTGAAGTTGGAATATTATCTACTTTTGATGAGGTGTCAACCTTTACGGATGTCATGTAACACCTTAAACAGATGACAAATCAGGAAAATACATTGTAACACACATTTTCAAAAGTTGGACGGATATAAAAAAGGAAATCTAAGTTGAGTACTCACAATAGCCATCGAGTACAAGTTGTATGCATTCACATACACTTATCCCTATTATCCTTTATATACATCTTCTTGGGGATATATAAATAGTTTAAATAGTCACGGATAGTTCGTAAAAGTTTTAGTTTTGTCGATGCAGGTGAGGAGAAGCATTATGAGCTACTTCAATTGCTGTGTCAAAGGCTGATATTTGATGGGAAAAATCAGTTTTATCTGTTTTTTTAGTTGAAACATCATACGTTGTTTATTCAATCTTGTAATCTTTCTTTATTCATCACTTTGTCAATGAAACAAAGGCATTTTGTGCATTTGTCACCCAAGTACATGTAAGCTCATTATTTATTTATTTCTTTCAAATAATATTAACAATAATATAATATTCTGCTACAAGTGTTCTTGCTAAGAATACAACCATTGTTGTCAATCTCCATTATATAAGATAATAGTTAGCTTTCCAATGCTCACTAAATCTTGAAACTTCATTATAGTTTGATACCAATAATTTTAAGTTAACTGCATGGATAGTTCATTTGTTTTACTCACATTTGCACCGTCAGGTCTTTGTACTTTATTTTTTGCATTGACAGTCCACAAACCCTAATTAAACGGTCATGCGCCTTCAGTCGTCCTTTGTTAAATTTAACATTTCAACCGTTAAATACATTGAAATTACCTAAACATTCTTTCTTTTTTATTTTTAAATGTATTTAGAAAATAAAAAAGTGAATTAAAAATAAAAAGTAAGGGTATTTTGATCATTTTAATGTATTTAATGGTTAGTGGGTCTTTTTAAGTTTAATTCTTTTTGAGTAATGATTGTGTGTGTGTTTTTATTTCTTTTTTGAAATAGCTTACACTTTCCGAACGTGACAACGAGCAAGTTTCGAAATTGGATACAAAGGGAAGAAGATTGGTTTATGTAAAAATAACTGTAACACACCAAATTTATAGGTATTTAAAATAATTTCTTTAAATTGTTATTGGTTGAATTTAATATTAGAATATCAAAAGATAAGTCTAGTCAAAGTGATGCATTAGAGTCAAAGATGAGTAGTTAAGTCAAACTATTGTGGGATTGTGGTAAAATGATGAAATATAAGAAGGGCTGAAACTGTAAATTCATGGCCGTCATTTGTTGTAAATATAAAAGGAAAACTCCTTTTTTAGCTATTTTTTACTTGAAGTTCAGTTGTCAGTGTGTGTGTGTTTTAGAGAGATAAAGCTTAAGAAATTTAAGAGGGCTAAATTTGGGAAGATTTGGAAGCAATCAAGGAGTATAAAATTCACCATTAGTTTCATCTTCAAGACAAGAATTAAGGTGGCACGACTATTGAAAGAAAGTTTAATGGCGAATGTTGTTAATTATTTATTATTGCTTATTCACTTATCGAGTGAAAGAGATTAGTATATGATTATAGCAAAGGATCAATGTGAATACATTGTTTTTGTTTTTTTCTAAAACTAGGTGCACACACAAAAAAGTTACTTTTATATCATTCCTTGAACAACTAATGTGCTACAACTAGTATCGTGTTAAGCCCTTTTGGGCAAGGGTGTTAAATGGGTCATTGACCCATAATATAGCTAGGATCCAATGCTAGCAATAGTGTAGGTGGCACAAGGGTGTTAAAAAGGGGTTGTATGTACTTAGTAGGAAAATGAGTGGTAAAGTGTTATGTTGCATATTTAATTGTCGATTTTTCTTATTCTTGTAAAAAGTTGTTTTAATTTAGTTGCTTATTTCAAGGTGTTCAAACTTTGTTCTCACTAAGCTTTAAGCTTATGTGTTTGTTGTGGTTGTGTGTGTGCCCTTAGGTGATCAAGGTAATGTGACGGATCAAAAGCTCAAAGACATAGCTCGTGGATAGATGGACATGGGTTCGAGAGTTTTTTAGGGACCAAACTGCGCATGATATAACTTGTTACTTATTTTGTAAATATTTTGATAATTAGTCTAATTATGTAAACATATGAAACTTATCCTTTTTAAAACGTTAGTTGACCTGTCTTTTGAATCAATATTAGGTCTGGCAATCCAGACCCACATCTTCTAAATCAGGTCCATTAGGTAATCCCTCAACCTTTTGGGTCCATTAACATAATAAACAACATATAAAAAAATGGGTCCAGTTTGTACCTCAATAAAGCCCACTAAATAGCCATAGGTCCAACAGGTTGTATATATGGGTCGAGCAGGTCCAGGCCTCCATGGTCCAAAGAGTAAATAAGTATACGGATCAACAAGTTGTATATACAAAATTGAATATTGAAATCTTCAATAGAACGTGAAATTGAAGGCGATGAAGATACAAAATACGTACGAAATTGTGAGTGAACTCAAAGCTCAAAGCCTCAAACGTATCTCCATCTCTTGTCAATTTCTTGTCAGATATTCAAGAGATATCGCTTCAATTATCTATAAAAATTGATCAATTTTGCATATTGCTACTCTAGGGTTTTTTTTAGATTTTACAAATAAAGTGTATCTCCAAATTAGTGATTGAACACCCTAATAGTTTTATTATTGTTAGCTTGTGTATGACGTTGATACCTGATAGTGTAGATATGTGTTTGCTGACTGATATTTTGAAATTTATTGCTTTGACTTTAATATTCATTTTTATGATTGTATCTTTTTGATTAGGCACTATGTTGTACAATATGTATCTTAGTTATTCAATAATTATTATTGCTTTTTTTTATCAATGTTCATTATAATATATTGTTGGAAAAAAACTGATCAGTATGTCGGAGAATGTTCAACAAGAACCTATGGACGATGTAGAGAATGAAGAAGATGCTAGTTCATCTACAACGGGTAGACAACATTCTTATGTATGGGACTATTTTGATAAATTACCCTTAGGGTCTGACGGAGAAAAAAAAGCAAGATGTACCAGCTGTGGGACGTTGATTAAGTCTCAATTTGGAACTTCTAATATGAAACGACATATCCCTAAGTGTTTTACCATTGATGAGTCTGCTCCACCACAAAAGCGCGTACATTTAGACCAATCGATTTATAGAGAGAAAGTGGCAATTCAATCATCAAACATGGCAACCCATTTAAGTATGTTGAACACGAGGCAACGAGAGATTTATATAGTTTTTTACATCCGGATACAAAGACCTTAACAAGAAACACAGCAAAGGCGGATGTCCTAAAGATTTTTGAGAGAGAAAAGGCAATTCTTAAACATAAGTTAGAGAGTATAACTGGTAGAATCTGTTTTACATCTGATTTGTGGACTTCGATTACTACCGATGGTTACATGTCTTTGACTGCTCACTAGGCTGATGAGAGTTGGGTTTTAAGAAAAAAGGTCGCAAAGACGTTGTTGTCAACGGTTCGAAGAAGTTATACAAGGAGTATGAGATATGTTCTAATGTGATGCATGATTCGACTCTAAGAGAAAGCTCAAAAGTGGGTAAGGATGCAGTGGATGATTTGGATGGATTCGATTCATATCAAAGTAAATTTAGCGACCCCGAGAATGAAAAATCTCAACTAGATCTGTATTTAGTTGAACCTCCACTTGATAGAAAAGTAGATATTAATATTCTACACTATTAGAGAGATAATCATGAGAGGTATCCACAACTAGCTTTTATGGCTCGTGACATATTGAGTGTCCCGATTACTACTGTTGCTTCCGAATCATCATTTAGCATTGGGGTAAAATTATAAGTATATATAGAAGTTCATTATTGTCGAAAAATGCCGAGGCTTTATTATGTGCTCGTGATTGGTTGTTCGATTTAGAAGGTAGTATAATTCGTATCTTTATCTATTATAGTTTTATATGTTTTTTTAGAATTTTGGTATTATTTACGACTTATCTTTTATTATTAAGTTTAGATCTTTTTACAATGTATAGATGAAGATGAAATTGATGAAGAACGACTAATAAAGGAAATAGAAGCGTTGATATTTTTTAGAATTTTGGTATTATTGTAAATATTTTGATAAGTTAGTCTAATTATGTAAACATACGACACTTATCCTTTTTAAAATGTTAGTTGACCCGTCTTTTGAATCAATAATTCAATATTGACTCTTTTAATGGGTCAACGTTATGTAAGAATTTTGAATTAATGTTATTTTTATGTAAGACTTTTAAAATTGTTGGACTCTATGGGTTGAAAGTGAAAACGGGTGTAACAATAACCACAAACCTGGGAAATACAGTTGGACCCTGTGGTGACACGAACAAGGAGGGAATGGATAGTTTTCAATTTCAAGTTGGGCCTGATGCATTCTTTGGCTTTCACGGAAAGCTAAACCGGCCTAAATCTCGTGCAACTACTTTGGGATTGTTTTGAGAGGACAGGCTTACCAATAAATTATCATTGAATTACAGGAGGTTTTTAAGAGAGTTAGATCGCTTATTATTAGTATTAGTTGTGTATGAGTTATGCATGCATAATCATGCTGTGAAAACTAACGGTGGTTTGATGCGGGCTTAAGTGTTGAAGATCGGGTCTTGGTGTTTATAGAAGCCCATGATCGTGTTAGCAAAGGAGCTTCACGAAAATGACCATAACTTGGGCTACGAGGCTCTGTTTCATATCTAAGAACTGTCAAACCGAAGCTTGAAACGAGGCCCACCTGTTGGTAAACCACCTTCGAGGCCCAAAAACGCATTCTAGAATAAGTTACGGCCCACTTTATGTTTTTTTAGTTATTTTTAGGCTTTTGTTTTGAGCTTTCTGTTTGGCCCGTTATGTTTTTTGGCCCATTTTGAATTTCTACTTTCCTTTTAGGGTTTGTTGGTGTGGTGAACAATTTATTTTTTGAATTTTATGAAATTTGAGTTTTCTCTGATAAACAACCCAATTGAATTTTATCCTAACTGCAGCATTCTTTTGAATCAACATGCGTTAAAAGTGATTGTTCCTGGCATTCAGGGAATCAACATGATTAATCCGTGTTCGTTTTAACTGTAATCTAAATCACGGTTACTTGCTACGTGTCACACCCCACTAAAGCGGAAACACGAGGTGTCACAGCTAATGATTTCACAACACAAAGATATAGCAACAATACCATTCAAATTGGAAGAAAACAACCTTGAGGTATGAAAAGTACATCAAATTGTTCAAGAATCAGAAGCATTATTACAACAGCAATCATAACAGTTTTTATGAAAAGTCCATTTAAATGGCTTGGTCGACAAAATCCCATGCATTAGCCCACATATGATCCGTGCTTACCGACGTTCTCCTGAAAAGCATGCCAAAATAAAAAGGTCAACTATGGCCATAGTTGGTGAGTTCAAGGTTTGAAACAATTAAACCAAAAGTGTGTCCAATCGGGGACATAAGTATGGGTATAGCCGTCCGATTCGGGGACGCTATCATCCCTGTGTTTGTCCAATCGAGGACAGTTATATAGTAAGCATTTGGTTGAAAATATTGCTGTAAATAAACATGTGGTAATAAAGAGAGAGATGTATAAGCCTTGAGATCACTACTAATCCGTTTATCCGACCGAACGTGCCCCAAAATATAAGTGCTCCATGTTCTTCAACAAACATGAGTAAAAGGCGATATTATGCACCCACGTTGAAGTGTGAGTGAGAGATGATCCTACCCTAAATAGCATACTACCCATAATATCTACGGCTCGTCGCTACGAGTTAATTAGTAGTGAGTAAGTTGCCGGGGACTTTGAGTATAAGAAAAACCCAAGCTTAACATGTTGAGATACCACAGTTTACGTAAAAACAGTTCAAAAGCAGTTGATAGTACGTAAAAGTTCAACCAAAAGTTTTAAGTAATTGCATGCTTTCAGCCCCAAAAATAGAAATCAGAAAGAGGGGACAATGAACTCACCTGATGAGCTGGGTTTACGGGTAAAGCTTGTGAGAATGTTGTAAACTGAAGTGATTCTCTAACCGAAACCTAGTCCAGTAATAAAGTGTCCATTAATGTCTAGTGATATGCTTTAATATAATAGTTTGTACGAATTGGTTACCCACTGTTTTAAATAATGAATCTACCCAGGTTTTGTGGTTGATTTTGTGACTCTCTTTTAGCAAAGCTTTAACAGTTTCTGGGCATCTCTTGATACCCCTTAAAATGCTAGGTCATTGGTGTATGATTTAGGTTTTGTGTGAAAGATTAAAAGCAAGTTATTCCCAGTTTAAAGTCACTATTTTTATGAAGAATAGATGGGAATACGGTTGTCCAAAGCTAGGAGAGGAAAACTGCCACTGTATGGCAGCCTCACATCTTTGTCATTCGACCAGTAATTTAAGACCCAAATCTTACTGTTTTTGTATGAAATCGATTGGGTTTGGAAGATAACATAAAGAGTCAAATTTTAGGAGAAAAACCATCACTTTTGGTGAAGTATTCATGGAGTTACAGTGTTGGGTCACAAGGTTCCCAAAACTTAGATACAGATTAAATAACAGTTATCTTAACGTGTTAGTTTATATCCAAGTTTTATATCAAACAAGTATAAATTAATCTAGGCGGAAAACAAGATTAATTTTGACACGGAGTTTATTATGAATCAAAGTATTATTCACAATAAAGTGTTTGTCTCACACAGATGACAAAGTATTCAAACCCACACAGATGGTTTGAATACGATCCAAGTATTAGTATATTAAGATACAATTATCACTACAAACTTTAACAGTTAGTGTGGTAATGCTTTGAGCCTAAGCTTAAAGGTCTTGTATACTATTTTTTTTTAGAGCTTGAATTACTTGGATACTTGGATATCTTGAAGAGTGCTATTGAGCTGCTATTTATAGAGTTGAGTATCAACTTCTATTAACCAGCTCAGTCAGTTGTCCAAGGGATAACACATTCATCTTGGGCAACTTTGCACTCTACCCTTTTTGCTTTTCTTGGAAATAGAAAAAGCAAAAGGTAAAAGGTTTCTTTGCTGAGAAGAAAAACCTTTATACGATGTTTGACCTTTCTCAAACATCTCTTCAATTGTACCATAGCCTTGGAAAAGAAGAACTTCTTTTGTACGATTGTACTTTCATTCTTCAATCTGTGCTCTTCAGTCTGTGCTCTCAGTCTGTGATCTTCAATCTGTGATCATCAGTCTGTGAAGTCTTTTGTCTTCAATCTTCATTCTTCAGATGATGAATCCATAAGTCTTCAAGTAGAGCACGACTTTCAGTCTGTGAGAATTCTTCAGTCTGTGAAGCACAGACTCAGAAACACAGACTCAGGATTTCACTAAGTTTTTCCTGAATACAACTGAGATAGATTTTGACTCTTCAGATTTATAACTTAGGTTTGATCATTGTTTTTCCCAACAATCTCCCCCTATCTGATGATGTCAAAATCTATTTACAAAAGATAATGGAGAAATAATAAATACTAAAGTACAACATAACTTATGAATCTTAGACTTATATATATAAAGTCAAAGTCATAGTTAGTATACAAAAATATTACAATTATTACATAAGATTGTAAATAATATAAATATAACAATCTTCAGTCCTTTCTCCGAGTCTTGATCTCTTTCATCTTTTCCACTTTCCTTTTCAACAGTGTTTCCATTTCCTTATCAGATTTGTCTTCAAATTCTTGATACTCTAGGATGATCTTCTTGCAGATATCTTCAAGTCCAATCATCATCCTGATTTGGGAAAGGTTGTTGAATAACCAGCTAACCAGTCTTCTTCTGAATGGTCTGGCTTGAGAATGTTTGCATTCCTTCAGCAGGGCAATGCAGTGCAGTTGTGACACCCGGCGAATTAGGCCGTCATTAGTAATTAATCGTTGGTTATTACTACTTGTAATTAGTGTGAAAAAGGACTAATTACGGAACATTTTGTATGTTGTATTATACACTCATACGTAATTTAATTTTAATTTCGCAATTTCAATCGGATGGAGTCCGACTCGATTTATATGGACGTTGGTGAAAACCCTTTTTCATAAATAACGTAAATCTATTTCATAATTAAATAGTAGTTATTTACATTATATTGTTATTATGTAATAATATACGAACACTTTACGTTTTATACAAAACGTACAATACGTAACGCAAACCCGCTCGAAAACACAAAGGAAACACAAATTAAAATGTAACAATTTTAATTAAACATACAATTAATTAAATTAATAGTCAAGTGAGAAATAAGGTGGGAGCCCACACAAGATAAAAGTCTGCAAAGTCTAGGACCCCTAGACCGGCTCATACACTCCCCCAGAGAATATCATCATTTTAGTTACTTACACACACAATCCAACTTTTCATTGATCAAAATCTTAGAAGACTTTACCCAAAACTTTCCCTCATTTCCCTCCCCACAGCAAACACAAACAGAAAGCATTTTCTTTCACTTTTACTCTCATATCTCACTAAAAATCACAAGAAGATTAACGGGGAACTAGGAGTCAAGCTTCACGATTTTTCATTCACAACTTGTTCGTCACACATTTTTCGGGTAAGAACACACTTTTCTCAACTTATTTGGTTATTCGTAAGATTTTCTGGGTTTAACATGCTAGTAAGTTCACTCACGAAGTATAAACTGAAAACCCACTTGAAAGAATCTTAAAACAAACTTCTTAAAGAAACTTACCAGAAAACCATTTATAATTTCTTACCGAAAACCGGCCTACTTTTACGTGTGTAAAAATAGTAAGATTTAACGTGTAAAAGCCTCGGGTCCAAGGCAAAATTTCTAAATCTAAACCCGTGAACGAAAATGATTTCCCAGAAACAAACAGTAGAAATACCCTAGCAGTGGTGAGTAAAATGCACTAACAGTGGAAACTAAGTAAAATGCACTAACAGTGGAAACTAAGTAAAATGCACTAACAGTGGAAACTAAGTAAAATGCACTAACAGTGGAAACTAAGTAAAATGCACTAACAGTAGAAACTAGGTAAAATAACTAACAGTGGAAACTAAGGAAATACACTAACAGTGGTAACCGGGTAAAATGAACTAGCAGTGGAAACTAAGGAAATACACTAACAGTGGTAACCGGGTAAAATGAACTAGCAGTGGAAACTAAGGAAATATACTAACAGTAGTAACCGAGTAAAATGAACTAGCAGTACTAATAATGTAAACAACTTAACAGTACTAATAATGTAAATGAACTAGCAGTACTAATAATGAACTAGCAGTAATAATAAAAGAAAAGAACCAACAGTAGAAACTAAGCAAGCAGTAGAAACTAAGAGAGCAGTAGAAACTATGTAAAACCTTCAGTCTGTGGAATTAGCGACACAAAACCTTCTGTCGCAAAATCCTTGAGTCTGAATCTGTGTCACCCAGACTGAACCTTCTTAAGCTTAGCGACACAACCCTTGAGTCGCTACCTGTGAAACCAGCAGTATTAACTAGCGACACTAACCCTTGTGTCGCAACACCTTCAGTCTGTGCAACACCTTCAGTCTGTGCAACACCTTCAGTCTGTGCAACACCTTCAGTCTGTGCAACACCTTCAGTCTGTGCAACACCTTCAGTCTGTGAACCAACCCTCAGTCTGTGAATCTCAGTTCGCAACACAGATAGATCCAAAAACATAATTTCACAAAATATTTTACTTCGCGCGATGATACATGACTATGATACTTACTCGGATACGCACAATAAGAACTTTTACGAGTATACATCAAAACGGAACATCATAATAACACCTTTAAGAATTATTAATACAAACCTTCACCAACGGGCCATACATGTTTTCTAAACATAATCATAGAACGAACAACATAAAACATAACTAGTTGAGTGGACAACTAGCATGAATGATCTTTTGAGACATTCACTCATGTATAACCTTGTGCGTTTAGGGCGCCAGAAGGTTACATCTTTGGACATACGTTTATTAATTTAAACGCACGCTTTCAAGACTCAGGTGAGTTTCATAGCCCCACTTTTACTGTTTTATACTATGGGGTGAGATTACATACACTGTTTATTATAATCACAAGTAACTGAACAACTCTTATACGGATTGCATGAGACCTTTAATCCACTGAAAGTCCTCACCTTATCATAGTTCGTTAATCGTATGAGCGCGAGTATTATTGGATAGATCTATCGGGGATTGACATCCCCGTCCGGGCTAGTCGCTCTAGCCGACCCACGGACGCATTAATATTTAACTGTTACAGGTGTATTGGATTATGCATCTGCCCGAGGCACAAACTAGGTTAAGCGTCGAACTGTGAGACTCATGGCAATAGTATACACTTATTTTGCATTTGTGCAACACTGATTAAATCTTGTGATTATTACCAACTTTTGATAACTGTTTCAAACCTATGAACTCACCAACATTATGTTGACCGTTGTGTAATGATCCATGATTAGTCGCGCCCCGACCCGACTTCCGCTGCACATCAAATTTGGGGGTGCGACAGCAGCAGAGACTCTCCATATAACCTATTCTGATCCTGGAAGCACTCTATCCCATTGATATCTCTATAGCACAGACCTTCAATGCTGTCAGTCTGTACATATGATCTATCAATGAAAATGATACCTTTGGGTAGAGGATGCTCCCTTCTCTGCTCATTCTCTGTGGATAACCCAGCTGACTTCTTCTTGATAACAAAGTTGTTTGCTATGCAAAACAACTTGTATTCTTCTTCTGAGATGAGCCCCAGACTAAGAACTAGCTCAATCAGGTAAGATAGCTCATCCAGAACTTCTTTCTTCAATTCCTGGTCAGCTGCACTCTTCAAAAGATTGGCAATGGATTGCCATTCCTTAAGCCCTAGAGTGTACAGTTCATCCACCCATACCATCTTCTTGCTCTTGATCAAAGTCAGCTCCGGCTTTAATTTCTGTCCAATCTTGTTCAGATGACATTCTCTAATCTTCTGCTTGAGCTTTGACTTTTGGAAAGTGGCTTGTAGCTTTGGCTTCAGGCTCTCTATCTTCTGTAACTTTGTTGACAGCTCTTCATCTTCCTTGATTTGTTGCTCAACTTGACTCCTTCTGGTTTGAGTCGGTGAACAGTCTTCATCTTCTAATTCTTTAGAGAGCATGTCAACAAATCTTGCTTCCTTCAGCTTCTGCTCTTCTTCAGTTAGTACATTTAAGTACTCAGTTAAAGACATGCCTTGAGCAGTAGCTTCTTGTTGCAAGAGTTCATCCTGTAGATTTGTCAGTTCAGGATTTCTTGTGCCAGCAGCATGATCATCCACCATCTTCTTGATCTTACTTAACCTCTCCTGCTTGGATAAGGCAATCTCCTTGCCCTTACCCTTATCCATAACTTCTTCCATGGTAGAGCTTGACCCAGGATAAGTGCTAATCAGGTGAGCACTTCTCCATTGCATTCTATCTTCAAGTTCACTTCTACCTGGAGGCAGTATTCTGGTTGTTGTGGTTGGTCTAGCAGGATTGGCTTCAGCTTGAATGGCTTCAGCACTGATAATTAGAGCATCAGTGCTTGCTGCTTGTTGTTCAGAGCTCTGAGTCTGTGTCTGATGCTGTGTCTCAGTCTGTGCAGGTTCAGAGGGCACAGACTTCGACTCTCCAGTCTTGACTTTTGAGGCACCTTCATCTACACCTCCAAAAGTAGCATCATCTTCATCATCATCTGATCTTCTAAATACCTCAGACTCAGAACTGCAATCAGGATTGATGGCATCATCATCTTCACCATCAATAGCCTGTTCTTCAGCCAGCTTCACAAACTGATCCCAGGTCTTGATCCCCTTCATCTTTGGTTGGGAATCAAAGATATACATTTCAGGAATCCTCCTGGCCATTCTTTTTGTCTTTCTGGCTCTTTTGATCTGCAGTGGTTGAACATCTTCATTTTCTTCCCTTGGTCTCTTCAACTCCATCTGACCTTGGGCTGAGATAGTTGCAATTGGGTCTATGTGTAAGACAATGGATGACTCCCCCTGAGTCTGTGCAACCATCTCAGTATGTTCACCTGCCTGCAATCCTTCTTGCTCCCCCTCAGTCTGTGCACTCATATTTTCAGTCTGTGGCACAGACTGAGCTTCAGTCTGAGACTTCACCCTAGCACCTTCGGGTCCATCATCTCCATCATCTCCCTCACTGCTGTCTCCCCCTAAATCTAAGGATTTATTATTTAAATCTTTATCTTTTGAGGTTTTAGTTTCTGCAGACCCATACTTCTCCTTCTCCCCATTTTTGACATCATCTACTAAGTTTGAGAGGGTGGTCTGCATTTCATCTAACCTATTGGATACCTTTTCCTCCAGCATATCCACTTTATCCACCATAGTAGAGACTAGATGCTTCATCTTCTCTAGCTCTTTCTTATTATTATTGAACTCAGTCTGTACCCATTCAGACAACTTGTTGATGGCAGAAAGCACATCATTAAGTGTACTAGAAGGCACAGACTGGGTCTGGTTGGAAGGGTTAGAATTGGGTGATGGTATGTGTTCCTCACTTGACTCATGTTCAGACTGAGCAAGATCACTGGAATCGTTTGGGGTTGCACTCTTTGCCTCACTCTGTGTCCTGTGCATGGAAAAACGATCATAGGCATTGAGTGGTGTAGTTGTTCCCTCAGATCTAATCCGGTGATAGGATAAGATATCACTGGGAAATGATTGTGTTGCACCTGTTGCCTCAAATAGTCCCTGGTGTAATGGAACAGTATCACTGGCAACGGATGTGGAAGTTGGTATGCCTTCACTAACCATCTGGTGATAAGATAGTAGTTCATCAGGCAAAGAAGATGAGATCTGTACCTCAGTCTGTGACATGACTGGGGTATTGGCGATCTGTGCAGAGGGGTGTAAGAAAGGACTCACTGGAATGTGAACTAGTAGAGGAAATGAATGAATACACATTCTCATCGTATTGTCTTCTATTACTTAAAATAGAAAAAATATGTGTACTTCGAGCTTTCAGTTATGCAAGTTAATAGATCTTTAAATTGTTGTTTCATATTTTGTAGGGCCTCGTCTCGAGGTTTCGCACTAGGACTCCAAAAGTTCAGGGACGGCCCTGCGCTCCATTGACAGGCGTAGAGGGATGATCTGTAAAAGAGGAAAAGGGTGATAAAATATTCTCTGATGGCAGGCGAGTTATTGCATGTCTGGTCACCATCTCCATTTGAGAGGGATAAGCAAAAGATGGGCCAAAAAGTGAAAAGGTTGGGCCTAATCATATAATCCCAACTAAAGAGGATCTAAAACCAAATGCATCTGTCAAAAAAATTTTGTGAAGGACTCATTCTGGGAACTTATTTGAGCCCACGTATTTTAAGTGGCTTCAAACAATCAGTTATTACTGCTTCACAAAATTCAGAGTACCGATCAGGAAAAACTGTCAAGTTGAAGTAGAAAAAGATTATTACTATGAAATTATTCGAGCTTGTGCAAATAAAAAAGATAAAGTTGCCTATACGGTCTAACTTAGTCTTCAATATCTTAATTTGGACAAAATCTACATTAATATCCATTTTTGTCAAAGATCTCGCTCCATCACATCAAGTTGAAGCGAAATGTCATATAAGAAAATCCTTGTTAGTTCGCTCCAAGTAAATACCTAACAATTCGCTCTAATTATTTAAAAAATACACACGAATTCGTTCAAATGTTCAACAATTCGCTCAAATGCCTTTTGTTAAAAAATACACAGTAATTCGTTCAAATGACCAACAATTCGCTATGATTATTACAAAATAAACATGAATTCGCTAAAATGTCCAATAATTCGCTCAAATGCATAACAATTCGCTCAAACTATTAAAAATACACATGAATTTGCTCAAATGCCTAGGATTTTGCTCAAATACACAACAATTCGCTCAAATTATTAAAAATACACATGAATTCGCTCAAATGTCCAATAATTCGCTCAAATGCCTAGAATTTCACTCAAATGCTTAGAAATTCGCTATAATTGAAGGGGGGAAAACACTAAATTTCGTTCCAATTTAAATAAAAAACACTACATTTCGCTCCAAGTTGATGTGATGAAGTGAGATTCTTGACCAAAATGAATATTTTTCAAGATTTTATCCATATTTAGATATAGAAGGTCAAATATGACCGTATAGGTAATTTTCTCAATAAAAAAGGTGAGAAAACTATGACTTGATTAAAGAATACATCACCCAGTAATTAGGTCACTCAAAGCATTCAAAATTATTCAATGGTGTTGTAATATGTTGACCTGTGGTGTTGCGATTTCTTGGTTTCTTTTTAGGTGTTTGTTGAATTGTTGATTATAACTTACGTCGGGTATTTATATTTGGATGTTGTTTTCTTTACTTTGAGAGTCGGATATGAATATGGTTGGGTGTTTTTATTAGATTGTCTCATAGAAAGCGTTTTAAACGTCGCCATTGTATCTCCTACCGTCTGCTAGTTTATTTATTTGTAATATTTATTGTCGTTCAGACGATAATGGTAGTTATTAGAATAAGGTGGAAGTGTTGTTGATCATGGACCTCATGCTATACAAAAACAGATTAAACCTCGCGCACTGATTTGTTTATTGGGTAGAGACTAGGGTTTTGGTAATTTGGTGCGATGACATAATTAACTATTCGTACAAAATCATTCTTGGTGGTTAAGCTAACCATGCCTCATCTTAGCATCTTTATAAAGCATATGATGTAAGTTAAGTGGTCAACTTGATATCATTAATTTCCCTATGGATGCTTGACACAAGTCCGTCATATGTCATTGATAATAAAATATATGATGATATTAATGTAATAGATTTCTGATTGGTTAAATTATCTAAAAAAATTTGTCTAGAACTCCACTTTTTCCGTAGGAAAAATGCTTGTGGATTTAAGTTTGTGATTCTTTAGATATAATGTAAAACCTTGTACCACGTTGTTGGTACGAGAATATAAAGTTTAATCCCTCAAAAGTTTAATTCTGAGATTCTAATTAATAAACTTCAATTTGATTTTTAATTTTAATCCAAAGTTGTTGGGCTAATTCATAACTTCAATTAAGCTCTGGGAGTTATGTATCTTCTCGGATTCTAGGTGTGTGTTGGTCTGATAAAAAAAACTTCAAAATTATTTAAGTAGATGAATTTGTAACAACTCATGCTATATTAGTGAGAGAATATGAATTTGAACACCTTATAAGCCGCGAGTTGTGGGTTCTCACTAACTTCACCACGCTTTGAGCTTGTGATTTAAAGTTACTGTACAAGCTCATTATTTTGGGCTTTGGTTACTACTTACTCATCCACCTAAACTCTGAAGGTCTTCGGACAACGCACTCCCAGAATTGACACCCGAAAAGATGGATGATCCGATCCTTTCACTCATGACATTGTATGCATTGTATTTCATGACAGGCGGATTATGAGGATGTAATTTCACTCCAATTCGTAATAACTTTTTTCTTAATTTACATGTAATATGTATATTTAACTTGCAAGTGGGATATGCATACATCTATGCATGATTATATGAATATTAATATAATCTATGTTGGAGTAATAATCGATTAAAGGGAAGGTATACATGATGATTGAATAACCCATAAGACGTGCGGGGAATAATCCTTTGCTTTCACCACTTTACATCTCATCACCCAAATGGAGGAGTACTTTCTAAATTTCTACACCAATACGAATACTATTTTTATTGATATGTACATTATTTGATTGATTGGGAGCTTTAGTGGATGTTCCCTCCACTCCAAACAATAAGCTATGAAATGGGAAGCATGAATATATCTTATTGTATGAATATAGGTTCAAACGAGAACTACAAAAAGGTACAGAACTATTATTTTTATACATGTAAACGCAACAAATTACATATAAATGTTATTTAATGTTCATATTATTGACAAAATAAAGTTAAAAATCACTAAAAATATGTTAATTTATTAAATATATGAAATGTTCACATGTGCACAGGTCAAATGTGTGCGATGTAAACGAAAAATATAAATTTGATTTTAAAGGTTATTTTGAGGTTTTGTCAAACTATTTTGCTTTTAACATTAATCTACATTAATAATCACATGTGATTGAATTATTAAACATGTGAAAATTCTTATAATTCAAAAATTCTCGCATTTATTTACTTTTTTTATTCTCATTTGAAATATATATATATATATATATATATATATATATATATATATATGCGCTTTTATCATGCACCAATAAAATAACTATCCCCACCAACATAAGAGTGGGTTGTGTAATTAGTGGTTTTTGTATATGTTTTATTTGCAAAAGAGAGTGCAACCAACAATATATATTGCATTTTTATCCCTCAGAAATCTTTGATAAGTATTTAAATCATTTTCTATCAAATAAATTTGATAATAAATTCATAGACCCACAAATCAAAAACTACGAATTAATCTTGATGTTTCAATTACTAAGTAATCATTTAAACACGCGGTAGCATAAAATTTGTGAGCTTTTACATATAAATCGAGTTGTAGCTAGTTTGATTGTTTAACATTTTTCTTACCTAACTAATCAAAACATGATAAGCCTATGTACGTAATTTGGTATCTTGATTGAAAATGAACTCTAATTCACTTCGAAATGTCAAATAAAATTCTTGGTACACACATTGAAGATGATCCAACCGAGTTAGACAACTAACATGGACTCTTAAATTAGAACCGACATTTGCTAGCTAGCTAGCCATGCTTAAATTATGTCATATTCAAATCGATCAAGGGATTAATGTTAACTAATATGATATTAGCACTATGATGTTTTTCATTTTCTTTTGGCTTTATCATTAAGGATATATGTATACACACTTGATGGAACCCTTGGTTAACTTTGAATTTGTTATTAGACTTTATAAGTAACTTTGGACCCCATGGAGATAATGGCCCTTTGGACTGTTCCCTCCACTCCAAGCAATATGACATCAAATTAAAGTGTGAATCATCTCCGTCTCAACCTACGGGATTTGTAAGTTTCGCACCTGTTGCAAATCTTTACCAACTTTCACCCGACGACACTCGAAATAACTACCAATATCATGGGTGGTGTTTTGACCAAAAATAACTTAAAGTAATTCCGTGATCAAATTAGTTAAGTGAGGTAGAGTGCTTTTATGATCTTGAAGATAATCAAGATAAAATTTGTGAATTCAATGTATAAAGCTTAAATAAAGTAAAAATGACACGATGATGTACAATGAAAGCCCTTAATCTTGATAGATCGCCGGCATAAAATCTCGGGAAGGAACAATCGTCCCTTGCATTTGTTAGTTTTATTACTTAAAATCAAGATAATACAATGCTAGAGCCCAAATGATCGATCTAAAGTGTTAATGGTGATGAAAGTGATGAATCAGTGAAGTGAATGAATAATTCCCAAGAAAATAGTGTGAGAGTAGTGAAAGAGCAGTGATTAAGTATTTCCGTACGATCATATGCCTCAATTTATATAAGATTACAATTTAACTAACTATCCGAAATATCCAAGATCATCTGGCCTTCCGTATTGACTCGTTATTCCACACGTTGTCTTGACTTCCTCTTAATTTGAATTAACTTCGATCCACCACATAAGGTAGAATTAGTACACGTTTAATTCTGTAAAACTTGGTCAAGATATTATTCTATACATTATTGATTATTAATTAATTACAAACATAAAATATGTACCAGTAGATCTTCTTGGTTTGCCACAAGATCTTTTGACTCAGGTGATTAATCATGCCTATACATACATGCTTTACTTTACTTTTCTTTAATTATTAACTATTAGTGCCACGCATCATCGTTTTCTTTATTCTACCTATATATTCATCACACCGCCTTGTGCTATACTTTATAATAAATATATATTACACCCAACATTATGGTCTTAAGTTATGTTTTTATTTACCAACCACAATACATACCGAATTATACCCAATTTGTTTATATATTGGATGATATAGGTTAATACTGTATCATCCAATATAGGTTAATACTATTAATAGTTGAATTACGTACTTATCTATGAATAAAATATTTAAAAATGCATAAATCTTCAACAGTTGAATCTATTTGAACCCCATTTGTTTATATATTGGATGGACAGAACCTTAAAATTTACAACATTGGCTAAGTATGTATGCTATATGTGAGATTTAAGGATAGCTAACACTGATCGGTGTGATTGCAGAAAAAAGAAGAAGAAGGTATTGTATGTTTTTTTATTCATGCAAATTTAGCATGTACGTTTTAGATGTATATTTGATTGATGTGTTCTTCAGCTAAAACAAGTAACTATGTGGTCAATGATTTATGTTCGGTCATTGGTTTATGTTTAGAAAAGTCTAACTGCACTTCATTCTATAGGATCTTTTAATTTGAATGATAGATATAGCCCTTTCAATATTATCTCTTACTTATATATGGCTATATATAAAAGTATAAACACCAAAAAAATTGAAGAATTTAGACTGTCGTGCATCGCACGGGTCTGTATCTAGTGTATATATATATATATATATATATATATATATAATTAAATGTAAACCGTCGTACTTCTACTCGGTGATAGCATATTTTTACTTCTATAAGTTGTAATAATCATGAGACAAGAAAAGAACAAGAGAAAATCAGACGGACCCTTAGCGACCATGCATCGTCATCGGTAAAAGCCACAAAACGACAAAAATCTTATGCTTTTTTCATTTGGAGCCAAAACAGAAAAAATTCTAGCTAAAAGAAGTTCCTGCCAAGGCTTCAACGACGACATGTCGTAGCAGTAGGCTTCAGCGACGACACTAAAAAATTAAATAAAAAATATTTAATTCTTTTTAAAAAAAATAAAATTGAAAGATGTTTGATTTAAATACTACGTAGATTTATTAAATGTATAGTTAAGTTTAAATATATTATAACGGAGTCTTACTTAATTTTAAGCTACACTCTACGTTAGTTGCAAAACGACTCAATTAATAATATAACATTGTATTGTCTTCTTTCCCACCTTCAAATCTATATTTGCAAATCGACGCTTTACAAGGACTAACCATCATCATCATCATTCATAATCTTTGACGTAGATCATTACTTATTAAATAAGTGAGTTATATGAGGCAAGTGTCTTGTTATTTAATCGAGAGTAATCATTGTGTTTCATTACCAATTAATGAAGTCGACCTCAAATAATATTCAATTGAAATATAATTTTAATGTTCGTGAAACATTAAGGGTAGTACAAACTCATCGATCAATACTAAGACGTTTTCACTATACATACCATAAGCTTTTAGAAGTTGAATAATACAAAATGAATAGAACAAGACTAAACCAAAAATAATTTACATCAGCTAATCATATTGTTATCATATCTGAATGGTTAAGTCATTGCATAATATCACCAATGATGTTGACCCCAAAAGACAATTCAAGTTAGTGAAACCCTAAGGCTTTTACACCTTATATGTCATAAACTTATGTTGGTGAAGGTGTTTGCGACTAGATTGGCGAGCCTTAAGAAGATACATAAACTCTAAAATGAACGATCAAATAGTATTCAATTACCAATTAATGAAGTCGACCTCAAATAGTATTCAATTGAAATATAATTTTAATGTTCGTGATACATTAACGGTAGTACAAACTCATCGATCAATACTAAGACGTTTTCACTATACATACCATAAGCTTTTAGAAGTTGAATAATACAAAATGAATAGAACAACAAGACTAAACCAAAAACAATTTACATCAAGTAATCATATTGTTATCATATCCGAATGGTTAAGTCATTGCATATTATCACCAATGATGTTGACCCCAAAAGACAATTCAAGTTAGTGAAACCCTAAGGCTTTTACAACTTATATGTCATAAACTTATGTTGGCGAAGGTGTTTGCGACTAGATTGGCGAGCTTTAAAAAGATACATAAACTCTAAAATGAACGATCAACAATGAGTATCAGTTAAGGCGTCAGCCCTCTTCGAACAATCGAACGATCAGGATAAACTGTCGCACCCCCAAATTGTGATGCAGCGGAAGTCGGGTCGGGGCGCGACTAATCATGGATCATTACACAAAGTTAAGGCAAACGACTCTATATGAGACGTTTTGAAAATAATACAAAGTAATTACATTAGTAATTCAACCATTTACATTAAGATTTGAGTTCGCGAATAGTTCAAGAGATTCTAATACATGACCAATATTACAAAATAGTAATGCAAGAAAATCTCTGATGTTTATAAGCATGCGACTCGAGCTATCGTGCCCTGAGGTAGTCCTACTCCTGTTGTGAACCTGAGAATACATACTAAAACGGTCAACGTAATGTTGGTGAGTTCATAGGTTTGAAACAGTTATCAAAAGTTGGTAATAATCACAAGATTTAATCAGTGTTGCACGAATGCGAAATAAGAGTATACTATTGCCATGAGTCTCACAGTTCGACGCTTAACCTAGTTTTTGCCTCGGGCAGACGTGTAATCCAATACACCTGTAACAGTCAAATATTAATGCGTCCGTGGGTCGGCTAGAGCGATTAGCCCGGACGGGGATGTCAATCCCCGATAGATCTATCCAATAATACTCGCGCTCATACGATTAACGAACTATGATAAAGTGAGGACTTTTAGTGGATTAAAGGTCTCATGCAATCCGTATAAGAGTTGTTTCAGTTACTTGTGATTATAATAAACAGTGTATGTAATCTCACCCCATAGTATAAAACAGTAAAAGTGGGGCTATGAGACTCACCTGAGTCTTGGAAGAGTGCGTTTAAATTAATAAACGTATGTCCAAAGATGTAACCTTCTGGCGCCCTAAACGCACAAGGTCATATATGAGTGAATGTCTCAAAAGATCATTCATGCTAGTTGTCCACTCAACTAGTTATGTCCAAGTGTTTGTTCATCGTTTGCGTTTAGAAAATATGTATGGCCCGTTGGTGATGTTTCGTAATAATAATTCTCGAAGACTTTATTATTATGTTTGTTTCATTGTATACTTAATAGAATATATGAGTTTCATGTACGTATAGTGTGATATGTGAACGTTCGTTATTACGCGTATTTAATAGTTGGTGAAACATGTTCCAACTCTGTTTTATGCGACACTAGGGGCGACACCAAGGCATATTGCGACACTAGGTTAGTGTCGCAACTGCCTCAAAAGTTGAGATTTATGCGACACCAGGATTAGTGTCGCAAGTTGTGATTTTGATTTTGTTTTAGCGACACAAGTGTTAGTGTCGCAAGGACTTGCGACACCAGTTAACACTGTTGGTTGTATTATTCGGGTTCCAAGTTAATACTATTTGGTTTGGTGTTCTATGGTTAATACTGTTGACTAATGTGTCGCTAGTTAATACTGTTGGTCTTTGTGTCGCTAGTTAATACTGTTGGTTATAATTGTTGCGACACAAAGGTTATGTCGCAGGTTAATACTGTTGGGTTAATACTGCTGGTTTCAAAGGTAGCGACATAAGGATTGTGTCGCTAATTCCACAGACCGAAGATTTCACCTAGTTTCTACTGCTCGTTTTGTTTCTACTGCTTGCTTAGTTTCCACTGTTCTCTTAGTTTCTACTGCTCGCGTGGTTTCTACTGTTGGTTCTTCTTTTATTACTACTGCTAGTTCATTGCCATTATTAGTATTGCTAGTTCATTTACATTATTAGTACTGTTAAGTTGCTTACATTATTAGTACTGCTAGTTCATTTTACCCGGTTACCAATGTTAGTGTATTTCCTTAGTTTCCACTGCTAGTTCATTTTACCCGGTTACCACTGTTAGTGTATTGCCTCAGTTTCCACTGTTAGTTATTTTACTTCATTACTACTGCCAGTGTATTTACTAGTTTCCACTGCTAGTTCATTTTACCTAGTCTCCACTGTTGGTGCATTTTACCTGGTTACTACTGTTAGCACGTTTTCCTTTATTACTACTGTTAGCACATTTCCTCGGTTACCACTGCTAGTATGTTTCCACTGTTGGTTTCTAGCTTCGCTTTTATTCAAGGGTTTCGATTAAATGAGTTTGCTTTGGTCCCGAAACTATTATAAACTACATATTAATATTTTTACACTCTTAGAAAGTAAGTTTTCATATATTTTGGTAAGCCCGAAAGTGTTCGATTTTTGGAAAAAAGATGCCAACGATTCTCTGGTAGATTTAAAATGTTCGTTTTAGGGTAACTTCGAGTGGGTTTCCAGTTTATACTTTGTGAGTGAACTTACTAGCATGTTAAATCCATAAAATCTTACGAATAACAAAGGAAAGTTGAGAAAATGTGTTCTTACCCGAAAATGTGTGATGAACAAGTTGTGAATGAAAAATCGTGAAGCTTGACTCCTAGTTCTTCGTTAATCTTCTTGCGATTTGAGGTGAGATTTGAGAATAAAAGTGAAAGAAAATGTTTTCTGTTTGTGTTTGCTGTGAGGGGAGGAATGAGAGAGAGAGAGAGAGAGAGAGAGAGAGTTTTGGGTAAAGTCTTCTGAGATTTTGATCAGTGAAAAGTTGAGTTGTGTGTGTAAGTAGCTAAAATGATGACTTTACATTGGGGGGGATGTATGGCCGGTCTAGGAAGTCCTAGGCTGTGCAGAACTTTTATCTAAGGTGGGTTCCACCTGATTCTCTTCACTTGTCCCTTTTGATTTATTTGTTTGTTCAATTACATTGTTACCTTTTAAATTTGTGTTTTCTTTATGTTTTCGCGCGGGTTTGCGTTACGTATTGTACATTTCGCATGAAACGTAAAGTGTCCGTATATTATTATACCTAATAATAATATAGGGTAAATAACTACTATTTAATTATAAAATAGGTTTACCTTATTTATGAAAAGGGTTTTCACCAACGTCCATATAAATCGAGTCGGACTCCATCCGATTAAAATTGCGTAATTAAAATTTAATTACGTATGAGTGTATAATACAATGTACAAAATGTTCAGTAATTAGTCCTATTTCACACTAATTACAAGTGGTAATAACCAAAAATTTATTACTAATGACGGCCAAATTCGCCGGATGTCACATAAACCCTAAGGCGTTAACCCTCTTCGACCATTCGAATGATCGAGATAAACCCTAAGGCATCAACTTTCAGTAGTATGAATATGTTGATCTAGTTAGTCAATTGAATTATAGGTGATTTAGTGATTAATTTTGTGATATAAAGAAAAAGTTGCATATGATATACTATCAGTCGAGATAAGTCATTAAACAAGTTACTAGTTACATGATTTAGTGAATTAGTTAAGTGAATTTGTTAATTGTACAGCATTAAAGTGTATAGATTTGTTTGCAAATTTTGTGTAATTGTATGTATATTATAAAGTTGTTAAAAGTGTATGTATAGTTAGAATTGTATGATTGTATAAAGTTGTTAAAATGGTATGTATAGTTTGTTATAATTGTATGTGTTAAATTGAATGTATATAATTATATGAGTTTGTTAATGAACTTAATAGTTTGAATATACGTATAAAATGTATGAATATATTAATCTAGTTAGTTAATTGAATTATAGGTGATTTAATGATTAATTTCGAAAATTCCATGTTATACACCGTAGGTTCGAAATTAATCAATCTTGTAGGAAGCACATCCGAAATTAGCTTAATAGAAATTAATTTCGGAATCATGTTGGGGACTTCTTTTTATTGTTTTGTCTCATGTAGGATATGGACGAGTATAACTGATTTTCTATTTGCGAAAAATTCGGTAGACATCTTTTCGTTACTCCTACGAGTATGTGTTTCATACACATATTTGGGGAGTTTAGGGGAAATGCTGTTGGATTTTTCTTAAATAGTAAATCAATTATACATATTCATGTATGAGACAAAACATCCAAAGAGTGGGTTAAGATTGCATTCCGTAGTTGGACACCCTTATACAAATCGTATGATACAAACTTTTACATGATTCTTACTACCATCTGAATCAAACTATATATTCTGCAGTTATGACGATTGATAAGAGTTCGACTAAGATTGAGAATCGTTTTTCCAATAAGTTTAAAATTGGTCTTAACGCATTCATCGAGAGGCGTAAGAACCACTTGAGTCTAGACGGTCAATGTTGTTGACCATGTGAACTTTGTAATAACCGTAAATGAGGTGATCTCAAAGGTATTCATTATAGCATACAACGTTGGGGTTAGTGCCGTTTATAATACTTGGAAGTATCACATTAAACAATTAGATCCGCAAGTAGTATATGACACAACAGATGAGATGGTCGGTGCCCTCAATGTTAGTATGGAGAATACTAACAATGAACACAACACAAATAGTGATAAGACGAGTAATGAGCCAACCGAAGTTCCGAGTGGTAAAAATGACGAGTAATGAGCCAACTGAAGTTCCTCAACGATATATTTACGTTTATGCTTTTTGAACATTTGGTAGTTTCGTATGTTTGTTGGTTAAATGGATGATTTGTACGCTTGTTTAAACGTATATGTAGTTATGTTTTGAATGCGAAAAATGCAGAGAGTTTGTATATATTTCCTGTAAAACTGCCGAAAATCTGCAGAATTAAACCGGGTAAAACTTGAAAAAACTACAAAAATTGCAAAATTCTGCAAAAAATTACAGTGGACTACTGCGACGACATGTTGTCATGTTGTCTCAGTAGACTTTCAGGGACAACATGTAAAAATTTAAATGAAATATTTAATTAAGTTTTTTAACTTTTTAAAAAACTAAAAATATGTGACGAAGACAAAGTCGTCGCAATAAATTTTTAATTTTAATTTTCATTTTATTTAAGGCTGTCAAAAAGCGTTTAGGCCTGGCAGGTGTCGTCGTAGTAGAGTTACTCATGCAACGTTACAACGGAGATTTTTTACGATGACATTTCTTCTCCAAAGGCTTTGATCGACGATATTTTGGGCATAGCGACGATTCATGCCCGTCGCTAAGTGATGTTATTCAGACCACACACATACCATATATCTGATAACCTAGATGAAATATGTGAGTTGATCAAAGTGCAAATATTTTTTGACTTAAATAGGCGAAGTATGTGTGTATAGAAAATGAAATGGTGTTGTTTATAACTTTTTTTTTACCCAAATGTACGTGCGTTCAGAAGGAAACATGATCTTTTTGCTAGTTGACAGGAAAATATTAATTAGTAAACTAATATTAATTAGTAAACTAATATTAATTAGTAATATTGTAAATTATTAAAAAGAAAATAATAGTTTTATATTTAATCGAGTTTGAGTATAAATTAAAAAAAAAAAAAAAAACATCTGTAAAAATTATTGGTTAAGTTTATGAACAGTAATAACGTACCATTAACTATTAATATTATTATAATATTGACGAAATAACTTGTGTTGGACAACCTATTTATTTATCATACTATATAAAATTGATGAAATATTGTTTATTGAAAAGCAAACTTTTATTAAGAAATTAAAACGAAACTCCAAAATGAAGCACAATGAAGAAGCAACTGTACAAGAAGGCCAAGAAAAAGCACATACTTACAAAGTTAAAAGATCACGAGGCTTATAAATCCAAACATTCCAAACTAGCTTGGCATGCTTACTTCTTTCTCCATCCAAAGCAGCGAAACAATTTGTTTTTTCACTTCCCCACATTTTTTAAAATTAAATATTTATCAAACGGTAAATCGAAAAATCATAAAAATTGTACCATATAAATCAACGATGTTTCTCTCTTCGATTAGAGATCTCACGATATATTTTCGACAACTTTTTTTTCCGTTTTCGTTGAGTTTTGTAAACGAGTAACACATGTGTTACATGTGTTACCAGCACATGTGTTACATGTGTTACCAGCAGGTAACACATGTGTTACCAACGAGGACCACATGTGTTACTAATATTGTACAATCATAAAAAAAAGTCGTCGAAAATATATCATGTGAGATGTCTAATTGAAGAGAAAAAAAATGCTGATTTTTATGGTGCAATTTTTATATTTTTTCAATGAGTCATTCTTGAGATATTTAATTTTTAAAAACGTGAGAGGAAATGAGTTTTGTGACACGTGACGCATTTCTATTGGTTTAACAATTATCACAAAAATTTTTATTCTCATTTGAACATCACCCTATATATATAGCTTGTAAGATTTTTATGAAGGAAGTGATAAAAGGAAGACTAAATATGAGAAATATTTTTGTCAATTAATTATATTCAGTTATTGTTGCATTATGTAAGATCATATCAACAAATAATGCGTAATCCATTTGATTTTTAATAATCAACTATTTGTTACTCCGTCCGTTTGTCTCGTTATAAATGTTCACTTTAAAATTGTACGCAGTTTTAGGAAACTTTATTCTCCATCAATCAAATATCATCCTTACCCCCTAAAGTCTATTTTAATTAGTCGAAATACAAAGTGAACAACTATTTTGATGCAACCCAAAATGAAAATATGAACGTTTATCACGAGACCGAGGGAGTAAATCAATTGACTATTTATGAAAATGTTGACTATCATTGTCAAAAGAAAACCTACTGCCTTTTTTAATGGTACAAGCAACCCGAATAGGGGAAATTAGTGACGGTATCCGACGATGACAGTCAACCACTACTTGTCAATAATTTGGTACGTGAATCGATGAATGGACCTAAATTTCCCTATATTCTGTTGTGTTACAGTTATAATATACAATTGGTTAGGAAGAAATCGTATGAAAAATTATAATAAGGGTTCATCATCACATCGACGAGGAATTATTTGTCCGCATATTCTGACGGTATCTTAAATCACACATTATTCAAATGGGTATGATCGTATATCCTTTAAGATCATTTTTTTCCTTTCCCAAATTATGTCTTTACCAACAAAAATAGGTTATGCTCGTTGATGTATAAGCGAATGTGTAGTTTGGGTCACTATGAAAACTTGATTGATCTATTAGAAACGGGATGATAGTACCATGTTTGATTTTTGATTTCGGGATCTATCTACCCAAATCAATGTTTCGTGATGACGATTAAAGTAGAAGCGGGCACTAAAAATACAATAACTTAGTAAAAAACTGGCTAATTACTTGATCAATTTCTTGTCAATTTAGGACTGAATCGGGAATAATTTGTGACAAAACGTTTGAAGAGATAGGTATTGATAAACCATTGATATCATCACGTTGAAAGAATAGGGGGAAGAATATGGGTGGCATTGGGTAGACGGTCGTCTTAAGCTCAAGAAAGTAGTCGAAAATAAGCTCTTATCAACGACCCGCATGCAAAGTCAACGGTATGTAGTTGCCCATAATGAACTCAAACAAAATGGTAACTTACGAAGTGTTAGATTCATCGGCGGTCATAGATACTTAAAATTGTGTACTACACATAATGTGCATTCTTATATAAGTGTAATGATTACATTGTTTAACAAAATAATTTATTGTATAGCTACTTTGACACTTTCTGATCTACTGAAAATGATAGTGAACAATTATCTTTCATATACCAAAATTGAAAGCGTAAACCTTAAATGGGAATAGTTGGACGAAGGGAGCATTATTTATTAGACCGGTGACAACGCAGCGTCTTTGCTCCCATCCTTGTTGCTTCCACCAAACGAAACCACTGGTACGGTGGCATCTTTGGTTGCGTCTTCGGACATGCGTCAGTGAGAAGACGGAGAAAGACGAGTGAGGGTGGGACTATTTTATATTTATTTTGTTTTTTCTTTTTATGTTTCGAGTATATAATAAATGTATTATTAATGTGGGGTTCGAAAGTTCAGTTCTTCAGTCCACCTTTAACATTGTTCAGTTTTGACGAGAAAGTCCTAACGTGATGTTGAGATGTCAATTCAATTCTTCGGTTCTTCGCTCATCTTCTGAGAGGGGCTGTTTGGGAATTCTAAAAAAGTGAAAATGAAAATAAAGAATTTATAAATAGAATAATGGGTCCACCTCCAACTTAAAACCAGGGTCCATGTCATGAACACCATACATGATTATTCACTAAATTACACACCCACTGAAGCATGCGATTCGCACGTACCAAAAACACACATACTTGTTGTTTCTATTTGCACGCGCGGGGGTCAAGTACATTCATTCATCTCTATATAGTTGTCTATCTCACTTTTCACCCTCACTTCATCTTTTGACTCTTTATTTTCTCTCTCTTTCTTTCACACACACCCGTGATTTCCCCTGCAGATTTTGTTTCTGGGTTTTCAAGATTCTTGGATTTGGGGTTTGAGTTTTCAAAGTTGTTTGCTAAGGTAAACTTTATCTATTTATTTTATTACTTCGTACATTGTGCTTCATGTTTAGTTTATAATATGGTGCAGTTCTCTGTTTAGTTTCTCGGTTTATAAGATTATGATTTCGGATTTTAGTTTTAGATGCAAGTTTGCATCTTTTTAATGTTTTTTTTTTTTTGAATCTTGGTTTTGTCTGTAGTTTAATTTAGTCCAATTTATT
Source organism: Gnaphalium uliginosum (assembly GCA_963930675.1). Lineage (NCBI taxonomy): Eukaryota > Viridiplantae > Streptophyta > Magnoliopsida > Asterales > Asteraceae > Gnaphalium > Gnaphalium uliginosum. Next base: position 27,028,681 of record OZ005681.1, read on the forward strand.
TGGTTTATGAGAATCATTAATTTGGGATTTGAGTTTCAGTGTTTGTTCTGTTTTCAAAGTGAAAATGAGGCCCTGTTTTAAGTATATTTTTGTGGGTTTTGAAGATCAATCAATTTGATACAGCAGTATTCTGTATTATCATATTGTGTCTTCTAATGTTCAAAACATTTGTTTTTGAAAAGAAACTATGTGTGATTTAACACTTAATTTACCTTAAAATATGAGGAAATCAAGAAAAAGCACCAAGTCAATTTATTCCTTCAGTTATTAAGAAATAACTATTCAAAATTTGTGTGAGAAATGATTAGTTGATACTTGATAGCCTATCATTTTATATGGAGTAGTTTAAAAATTTGTATAGAAAAAAATGTCACCTTTTAATTGTTCTTTAAATCAGATTTTCTATTCTTGTTCTAATTATGTTTTCTTGTTATTTATGACAGTTGTGGTTAAAAAGCATGCTGTGGTGTAGCTTATCAGTAGACGTTTATCGGAAAGTCATCTCCCTCAATCTCTACTGTCGTGTGATTCTGTAAAATTATTACCCTTTTGTGAAATTACCAGAGTACCCTTATTACAAACTCACTTCGAAAATCAGTCGTTTTTCATCCATGGGTACTAATCTTTTTGTTGTCATCCCTTGTTACTGCCGTTGGATTAGTTGAATCTTGATAAAAGTTTCCATCTTTTTCGCGTTTTAAGTTCTTAGTTTAATTTATATATAAAAAAAGTTTGGAAGTAGTAGTAGTAGTAGTTATGGTGTGTCAATCAGCTGGCCAAACAAGATTCCGGGCATTGAAACATGAAAATGGAATTGATGGGAGTGCCACCATAATTGTTAAAGTTATTGCTTGCTTTCAACCTCTTCAAGATTGTCAGGTTAGTTAGTTAATAGTTGTTATAAATCTTGTTTCATGTGAAACTTTTAGTATAATTGTTGTTTCAATCTAAAATATTGTTTTTTATTGTTAATGCAGGCTGAGTATTTTCGACATTTGCTTAAGCCCGTAACGTAGTCTGTTTTTCTTTTTTCGTGATCAAGCTGGAATATTTAGTTTTCGTCGTTTTCAAAGTTTTTCAGAACTCTTTAAAGTTTTCGCCTGCGTATTGTTGATCTCCTGGTAAGTTTCATGAGTTGAAAAGCTTGAATATGTATATTTTTTATCTTGTTGATTAGAGGTGGCAAATTTGGGTTGTGTAATAAATATTTGAGCTAAAACAGAAATGGGTCAAATGGGTCAAATGGGTCGAACGGGCTAAAAATTGCGCAGTAATATATTTGAAGTTGGTACAACCTTGTACATAATTTTAATTAGCTAATATAGTATTTGTAGTTATCTAACAAGGATATAATTTTCTACAGAAAAGGGTTTATGGTCAACTTGACCCAACCCATACCAAAAGGGCAAGAACACACGTTTTTACCTGAACTAATTATGACCAGTTAGTCTGTTACCCAACCCATCTGAGCTATGCATTTTGCCATATCTACTATTCCTACTTCATATGCTTATTAGTCCTGTAAATTTTTGCAGGTGATAGTTTTATTTGAATGGAGAAAGGTTTTGAATCCTGGTTTCAAAACCAACAAAACGATCCAAATTTGTCGAGTGCCCCTTTCGGTTTCCAGCACCGACTTAACGTTCCATTTTTGGGGAATACGCTTTCACCCAACCTGATTAATGGAAACCTCCCCATGTTTACATTTGCAGCAACCAAACCACAAGAATCATGTGGTTGGTTCAACGGCATGACCCCTGTGGTCAACTCTTTCCCAAAACAACAATATCTTGAACCTCGAACAACACATGAGGTACAAAAGAAGTTTCTTGTGTTTGATCAATCAAATGATCGAACAACATTGATTTATACTTCAACCCCAACCCAGTACCACCTCCCAAAACCTCATCTTTCCTTCATCCCGAAAAAGGAAAATGCATTAAAAGAAAAACGCGAGGATACCCATTTTTCTAACACGTTTCTTGATGATGGAAACAATGAGATAAGTGAAATGCACGAGGATACCGAAGAGCTTAAGGCATTGCTTTATTCAGATGATGATGAGTTTGATTATTCTGAGGATGAGGAGGAAGAAAGTACCGCGCATTCCCCTAATACGATGATGGGGTCTAATAAACATGAACGGCGAAATGAGAAATATCCCGAAGAAGTGGCTAGTTCAAATGGTTGTCGGAAACGCCATAAGCTTGAAATGGGAGGTTATGATGTTTCACTTGAGGACACTGCAAGTTCAGGACAATCATGTGTTAATTGCTCCGGTGAGGCGGAATTCAGTAGTTATGGGAATGGGATAGATTCCAGTGCCGGAAATGAATTCCCTGAAATGGAATCAGAAAGTTTACCAGCAGGAAAGAGGGCAAGAAAAGAGAAAGTGAAAAAAACTATAAGCATACTTGAGGAATTGATTCCTGGTGGGAAAAGTGGCAAGGATGCCATGATGATTATTGACGAAGCCATTAGTTACTTGAGAATTTTGAAGGTGAAAGCTAAAGCCATGGGGCTTGATTCTCTTTAGAAAACCATAAAGAAAGTTAAATCTTTTTCTCTAGACCGTTTTGCCATAGTGATAATTACATTAAGCATTGATCTAGCAACGGCCTGGTTAGTCTATTATGTTTGTTTTCTGTGTGTAAAAAAGGAGAATTTGGTAACTTTAAGATTTGGAATTTGAAAGCTTTTGTCAAATACAAGTTTGGTGACCAAAAAGGCCATTCATGGATGGTTAAATAAGATTAGGATTTATAGTAAAATCTTTAGCAATGTACAAGTTTTACTGTGTGAAGTAAAAGTCCTTGCAAAATCATTGTCTTTGATTTGGTCATCTGGGTAAAGACTATTGTCTATAAAGTGCTTCTTGAAGGTTACAAGAGAGGGAAGAAAGTTAAAAGCTTCTACAGTATGTTTTTCTTTCTTTTGAGTTAGTGAGGGTGTAATTTGGTAATTTTGCTCTTGGAGTTAAAAACTTTGTGAAGTGAAAGTTATGTACCCATCAAGCCATTTTCAAGTATTTTTCTTCGATTCTTGATAGTGATCCTTCATGGAAGTGTAAAGGTTAAAGAAGACTCATTCAAAGCATGGAAATTATTGAATTGTTGGTAATGATAATGATTCTTCATGGGTGTATAAAGGTTAAAAGAAGAGTAGTCTTTATGACCTAATCTCAAGTAATTTACAGCTTTTACTGCATGAGGTACAAATTTGAAGCATGGGATGATAATTTTCTTGGATGATTGATTATGAGCCTTCATGGGTGTATAATGGTTATGGTCAGATCTTATGCACTGTATAACTTCCACTGCATGATGTACAGGTTGATATTATACCAAAGTTCTAAAAGGGCTCAGGCTTTTTTAGATGCATTGCCCAAGGTACACCTTTATTCCACATGGTACAACATTTACTGCACAAAGTACAAGACTGAAAAGAAGATGTGGAGATGTGAAAAAAGGAGGGTAGAAATTGAAAAGCAATGTGTATTTATGTTTTTGTGTGTTTGTATGTGTGTGGATGGATGAGAATTGAAGCAAGAAAAAAACTTTTGAATTGTTGAAAAAAGATGTGGGACCTATGAAGTTGGCAAGCTTGCATGCCTTGTTGGTGACTCAGATGGACCCAAAACTCACTTCAAGTTTCTCTCTTTTTGGTACAAGTTCAAAGGACAATCATCAATGGTGGGTCTCTCTTTCTTTATTAGGTTGGACAAATTGATAATTTCACTGCTCAAGTTCCCTACAAATATGTCCATTTTTATATAATTTCATTTATAAGTTGTGTAATATACTAATTAATATATGTGTGTGTATTATTTATGTTGTAGTTTTTGCCTCTTTTTTTGTCTAAAAACTTGATTAACAGCTACCGAATTGATTAACGATGTACGCGTTAAGTAGTACTACCAGTTTATAACATGTAAATGATGCATGACAAAAGCATAGTTTAATGGTGTGTATTGAGTTTGAACTTTGAAGATGATAAGAATAAAAAAACAAATACAATGAAATTGAAAATGTGATCAATATGCAATGATTTTAATTGTACTACTTCATTTCTTGTTTACAACCAATATGGTGCAAATTGAACAAGCTAGGACAACATGCAAAAACTGAGGATTACATTTCTAAAAGAAATCTTAAATTGTTTTAAAATTTTGAAAATAATTTAAACAAGAACCTAACAGATTTCATATACAATATATCACATAGAAGTTTTTCTATTTTATTTATTTATTTATTTAGAGTAAACTGCATTTTTCGTCCTCGTGGATGACCACTTTTGCCGATTTTATCCTTTAACTTTTTTTTCGCATTTTGCATCCTTGAATTAGTCCAATTTCGTTTTTTTTCTTCGTCTTTTCAACTAACTTGTGTTAAAATTCACTGATAGTTTACCCTCATTTTCAAATTACTCTTCTCTTCATCATCAAACATATACCACCTGTCATTTTCAAAAACCTTAATTGCGAAAATTGACAAATTGAAGGATACAAAATGCATGAGAAAATATTTAAGGACAAAATCGGCAAAAGTTGTCAACCACATGGACGGAAAATGCAGTTTACTCATTTATTTTTGCCCATCTCCACTGATTGATCCTAACTAAAAAGGTTACCATATTTTTATGTTTCTATTTGATTTAATAGATATCAGAACATAAAATTTAGTCTTCAAATTATTTAGCCTTTATGAATATAGCTACATCATTTTCATTATATCATGATAATATAAACTACTAATACTTTGGTTTTCTTTATGTATATGCATGCACATTGATTTGCATAATTGCATGCGCACATGTTTATGAATGTTTAAAAAAAGAGTGATGGCGATGTATGTTTTGGAATTGGTAATAATCCATGTAATGTCACTTTTTAAATTCCATTTTTATAATTATCATATTTCAAGTGTGATGCTTCACGTTTGATTCGATTTGATTAATCGATTTGATTAATTAGACAACTTCCAACCGTTGCTTCTTCACTTGCTTTTTCAGTTTTGTTTGAACACTACCAGTGGTCCTTTCGTCACTTTAATTTTGGGCCCCACATTTACCAATATACCTACATTTACATACAGTAAACTAAAAATAACAATACATTAAATATAAGCCGGATCCCACTTTTTTCATCACATTTCGTCGGCTAAGCGAAGAAAGGAAACCGAAGAAAGGAAGTGATGAAGCCGTGCCATCAATGACTAAACCAAAGAAAGGAAAAGAAGGAAAACCGAAAAAGCCATCGGCTTTGGTCTTAGTTGTCTAAAATAATTGTCAGATTTAAAGTTTAAATTGTATATTAATCCATGGTTTACAGGATTATTAGGATGTCACTATGTGTAAATATACATGCAACAACAGTTGTACGTTTTAATTAGACGTACGGAAGTCATGTAACTTACCAGACGTTTATCGATGTAAATTCATAAGAAGAGACAATAAAACATTTTCTTACACGAGTCGAACTTGCGCTATGTGATAATTAAAAATTTTAAAATCAACCATGAAATACTGTGATTAGTGGTTACATAGTACTTCATCCGTTCCAAAATATGTTTTCCTTTTCGGACGTCTCAAATTAATTCTTCACTTTCAAAATAGATTTGAAAGTTTGATCATGATTACCATATTACCTTTACTTGAAAGTATTATTACAAAATTTAGAAAAAGCAATAATTAATTTGTTGATGGTAAAACTTTTATTCTAGTAAAAAAGAGAAATCAGTAATGATTATGTTTCTATTAAACTGCGTATTTTTTGTTGGGTTTTGAGACGGAGGAAGTATACGCGAATAATATATAGTAAATGTAGTATATAACTTATTAGAGTAAAAATTACCTCGAATTGTACCTACAACTAAATTCGGTACAATTAAATTCACTTGAATGATTGATAATAGTAAATACTACTTTAAGTATCAGAAGAAAAGATTGACATGTAGGATCATTGATTAAAATTACTGAATACTATTTAGTTAGAAAAAATATTTAACTAATTGGGTTGTTTTCAAAATTTCACATGTTTATTTATGGGTCACATTACATGTCATTTAATATATAAATATGTTTTTGAGTATTATAAGTTTTTTCCATATTTGGTTATGGGTATTTTTGTATAATCAGTTGTAAGGATACTTGTTTCTTTTCCTATCTATGAAAGTGGGAGTTACGAAGAAGAGTGTTAATTCTTTATAAGGGTATAAGATAGTTTTTAGTTCGTGGTTTTCGAGAAAAAATAATCCGAAAATAACATGCAGGTCTCTATACAAATAACTAAAAAATATATTTAAAATGGCCAAGAATAAGAATAAAGATAGTGCACAATAATTCTATGAGAACGTTTAACAATAATTTATACAAATAACCAGAAAATATATTTAAATGGCCAAGAATAAGAATAAAGATAGTGCACTATAATTCTATGAGTACGTTTGACAATAATTAACTGGAGCTTGTGGTTGAAGATGGTGACTAGAGGCGGATCTAGATATTCGTTTTATAGTATGCACTTTCTAATAAATAAATAAAAGAATTCACTCAAATTAATTCGATAAGTTCCAGCTGGTTGTAGGTTCGGATTTTTGGTTTGGGTTTTCGATTGTCGATCAACTGGATCAAGTACTCAATGGAGGTAAAATTTATCAAGTAGCAAAAAAGCATGCCATATTTTCTTAAATATGAAGTTACAATTGTTCCCGTGTCGATCTTGCATTTCTTAGAAGCAAATTATGATCATATTGTCAAAAGTTAACTTCTAAAAACACATCTTCTCAATTCAAATCAACTAAACTATCATTTAATTATGCGAACTCTAATCTCTAAGTGAATCTAGATCATATCATATGAAAAATAAATTAAAAAAATCCTCTAGCAAAGATACAGACAATACAGTAATTCGGTAAAAACAATTCTAAGGGTGCGTTTGGTTCACTGGATATTTTCGATAGAATTGGAATCCATTAAAGAAATTGAAATTTCAAAAAATGTGAATTCTTTTGGTGAAAGAACTTGGTGACTAGCACTTGAATTTATTCTTGAACCAAACAACTATATAGAATGAAATCTCAATTTCAATTCTATTAAATTCTACTGAATTCTGCGAATCAAACACAGTCTAAATGTTAACGTAACCAGCAATCACATTGGTGAGTGTAAAAACAAAATATATAATTAATGCTTAACAGATGTTATAGATTCAATCAAATGCTTATCTTAACATCACCTGTCACTACTTTGACTTTGTGATTTTAAATAGACTTCTATTACTTTACTGACTTGGTGCCACTAAACGAATTTTATTAGAGTTAGTCTAATCAATTTTACTCGTTACTAATAGACTTCTTATTAATTCATTGGGCTTTTATGGTTGGATTTGTTAAGATTTTTCATTTGTGGGCTCAATATATGGGTTTGGCCTTGATTAGTCATCTAAAAGATTGATATTTTTCAAGTCAGGGTATTCAATAATATTTTAAGGGTATGCAGTCTGAGTCTTTGTATGTAATTATGTATATCGTTTAAAAATAACAAAAAGAGATAATTAACACTGATGTTTTCTTGGCAAATCCTTTAGCGGGTCCTAAAAAATTTGAAGAATATTCTGTTATATAAAACTTGGACTTAATTTTTCAATATCACTTCTTATTTTTATTTGCCAAACAAACTTTTTTTTTCCACGAGAGTTTGAACTTATATAAATTAAAATCTCGGTCCTTTATACCTAAAAAGTTGATGCCAAACACACCCTATATAAGTATATATATTTAGAATTCTATTAAGAGAAAATTACGTATGTAGACAATTAAAGGAGCTATTCTTATTAAATAAACTGTGTGAGGGGTTTTTATCAAAAATAGACTCAAAAATTGCCTAAATAGAAAATACATGTATGAGATTCGACGATTTTCTTAAAAGCCAATAATTGCTAACCACATGTCCAAAATAAATTGTCAAAATAAATCGTCAGTCAATTGAATTTTGTCGGTCAACGTTTTTTTCTCTATCACTAGTTTTCACCACGTGAAAAAAATCGCCTAAATTGAGTTTCCTTAGCGCTTTTTTTTAAATTTCGTTTTGCGTGCCAAGCCTTGCTTTTGTGAGTGTTTGTAAAGTTTTCAATCACTTTTTATGATGAAAAAGGGTGAAAAACCCTTTGCTTATCCCTTATTCGGCAATAGCACGTATCTCCATTTTTATAAAAAAAAAATTTAGCCTAGTCGCCTAACAAAATATTTAGGCTATTTTTTGTTTACACATGGCGAAAATCTAGTAGTAGACGAAAAGTGTGTTGATTGTCGAAAATCTGCTGACAGGGTATTTATTTGGGACACATGACAAGCAATAATTGGGTTTACGAAAATCGCCGATAGGTATTTTGTATTTAGGCGATTTTTGTGTCTATTTTTGAAAAAAAAACACTGACACCGTTTATATAATGAAAAACATTCTTTTGACCGTTTATTTAGGTGATTTTCTCTTCTATTAAATAAAGAAAGATAGAATCATCCTTCTTTCTTTTTAAGACTTTCAATTTCACAAATAATATCGCCCACTTTTATGTATTAGATACTACAAAAAGAATCAACTAAAGTACAAATAAAAATGGCTATACTTTCATACACTAACATGGTATTTGCAGTGCTAATAGCAAAAGCTATGTAACCTAAACACTTATGCAGAGAGCATAACGTGACATTTTGATTTTCAAAAATTGAGTTTTGAAAAACTTTTGTCAAATAATAATAATAATATGAATATAGCGAAAGGTCCACTTTTTCAAAATAAAATGACCAAATCATATCATATGATAAGGTTCACAAAAAACAGGTATTACTCGTCTATCGTATCACAAGTAGTAGTAAAAATAGATTTAAACGTCTAATAAAATAAAACAACAATATTCATAAACTTCTAAGCCATTAAATGCATTAAATCTTCATTATTTCGTTTACACACCTCGCTCACTCCATTATAAACCATCCATCTAACATGCACGGTCTACACATTTCAAAATGTAGAAAAAATGTGTGTGAGCTATAAATAGTCGAGTAAAATAAAGGGTCCATCATATATATTTTGTCATTTGATTAATAGGTTAATATTTGCATACAGGAATTATATATTTTTTCATCGTGTCCGATTATGCGTAATATTTTGTTCAAATAGTTGTATGTATAGAATGACAAGGTCACTACAAGAAAAAAGTCTCTTGCAAGTCGTTCCGAAAAGATCAAATGTCGTTGCAAAAGACTTTTTACGAAGACATGTCGTTGCAAAAGGGTCGTTGCAAAAGGGTCGTCGCAATGTCCTCGTCCTTTTAAACCTTTTGCAACGACAGTTTGCGACGACAACACGGGCTCACACTCTAATTTTCGTACATCTTAAGTAATTCAATAATAAATACTTTTAGCAACAAGAAATGTCGTCTCCGAAAGTATTATTAAAAAAATAAAAGAAAAGAAAATTAAATACCTTTTGCAACGACACTTGTCGTCGCAGAAAGTGTGAAATATTAAAAATTAGGCTGGTTTTTTGCTCCAACATGTGTAGTCGCAAAAGGCTCATTGTCGTTGCAAAAAAGTGTCTATAATTTGGACAGGTTTTGCCATTTTTCCGATTTTATTAAGGCGTGAGCTTGTTTCATTTCTGCAGATTTCCTGCACTATTACTACATATATTTTGTAGTTTTTGCATTCAAAACACACCAAACAAACAATTAAACACCCGGACAAATCATCAATTGTTCAAAACAAACGCACAAAAGATTTCTAACGTTCAAAAAGTTTAAACTAAATAGTTTAAACACTTCAAATAGTTTAAACGAACATTGTTTCGACAATCTCCTAAACGACTAACAATTCACAAACGAATTTACTCGTCATTCTCATACTCATCCTCGTCTTCTTCTTCATCATCATCACTATCTTCTACAATACCGGTTCCGATTAAATTTGAGAACGAGACTTTTTACCCTTTTTTAAGACCTTGTGTAGAGAATTCATGAACTCATTTTGAGACTCAGTTTGTTATTGTTGAGACTTGAACATTCTCTTGAGATCAATCACTAGATCACCTATAAATCAATCAACAAAATTAACAAAATCAAAGGTTCTATACATACATTCAATTTTATACATTCAAATATGTGTAAATTTTAACAAATTCATACATTTCCTAACAATAAAAATCAACCAAATTAACAATTTTAACAAATATACATACTTTAACTCTTTACAATTCAAACTCGTATAGTCTAACAAACTCATACAATTATATACATTCAATTCAGCACTTTTACTCATACAATAATACAATTCATACATTGTAACTATACATACACTTTTAACAACTTCATACATTCTAATTATACATACAATTCTAACTAATTTATACAAGTATATACATTCAATTCAAAATTTTAATTCATACAATTATAACAAATTCATACATTCTAATTATACATACAATTCTAACTAATTTCAACAGTTTAACAAATCTATAGAATACAACACACTTTTAGTCTATATACTTAACAAGTAAATACTTTATCTCATACACTTTAACAACTCTATATACTTTAATTATTCTATACAATCAACAACTCTAACTACTTTATGTTATAAAATACACTTAGCTTTATATACTTAATAATAACTAATTAGCAAATTTCAATTTAACAAATTAACTTGTCTAACATTTTGATTCTATATAAATTAACAATGTCAAACAATTCTAAATCAACAAATTAACTCAAACAACATTTTAAATCTATAAAATTAACAATAACAAATTAACTCAAACAACATTTTCAATCTACAAAATTAACAATACTAAATCAACACTTTAAATCAACAAATTAACTAAAAGAATACTTTAAATCAACAATTTTCAATCTTTAAAAGGTTAAAAATTATATAACAATTATATAAAATCAAATCAACACTTTATTCTAACCTTTGGTGGAGAAGTGGTGTAGTGGGTGGCCAGAAGTAATTGTTGTGGTGTGGTGGTGCGGCAGTGGGAAGGGCAAAAACAAGGGTGACGATGGTAGGTGTTGTGGTGGTGGGTGTTGTACGAGGTGGTGGTGTGGTGGTGAATGTGAGGTGGGGGTGAAGGGTGGGTATGGGAATGTGTGACGGTTTCTCCGGCAGCAATGGAGTTGGTGGAGGTGCGGTGATGGGTTGAAGGGGGAGGTGTGGTGTGGTGGTGAATCTGAAGTGTGGTGGTGGGTTTGAAGGTATGGCGGTGGGTTTGAAGGTATGGCGGCGGCTGGAGAGGAAAGAGAAGTGTAGGGTTTTGAAGAAAAAAAAATGGAGAAGAAAAGGAGTTGGCTGCCCTTTTGTTTTTTTCTTGTTGACTATTTGCGACGACATTTGTTTATCTTTGTGATAAAAAATCACGTTGTTAGCATAAAGGTTCGTTAACAAATACGACAATGCAAAGCATCGAGTATAACCTAATACTTCTATATCTTCTAGAAACTCGTGAATATATTCGCAAACACCTTCGCCAACACAAGGTCCTTAGTTTTTAAACATGGCATATTGTTAATTGAGTCGTTTTACAACTAACACAATGTAAAGCATCAAGTAAACACTTTTTGATCAACATCTCACTGTTATCATTACTGTTTCTTTTTGCCAGTATCAAATAAGTACTTGAATAGTCTTTGAGGTTGAAATATTTGGCGATTAATTGCAATGATTCCTCTAGATTGAATTGTAAGATAACTACTCATCATCTCATCATCTCAAATAAGTAAACACTTTTTGATCAACATCTCACTGTTATTGATCGAGGTTATGATAATGTATAGCATCAATTAATCCCAGTTTGATCAACATCTCATCATCAATGTTTCTTTTTCCAATATCAATTAAGTACTCGACGATATACTTGCAATCACCGTTGTCAACACATAGTCATCACTTTATATTTCTTCCCCTTGTCAATGATGTATAGCAACACTCACCAATTAAAGTTCATACTTTTTATTTCTTCCCCTTGTTCGGAGTGATCAACGTTACGATGATGTATAGCAACAAGTAAGCCATAAACATTTCACCGTCATTGTTTCTTTTTTAATATCAACGAATTACTCGATGTTACTCGTTTTATTTTCAAATTCTAATATGTGTGACATTTATTTTATTTTCGTGATTAAAAATCACATTCTCAAAGGGAATGTTCATTAAAGAAACCGATTTATTTTACGATAATGCAAATCACCGAGTATACCCTATTTCAACTTTATATCTTATAGAAGCTCGTCAATATACTCGCAAACACTTTTGCAGGAAATATAGTCATTAGTTTTGGTGACACTTGGCAAATTAGGCCGTCATTTGTACCTAAGCTAGGTCATTATTACTTGTATTTAGTTTGAAATAGAGCTAAGTACAGTAACATTTTGTATATTTTATATACACACGTACGTAATTAATGTTAATTACGCGATTTCAATCGGATGGAATCCGATTCTATAAATACGGACGTTGGTGAAATACATTTTCTTAAATAACGCAATTATATTAAATAATCGTTATTTAACTTATATTATTACGATAATATATTAAACGTTGTACGTTTTGTATAAAACGTACCGTACGCGACGAAAACGCGCGAATCGCGCCCAACAACCAAACGAAACTCAAATTATATTTCAATAACTTAAAATGAAGTATTTAAATAATACTTCAATCAAAATATACGCGAATAAATCGTTAACGAAAAACATAATTAATAAACGTTTAACGAACGACGAAACGAACGGGTAAACGAGCACCGCACGTAACGTAAACTTGGGGAACAAAACACCCACACCCCTTGTGGGCCCCATGATCCCCCCTCCTTACACCCCATACCTCCCCTCATCCCCTTAAACCCCTTACCTCCTTACTCACTTTCACACACAAACACATTCCCACTTTCACACTCCATCTTTCCCTATCCCTCTCCTCTCTCCCTGAGATTTCCAGCAGCCCAAACCCCCACTACAAACCACCAAAATCACCACCACAACCACCATAGCACTGCCACTTCGTATTGCAAGAAAACGCGAGAAAACGAGCACACGACTTCCATTTCTTCTTGTTTTCATCATCTCCTTTGTAAGAAACTTCACCTCTCTTGTATTTTACTTGGAACATGTTTATTTTCATGTTATAATGTCCACTTAATAAAATCTTGTCCAAAAACAAAGTCGAAAAAAAAAACGTTTTGGAAAATACAAAAATGACAATAGCTTGCTGGGCAGAAACTTAACTCGACTTCAAAGAGACTTTTCGTACTCAAAACTTAACAAAAAGTGACGAATCAAAAGACAAAACTTAAGTTTAAGAAGTTAGCTTTCATTTTCAAGTGGTTTCGTAATTTTTCGATACCGTTTGATACCCGAAAACAAATTTACAAAAACGTTGCATCGGACTGACCTGATGGTCATATTTTTGTGCCAACTTCTCGAGTCCATAACTCGAGCTACACAACTCCAAACGACATGAGGTTTTCGCCAAAATCTCACAAATTTTGTTAGCTTTAAAAATAGTATGATTACACTCTCTGAAGTATTGTAGATTTATCTCAGTAATTAAAACAATGTGCATGTGTCCAGATTGGTCACGGTTGGACCTCAGAGGACAAATGGAATTATTAAAAATACTTAGACTTACTTAAAAATTCTAGAAAAATTACTGTAAGTAGCCAAGACATAGGGGGACAACTTATATTTTTCTTGGATTTTATCTCGGACTTTTACCTAGTTAAAACGAGCCATGAACACGATTGAAAATCTGATAAAACGAACCCGGGGACTGTTTTGGTGTTAAAATAGAAACGACACTTTCAGGTTAACCATAAAACGTAACTCTAATTTTTATAAGTTGTAAAAACATATTTAAGAGTCGAGTAAAAGTTTCGGGTCAAGCCGAGCACGTTTGACCAAGTTCCTGAACACGAAACCACATCAGACCCTTAGTGTCGCACCAGGCCCAAATCGGGTGCGACACTAACCCCTGTGTCGCAATACCATTCGAGTGTTGCAACCTGCGACACTAAACCTAGTGTCGCAACATTCAAACCAGTAGTACTGTTTGGTGTCGCAATACTCTGTGACACTAACCCTTGTGTCGCTAAACAGATTCGAAGGCCGCAACTTGCGACACTAAACCTAGTGTCGCATTAATCCCAACTTTCGAAATAATTGCGACACTGATCTAGTGTCGCAATCCATCATAGTGTCGCACCTAGTGTCGCGTAAAACAGATTTAAGACATGTTTTCACAAGGTATCAAACACGCGTAACAACGAATAACAACGAATATTTATATACGACACTACTCGTACACGCAACACATATACTCTTATAAGTATATAACGAAACAAAACATAATAATAATGTCTTCGGGAATTATTATTACAAAACGTCACCAACGGGCCGTACACGTTTTCTAAACGCAAACGATAAACAAACATTTGGACATAACTAGTTGAGTGGACAACTAGTATGGATGATCTTTTGAGACATTCACTTACACATAACCTTATACGTTTAGGGCGCTAGAAGGTTACATTTCGGAATATACGTTTATTGATATAAACGTTTGCTTTCAAGACTCAGGTGAGTCTCATAGCCCCACTTTTCACTGTTTTATACTTACGGGGTGAGATACATCGCTTATCTTTACATATGAACACAAGTAACTAATAAACTTTTATACGGATTGCATGAGTACTTTTCTAATCCACTGAAGACCTCCTATCATAGTTTCGTTAGTTATGGACTTAAGCGCGAATATTAGTAAATGGATCCATTTGGGACTGACAATCCCCGCCCGGGGCAGTAGCGCTACCACGAACCGTTCCGTAGAAACGAACGACTTGTATTTGTTTTGTACGAGTGTTTGGATTGGGCACTCGCGGGGGCGCATTTTGTACTTGATTGTACTGTACTTACTTACTGTTAAGCTTCGACTATGAGCTCATGGCAATGGTACTTACTTACATTTTGCTTGGTTGCAAAACACGGATGAAATCTTGTGGTTCATACTTACCGATTTACTGATAAACCTGTGAGCTCACCAACATTCGTGTTGACCCATTTTAGCATGTATTCTCAGGTTCACAGCAACAGTAGGACGGCCTACAGGGAACTCTAGCTCGAGTCGCATGCTTTACAAACAAACGGAGAGATTTTCCTGCATTACTATTTTTTTGTATTGGTAGTTATGTACTAAGATCTCTAGGCTTTCGCATGAACTCGCGGATAGAACAAAAATGTATTTTTGTGAACAACATATTTTACGAAATGTAATTTAAAACGTCTCATTTAGAGGTCGTTTGTTATAACTCGTGTAATGATCCATGAATAATCGCGCCCCGACCCGACTTCCACTGCATACTAAATTTGGGGGTGCGACAGTTTTTAAAGATGACATATTGTTAACTAAGTCGTTTCGCAACTAACACAATAGTAGAACATGTAATATGTTAGAGTTAACTTTTGTATATTAGGAATGTTCTTGAATGCACATTCAAATCACTCAATATGAACACGTTTTTTTTATATATATAATGTTACTAGTATATATATATATATATATATATATATATATATATATATATATATATATATATATATATCTACATATATTATTTATTATTTAATGTGAATAGTGTTTAGTGTTGCATCAAACACTATTTTTTATTGTACTAAAATAATATAGTGTTTAGTGCTAACACTGAAGTGAGTTTTTTTTTTACACTTTTACATTATTTTAGTGCAAAAGGTACATGTAGTGCTAACATTGGAGTTGGTCTTAGGAATCAAACACATATCCTTTCTCCAAACTGTCTCAACGTCAAACCATCAAACTAATATCAACTAAACCATTTTTAGCCTCTATTATCAATTTAATATCTTTCAAGCTTACTATTCATAAATTATAAAAAAACTTATTGTTCATCAACTATCTAGCTTACTATTCAACAACTATGCAAAGAATAGTGATTTAACTTTGCTAAATGTTATATAAAAAAACTAATATAAACTAAACCTTTTTTTACCCTCTATTATTAATTTTATGTCTTTCAAGCTTACTATTCATAAATTAATAAAAAAAAAGTTTATTATTCATCAACTATTAAAGAATAGTGATTTAACTTTGCTAAATGTTATATAGAAGAAATTCAAAAATTAATAAAATAAAAGCTTACTATTCGTCAACTATTCAGCTTACTATTTATCAATTATTCACAAATAGCGATTTAACTTTGCTAAATGTTACACGTGAACAAGTGTGATAAGGTAAGATGGATCTAAGTTGTTTTTTTGCTTTTGTATTTTGGATTCATCACCTTAATATTTAATTTGAAATTGTAATACCTCAACAATAGTTCTTGGTTTGTGAAAATGTTATCATTGTTTAGTATTTAAACTCAATTTCGTTCGTTGTTTCCTATCTCATAACAATGTAGATAAAGTAGCATTTATATACGAAAAAATGTATAAATTTACGAGTCGAGCTTTAAACCACTAGTTATTATTTACCGCGTAAGTCATAATGTTATATGTAATTAAATTCACATTAGATATCTATTATTTGCAAGGTCTAAATTCTTATGTATTGCACCAGATTTAAACTTTAAATTTTTAGAATACATGAAATAGAAAAATAACTGTATAAAAGGACAGAATAATGGGTGTTTGTTTGGATGCATCACATTAAATCCAATCCAATTACATGAATCCATTTGAATTTTGATTCTTAAAATGTAAATCTAGTCCATCCAAACAAATATAGATTTCGCACCGAACAAAATCAAATTACTATTCAGATGGATCTGTTTAACCATTATGTTTCTTCGTTGACTACACGAGTATATAGTTTTGACTCGTGAAAGGGTAATGTCACGAGGCGTATCAACGGCTACATGTTGTTGTGTTGCGTTGATGATTTATTAATATGTGGAGTTAGTTTTTAAATTCAAAAGTTAAGATTTTAAATTGGTATACTATGATATATATTAACCCTACCTATTATATAATAATATTTTATATATGAAAAATAATCAAATATTAACATTTATTTTGATATATACAAGAGAGTATTACATATACCGTAAATATCTCTTAGATTCATTTGGACTATTGGTTTATTTTGAATTATTCGGTTCAAATCATTGTAACCAAAATTAATCCGAAGACCAATATATTAATTCGGTTCTTCTCCGATCCAATTCAAAAAGTCAAATTATTCGATATAAACGGTCTAACCCAAATAGTTTATTTGGATAATTCCATTTATCCGAATGCTAAACGCCAGAATAATAATATACGGAGCGGTAATAAAAATATACTCCGTAATAGCGTAACGATAGACACGACGAGCCTGTTTGCCAGTAGTCGCCTTGCTTATTATAGAACCATCTACACAAATTGCAAACGGTCTAACACCGACTCTTGCAGTTTCTTTACAAATTACCATTCCCTGTATCATATCCTCATTTCCTAAATTAGGGTTTATATGTTTCACTTTATTTAACTTTTGATTCTATCATCATCATTAATCAATAATAATGGAATCGCTCTGCTTTCACGATGGCAACATCACCGACTTCATTGATGCTCGAACTCTAAATGTTCGCTCCGTACGTAATTTCTCTTATGTATTTTCTCTACATATATATACGCGTTCAGTTGTTTTGTTTTTGTGATCACTATAATTCTGTGTTTTGGGATGCTTAGTGGTGAAATTAGGTGTTTGACTGAAATGAAATGTGATTTTGATGTTTTGTGGCTTATACTTAATTGGTATATAGTGGTTGTGTTGTTTGAACGAGTTTGATTGCAATGCTTATGGTTTAGTTTAGAGTTTGTATTATGTGTTTGATTGGTTTAGTTGGAAGTGCGCAAGTTTATATTACATTAATTGCAAAATGTGATGCATGTTAATATAACATGGGTTTTGAACTTTTGATTGCTATATTTCTTTAGGAACTAACCATCGCAGGGACAGAGCCAGGAGTTTTGCCCACCCGGGTCAAAGGTTTCGGTGTGGTTAGTGAAATTTATGATCAATAGTAGATCAGTGAGTCATGGTCCAGATTAACGTTCAAGAACAAAAGATGTTTCTCGAAAGAGCGAGATCAGCAACCTAAGAGAGGAAAATAAGCCGATATAGTGACCAAAAAGAACTAATTAACTCAAGAATTAGGCAAATCAATGGATTTAGTTGGACAACTGAAACTAAACATAAAAAATGTTGTACATAACTATGAAAAGTTTATAGACTTCATTGGGTGCGGTTGACGCCGCTTGTCGAAGGATGGCGTCATCCCTGAACCCTCGTTTTGTCGTAATGTGAAAACTTTGAATTTAAAGAATCGTATATTTTTTAAAATTAGTGGCAACTATCTGTATGGAAGCATATGTATCATTCCTTGTGGGATCACTAAAGTAGAAGTTTTGGCAAGTTCAATGTATTATCACTAAAAAGGACGTGAACGCAATGCACTTAGGCTCTTTGTTTCTACAAGGTTTGGGGAGGTGATCCTTTGTATGACTTTCTTCTGAAATGGATCGACACCGCAATTCAATAGCTGTGACCCTTTGGATATATACAAATGAAAAGCATATATTAGTGCTCAGGCGTGTGATCATCATTGTAATCGTATTAGTATGGAATCTATGAAAAGGATTGGCCCAATGGGAAAAAAAAGGAGAACAATTTGTTTCATACTTAGGTGTAAAGGGTAATTGGAGGTTACCCCTAGGCCCTAACCCCCGTACCATATTTCAATGGTACGCGTCCGCCCCACCCGCAAGGAGCATCAACGCCGGGTAAATCGCGGTGGCGGTACCACTTGGGCAATGCCCAATTGGTTTCATACTTAGGTGTAAGTAAAGTGAGCCACATACGTGAGATTTATCAGGAGGGGGGAGATTAGGGATCTCCTTAGTGGTATAAGATTCTTCTTACCGAATTCTTGTTAGAGCTAGAACGGTGCTTCAGTGTCTATATTTTCAAAAATGATTTTATGGTACCAAAAAAACCGAAAAATTAGTTCACTTGCTTCGTTTTACAGCTCAAATGTTAAAAGTTCGAAACTGACAAGTCTTTACGAATAATTTTGATTTTTTTCTACATGTACTCCATTTACCCACTTTAAGCCCATATATGCATGTCCGTTAACATTACATTTTCTTAGAGGTTTTCCATGATCGCTAGCCGTTTATTTGGACATCTATAAGCAATGTTCATGTTTAGCCTTGTTCTCCTAAAATCATTTATCTCTTGTTCTGCTTCTCGGTTTTTGGCACTGATGAATTTTTATAAGTTCTGATTTTCTATTTTGTGGCATTACAGGATATAAATCACAGTCTGCAATTGCATTCATCTCTCATTAGAAGGCTTTCTCTTGAAAGGGAACTGGAGGTGTGCGCTATACTTTCAAATTTTTGTATATCTTGCAAAAGATGCTCCTTATAATAATGTCAACATATGTCAGCATTGACTGCCTTTTAAGTCCTGTATATATTAATTCCATCAAAGAGAAAGGAAGAGGGCTGGATATATTAAAATCTCAGAGAAAAGAACAGTTGCCTATTTCTCCTGACCCTTGTGTTATAGTTCAAGCTTAGGTTTTCTATCCTTGTGTTATATAATTTCCATTCTCTTCTCTTTTAAACACAGTGGTTTGACTCTACTGAAGTCAAGACTGATATTCTCTTCTATTGGTTTATTTGTGGCCAATTTAAAGAAAGAGATGTTTAACAAATAAACAAAATAAGAATAATACTTGTATCAGCTTCATCAAAATATAAACCAACAAGCAAGCTCTGATGGAATTACTGCAACAGAAACACAAAATTTGACAATCAACCTCCTCGTGTTTTCTTTGCACATGGTGACAATTTGCAATATGAAGTGAATGCAATCCCAACTTAAACAGGGTCAGGGATATCATGCATCTTAACTTCGCTAAAAACCACTTATTTTCCCTTTCCCTATATTTTTAGGGAAATTACACCACCTTTTAGATACCTTTTAATTCTTGTTGGTTGTGTGAAGTAGTTTCATTTATTTGGATGCTTGCCCAAATGTCTTAATCAAAATACCCAACATGGGTTTAGGTGTAGGATGGGATGTGCATGGTTGACTTCTGTCATCGTATAGATATATTTATAGATGTTTTTTCATATCTAACGCGAGCTATTTTGAAAATGTTAAATTTTTTTTTTCAGGGACATCAAGGATGTGTAAATACTATTGCGTGGAACTCTAATGGATCACTATTAATATCTGGATCTGACGACACTCATGTATGGCTTCTTACGCTAGCTCATCATGAATTATTTGATACTTGTTTGAGACTACGTTCTACAAACGTGACCATTGTAAAGCTTATTGTGATGTATTCTTGTTCCCATGAATGGCTTCCACATTTGTTATGTATATTTTGGTGTCTTATGATATGATGTCAAAAGCTTAAAGTAAAATTGTTCTGCTGCAGGTCAATATTTGGAGTTACCATAATCGCAGGCTTTTGCATTCCATCGATAGCGGTCATACTGCGAACATATTTTGTACGAAATTTGTTCCTGAAACATCTGATGAGTTGGTTGTATCCGGAGCTGCTGATGCTGATGTAATCCTCTATTTTGTTTATTACCCGATACTGCTTCATTGACATGTTATTTTCTAATATGTACTAAAAATCTAAAATCATGACTCTAGGTTCGACTATTCAATTTGTCTCGCTTAGGAGGGGAAGATGCTGAAGGTAGCACTTTAAATCCATCAGCACTTTTCCAATGCCACACCAGGAGAGTTAAAAAGTTAGCTGTAAGATGCATTTTGTTCCTTGTTCTTAATTTATGCTTCAGTATTGATATCAGTTTCTTTTTAGCATTGTTTGTTATTGTTATGACTCCAAATGGTTGTATTCACTAGACTAGTTGACGTATTCTACTGTTGTCATTACATTCTTGGTAAAATCTGTTTATGCAATACCCATAAACAATCGATATAACCAAACAACACCATAAAGTTACAGGACATTCTAGCTTATGTAGCTGCAAAATGCAATCTGAAATTTTATTCTAGCCATCCATACAGCTTTTACTCAAGATACAAGAACTAATTGAAAACTATTACATGTTTTGCATTGATAACCCACTCGAAAAAGAAGTAAAAAAGAAAGAAAGAAAAGTTACGGCGTTTCCAGTTAATGTATCATGTACTTTTGGTGAATATTTGACAATCTTGACACTTGATGGAAATTTCTTTGGGACTTTAAATCTAAAATAGAGAAGGCATGATTTAACTAATATAAAATTTCAGAAAAAGGTAGCAGGTGAGGTGAAGGATCTCTCGTAGCTCATTACTGCTACCAAATCTTGAATAGAAAACGTAATGCAAGATTTCGAGTAGTAAAATCAAAGCGATCCAGACATGCTGCTCTCAACCTTACAAGAGAAGCATATCTGACCATTGATCAAGCTTTAGATTGCTTGTGCACCAATTTGGGCCTGTACACAGGCTCCCGTGTTAAAGATAAGTAGGCAGACAAGTTGGAAAAGGATGTAAATTGTTCATCACTTCATTTTTGTGCAAATTAATTTGGTAATTAGGCTTCATGCGTGGCAATTTGTGAACCGTTTTATTACATGGTGTGAAATCCTTGATGGTCTGTGATGATGATTATCTTCCAGCCCTCTACTTCTTAAATATACTATTTATTTATTTATTAACAAATGAGAGAAACTAGTCTGAAGCTTAAATAGCACATTTTGTATTTAGGACTCTTGGAAGTTTATATTTACAGTGTCATACACATGAATTTCCGCACCATGTTAAATTGAGTTACCATGTTGAGACTAACCCTACGTATATTAGCATAGCTGACTCTTACCTGCACCATTACCTGATTACCATTCAACACCACTTATCACAAATGTAGCAATATATTAATGGCCTGGTGCGGTTAGGAAATTCCTAAAGAACAATTTTTTTCTTTATTTGTTATGTTAGTAGTAGTCGCACCGGAAGATGTAGTTAATGCTTACAACATAAGCTTTTGGAGTACTAATCAAACTTGTGCTGCAAATACTAAAATTGGTTTGTGCGTTTTGCTTGCATCTTTCTGAAAACTCTCGTCCGTTGCAGGTAGAACCTGGGAATCCGAATGTGGTATGGAGTGCCAGCGAGGATGGGACTCTGAGACAACATGATTTGCGGGAGGTCACATCTTGTCCTCCTGCTGAATGTTCTCAGGGGGAATGTCGCAATGTATTAGTAAGTATGAACTTTAGAGTATCTACGAGTCCTCTTCTTATTCGATTCGAATAATAAGCTGGAAATGATATAATATATTTTTTAAATCTATGTTACTAGAGACCTTAGACATGCTTCCTTGGGGCCTTGAGCCTTCTCTTTCCCGTCGGTTAAGTAAGTTGATCTGTAATTAATGGTCTTTCAGACACCCTACTTTATATTTATTTTAATAGATATGAGTATGAGTATATGACCCTTTGCATGAAATTATGTTGGACTTAGTTAAGATCTCACTTTTGAATTCATCATCTTTTGATATTTATGTTTGTCAGTTAAAACATCAGACATAAATCTAGATAGTGGAATTGCATAGAAGCTTACAGTTCGAACATCAAGTTTGGTGGTTGCACCATTTATGGAGATACGGATTAAGATATCTTAAGCATCCTAGAGAGAGATATAGGGGGAACCCTTAAATATAACAGATCATCATTTCTATAGTACTAATAGATGATTATGATAAGTTAGAATTAATTCAAAATAGATAAATGATCATTGTGACATAAGTTCCTTCAAGGAAAATCACATTATGTCAACCAACAACTTAGGCAAGATCCTAATTAGTGAAACTTCTTCTTCGGGTTGTTCAACATCTCTTTAGTTTTTCCTTTCACATAAAAGTCAATGGAGGAGTGCTAGCGTCCAGGGTTAATTAATAAAAGCTCTTAGATTCTACAAGTAGTTTGATTAGATGTTGAAAATAGTTGACCTAAACTGCATTGTTGTATTGTTTTTTTTTTCTCCTTTTTCTTTTCTAATTTGAAGGTGAACTAATCTCATTATATATATTTTTACACATGTTTAGTGTTTGATGACAGCTTGACTTGCGATCTGGAGCAAAGAAGTCATTAGCTGATCCTCCCAGACAGCCACTTCTGCTGAAATCTTGTGACATCAACCGCACTAGGCCTCATTTGCTTCTTGTTGGTGGGAGGTACTTCTTGTCACTCTCGTCACATACAGCCATTTCATTCCCTTCTCTTCTTATCTGATTCTCTTTTTGAAATGCTTGCAGTGATGCATTTGCTCGTTTATATGATAGACGCATGCTTCCACCACTATCTTCCTGCCGCCAAAAGTTGCCGTCACCGCCATGTGTTAACTACTTCTGTCCTATCCATCTTTCTGACCGTGTTAGTTCATTCCCAATATCTTCATAATGATGTAAATCCGTTTTACTGTATTAAAACTTAGTTACCATCCGAGCAATCAATTTTTTTTTTTTTTTTTTTGTTAAGTTTGATATCAAGTGTCGCTTATTTTAGTTTGGCCCTCCATTCGAATGTGTGGAAATTGAGTTGAGATTATAATATATAGTAAGGGGAAGGTGCAAGTTTAGGCTTTACTATTAACACAATATCTAGATTATCAATATGATTGGCGACCGACAGAAACTATCGAGCTCTGTATGTGGGTGTTTCCATATCGGTGCCAACTACCCACATTTTAAGAAATAAATTCATTGGAGGCTTAAATTTGGATCAAGAAATCTAAGAATTACGTGTACATGTCCAATAGATTGTAAGTGATCCCATATTACCTATAATTTGAACTTTGCTCGGAAAGATAATTTATTATTCGAGTCCATACGGTTTAGTGACTACGGTTTCTGAATCAATAATCATTATATGAGCTCGGGATTTTCTTCCTCCAATTCTAAAAGCTCATTGATGTAAGTTAGTGTATGCAAATAGTCCTAGTTAAAGTAAGAGTCTCTTTAGTGGAAGGAGCAAAGTACGAGGTCGGCTTCATTTGGTAATGAATGGAGTACACTGTAAAATACAAACTATCTTATGAATTTTGCGCTCCTTAATCTACGATTCACATAAGCTTCACATATTCCTTTATTGTGTGTGTGTTTTTATTTTTTTATTTTTTTATTTAAACGTGCTGTGTGTTTAAATAGATTAAAACAAGGCATTATGTTTATTTTCCGTGGTCATGTTATTGTGTTTTATTTCTTTTATCATCAGACTTTCAGTGTTCTGTTGCAAATATTCATCTCTGAAGATTACACTCTGATTATAGATGCATAAACCGGTCTGCTGTTCTAGTTAAGTAACAGTAATTTGAAACACTTGATAGGTGTAGGGTTAAAAGGAAATGCATCAGCAAAAAATGGAGGGTATCATCTGGGCATTGAGTTATGTTAAGTTTCAATATCTACCCGTCCTCTATGTAATACTTGACTTGATGTAGGAAGGAAAAAAAGTAAAGAAAGTAACTGCTAGCTGTTATGATGTTGATTATGCGTTACTTTCATCCTTTTTATTTACAGTATTTATTCATATTCTCCAATAGATGATGACTTCTGAACTTCCAATGCTTTTTTATTCTGCCAATCTATTTTTCAGGGACGACAAGGTTTGCACCTAACTCATGTTACCTTTAGTCCTAATGGTGAAGAGATTCTTCTTAATTACAGTGGAGAGCATGTGTACCTAATGGATGTAAATCCTGGTATATATCCTTACCTTGTTAATCTGTGTGTAATTTCTCGGCCTCCTAAAGAATTATCATTTATATCTGGTGTGACACTGCCTGGTGGGTGTGGTGAGGCAAATGTGTCTGACTGCTATTTGTAGATGCTTTGTTATTGGTTTTCGGTCGTTTTTTGTTTAATATGTTATATTGTGCTATTTGGGGTTGTAATTGCTTCTCTCTTCCTTTCCCTTTATATGGTACTAAGGTGTATGATGTGCAAGTTTGCATCTTCTCCAAAAGAGCACAAGTGTATGCACCAAAACTCTGATTTCAATTTCTAAGAATTCTGATTATAGGATCCATCTTCTATAGGCATTGTTGCCGTATCTTCTCTATTCATGCATATACATACTACATAGACATCTACCTTTAGGTCTTCATTCTATTTTACATGTGTACAAAGAGTACAAAAATTTAAAGGACTATTATTGTAGTATCTTATTTTAATTTAATGTGTAAATCAAAATTTCATTCATGGTTAGTTTCCTTGTTGGCGTACAAGCAGGTAGCTCTTTTCTAACTGTTCAACCACGAATCATGAATATTACATGGTATTGACTACTTGCAATGTTTTGTGGCTTTATAGCTCACGCTAGTGCTATGCGGTACAACTCAGATGATGCAATGAAGTTTTTCAATCCAGCTGCCATACTGAAGGAGGTGCAATCTAAACCACCTCTCTCTGATACCTCAAAGCGTTTACCTCCAAAATGGAATCTTGCTGCTAGGGTTTGCTTCTGCTTATACATTATCCTACATTTGGTTTGATCATTAGCGACGTTGTTTATATTTTGTTTTGTTAATACTTAACTTTGAATCTGATGACTGTCTCACAGCTTGATCAATGCCGAAAGCTGCTTCAGGTTGCAGAGAAGTCCTTAAAAGAGGGAGCTAACTATTATTATGGCATTGAGGCTTGCAATGATGTTTTGCATGGTCGTAGTCACATTGGGCACCCTCTGATGCATGAATGTTTATGTTTACGGGCAGCATTGCTCCTCAAGGTTTTCTCAAACCTTATTCTTATGTAACTGACATGTCAACTTTACCTCTTTTATTGACATTTCTCATTTTGCTCAGCGGAATTGGAAAAATGATGCTCATATGGCTATAAGAGATTGCTGTAGAGCTTTGGAAGTTGAACCTTCTTCGTTTAGAGCCCTCAGCTGTATGGCTGAAGCTCTATCGCAGGTAAAACTAATTGCACTGCTTACAATACTGGGGATCATACATTCACTTCTGATAATTATATAAAGGGATTATGCTCTTTCTGGCCACATAACCTTTTGTACTTGAGAAATAATCATGTCTCCAACGCACGGTGGAGGTGAAATACCAAAAACAGTTAAGCCAAAATTCCAAGATTCAACTATTAAATGATGTGTTGGATGAAAATCTGCTGGGGCCTGGGTTTTAAACATATATAGGATATAGAACAATTCTTATGTGGGTTTTCATAGACATGTCAAAGACTATTTGGCTTCAACACATAAAATCCAGATACAATTGTTGGTTTCCAGAAACTTGTGTATGCACACCTAAGTGGGATGCCAGGAACTTCTTTTTTTTCTAACCGAAATTATGATCATATTTTCATATTGATACATGATTGTTTGAAACACTAGAGTAAGGAGAGAATAAAAAAGTTGAAAGAGGTGAATTTTTCTGGTTTTCAGTGTCTTTTTGTTTATTCTTTTACAATAATTGAAGGATGAAGATGGACAAGGTTGAAAAAGAGGGTACTTTTGGTCGTTGTATGGTGTTACAAGAAACTTCAAATTTAAAAGACCAGCCAGCAGTATATTCGGTCAAACACACTATTTCCTGTTTGTGTTTTTTTTTTGCTAAGATTAATGCTTGTTTAGCCGTCAACTGAAACCTATGGTCCACTGGAAAAATCAGTTTCATGGCATGTTCCTCAAATAATAAAAGCTTCATAAATCCCATTTGTATAATTGCATAAGAATTCCATTACCGAGGAAGGATATACACATGGTGCCCCTATAACAAGGGAGAATGATGGCGTATTGTGTGGGAATTATATATATGTGATGTCATCTTATTACATTTGATTTGTAAAGTGTTTGCATACAGTGGACGAATGGTGTTTTCAACTTGCCTATTAGCTATTGGAATGCTTTTTCTATATTTATTATTATTTTTTTGATATTTTTTAAAATTGAATTCCGCTTTATCAAGTATGAGACATTAAATATGAGTTCTGATCTAGATTGTTGTAGTTACTTATGCAATAAAACTTTTTACATTATCTGGAGATATGTTCTACTGTCCTATTTTAATATCTGGTCTATATTTGCCATTCAGTTGGGTAAACACAAAGAAGGTATGGACTTTGCCATTGCTGCTCAGTTTACAGCTCCATCTAATCCTGAAGCTGCCGAGATGGTGGAGAACATAAAGAAACGGATTACAGGTTAGTTAAGATCACTATTTTTCTCTTGAACTAATCTGGCAAGTCTGGAATACCAGATATGTACATGGAGATGTGCACATATAGAAAGGGAGTGGTTGTGAGCCATTCAGGGTAAAACTGAAATGTATGCCCATCAGATTGAGATACAACCAATGTGAAATTGTTGTGGCATTTCTATTGTCAAGCTCGGCTTCTACTGTATTTGAAAGTGCTATTAGCAGTCATTGTTATTATTCATTCTGAACTTTACAATTAATCCAAAGAACTTTTTTCTCAATCTTTTCATATTCGTGAAGTTTAAAACCCAAGGTGATATGTGTTTTCCAATTCTTCCGGTTTACAACGCGTTTGAAAGCTAAATCCGTCCGCTGTCCTACTCCATCTCATGCTTCTGTTAATCGCCATGACTGCAATCATCGTGTTGTTAGGAGATGACTATGTCACGACATTTTAGAATGCGGGTCACTTTTGTAACATTTTATTCAAAATGTTTTCATTCACTCCAAATGTTCGCTTTTTCAGATTATTTGTATGTTTAATTGGTTGAATAATTGACAGATGAAACTGAAGCTGAAGTCTCAGAAAAGGCAAAAGGAGGAGCTCCTAGTTCGGAAAATCGGTCAGATGCAAGTAGTGATACTTCACAACCTATGTCTGAAAGAGAAGACTCTGATTATGATGAGGAGCTGGAAGTTGATTTTGAAACTTCAATATCAGGTGACGAAAGCAATGAAGTTGAATCTGACAATTTTCAACCAAGTTTGAATGTCAGAATCCGCAGAAAAAGAGATTCAGTCATGAATAATTTCCATACAACTGGCTCATGCGGATCGCCTAATTCATCTCCTCGAAGTGACAAAATTACTCATCAGGTTCTGGGTTTTCTCTCTTTTACTCTTGTTTACAATCCAAGTGCTTTCTTACATTAGATGATAATTTATGAGTTTGTCCTTACTGCATGTAATGCAGAATGTGAGGGCAATAGATATGAAGCAAAGGTATGTTGGTCATTGTAATGTAGGGACAGACATCAAACAAGCCAATTTCCTTGGACAAAAAGGTAATAAATATTTCATCACTTCGCATTTATGTAATTTTGACTGTGGTACTTGATGTGTATTCATTGTTATGTTACTTTCTAATACTTGCTCCGTTAGATCAACTGTCGTAGTCTGATAATTAGAGACCATGAAGTTTATCATCTGACAAAAGTTGCAGTGTTCAAGTTTATATAAAGTGGTTCTGGCGAGTTGGGTAAGGGGTCAAGGCGGGTAATTATTGGTACCCCTTGAAGCGGTTTAGATCAAAACACGACACAGTTTTTTATTTTTACAAATAATTAGGGTGTCAAATATGCCTACAAAATTCATAGTCGATAATCTGGATTGCAAATAAATTAATATAGGAGGTTTTATTCATTTAAAATACACTTCTTAATAGATATTAGGGATAATTCTATTGAATCTTTAACATTTATTTGGTAATGTGCTTCAAAACATTTTAATATGATGGCAGGTGAGTACATTGCAAGTGGAAGTGATGATGGAAGATGGTTTATTTGGGATAAGAGCACTGGTAGACTTATAAAGATGCTTATGGGGGATGAAGCTGGTATATATTTTCAATCGCTATACTTTTTCCGAAGTCCTCTTTCATGTTGGCTAATGCTTTGTTATCTTTACAGTTGTAAACTGTGTGCAAGGTCATCCTTTTGATTCCGTTGTAGCTACTAGTGGGATAGATAATACCATCAAGGTATGCAGTGTATATACGGCGTAGGATATAAAATGCGAGGGCTGTGCTGATTGGGTAACGGGTCAAAATCGGTATTTGGTGCGCTTTGGGTTGTGTTGACCCAAAACGCTTCTTCGTCTAAATTTAATAACTTTATTGAGAGTATATTATCGTTTCGAATATGATTGAACACACACACACACACACACATACATATGTCCTGGCGGTGGTAGCCTAGTTGAGGGGGACATGCAGCATAAAGGCGGAGGTCACGGGTTCAATCCCCGTCCCCATGTTCTTTTAACCGCGGGTTACATGATTTACCTCCCTCATGTTGCCGTGGGACCGGTCGATAGGGGCCGCTAGAGGGTCGGTTAACCTTATATATATATATATATATTCAATATTTGTTTAATTATATGATTTAGGAGGTTTTATGCATCCAAAAGTGAACTTTGGATGACTTCCGCTGTATTTCCTGTAAAAGCTACTTTTTCCTTATAGATAAAATATAATCTGGATGACCTGTTCATATAGATACAGTCATATACATGAATGTAATGGTTCAAGATTTGACAAATGGATATAATGTGCTCAGATCTGGACCCCGCTTGCTTCAGTTCCATCCATTGTTTCTGGAGGAATAGTCGGACCCGAAACTGCTGATATCTTAGATACAATGGAAGGCAATCAACGCAGATTATCACATAACCGTGAATCATTATTGTAAGTGTTCCAGTATTTTCTTGCTACCCTTTCTTTTTATCTCTGGAAAGACTGCTAGCATCATAGTTAAACTCGGACGAGTCAAACCGGCTCGTCTGAATCGAGTCAACATAAGCCTACAAAGAAGCGACTTGATGCCTGACTCGGAACAGATGGCTTGTACGTTGACTTGCAATTTCGTGATCTGACTCATTCAACTCGAGTCGTAACTTGGACGAGTCTGGAAATATGGCAAATTTCAAGCGGCCTATATTTATTAATCTCCATCTTCAATGATCCATTCTCATCAATCTCAAGTTACAGTTTTTTTGTTTATTTCTTCATGTTAGTGGCCTGATTCTATATTCATTTCGTGTGAATTGTGTTTTGTGATCCCTCAACGCTTTGAATTAAAGCGTTCATTGCTTCCAAGGTAACTGGTAATTTTTTTAGTTAGCTAGAGATAGGAATTTATAAAGCAATATTGGAACTAAAACCCTGATTTTTTTTTTCTGACTCCCGTACCCCGTCCATTAAATCTCTAATTTCATTTTTTAGTTCAGGATATTAGATACAAATTTTATGTAATAGACTAATAGATATCATATTAGATACAATGTTAATGGATGTTGTCCGAGAGATCTTTATTTAAAGAAATCTAAAATGTGTTGTATTTTCAAGAATTAGATTGCTTTGGTACCGTACTACTTATAGTTTGTATTTATGTGTAATATATATATATATATATATATATATATATATATATATATATATATATATATATATATATAGAGTTTGGATCAAATGAGAACACCTTAAAAATAAGAACGGCTAAGAACACCTCAAATGCACAATGACTCTTGATAAAATAGTTAGATTCACATTCGTACATCTCAAATATGCAAAGAAAAATAAATGTACACTTTTAAAAACGCACAAAAATAAAAAAAACGATACACGATTATCTCTATAATTGTGCATCAATCTTTTTTTCGATTTTTGTGCATTTCCGAGAGTTTGCATCTATTTTTCTACGCATATTTGATATGTATTAGTGTGAATCTAATGATTTTATTGGCTAGTTGTGCATTTATGCGGTGTTCTTAGCCGTTATTATTTTTAAGGTGTTCTCATTGGAACTTTACCCTATATATATATATATATATATATATATATATATATAATATCCTGACTCGCATGTGTTGAATATCTAGGATTTCGGGTCATGAGTTGACAACTATGGTAGCATGGTTCACCTTACAGCTTTATGAATTTACTAGAACGTGTCTGATGTGAATCCTTGGAAATTGTCAATGTAGTAAGTTTTAGATTTTTATATCTGCAGGCCATTCGAGATCTTAGAGGGGTTCCGGATGCATGAATTTCCTGAAGGATCTTTGCGACCATTTGAGTGTGTACAGAGCTAGGTTTCACTGAGCTTCAAGGTAATAGAAATTACCATTATTGTGTTAATTGCGATTTACCATTTGTTTGAGTGCTAGAGGTTGAAGTTTGTCATCTGTCAAAACATATGCAATGTGATCATTACGAAGTTCAGATTATAAGGAATTGAGATGTACCAGGTTTTTATTTAAAGAGTATTTCAGGATTTCGATAATAGCTAACTTTTTTTGAATCAAGTGTAGTCTTGGTTCTATGGAAGAAGTAAGTTGGGACTTGTTTTTATTATTTTGGGAGTTTTTTATGATCTCGATAACAGCTAATTACTTTTTTTGAACCAAGTGTAGACTTGGTTCTATGGTAGAAGGAAGTCAAAGACTTGGGGTTATTATTAGTTTGGCACATTAGCCACCAAGCTGCATCATTTTTCGATTAAACTTTTCTTCACTATAGTCATTTCTTTCTTTCTCATCTGAATGAACCCATGTGTCTATTCAGCTATTATTTTTTTCGGAAAACTCTAAGCTGAAATTACATATGTTACCCTTTGCTCTCTAGGTTCCCTAGTTGTCATTTCTGGAGAGGTAGTTTAGACATTTTACTGGTAGCAAAACACCAACTTGGAAATATGTATAGTATTATTTGTGAGTCATGCCTGAAGGGTTGTTCGTTTGTTGTCTTAATGAGGTGTTGTGTAACTTTTTCTGCTAGACATCCTTTCATTCAGGTTGCTTGATGTTGTTTTAATGCACCAATTTGTGATCTTACGAAATTTGCCATCTTACAATAAATATATGCAAGTGCAAGTTGGATCAAGTGTCTCTTAGCCCTCTATTTTATCAAGCTGACCCATACACTGTCTACCCTTATGCATGATACACGCTTTCACCTAGGTTTGCAATATGGGCAGGTCAGTAACACAGGTCAAGGTAATAATTGGTGCTTTGGGTAGGGTTGGTTGTGAGGCCGGTAGATGATTTTTTATCATATAAAAATTACCATTTAAACAATTAGTTTGTTAAATAGTAATTAAAAAAAAACTCAATATGTATGCAGTGATAGATCTAAAGTGCTTTTAGTAAAACAATTTAGGATGTATCATGCAGGTATATTCAAGTTGACTTTGCCCATTTGACTCCTTTTTTGTTAATCGAGGGAAATTTCCAGAGAAGGTAACAATAGTTCTAAAAAAGCTCGAGATAGGGACGTAAGTTCACTTGAAGGTTATAAGGAGTGAAAGTTCAATTTAGCTCACGAAAAGGTAACGTAAAATGAAAAGCTTGTTGGCAACCAAATCTTTGACTTTCTTCCTACCTTTTTATTTTTAAAATTTAACTCACACTGCTTTCTATGAGCAAAATTGAACTTCCGTCCTTTATATGTACCAAAAAATAAAATAAAGTTAACCTAGGTTCCCTATATTGAGCTTTTATTTGCAACTTCCATTACCTCCTGATTTTTACCCGTTAGTTAAATATGGTTTGTTAACGAGTTGTTTGACCCATTGTAAATAGATTACCCAAATTGCCTCATTCATTTGTAAATAGGTCAACGTTGCCACCTTTACATTGACCCGTCCTCTTGTGCATTTTGGCAGATGATTTTCATGAGCTGTTGCAATACCCTTTGTTTGAGCTGCTGCAGGTATCGAGTCAACAACCATATGTTCTCGGGTGTTGGGAGCTTAAGTTTATGTATCTATTGTTTTCATTCTTGATCTTTTGTATCTTGGCGTTGGTCCTTGTTGAGAGTTTTGGTTCTCTATGTAACTACAACTTAAAAAGCTCTTACAAATTCAAACTTATATGTACAGTTTATATATACCAAAATACTAATTAATAAATCACATGCACACAAAAAGTAATGTTGTGTATTGGTTGTGGCATTGCATTTATTTATGTAATGCAATTTTGTTTTATGGTTGAATGTCATTAATGGAATTGGAATTACTGTGAATTCCTTTGAGTGCGCGTATTTGGTGAAAAGATATCCATTCATTTCATTTTGAACCCAACACCTTCGTGGAATGAAATTAGATTTCAATTTCATCGAATTCAATCTTGATGTTTGTGTCATACCCTACTCGCATGGCCCAATGTATGTGAACAGTTATTTGAGTTGGTTGCCGCAATGGTGGTGACTGGTACTTATGTGCAAGTGAAATTTTTTGCGAGGCATCTCAAGCACTATAAGTCGGCATTGAAATAATTCATGATATCCATAGTTTGACGCGGAATTATTTTCAAAATTATATTCAGGTATGAAAATTGTTCTTTGAAGTTGACATCTCCGAAGACAGAAGTCGAAGGTACAACAAAATTGTTTGATGCGGAATAATATTGAAACTACACGTCAAATTGGAGGAAAGAAGAGTGGATGGGCATTTAGTGAGAATGATTTCGGTCACTTACCAACTAAAGGGAAACTCGGATCTTTTTGAAGGTATCTTTAAGGTTGCGTTTGATTCGTGGAATGTTAAACGCGGAATGTTTTCGATGGAATTGGAATTCATCAAAGGGATGTGAATTCTTTTAAGAGAATGAATTTGGTGACATTCAATTCAATTCATTCTTAAACTAAACATCACTGTGGAATGAATTTGAGATTCTGATTCCATCGAATTCTATAGAATTCTGCGAACCAAACGGGTTGTACGAACCAGATTAAGTTCTCTATAGAATATTTTATGTCTGTTGGGACCACGAGTGTGCGAGTTATTTACTAATTAGAACGCGAAGACATGCAAAACTGCTATTAGTCTGGAACCTTTCAGTTATCGATATGAATGGACTTCCTCCATCTCTTAGAGATCAGAGTGTGTGAAGCGAGTGCAATTACATAACGTACAACAATCTTGAATTATTGTGCGCATATTATCAGTTACCATTGATGATTGTTCTTGTTAGTCACCTTAGAGAGTAATTTGTAAGACTGTTTTCTGTGAGTTTGTAATTTATGAATTCGACTAGCAAAACTAAAACTACATCACGCATTATATATATATATATATAACCACATATATTTAGACATTGCCTCCCACGAGGCTTGAAGTTGGCAATATCATTTCACGTATAAACTTATAATTTATTGATTTATTTAATTAATGAAGAATGAAAAGTTAAAAAATTACTGCATCGTGTTCATGTTGCTTTAACATATAATCCATATTTACTTAGATAAAGAAGAAATTGTAGTCGCTCCACACTTGATTTTCAACAAGGAAAAGCTAGAGAATATATCGAGTTGTGCCTAACCGTTTTGTATGCTACATTAAATTTTGCCTAATCCTTCAACGAATTGACGTTTCTTTCTTATCAAGCATATTTTAGCTTGAGTGCAATTAAGAGAGGGTTTATGGGTGATTAGGCTTTCACACTCTGACGAACATGCGAATCCGGTTCGAGACAAAGTCAATCGAGGGTGGTGAAAGGGGCTAATCCTTGATAGAATACGGTGAGATTCTACCCAGTATATGAGGTGCTTACCACAGATGAGGGTAAGCAATAGAGAGACCATCTAAGATGATGGGGTTTGGGATGAGGAGAGAATGAAAGTTGCACACAATGTTGTATGTGTAATAATATGAGGTCCCCTCCCATCTAGGGTTTATGCCTTTATATATGGGGAGGGGGAAGCCCAATAGGGAAAGCTCATGGATCAAGTCATGTGAAAGCTCAAAGTAAAGGGTACACTATCACTTTCATCACGTTATAACGATGCGATGTCACAAACATAAAAAGTACATATAAATTTATAAACAAATCGTACTTTTGGACCATATTTTGGTCTATGCTTTTGGAAACTTAAGTTAGGATTAAAATTTAATAACCTCAAAAGTAGGAGAGAAATATTTGTTACAATTTTTTTCAGTCGTACAATATAAAATTCAATTTTTTTTTTTTTTAAAATATAAATGTGGTCTTCTTTTCAATGAATGCGATGTAATTTATTTGTTTAAAAGACGGGTAGACTAGGACCATGAAGGCGTCAACATCATTATGAAAACTGAATGACATCTAAAAACATGTAAAACTATTCAAAATGCACCCTTTTATAATGTACTAGGGACGGAGTATTATTTAATTTATTATTTTATATAAAATATCGCATGTTTTAACTTGGAAAAGCGTTTTAATTCTTCTAAGAGTTGAAATAAAAAGCCATTTTTGAGGATTTTACCCAACGTTATTTTGTTATCTTCTTTTAGGTCGTTTAATATTAGTTCTTGGTGATTTATGTCATTTTAAGTTATACTTTTCATAGGATATGCAACATATATGGGGTGTTTGTTTGGGTTTGCTTATTCGTAAATACATTTTTGCTTAAAAAAATAAGCAAGTGACTCGGTACTTATTTTTAAGTGAGCAGATAAATAGTCTTTTGAATAGTGTTTGTTTCTGCTTATCTGCTATAAAAATAAGCAATAAGTAAATAAGCAGATAAAATAGGCAATCCCAAACACCACCTATATACTCTTGAAAAACACGAACGTGGCAACACACAACTAAATTAAAGAGGAAGATCGATATCGGAAACTGTATTATGTGCCGACATATAATGGTCACCGATTTATAAGGGACTTCAAGTCTCCAACTTTAAAATTCATCGTTATAGCTTAAGAAAGATAAAATTAATTATAAAGAATTAACTTGACTTCATATATTCCATTCCTATTGATTATAAGGATTTGATACGCATTGAAGAAAGAAAATAGTTAGTTTTTTCATTTGTGAAAAAGATAAGGTCTTTTTTTTTTCTTTCTAATATTTTTATAACAATTTTCGTAAGATTAATGAATTGTTCTATATACAATATATGTTGGAACTAGTCATGATCGAGGTATACTACGTGTTGCATATAAGACCCTCTAAATTCATTAGCCGACCCCGTAAACTTGTTAATCTTGTTTTACTACGAGATTAACATAAAGTTTGTACATGTTAGGATTATTATTATTATTATTATTACTATTACTATTATTATTATTTTGTACGAAAGAAAACTTAAAAGTACAATAACTATAGTCCTATCATTAATGGTTATACTACCTTCATTGGAACAAACATGGAAGTACACATGTATATTTTATCATGATAGCTAGTTACCACATTTTGGGACCATCTATTTTTGTGGTTTGTAAGTGTCCTGATTTCACAAATTTGCGAGGTATTCATGCAACCACGAGTTTGAATTGCGTACGATATTTTTTGGATCCAGACTTGTTACTATTTCAAAAACTTTTAATAAATGTACCATGTACGTGTGATATTTAGCATCTCAAACGGAGATGATCAAAATAGAAATGATTGGAAGCACTTCTTTTTACAGGAAGGCGGGATCAGAGAGGAAGAACTCAAATAAGGGGAAGGAGGGGATATCGAATTTGATGCATTTTAGGACAAATTTGTTTGTGATCGATGCTCAGATTCATTGCATCTTATTAACACCTCATTTTAACAACACTGCATTTTAACAAGTAACAAACACTGCATTTTATACTTATGAATTTTGACTGCATTTTAACAATATTGTATTTCCCGCTACAATTTTGTCCTAAAAATACAGCAAATTCGGATTACCACTCCTTCCTCCCCTCAAAACCTTACCCATTTCGAAAACCCATTATTGTATGAATATGCAAAATACAGTATTTCTAATCCTAGAGAGAAAAGTGGAAAACTTATTCTCAATTTTAAGCGAGTAAACTTAACATAATTCTATACTCGCCATATCGTAAGTACTTAATTTTGCGGATAGTCGTAATCGGTGAAAGCCGTATGTATGGCTTGAAGGGAGATCTTTAACCCATTAACAATGCAAAACATATAATCTTCAAAATTTCAGACCATCACGAACAGTTGTACGTGAGAATAGAAAATATAAGTACCTGTTAAACTTTAGACAAGATAAAAGTCGCTTTTGAGTTCCAAATACTTTATTCATACCTAATTAATATGCATACTATTTTAGATCGTTAAGAATAACTTTTTGTTGAAGCTATACCTACTTAACCACATTGTTCGATCATCAAGGAATATATGGCTTTCAATTTCGAATATTATATATATATATATATATATATATATATATATATATATATATAGGGTATAGTTTCAATGAGAACACCTTAAAAATAAGAATGACTAAGAACACCTCATAAATGCACAACTAGCCAACACAATCATTAGATTCACACTAATATATGTCAAATATGTGTAGAAAAATAGATGCGAACTCTCGAAAATGCACAAAAATCGAAAAAACGATTGATGCACAATTATAGAGATAATCGTGCATCAGTCGTTTTTTCGATTTTTGTGTATTTTTAGAAGAAACATTTATTTTTCTTTGCATATTTGAGATGTACGAATGTGAATATAACTATTTTATCAAGAGTCATTGTGCATTTGAAGCGTTTTTAGTCGTTCTTATTTTTAAATTGTTCTCATTTGATCCAAACTCTGTATATATAAAGTTTAACATAAGTTTTAGTTAAAAGCGACCAGTTTTGTACAATAGTCACTAAAAGATAAGCGTGCAACGGCTTCTTTTTGAAATAAAATACATGCAATACGTTGATTTTTTGGACCAAAACAATATTTAAATCCTGACCAAATTCTTCCGGTGACTTAAAAATAATAGCTTAATTATGTTACATAGGCATAGTGAAAATGACTCCCCATTTAATAAAAAGAAAAGAGAGGACCATCTCTACTTTGACAATTAGACCCACAATATCACATGAAATACTTTGAAAAAGTTGAAGAATTAATTAATTTACTATTTTGGATTATTAAATTGTTTATCTCTTAGACTTTTATATGACAAAATGAGCATATGATTATGTTTCTAACTAATTAACTAAAGTGAACTAAGATTTGAACTGATCTACGTAATATGATCATACGGTTTAAGATGGAAATCCTGAGCAGATTGTATACAAGAGTGGATTGTTGGGATCGACCCCACTCTAATATTACTTGTTGGAATCGATCACCATCATAATAAATCACACAATCATGTATAAGTCAATATTAAAACACGTACAAAACATAAAAACCCATAAACACATGATATTTTGCATGTAAAACCTCTCAAGTGAGATCAAGTAAAAATCACGAGACCATCGTCCACTTAAGATTTCACTATATACGAACAGTATTACAAGAATGGACGTCATCTGAACACTTTTGAATATTATCACATACCCTCACAACACTCTCACCAGTAGACTACAATAACGGAATTCGCGTCGTCGTTATTGAACACCGAGACCAGCCACTATAAGCGACGGAGGGAGACTCACTAATCGACTCTCATCGAACCTCTTTTTTTTTCTCTCAACCTCCTCACATTTCTCTCTAACGTACATAACTCCTATATAAATAGGCAAATACTAACGTATCCTCTAAGTAAACTTATTCCGCAAGTTTAGCTAGATTTTCAAAATTTTCTAATTTAGGTAATTAGAATCGTACCCAATACGAATCTTTTTCGTTAATCATGATCGCAAAATCATGATACAGCAACTGAAGTGAAAGGATCATTTTGACTGTGCGGGGTAATTAAACTTATATTTCATGTGGTTTACCATTTCTCTTTTTACACTGCAATATGCGTCCTTGAACCTTTTTCATCGCACCGCTCATTCTCTTAGTTCGTCATTTTTCACAACATCGTCCTCTCATCTGCTCTTGATTTATCGTCTCCATCAAGGTAAGTGATTGTTAAATTTAATCAAATATTCTTCTTTTTTCTTTCCTCCTTAAAACAAGTGTATTTCGATCAATTATTATCATTTTATGAACGGTAAAAGATTAACCAAAACAAAAATCCAAAAGGATGAGTGGCGTAATAAAAAGGGGTTTAAGGATGCAATACATGAAATTGAAAAGGCTAAATTACCACGTGAAAGAAAAATGTAATTTACCCTCGTTTGAGTCATTTCTATATATGAAAGACTATATAAAATTAGTGGAGATTGATAAAAGTGTGTGTATAGTTAAAATGGACAGTTTGATCGGACAAATAGAGTAGTAACAACACTCATTCTCATATTTATATTGAAAAATGATCCTCCTTTCTACACCTTAGGTATGCAGGCTCAAACGGCTTTTACACGCCGCTCATTCGTACATCTTTTTATCTAGTTAATTCTTTTTAAGAAAGAAAAAAGAAATTGAAAATTAAATATAAATTTACTCTTAATTATATTTAAAAATAGAAAACAAATTTCAGAATTGCTTATTGGAAATTTGGATGGAGGTCAAACATATTATTGTTGTACGTCACACGTTTATTAGTTTATAAGTAAAAAAAGAAAAAAAAAAAAAAACATTACTTGCAACAACCTTAAATTAAATTGCTTCTTCACATACATTAAACTGCAAATATAAATAGATAAATAAATATATAAATAAACACGTACTTGACACGGTTACAAGTCCCATGGGAACGACTGGGAAGTCAAACACACGTACTACTTAATTTCTTAGCAACTTTAAAATCAACGAGAAATTTACTTCTGAAAGAGAATTAAGTCAACCAACTTTGCCATTTTCTTTAAAAAATCTGACCTATCTAATCCACTCATAATTCAATTGGTAAAGAATATATATTTACCTAGCTAGCCAGTAAAGTTATTTAAATGTACATCACTACTTTTCATAATTTGAAAATTTTCTTATAGGGTACGGTTTAATTATCTTCTAATATATGTGAATAGAATAGATGGACACCAGTAACTGTAGTAAAACTCACGGTGCGAGTTTGTAAAATCGCAGCGTGATTATTGAATTCAGCATGAGATCACGGTGCGATCTTGGTGTCGGCCAGAAAACAAGTGAGTTGTTCTGCAAGTTGATTTTCGCCCTTTTTAAATAACCCTAATGTATTTCTAACTTCATGGTTCAAAAATAATAAATAATAAATCTCTGATTTACTAAACCGATCTTCAAGTTGAGGATCGGACATAACCAAATTAATTTGTGTGTCGCATTGTCTGTATTATTCATCACTACAAGAATCGAGAACTTAGATCACAAAAAAATTTGTCGCAATAGGTTGTAAAGTCGTCGCTATAGATCTATTGCCACTACATGTCGTCGCTGAAACATCGTCGCTATGTCCTCGCAGCTGTTGCTCTACAGCGACAACTTTTAAATTCTTTAGCGACGACATATGGGGCCCACGTCTGACTTGTTCCCTAAGTCTATAGCTACGACATGTGTCGTCGCTAAATATATTTTCTTTTCTTTTTAAATTTTGTTAATAAATATCTATTGCCACGACATGAGTCGTTGCTATAGACTTGTGTCGTCGATATAGATATTTTCTTTTCTTTTTTTTTTTTAATAATTACCTATAGCCACGACACGATTCGTCGCTGAGTCCCTGGTCGCCGCCATAAATATACTCGTTTATTTTCTAATTTCTTTAATAAATATCAATAGCCACAACACAAGTCGTTGCTAAAGACCCCATGTAGTCGCTGAAACTAACTGCCATTTTGGGCAGAAACTTGCCGTTTTTACAATAATTCCAGGTTTTTCCCTGTTCAAAAACTACATTCTCCCTGTTGATTTCAAACATAAAATATAACAAATCTACTAATGAAAACAACCAAACACATTATCGTCTAAACAAACATACAAATTATCCAAATCATCCAAAGAAACATTCAAATTGTTTAAACAACATTTTCTTGTCTAACACATGATCACATTACAACTAACACATGAAATTTAAACCAACTTACTCACCATCTTCGTCCTCGTATTGGTCCTCTTCTTCGTCCTCATCATCATTTATCACATATACTTGGGGATCCATGGGTTTAAGGTTAGGAAGGTTAACATTAGCGGTTTTAAAGGCGTCCCAAACCGTCATCAAATGTTCATTTGCATACTCCACAAATTTACCAAACACTTTACCAACCACTTGCTCAACTTCATCCTTTGAATACATCTTTAATTTTGGGTTTGATTTGACTCTTGAACTTGAACTTAAACCTCGAGGTAACTTTTTACCAATCCCGGGATAATACCCACATTGTTTTCCCAAGTATTTTGCTAGTATCTCCGTCTCACTTAATGGAGTGGAAGAGCTCGAATCCTCATCACGTTCCTTCACCGTAGCATCCTAAAAGTTACAAAAAAACAATGATTAGTGATATGGCACATTTGATAAATTTCACTCATATATTTCACCCAAATGACCCACTTGACCCATTTGACCCATTTCATTCATATTACCACTTGGAAGCTCATTTGACCCACTTTACTCATTTAACCTATAACAAATTTAACCATTTGACCCATCTAACTCATTTAACATATATCTATTTAACATATAAACCATTTAACCATTTGAAACAGGAGCAAGAATTAAAGTTTACAAGTCACAAGTCAAATTTATTATTCCTTGATATGTTACCGAAAAATTTCAATTATTTTTATCTTCTAACCTACTAAACAATTGGATCCACCCCTTCCTATAATCCATTTAACCATAAGCATTATCAAAATTCCGTAATTATTATTAGCACCTAAGACTTTAACTTCACTTTAATTCAATGCTTTAATTCCACAAAATCATCAATCGATCAACTTATTATAAGACTTCCACTTCAAAAATCAAAATTAGATATATGAATTAAAATACTCAAATTTAATAAATTTGTACTTACATATCGATTTTTGGCGACTTCATTGGTCCACGACCCATCTTCATAAGTATGCATATCTTTGTATTGCTCAATAAGGGTATACTTACCTTCTTTTTCAATGAGCTATAAACACATTAAAAGAAAATATAATAACAATCAACCAAATTAATCACAACATTAGATAATTATTATTAAAAATAACTATTATAGAGCTACTTACCTTGTCATATCTGTGAGCGACATATGATTTTGTTCCATGGTGACTATTGCATATTTGCATACTCCGGTTCTCGGTATTCACCTCAGAAGAACGTTTTATGTTTGTTTGCGACAAGTAAAAGTCACAGTACTTGTTCCACTCTTCAAGTGTCATGTTGAGTGGAGGGGTTTGTCTAATACTAGTGGGATCCTCAAACCCCCCTCGCTTGGTAAACCACTTGCCCTTAAATTTGGATTTTCGGTCTCTGTATATCTGAACACAAAGTCCATAAATCCCCCTTATGACATCATCGTTGTAACGCCCATTCAAATGAGGTTCCATGTCGAAGAAAGTCTAAAATTTAAAAGAAACAGTTAGTGAGTGTTTATTTTTCTATATAAATTTACAATAATATATTAAACAAGCTCACATTTATTTCAGGTCAAATAGCTGTTTTAGCCTACTCAGGTACTTTTTCCCACAGTGGGTAACATAAGGGGATTGTGTCACCAACAAGTGACCCGACTAAAGTAATGAAGTCTTTTCCATTCGGGCCAGTGGGTTGTCCAGTCGCTTCTTTTACCCCAACATGAAACATGATCGGCAATCGTCTCTTACCGTTCGATTTCCACTTCTTACGGAGCGCTTCCCCAGTGGTGGGACCCCGCACTTTCTTCGAACCTACAAATCAAAGTGAAAATAAAAAATACAAGTAATCAAATTCATGTAAACAAGTTAGTCAAAATACAAAAAATCAAATTCAAGTAAACAGATTATTCTAAAAGCTCTTACTTTGGCAATGGGTAGGTGGTTGCCAATGGCCACCGGGAGGATCACGAGTATCACCACTAGCATCTCCACCGTGATTTCGTGCCACGGATGTCATCTGTAAACATATAAGTGTACAAAACTACATAATAACATGAACATCTCATTAAACATATAACTATCATAATTTAACAAACAACTCAATAGTAATTTCATTCAAATTAAAGTCTTGTTAGATATAACAATTAGAAATCAATCAGACTCATTACTAGAACAATAACGTGTTTCACATTCGTTATCAGAATCTAAATTTTCATTTTCGGAATCATCAATATCATCAATATCATCCTCTACATCATTAATAAAATCGATTGCATCATCACGGACAGAAGTATGAATAGTATTAACTTCAGTTGATTGGCCATCTCTGTTCAAGCTCGTATAAGTCAAATTATCCAAATTAGCATCTAATGCAAGATCAAATGAATTGTTGTCATGTATAACATCCTCTTCGTTCTCTTCAAAGTTGGTTTTCCGGTCCCAGATCTTTCGATGATTCACCTCTTGGACTACCCTCCAATGCTTTTTGGACGGGTCATCAAGGTAGAAGACTTGTTTTGCTTGTGTTGCAAGAATGTATGGTTCATCTTTGTACCATTCATGAGTTTGAGAAATACTCGTTATGTTATTTTTGGTGACACAACGTTGGGCATGCCTTACATTTGAACAACACAACATTGCAACCATTCGAATAATTTAGCTCCAGAATATCTTCCAACTGACCATAAAATGTACATACATCAACCCCGGTTGTTGAAACTCTACTATTTTGAGTTGTACGACGTGTATCGCGACTATGAACTACAAATCTCACACCGTTAACTATGCAAGCGGTATAAGAGTGTGCATTGATCGATGGCCCACGTGCCAAAGCAAGTAATTCATCACTGCAGCTGGATGGCTCAGCTACTCGTAAA
Organism: Gnaphalium uliginosum; assembly: GCA_963930675.1. Classification (NCBI taxonomy): domain Eukaryota; kingdom Viridiplantae; phylum Streptophyta; class Magnoliopsida; order Asterales; family Asteraceae; genus Gnaphalium; species Gnaphalium uliginosum. The sequence goes on from OZ005681.1 coordinate 27,072,392, forward strand.
CAACAAATCTATTAAAAAGACAAAAATAGATAAGTTTGTGTAATAATCGTTCGTTTTACACGGTAATATATACACTGAGTTTACCTTTTTCTTAAACCAACTAGGAAATTCTCTTTCCAAATCATTCCCAGGCTCGTCACCAGTAAATTCACTGTAAATAATGTTCATCTTATCAGTATTATCATCGAAAACGTAACTTACAAAAAGATAATTTGTAGTAAAAACACTTACTTCAAAGTGTGGCAGTATAGTGAATTTAAGATTGTCAAAGAAAGAGGCAATAATCTAGATCCATTTACTTATTTATTCTAACAAATCAATCTGTTACAATAACAAAAGAACAAATAATTAACTTCTAGTTACACCGATTTATAATATCAAAATAATATTGTACAAATTTTTTTCCCCATACATTTCAGTCCCTGATTCTATAACGTCTTACATTCTCAATTTAACATTAATAATTAATAAATAGTAATTAACAATTAACACTCAACAATTAGCAATTTTAGGGACAAACCTTTATTCGGAATGTAGGTTAACTGTGGTAGTGGTGGTGTGAGCCGAATGTGGGGCACAGGAGGCAGTGGAGTGGTGGTGGTGTGAACCGGAGATAATGAAGGTGGGTGTGGGGCAGAAGAGGTGGTTTGGCGGAGGTTGGTGGGGAATTCAGCAGCGGTGGTGGGTGGCGGAGCTCAACATCGGTGGTGGTGATAGTGAGGTTTCGGTGGTGGTGAAGGAGGTGGGTGGTGGTGAACCGGTGATGGTGTGGTTTCCGGGCTCAGATCCAGAGAGGCCAGCTACTAGCAGGGAGTGTTTGGTGTTGGGGAAGAAAAGAAGAAAAAAAGTAGCTTTTGTTTTTTCGTGCTAGGCTACTGCGACGACTAATGGGCTATAGCTACGACTATGTTGTGGCTTGTTAATCCCTAATCTGTAGCCAATTGCATGAATTAAGTAGCGGAAATACTAATTCGTTCTTCAATCGTGAAATGATAATCCGAGAAATAAACAGGAACAGATTGAATCAAAGTTTCTGTGTATTGAATTAGAAAAATGATTACAACAGAAAACGTTTAGAGAGATTACAAAACTATCGCACCAAACTAGCTCTCAAAAACGCATTGCATTTCTGACTAACACTTGAATATTTATAAACAGAACCTGCAAAACTCGACCTGCGAAACTAAGAAGTTTCGCAACATGCGAAACTTTCTAAGTTTCGCAACCTAGACAAGTCACAGCTAGCGAAACTCTCTAAGTTTCGCACTACACGTAAGTTTCGCATAATTACAAGTTTCGCAATACAGGACTTAGACAAAATTAGAAACTTTACAAAATCAAACCTAAGCTAACTGACACAAAACTGTACATCGTGTACTAGCAAACTCCCCCATGTCAGCAGCTTGGGTTGTGTCATCTTCAGTCAGTTCCACTGCCTCGGTAAATTGGTTCCAACATGAATACCGTGAGTACAGCAAACTTCGACAACTCTTTGAAACTTTAATGCCTGGACCATGTCTTTAGTGTTATGCAGAATCTTTTGATCATTCAGCCTTTTTAAATCATCTTTCGATAGATTTATCAAACTTAGTGGATCATATACATAAACCTTAAACATTTTTGGCCACATGATATTCTCTGTTAGCTTCTTCTCATAGCATTCTATCTTAGTCTCTCCTGTCTTTGCTATATAGCTCCAATACTTGAGATTTTCTGTGAAGTCTATTGGGAGATGTTCCAAGGGAATTCGTTTCAAACATCTAACTCGAGGATAGAGTAATTTTAATCCATGGAAGATTAGTCATGGGATTAATCTTGTTAGGATAAATCTTTCTTCTTCCCAAGGTAGCTGTTAAACGTTGAAATCCATGGCGAACCTCTTTTCTTATCACCCCTTCAAACCATTTAGTCAATCCATCTTCAGTTATGTTGATCATCTCAAGTTGAGCAAGCCTATTAATTTCACATTTTGGCAACGTACTCAGTTTCTTGAACGATCTTCTAAAGTACTGAATCCCGTCTTATTCTCTTCATCATATTTCTAGCTTATAATGTTACCGATCAGATAAGATGAGTTCACCTTGTAGAATTTCTTCTTCATTGGTGGTTTAACCATTTTCTGTTTTTGTTTCAGCCAATCAGGTAACTCCTTTTCTTTTCTACTCAAGCTTTCTGCAACACTTATCACTTTAGGTTCTTCATCTTCAGAATCAACCCAATCTTCGACATTTACATCTTCAAATTCCACCTCATCTACCTTTTCCTGAGCTTCTTCCTCATTCACATCTTCATACCTCACTTCATCTTCAGGTATATTAAAATTTTCTTCATTTATTCGAAAATCTTCTGGATTCAAGTTTTCACGTTCAAGATAATCTAATAACTCTGTTAAGTCTTCCTCTTCGACATTCAGTGGCTCAGGATTGACATAAGATTCTTCTATTCTGTCCTCTGAAACTGGTTCTTCATCAAAAGATATCATCTGATAAATCTCTGATAGTTCTGCAAACTCTGATTCTGGATCTGCCACATTCAATGGATCCACATCTAGGATCTCAGTTTCTTCCTGTGGTTGATATTCTATTCACGCCCTTGAAAGATCTTGATCATTCTTTGGTTGAGGTTCAAGTTGTGGTTCTGTTTGAGGTTCAGGTTCAGGTTCTTGATTCTCTGGAAAAGTTGGTTGATCACCATTACCCGAATCATTATCATCATTATTATCATCACCTTCACCATTATCATTTTCATCATTATCAGCACCATCATCTCTATCAACATTATCTTCATCACCGTCACCTTCCTCTATCTCCCCCTGATCATTCAATTTTGCTTTCAGGGTTTCGATTTCTTTTACCATATCTTCAATTATTTGATTTTGAGCAACAATTTGAATCCGTTGGGAATCAATGATGCTATCTTGAGTATCTAATCGTTGAAGAGCAGAAGATAAGTCACGTTGCAGATTCTTCACCGTATCTTGCATTTTTGAAACGACATCCATTAGTTGTGATAATATGTCTGGATCAACATTGGATGATTGAGGTTGAGCTTGAGAAGTAGAACCAGTCTCTTGTCTAGAAGATGTGAACACTCTGGAAATAGGTTGAAGATTTTGTCGTTGTGATATATTTCTTGCAATGCGACGACGCAGAGCTGGAGGTTGTTCTGGTTCATATGAAGGATCTCTATCCATTTCTCTTTTTCTCCTTAACTCTTGCCTTTCAGTCTCAGTAGCTATTCTTATTCTTTCAAGTCTTTCAGCTTCTGTTTCTGTTTGCTCTTCATCAGTACTTTCAGAACTTGAAGATTCAGTCATTTCTTGATTACCCTCAGGCTAAGTAACTGGTTCTTCATTATTTACTAGTTCATCTGTCTGCAAAGGTTGTTGTTCAGCTTCAGAATCACTACCGGAAGCTGCTCCTTCAATCACTGGCGCAACATAATTAATATCAATTATGTGCCCGAATAGTGGAATTGTTGAAGGTACGTTTTTTCTTCCACAACCTCGGCAATCAGTGAACGTATGTTTCTGCATCGGAGTATAATATAACAAGTTTCCAGTATTCTGAAGATTTGGAATTTGAGCATTGAAGATTATCTGGAGAAATCTTGAAAACATGTAGAAATGCGTTGGGCTGGTGATATTTGCAACGAGGTTTGAGAACACAAATCTTGAGAAATTGTACGGTCGGTTATGAATTAATGCAACCATCAATGAAGTTAAACCATAGCTCATTCCATCCAAACCTCCTTTCCTTGGAGACAAGCAACATATCAACGTATGCATGAGAAACCTCCAATGAGGGCATACGTGATGTTATCTATATTGTGGGTCATTCTCAGGTCGAATCGAGCCCATCTGATGAAAGCAGTCATCAATTATCCATTAAGGCAATTCATTACTTGCTGTAGCGTCGTCTTCAAAGTGCAGTTCTCGACGAATCATATCTTCAGTAATGGCAATCACAAAACTAGCAACGATTGCCATAATGCAAGGAGGTTCAACATCACATCGGTGAACCGCAGTGCTCCAGAAGTCCCGCATATGGCTCTCATAAATCTCAACAGAAGTAGAAATAATATGGAATATCCTTGATCTTCTCAGAAACTCCACCACAGGCATAAACACAAGATTTGCAGCAACCGACGAATCGTTAACTAGATACGCGGTGGTATTGTGCCTAGCCTCAAACATCTTTGATGCAACGACTTCTTCTTCTTCAGCCATCTGTATTTTGATATAAAGAAGCACTGGACATAGAATAATCGTTATGATTTCAAGGTTAACTTATTTCAAAGAAAATTCCTAAGTCCTGGTTTGCGAAACTCAGTTCTGTGAGTACTATTCATGCGAAAGTTTACTTTTTGTGCGAAACTCAAGGAGTATCGCACAGAGTTTCGCATGGTTACATTCGCAAGTGTTCAGCCAAAGTTTCGTTTATACTGTTCATGTGAAACTTTTGAATTTGTGCGAATGTCAGAAAAGATTCGCATACTGTTCGTGCACGACTCTCAATGCATGCGAAAGTCAGAAGAGTTTCGCACACTGAGAGTTTCGCACGAACCCCAACAGTTATTCGTATAGAGTTTATCAAATAAACACACGAATAATGGGTATTAGGAAATGAAATTTATACCAAAATGATCAGCAAGTGAGGGCGCACAAGTCTATCGGAGTAGAAATGTAAAATCGATCACAGAAAACACAATCGTACAAACACAGCTTTTCTGAACTTTCGCAGAGGTAGTTTCGCAGTAAGAAATAATGTGTAAGTACACATGTCTGCGAGACTTACCTTTTTATAGTAACAGTACTCTGCGAAGCTTTCTCTGCGAAAGTTCTTGCGAAATTCGAGTGAGTCTCGCATATGTTGACTTTCGCTCTGAGAGTCTCGCGTATGTTGACTTTTGCTCTGAATGTCTCGCATATGTTGACTTTCGCTCTGAAAGTGTCGCATATGTTGACTTTCGCAACAACAGTTTCACTTATATTGATTTTCGCCATTGTTGATTTATTCTTTTAAAATTTTTGGATAAAATCGAGTATCTTCATAAAATAACTCAGAAAATAAAATCTTTTTGTGATTTTCTTTTAATTATTTACAAACGTAAAAAACTAAAATAAAATTGACTAAACAATTAAAATAACTAAAAATCTTTTTGGAGGGGAAAACATTTATGCTTTGGGATCATATCAGTTTAAATGTATATTTCTTTAAGTAGTTTTAAATTTATTTTAATTTGCTAGTATAATCTTTCAATTTTAAGCTTATCTTAATCAATTTTTAAAAACAAATTTTCTTATCTTTTTAGATAGTTCAAGACGATTATTGATATATTTTTCCTTTTAAACACTCTTCACTTCAGTTTTAAACTATAATTATTATTGTTGATATTATTTGAAAGACCTAAACTGTGACATACTCTTGAACTCAGAATAACAAAATATCTATTATTATGAGTAAAAATATGTAGTTATCTTTTTAGGCGCAAACTGATCTTTGAAGAAACTATTAATTATAGATCTGTACTAAGTAGAACAGAGTAATTAGTAGTTTGAACAAACACCAATTTGGGTACTTTTGAATAAACTAGTGGCAACAGGTCTCTATTTTCATACAACAAAAGTTCCTCTTAATCTAAGCAAAAATACTTTTTAATCATACATTATTTAGGTCTGTACTCAGTACAACAAAGAAATAAAGTATGATTCACCTAAATATACTAATAGAATCTTTGTTCTGCATATACAACAGATATACTATTTAAGTATATATCCATTAATGCATTTTTTAAGACATATTTAAGGCTCATAAAAATAGAATTTTTTTAAGCTTTCCTTCAAGAATTAAGATTTACAATCATATGTCAAAATTTATTTCTTCTAAATAATATAATTATATTTGTTTTAGATTTGTTTAAAAAACCTTCATGTAGAATGTCTATCAACACATCATATGATGAAGCTATCTATGATTTAGAAAAGTTGAATTAAAATTGTTAAGGAAGCCTACTAGCATATCAAACTAAATTTTAAAACTATTAGGCTTTATTTATATACACAACTGATGTACTATCATTTCCCAAATTTTTACACAAAATCTCTCCCGATTTTTATGATTATATATATATATATATATATATATATATAGTTTTGGATATTTTTTCATATATGTTTTGGATTTTTCATTTTTAGAATAAAAGAAAATATTAAAACAAAAATGAGCGAAGTTACTCGATTTCATCAATCTCTTTCATACTAATCATTGACACGAATTCTTCAAACCGGCTTTTTGAAAAAGCTTTCGTAAACAAATCTGCATTTTGCTTTGAAGTGTCAATGCTTATTAAGTCAATTAAGTGCTTTTCAAAACAATCCCATATGAAGTGATATCGAATTTCGATATGCTTCGTTTTAGAGTGTTGTACGGGATTGCGTGTTATGCATATGGCAGCTGTGTTGTTGATATGTCGCACTCCCAAATTTACTGTGCAGCGGAAGTCGGGTCGGGGCGCGACTAATCAGAAATCATTACGCAAGATTACATTGAACGACCACTATATGCATCCTTTGAAAACAGTACAAAAATCGTACATTGATAATCCATGTGTTTACAATAATCTGTGAGTTCGCGAATAATCCTAGAGATTTTAATACATAACTAAAGGTACAAAATAGTATTGCAAGGAAATCTCCGATGTTTGTAAATCATGCGACTCGAGTATGCGGTCTCCCTGAAGGAATCCTACTATTGCTGTGAACCTGAGAATACATATACTAAAATGGTCAACAATAATGTTGGTTAGTTCAAAGGTTTAGTTATCAAAAGTATAAATGTGAACCACGAGATTTCAATGTGTTGCACATATGCAAAATATGTATACTACTTCCATGAACTCGTAGTCCGAAGCTTAACCGTTATGAGTTTGCCTCCTGCAGGTGCCTAATCCAGAACACCCGTATGAACAAATAATAATGCGCCCGTTTGACCAGTTAGCGTTACTAACCCGGACGGGGATGGTCAATCCCAAATAGATCTATTCATTAATACTCGCGCTAAGATCCATACTAACGAAACTATGATGTGTAGAGGACTTTTGTGTGGATTAGAAGTAAAACCACTCATGTAATCCGTATATGTGTGTTTCTGTACTCGTGTTCATGAAAAACAGTGTATGTATTCTCACCCCAATAGTTAAAAACAGTAAAACTAGGGCTATGAGACTCACCTGAGTCTTGAAAGCAAGCGTTTATATCAATAAACGTGTATCCGTAATGTAACCTTCTAGCGCCCTATACGCATAAGGTTATGAGTAAGTGAATGTCTCAAAAGATCATTCATGCTAGTTGTCCACTCAACTAGTTATGTTCAAATGTTTGGTTATTGTTTGTGTTTAGAAAACATGTACGGCGCATTGGTAACGTTTTGTAATAATAATTCCCGAAGACATTATTATTATGTTTGTTTCGTTGTATACTTGTAAGAGTATATGTGTTGCGTGTACGAGTAGCGTCGTATATAAATATTCGTTGTTATTTGTTGTTACGCGTGTTTAATAATTTGTGAAACATGTTTCAAATCTGTTTTACGCGACACTATGTGCGACACTAGAATGGATTGCGACACTAGGTCAGTGTCGCAATTATTTCGAAAGTTGGGATTTATGCGACACTAGGTTTAGTGTCGCAAGTTGTGACATTCGAATCTGTTTAGCGACACAAACGTTAGTGTCGCAGGGTATTGCGACACTAATTAGTATTGTTAGTTATAAATGTTGCGACACAAGACTTAATACTGCTGGTTTGAATGTTGCGACACTGGGCTTAGTGTCGCAGGTTGCGACACTCGAATGGTATTGTGACACAAGGGTTAGTGTCGCTAGTCTAGGCGACATAGAGGTTGATATAGCGACACAAGGCATAGTGTCGCTATTCTTGGCGACACAGAGGTTGGTATAGCGACACTAGCGGCTGTTGAATCTATTCGTTTTCGTGAACTTGGTCAAACATGTTCGGTTTGACCCGAAAATTTTACACGAATCTTAAATATCTTTTTAGGACTTATAAAAATTATAGTTACGTTTTGTGGTTAACCCGAAAGTGTCGTTTTTAATTTAATACAAAAACAGTCCATGGAGCTTTGTTTCTTCAAAATTGATATGTTTTTCTTGGTTCTTTTTGACTACTCAAAGTGTCAAGATACAACCCAAGAAAAATATCAGTTGTTCCTCTATGTCTTGGCTACTTTCAGTAATTTTTCTAGAATTTTTGGATAAGTCTAAGTATTTTTAATAATTCCCTTTGTCATCTGAGGTCCAACCGTGACCAATCTGGACACATGTCCATTGTTTTATTTACTGAGAAAAATCTACAAAACTTCACGAGACGTAATCATACAACTTTTAAAGCTAACGAAATTTTTGAGATTTAGGCAAAAACCTCTAATCGTTTGGAGTTGTGTAGCTCGAGTTATGGACCCGAGAAATTGGCACAAAAATCTGCCATCCGAGACAGATTTGCGACACGTTTTTGTAAAATTGTTTTCAGGTATCAAACGGTGTCGAAAAATTACGAAACCACTTTGAGCTGAAAGCTAACTTCTTAAACTAAATTTTTTTCTTTTGAATCGTCCATTTTCGTTAAGTTTTGAGTATGAAAATCCTCCTTAAAGTCGGGCAAAGTTTCTGCCCAGAAAAGCTGTTGGTGATTTGTGTTTTCAAAAATATTTTTCGACTTTTGTTTTGGACATAATCTTGTTAAATGGACATTATAACATGTTTATATGTATGTTCCAAGTAAAATAAAAGGGAGATGAATTTTCTTACTCAGAAGTTGACGAAAACACGAAGAAATAGAAGTCGGGAGGTCGTTTTTTTGTGTTTTCTTGAAAACCGAAGAGATGGTGCTATGGCGGTTTTTGATGGTGCCTGTGGTGGTTTGTGGTGGGGTTGGTGCTGCCTTGGGGTGCCTGGAAATCACAGGGAAGAAGGAGAGAGGAGAGAGTTTGAGAGAAAGTATTGAGTGTAGTGTGGAGAATGAGAGTGTGGGGGGGGGGGGGTGGGGTGGGGTTGATGGGAGGTAATATGGTATGATGATGATTCTAAAAGTCTTGGGCATGGGAGGTAAGGGGGGCATGTATGGTAGCAGATTTGGGGGCCCCATTTGAGGTGTGGATTGTTTAAATTTGTTCCCCAAGTTTACGTTACGTGCGGTACCTGTTTACTCGTTCGTTTCGTTGTTCGTTTAATCGTTAAACGTTTAATGGTAGCAGATTTATTTGTGTATATTTTGATTGAAGTTTTATTTAAAATATTTTATTTTAAGTTGTTGAAATATAATTCGAGCTTCGTTTGGTTATCGGGCGCGATTCGCGCGTATTTGTCGCGTACAGTACGTTTTACACGAAACGTATAACGTTTAATATATTATCCTAATAATATAACGATTATTTAATATAGTTACGTTATTTAAGAAAATGTTTTTCACCAACGTCCGTATTATTGTGTCAGATTCCATCCGATCGAATTCGCGTAATTAAAATTAATTACGTTCGTGTATATATATATACATATATACAAAATATTATTGTATTTAGTCCTATTTCATACTAAATACAAGTAATAATGACCTATCTTAGGTATAAATGACGGCCTAATTTGCCGGGTGACACATTCTCCCCTTGTTAAGAGAATTTCGTCCCGAAATTAGCTCGTAGTCGTAGTCTGTGTGGGATCAGTGAAAAGATGTGGGTATTTCTGTCGCATTTGGTCTTCCCATTCCCAAGTGAATTCAGGACCACACTTGGAATTCCACTGGACTTTAACGATGGAATACGACTCTGTTTCAAGCGTTTGACCTCTCGGTCCATGATCTCCACAGGTTCCTCGACGAAATGAAGCTTGTCATCAATTTGAATTTCGTCGAGAGGAACGATAAGTGTCTCATCAGACAGGCATTTCTCAAGGTTAGAAATGTGAAAAATGTTGTGCACACTACTAAGTTCTTGAGGTAGCTGCAGTCGATATGCCACCTGACCAATTCTTTCCAGAATTTCAAACGGTCCGATGTATCTAGGGTTTAGCTTTCTGCGTTTACCAAAACGAATGACACCTTTCCAAGGTGACACTTTCAAAAGTACTTTGTCCCCGACTTGAAATTCGAGGTGTTTGCGTCTCACGTCAGCATAACTTTTCGGACGATCACGTGCGGCTTTCAACCGGTTTTGGATACCTATGATTTTCTCGGTCATTTCGTGAATGATTTCTGGACCGGTGAGTTGGCTATCTCCCACCTTGGTCCAACAAATAGGTGATCGGCACTTTCGCCTGTATAGTGCCTCAAACGGAGCAGCCTTTATGCTGGTATGATAGCTGTTGTTGTACGAAAATTCGCACAAAGGTAGGTGGTTTTCCCAGTTTTTACCGGAGTCTACTACGCAAGCTCTTAGCATGTCCTCCAAGGTTTGGATGGTTCTCTCGCTTTGACCATCGGTTTGCGGGTGGTAAGCTGTACTCATGTCTAGACGAGTACCCAAGGCTTTTTGTGACGATTGCCAAAAGCGGGAGGTGAAACGGCTATCTCTATCCGAGATGATCGAGATGGGTACGCCGTGTCGAGCGACTATCTCTTTCATGTAGGTGCGAGTCAAACGCTCTATTTTGTCGGTTTGTTGATACATGTTTTGTATGTCTGTCAGTTGGTCTAGGTCTAAGTCGTTTGTAATATTTTGATTATGATATAAACGTTATTTGTTTTAGAAATCAAAATTAATGTCACTGTTTAGGCGACACAGAGCTTGTATCGCAATAGCGACACAAGGCTTGTGTCGCATAGGTCGGTTTGGCGACACAAAGCTTGTGTCGCAGGTCGTTTAGAGGTTGGCTATAAATAGAGACTTACGGGTTCAGTTCTAGGGTGGACGAACCTAGAGAGTTTTCGAGCTATTTGTGAGGCACTGATTGTATTTGGTTGATTTGTTATTCTTGATATATATAAAAGCTAATCGACTAGTTTCGTGTGATTGTTAACGTGCTTTGTTCAACTGATTTTATTCCGCGCTTTCAATTGTTGAATTGATTCGATTTAGATCCAGTACAAAGGGTCCAACAAGTGGTATCGGAACTAAAATCGTTTGATTTTGTGGTATTGAATCGATTTTGTGCGTTTTTCGTGTTAAATCACATACTTTTTAGCAATTACCCTTGATTAGAAGTGGTAAAAGCTTGAAATCTGGTTTTTCTGAAAGATCATTGAAGGTTCGCTCGATTGCAGGTCGTTAATCTTCGTGGGGTTTACAAAAATTTTCGAATTTTGGGGTTTAAGTGCGGCTGAGTTCGCAGCATAGCGACACAACCTTTGTGTCGCCACTAGGGTTTTAGCGACATAAGCTTTTTCTACAACACAAACACTCTGTGTCGCGTTAGGGTTATCTGAGACATTACCATTGCGACATTGGATTGCGACATAACATTTGTGTCGCATTTGGACTTTTCAATCAATCACTGTTAGCGACACAAGACCTTGTGTCGCCTGTTTCTTTTATTGCGACACAACCCCTTGTGTTGCCATTTGTCTCTGCTTGCGACATTACCTTTGTGTCGCATTTGTTCTAACTTGTTTTTTGCAGGTTAGCGACACTAAACTTAGTGTCGCCATTTGTCTGCGACACAACTTTAGTGTCGCTCTTTAATTTTTGAAAAACAAATTTTTGTTTTATAAGTGTGCAGGAAATATAATGTCTCTTCAAAGCTTACTTAGCTATTAAAGCACAATAATGAAGTGGGAAGCACAAACAAACCTCCATTGTTTACTGCAAACACTAATTTTGTGGAATGGAGACAACGCTTTGAAGCTTTCATTTCATATAATGATCTGGATATGTTAATTCCTCTGCTGGAGCGCTATGAACACCCACCATCCGATGGCCAATTCAACTCTATCAACCCTCCACCAAAACCTATTAGATCCCTGACTCCGGATGAGAAAAAGGCTTGGGATTTGGAAAGAAAAGTACATTCAGCAATCACAATGAGCATGTCTGCCGATGTTCTGAAAATGTTTAAACACTACACTATTGCTTATGATTTGTGGAAGGCTATTGAACAACGGTGTGGGGGTAATGAGAGATACAAAAAGTGTAAACTTGCACTTATTAAGAAGCAATATGAATTGTTTGACATCTTACCAAATGAGTCTATTAATGCACTGTTTATTCGCTACTCACATCTGGTAAGTGAGCTGAATGAAGGAGGGGTGACTTTAACTACTGAAGATGTGAACAAGAAACTCTTAGGCGCTTTGCCTAAGAAATGGAATCATTGTGTAATGATGATGGAGGAAGACGAAAAAGTGATGAGTCTTTCGTTAGACGATCTTGTTGGAAGATTACAAGCTTATGCACTAGATATGCAGCGAAAAGAAACAAAGTCGAGTGCACAGGTTCAAAATCCCAGCTTGTATGGTAGTCCGTCTCCCACTATCGGTGTTGCATTATTATCTGGTGGATCTGGTGTGGCTTCTGCATCATCTACACCTTCAGTTGGAAGAGCATCCTACTCTTCAAATACTCCAGTCTCACCTGATACTGAAGAGAATGCTGCTGTTTTTCAAGCCTTTCTCAGTGCTTATGACAGTTTCCTTTCAAAGAAAACTAGCACCATTGATCTTACTGAGAGGGACTTTGAACAGATAGATCCTGATGATCTGGAAAGGATGGATCTGCGTTGGAACTTTGCTATGCTAACAAGAAGAGCAAAGAAATATTTAAAGAAAACCGGGAGAAAGAATCTGGATGATGATAGTGATTCTGGTCTTGGTTTTGATAAGAGTAAGGTGAAGTGCTACAATTGCCAAAATCTTGGGCACTTCGCTAGGGAATGTGAGAAGGCAAAGCATCCTGCTTCTGGATTCTCCAAACCATCTGCCTACACAAGACCACCTCAGAGGACTCCAGAGAAAACGCCTGCCTCAAATGCTCTTCTTATTCAAAATGAAGAGGCGTATGACTGGAGTGAAGAAGCAAATGACGATCAAAACAGTGCTCTTACGGCTGAAATTTTCAGTGTGCATGAGGTACCCATCGAAGAACCACTTTCTTGTATATCATGCATTAAATTAACTGGTAAAATTAACAGATATTCTGAGGATAATCAACGCCTGAATAATGAATTAGAAAAACTTGCTAAGGCTAATAAGATCTTAAAAGATAATGAACAAGCTTTTGATAAGAAATAGATGCTGCATTTTCTGACCGAAAGGAACTAAAAGCTAAAATTTTTAGTCAACAAGATGCAATTGATAGTTACCTTAAATTATTAGCTGATCTTAGAAAAGAACTTGCTGATTCACAGTCAGAAATAATTAACCTTAAGAGAAAAATTTCTAATTTCTCAACGTCCTCACTTGTCTTTGATGAAATTCTTCAAGGGCAAAGGTATGATACTAAAAGTAAGGCTGGGCTTGGTTATCACCAAGTAACACCTCCTATGAATTATCTGCCTATGCCTTCACAGGATGAAGCCAAAGACTTTGTGCCTTCCTTTTTAAAGGACGTCATGAAATCTGTTAATGTGCCAGTTAAAGATTCTAAGCAAAATGTTGAATCTGAGTCTGAACTATCTACTGCTAATGAATCTGAAAAAACTGTTGAAACTAAGCCTGTATCTGTTAAGAATACTGAATTTGTTAAAATCAAGATTTCAACTCCAGTTAGTGCACAACAAATAGTTGAAGTTGAGGATTTGACTGAGGAAGTTAATATGAAGATTAAGAAAGAAAATGTTAAGCCTGAAAATCATATAATAACTACTGAATTGAGTGACATGGCTTTTCAAAGAAAAGGCAAAGCTACAGCTGAGCCTCAAAAGAAGATTTTAAAAATAGATAAAAAGAACAAATCATCTGAAAAATCTTCTAAACCTGTTGATGTCTCGGATAAACCATCAACATCTTCACAAGCATCTAACTCATCGTGTACACACAAATGTACATGTTTTGTTAATGCTTCAGTTAAACAACCTCCAGTGATTCATCCTCAACCTCAACCATTCGTTGAAAGACGATCTTGTTTCTATTGTAGGAAACAAGGTCATCTAATTAGTGTTTTTCCGTTGCTTTCTAAACAAAGATTTGGGAGATTCATGCCACGAAATGCTTTATATAGAAATTCATTTAATAAATCTCAATCGAGGCGTAGCTCATCATCTCCCTTACCTGTCAAGAAGGTCAATAAGATTGTGTCAAGTAAACCTAGTGTCAAAAAGCACAATCCTATAGACAAGCAACCATCCAAATCTAAACAGGTTTGGCAGATTAAAAGGTCAACCAATGACTTGTCATCCTACAATAACACATCAGGAAACACCACTGATTTGTTAAAAGATAAAATTTTAACTGATGTTGTTATTGTAGATGACCTTGGAAGACCCAAGTCTGTGAAGGCTTGGGTCTCCACTACTAAATAATTCATTCGTGCATTTTGTGTCTGCAGCAGTCCGAGGAAGTGAAAAACAGTAAATGGTATATCGATAGCGGCTGCTCACGACACATGACCGGCAACCTAGCCCTACTTTCTGATTTGAAGCCATATAATGGGGGGTGGAGAGATTACTGGTCAAGGAACACTCACAAATGGGCAAGTGAGCTTTGAAAAAGTGAATTTTGTTGAACAGTTGAATCACAACTTGCTCAGTGTTTCTCAAATGTGTGACAAGAAATACATAACAGCATTTACTGATGTAGAATGCTTGATTCTGAAGCCGGGATTTGTGATTCCTGAGGAATGGGTGCTAATGAGAGCACCAAGGACAAAGGACACGTATGTACTAGATATGCGTACCGTTTCATCCACTGAGCATACTTGTCTATTGTCTAAAGCTGATGAAAAGGATTCACTAATGTGGCACAGACGAATGGGACATCTTCATTTCCGCAAGATGAACTATCTTGTAAAACATGATCTTGTGTTAGGTGTTCCTAAACAATCTTTTAGATTAAACGATACCTGTGTTTCATGTCTCAAAGGCAAACAACACAAGAAATTCCATAAGTCTAAGTTAGTGAATTCCAATGAAACACCTCTTGAGATATTGCATGTGGATCTTTTCGGACCAGTGAGCAAACGGAGTATAGGTGGAAGTTATTACTGCTTGGTAGTGATTGACGACTATTCGCGATTTTCTTGGGTGTACTTCATTTCTTCTAAAGATGAGGTGCCTGATATTCTGATTTATCTGTTTGACAAACTGGAGAACTTATGCAATCTGAAGATAAAGAAACTGCGGAGTGACAACGGAACTGAATTCAAGAACAAAACATTAGAGATGTACTGTTTGAAGAAAGGAATAAATCATCAATTCAGTGCCGCAAGAACTCCACAACAAAATGGAGTCGCTGAAAGAAAGAATAGGACTCTCATAGAGGCTGCACGTACCATGCTCTCAAATTCAAAATTGCCTATCACTTTTTGGGCAGAGGCAGTTAATACAGCCTGTTATGTTCTCAACAGGGTTTTGACGGTGAAGAAACGAAATAAGACATGTTATGAGCTATTTAATAACCGTAAACCCAACTTGCAGTTTCTTGAACCTTTTGGGTGTCCCTGCATCATCATGAACACACGCGAACGAGTTTCCAAGTTCGGAGAAAAGTCAAGTGAGGGATTCTTCTTGGGATATTCTGTTAACTCTCCAAATAAGAGAGTTTATAATAAATCAACGAAGAGGATTGAGGAGCACTATGAAGTTAAATGTTTACGATATACTGAATCTCCTCAAAGCAGGGGACCCGACTCATTGTTTAAATATGATGAATTGTTTGACTCATTTCATCTACCTGTGGATGATAATGTTGATCAGGTGGTGACCCTACTGCATGGAATTGATATGTTTCAAGATGTATCTACTCCTCCTAAATCCACACCACCCTCCAACAATGATATCCCTTCCACTTCTGGAACAGCTCCTAGTGCATCTAATCCACACCCCAATTCTGAGATGCCTGGTTTATCCGATGATGAAACTGAGGATAAATCTGATGAAGCTGTTCAATCGCCTGAAATTCATGAAGTTGAGGGAGATTTAAACAACTTAGATTCTGAGATTGTGCCACCACAGATTCCACAGCAACGCGTACACACATCTCACCCGACTGATAATATTATTGGTGAGTTGTCTAAAGGTGTACAAACAAGACATCAAGTTAAGGCCACTACATCCGACTCCTCTTCTTGCCTTGTAGCTGAGATGGAATCATGTTTTCTATCTCAGATTGAACCGAAAAATGTGAAGGAAGCATTAATCGACTCTCATTGGATCGAGGCTATGCAGGATGAACCTCATCAATTTCAAAAGCTATAAGTCTGGAATTTGGTTCCGCTTCCGAAGGGACAACATCCTATTGGGACACGTTGGGTGTTTCGTGTAAAGAAAGATGATCGTGGTATTGTGACACGGAACAAGGCTAGACTAGTGGTACAAGGCTTTTCTCAAATAGAAGGTCTCGATTATGATAAGGTGTTTGCTCCAGTTGCGAGATTAGAATCGATCAGAATATTTCTTGCCTACGCCTCATATAAGAAATTTAGAGTGTACCAGCTAGACATAAAAAGCGCGTTTCTTTATGGAAAGGTCAGTGAAGAAGTGTATGTCAAGCAACCTCCTGGATTTGAAGACTCAGTGCATCCGGATTATGTTTACAAATTAGACAAAGCACTGTATGGACTTCATCAAGCTCCAAGGGTGTGGTACGAGACGTTGTCAAAACATCTACTGGCTAATGGATTCACACGAGGGCAGATTGACAGCACTCTTTTTATTAGAAAAGTTGGAAACGATTTGTTACTTGTGCAGGTATACGTGGACGACATTATCTTTGGATCTACCAATGAGAAGCTGTGTAAGGACTTTGAGAAAATCATGAAGGACAAGTTTGAGATGAATGCCATGGGAGAACTTACATTCTTCTTAGGTGTACAGGTTGAGCAATCTGATAAAGGTATTTACATTCATCAATCTAAGTATGTCAATGACATCTTAACAAAATATCAATTGCTCGACTGTAAGACCCTTGGGACTCCTATTGACAAAAATCACAAACTTGGTTTGGCTGAAGACGAAGAAGACGTAAATCAGCGAGACTATCGGTCAATGATAGGATCACTGATGTATCTCACAGCATCAAGACCCGACATAATGTTTGCTGTGGCTATTTGCTCAAGAATTCAAGCAAATCCAAAGGTTTCTCATATGAAGGCGGTTAAACGAATCTTTAGTTACCTCAAATTTAGACCATTTCTGGGTCTCTGGTATTCTAATGAGGATAACTTCGCTTTAACTGCCTACTCCGATTCAGACTTCGGTGGTTGCAATGTGGACAAAAAGTCTACGACTGGAGGATGTCAGTTCTTTGGTAGTCGCTTAGTCTCGTGGCAGTGTAAAAAGCAAACCACAGTCTCTACATCATCTGCTGAGGCTGAATACATTGCTGCTGCAAGTTGCTGGTCTCAGGTTCTCTGGATTCAGCATCAAATGCGCGATTACGGATTACTCTTAACTTTAAATCCTATCCATATTGATAATACTGCTGCTATCTCTATCATACGCAATCCCGTACAACACTCAAAAACTAAACATATTGAACTTCGTTTTCATTTCATACGAGATTGCTATGAGAAACACCTGATAGACCTTGTCCAAATCGATACATCTAAACAAAACGCTGATCTTTTTACAAAGGCTTTTTCACGATCTCGATTTGATGAACTTGCCTCTATGATAGGGATGAGGTTCTTTGTTAAAAATTAGTTTATGACTTGGACTAGATTAAAAAAAAAAAAAAAAAAGGCAACTGCCACTCTTTATACTTGTTAGTATTAAAGAAATGCAATAGTTGCAACATTGTTAAAAATAGACGTTGAATTGTGTCTGTAAACAATTAGGGAAATGATAGTACATCAAGAGACATGCATAAAATGGAATTTTAAGGTTTATGTTTGATGTGTCAGTAGATTTATCTAGCATACTTGAAATATCTTTTATAAATATTAGATTCATCAAATGATGTATTGATAGGCATTTGTTCTAGAGTTACTAAGAAGCTTAACTTTCTAAAATGCATATTATTTTATATAAAGACATATTAATATGTATGACTTTAAGTTGAATTAAGGGCCAAAATGTCGGAAATATTTTGACACTTCGTCTTAATATTTGGATGATGAACATGTTATGATCTAAAAATATAGGGTCTTTGTGTTGTGTTATCTGGGGGAATATATTAGGTGTCTTCTCTGTTGTATGAAAATACAGACCTGGTTTCATCTAATATATTCTTGAAAAGAACTTAGGTGCGTAGTCTATGTTAAGCTATAGACAACTATTACGTACCTGTGGCATTCCTTCAATTCTCAAAATAAAATGTACAAAAGTGCAGAAAAGTTATAAAAAGTTTGCCTCGTACTGTTTGTGTTAAGCTATGGTACTCTGTTGTACGAAAGTACAGACTTGTACCCTCTAGTTTAAATTGTTCAGACTGGTGTTTGTTCAACCCGAACTATTGATTATGTGACTCTGTTGTACGAAAGTAGAGACCTGTCACCGCTAACTTAGTTCTAAAGATACACTCATACCCTCACCTTCTATAAAGAAAATACTAACATGTTTTGATTTCAAATGTATATTTTAATGTGAGTTATATAATATAATATGCATGCTAATAATAACACAAGTGGTTCATCTCATTATGAGTTGAAATTATATACTTAAGTACAAATGTTTAGAGGGATAAAATATCAATAATCGTCTTGAACTAATCTTTATAACAGATGATTTAAATATGATAAGTAAATTTAAAGTGGACAAACATACTGATAATCGAAATAACACTTACTATTCCTAATAATTGCATGTTATCCTGATATGATCCCTAACCAGACTTAAACATTTCTGTCACCAAAAACATATGTTATGAAGTTTCCGTTGATTGTAAAATTGAATCAACGATTTTCTTTTTGTATTATCTATTAATTATTTGTAGCTTAATTAGTTTCTCCAAGTTTATAAGTTAATATCGAATCGAGTATCGAACTTTGAAAATTGAAATCGAATTGAAAATTCACCAAGTGTCACTATGCGACACAAGCCTTGTGTCGCTTCCTGTGTCGCTGCCTGTGTCGCAGGCTATGTCGCTATTTAGGGTTTGGGTATAAAAGCCACCCTCATGCGACCTTAAAACTTTCACTGTTCTTAATTAGCTGCGACATCACACTTAATCACTGCGACACAAGCACTCGATATTGCGACACAAGCAAATCGTGTGATTTTTCGATTTGATCCAACTTTTCTGAGCGTTCTGTTTCAATCAATACACACCTTCATCTTCAACTTACTTTTCTTGATTTAGTAGTATACATCTTTCCCTTTTTCACCGTGTATATTGTGTTTAATTGTGAATTAATGCTACGGTTTTTAAAGGGGTTTCGGTTTGGGATTAAATTGAGATGTTTGTAAGTACTTAACTGGATAAAACGGATACTTTATTGTTCCAGATGATGCTATGCAGCTAGTGGTTGCCTTGTTTTGCAAAAACCCCAAATTTTGGACCATCGGGATCTGGGCACGGTTTGGTGTTCATCTTTGCGACACAACCTGCGACACAAGCCTTTGTGTCGCAGGATTTTTCAAATTAATTTAATACCAGACTTTGGGTGCGACACTAAGGTTTGTGTCGCTATTCTATGCGACATAAGCTCTTGTGTCGCTTGTCTATCAAAATCAATTTTCTCGCAAGTGTCTGGTTGCGACACAAGTCCTTCTGTCGCTTAAGTTAATTAATTTCAAAATAATTGCCAAATGCGACACAACCCTTTTCTGTCGCACCTTATGTTGCGACACAAGAGTTTGTGTCGCTTACCTGATTAAAATTAATTAACTTCAATGTTTGCGACACTAAGGTCTATGCTGCCACATCTGTGCGACACAAGCCTTGTGTCGCTTCTACAGATTGTTGAAATAAAATAATTATTGCTAACGCTTCTGTAGTGCTTCCTTTCTCGTGTATTTTTAGAAATGGCAGGGCAAGATGCTTTTCTGAGGCTGCTCGAACCTCGTCACAACACTGTCGCATTTCTTGATGACGACAGGGAGTCAGCAATCCCTTTTCGCCCCATGATCCAGTTCCTGAGGCGTTCCAGGATTTTTCATGCTATCTCTGTTGCCTCAACCATTTACAGAGACCATGTTGGTCCTTTTTGGAGGAATGCGGTGTAGATACCGAGTTGGAACATACCCGGATTATATCCAGAGTTTTTGATCGGGAAATTATTATAACCGAGCAGCTGCTACGTGAAGTTCTTGTTTTTAATGATTCTCCGGACATGCCCACCCAATTTTCAAATGTTTTCATTGCTGGTGGCATGAATCGTATGGGTTACCCTGGTGTACCCTCCGACCAGTACAGAAAGGGTCATCTCACAAGGGTCTGGCGGTGTTTGATGCATGTTATAATCGTTTGTTTATCGGCGAGGAAAGCAGGTTTTGACGGGGCTAGCCACCGAACCGTCTCTGCTATGCTGGCCCTGGTCTACAATAAACCGTACAATTTTTCCGGATATCTGTTCCGTGAAATGGTGGAAAATGCCAAAACTGACAATGACAAATGGGTCATGTACCATAGGTTTATCCAGTTGCTGATTAATCATTTATTACCGGATCTTCCGGTCAATCCTGATGCAACCTTCCGCCAAACGCCAATGAACTTGCGGATTTTTGCCATCTGCAGCTCCTACGGCAAAGGAGTTGCCACTCCACTAGATGTGCCACTTTTCGGCCATATTGTGAATGAGGGCTATGTCCCTCCGGCTAATGAAGGATTTTTGGATGATGCTGCCGCTCCTCTTCCCTCTGAGGATGCTTTTGTAAATATACCGGTTCAAACCGAGGGTGAAAATATTCATGATATTTTGCAGGATATTGATAACTTTCGAACAGTTGATGAGACTGCTGCTGATGCGGCCTCGGATGATACTGTCTCCGTTGATCCCAACGACACCCCTACGGATTCGGATGGTGATGTCCCCTCACCGAAAACCATGGAACGCCTCCGAGTCCACAATACTCTTCGATACGAGCGTGTTTGTCGCCGAATTAGGGCAGGACGGGTGCTTGTGCCGTCTAACCGGGGGAAACGGCCTCGGGACATACAGGACTTAGACGATGATATCTACGTACCCCGTCCTCGTCCTCGAACTCAACCTCATCCGGTCTCTATTTCTGCTGATCCTCCACTACCACCAGCTGTTCTCCAAAAGATCTTGGATGATCTAGCAAAGATGCAAGCGCTTATTGCTGATCAAGCGGCTGTCATTCAAGTTCAAGCTTCGAGGATTACGGATTTAGAAGCAACAACGGCTCGGGTTCCTCAGCTGGAGAGTCGACTGTTAGAACTAGAGGCAATAGCTGTTGTTCCGGGGGAGGTAGGCTTAGATGAAACAACATCAATGGCCCCTGGTTCAACTGAAATTGTAAATACTGATGATGTAACCGAAGAAGCTATGAATGAAAATATTAATTTGGATTATTTTGCGTACTCTGCACCGATCCCAGGACAACCAATTCCCTTAAATGTAGATTACTCCGAAGCAAACCTAGAGTATCTACAGAGTCTGATAAATGAGGAAGGGCAAAGTACAGAAAATGATAATGAAGAGTTTGTTTATGATAAGGAAGAGGTTGATGTTGAAAAAGAAAATGTTCACGAAGACTTCGTAAATGCTGACGAAGTAAGATTGGGAGAGGAGATGGAAATTTCTGATACAGAGGAAGCTATTGAGGAAGAACAACCTGCTGAAACATCTACTTCCAGTGCTGCTGAACCTAATTTGTCAAAAACCTGCAAGTTCTACAAGATCAGCAGCAAGCGCTACAAGGGTCAAATTATTAGCTGGAAGTTTGATGAAGTAAATAAAGTGATCGTTATAAAGAGGAAAGATGGGATACAGTATTTCACCGTGAATTTTAAAGTGTTAAGCACATTACCTTATTGTGAGATACTGCACTTGGCGCAACTGAATATTATTAATCCCACGAACAACGAATTAGCCAACCAATTTCAGAGAATTTTGAGGAAAGAGGTCAACACGAAAACGTTTTATCTGTTGAGACCAAATCTAGGGACGAGGTACATTTACCGCAACAAGATGCATCCTGTTACCAACAAGCCCTGGATTAAGATTGTATACAAATCTCCGAAGACCTTAAAGTCTATTCCTCTGGAGAAGCTCCCAGTTGATTTCTTGAGCAGGTTACAACTGTGGACATATGATGGATATACAGGCGAAGCTGAAATTATCTATATTCAAGATACAGAGCCTGAAGACCTATGGAAAGCCAAAAGTTTGAAGATTAGAGTGTACGATCCGTTGAGCTTGATTAACCTTACAAAGAAAGACCTTGAAACTCTTCATGCTAAGAAGATCGAATATAATCAAGAGTTTAAGGTTGAAGCTTTGCGATTTCAAAAGGTTGTCAGCGTATGTATAGCTCAAGGAGTACACGCTGGAGGAAACTTTCCTGCCAGTTGGAAGTATTAGAAGACCAAAGCTGAGCGAAGAAATTTCGAAGACCAAGCTGAAGACACAGGGGAGTTTGTTGATACATGTTTTGTATGTCTGTCAGTTGGTCTAGGTCTAAGTCGTTTGTAATATTTTGATTATGATATAAACGTTATTTGTTTTAGAAATCAAAATTAATGTCACTGTTTAGGCGACACAGAGCTTGTGTCGCAATAGCGACACAAGGCTTGTGTCGCATAGGTCGGTTTGGCGACACAAAGCTTGTATCGCAGGTCGTTTAGAGGTTGGCTATAAATAGAGACTTACGGGTTCAGTTCTAGGGTGGACGAACCTAGAGAGTTTTCGAGCTATTTGTGAGGCATTGATTGTATTTGGTTGATTTGTTATTCTTGATATATATAAAAGCTAATCGACTAGTTTCATGTGATTGTTAACGTTCTTTGTTCAATTGATTGTATTCCGCGCTTTCAATTGTTGAATTGATTCGATTTAGATCCAGTACAAAGAGTCCAACACGGTTTCCTTGATTGCTAAGAAGTGAGCAGATTTGGTGAGACGGTCAACAATTACCCAAATAGTATCGCAACCGCTCGGAGTTTTCGGCAACTTGGTAATGAAATCCATAGTTATCAGCTCCCATTTCCATTGGGGTATTTCAGGTTGTTGTAGCAATCCGGAGGGTTTCTGGTATTCAGCCTTGACTTTTGAGCAGGTAAGGCACTTACGGACATAGGTAGCTATGTCAGCTTTCATATTGGGCCACCAATACGACTCTTTGATGTCGTGATACATCTTGTCAGCTCCAGGATGTATAGACCCGCTATCCTAGGCATATCGGCCCGCGGGGAATCATTAGTATTAAGTATTCTGCTACTGCAATTTGTGATCTTCATCCATCACCAAATCTCTTAGGTTTCCAAAACTTGGTAACCATATTCTGTCAGAGAAGTATCAGGCTCCATCTGGTTTGGTTTCGAATTGTTTATCCATGCCTCGTAATGCTTCGTTTTTCACGTTCTCTTCCTTGAGTGCCTCGAGTTGTGCGGCATGGATTTGAGTGGTGAGGTGGTTATGTATGGTCATACCTAGGGCTCGAACTCGAAGTGGTTTCACCTATTCTTTCCGACTCAATGCGTCGGCAACAACGTTATCCTTGCCTGGGTGATAACGGATCTCGCATTCGTAATCGGTAAGTAGTTCGACCCATCGGTGTTGCCTTATGTTTAGATCCTTTTGATCGAAGATGTGTTGGACACTTTTGTGGTCGGTGAAGATAGTACACTTGGTGCCATACAAGTGGTGTCTCCAGATTTTGAGTGCGAATACTACGGCTCCTAACTCCAAGTCGTGAGTCGTATAGTTCTTTTTGTGGAGTTTTAATTGTCGCGAGGCGTAGGCAATGACCTTTTCTCTTTGCATTAGAACGCAACCAAGTCCTTAGTGTGAGGCGTCACAGTAAACCAAGAAGTCATCGTTGCCTTCGGGTAATGATAGGATTGGTGCGCTGCAAAGTTTGTGTTTCAACAGTTAGAATGCTGACTCTTGTTTGTCAGTCCAGTCGAATTTCTTTTCTTTCTGAATCAGGGTGGTCAATGGTTGGGCTATT
Source organism: Gnaphalium uliginosum (assembly GCA_963930675.1). Taxonomy (NCBI): domain Eukaryota; kingdom Viridiplantae; phylum Streptophyta; class Magnoliopsida; order Asterales; family Asteraceae; genus Gnaphalium; species Gnaphalium uliginosum. Next base: position 27,096,566 of record OZ005681.1, read on the forward strand.
TTTGAGAAATTCTCAATGAATCGCCGATAGGCTATTTCTGAATCAGGGTGGTCAATTGACGTACCTCGGTTGGGTTTGTGGGTGCTTGCCAGCACTTGATAGCCTCAATTTTTGATGGATCGGCATGTACCCCTTGACTGTTGATGACGTGTCCAAAAAATTGTACGGTTCGAATCCAGAATTCGCACTTAGAGAATTTGGCGTATAACTCTTCGCGTTTGAGTAATTCTAGTATGGTTTTCAGGTGTGTTGGTCGTGTTCTTGTTTGTTGCGAGAGAAGATCAAAATGTCGTCGATAAACACGATGACGAATTTGTCCAGATTTGGTTTGCACACCTGATTCATAAGGTCCATGAATACAGCCGGTGCGTTGGTTAAGCCAAATGGCATGACCTGGAATTCGTAGTGACCGTATCGGGTTCGGAATGTAATTTTCGGGATATCGTCGTTTTGAACACGCAATTGGTGGTATCCTGACCGTAGGTCGATTTTTGAGTAAACACTCGATCCCTGTAGTTGGTCAAATAAGTCATCGATTCGAGAGAGTGGGTACCGATTCTTGACGGTTAGTTTGTTCAGTTCACGGTAATCGATACACATTCGGAAAGATCCATCTTTCTTTTTGACGAAGAGGACCGGAGCTCCCTAAGGCGAGGAACTTGGTCGAATGAATCCCTTATCCAGAAGATCCTGTAATTGAGTAGACAACTCCTGGAGTTCAGAATGGGCTACTCGGTACGGAGCACGTGCCACGGGTGCTGCGCCGGGCACTAGATCGATTTGAAATTCGACTTGTCGGGGTGGAGGAAGGCCAGACAAGTCTTCACGGAAGACTTCGGGAAAATCCCGCACGATAGGCACGTCTTTAAGTCGCTTCTCCTCCGACTTCTTCTCGGTTACGTGTGCCAGGAGTGCCTGATATCCTTTCCTCGAATACTTTCTTGTTTTCATGCACGATATGATGTTTACTCTCGATCCCCCGGTCTCCCCTTGTATGACTAAGGTTCCACCGGCGATGAGCGGAATACGAACGAGTTTTTCGTAGCTAACGATTTCGGCGCGGTGTTTGGATAACCAATCCATACCGACGATGATGTCAAAGCTTCCGATTTCGATGGGAATCAAGTCTATGGGAAAGAGTTCGTTTGCTGGATTTAAAGTGCAATTTTGGATTACTTTGTCAGCCTCAATTAGTTTGCCGTTTGCTAGTTCTACAATATACTTAGCATCTAAGGCAGTGGGGGTGATATTTAGTAGTGAACTAAACCCATCGGATATGAAACTCTTATCAGCACCAGTATCAAATAAGACAGATGTAGTTAAGTTGTTGAGGAGAAACGTACCCGTAACCACATTTGGGTCTTGGCGGGCTTCCCCGGAGTTCATCACGAAAGCTCTACCGCGAACGTTGTTATTGTTCCTGTTGTTGTTGTTGTTGTTGTTGTTGTTGTTGTTGTTTCTCAGTTTTGGACATTCATTCCTGAAATGTCCTGGGTTACCACACCCGAAACAGGCTCTCGGTGTGTTGGTGTTTGTGTTTAGGTTGGGAGTCCTGCAATTCTTAATTTGATGCCCGTAGCGCTTGCATTTGTTGCAAGGAGTTCCATAGGGACCTTCGTGGTGTCGGTTCATTTGGAGCAGAAGGGTTTGTTTCCAGTATATCCCTTCTTTTCCACGGATCCCGAGGTGTAGGCTCTAACAGTTTCAGGCCTTTTATACTGTTGCTGGTTTTGGTTGTTGGGGTTTCCTTCCCACTTCCTTTTGTTGTCACCAGCTCGTGACCCCACATCCTTTCCTGCATGTGTCCCACGTCGGACCACATGTGCCATTAAGCTGTGTGCCATACGGACAACACTCTGAATTGCTCCAGGGTTTGAGGCGATTACCATCCCCTGAATCTTTGCTAGGAGTCCCAAGATGTACCTCTCAATGCGTTTGTACTCGGGGTCCAGCATAGTTGGGCAAAGGAGTGCCAATTGGTGAAAACAAGTAGTGTAGCCAGCAATGTCATCACCCTTAATTGTGAGGTTCCAGAATTCTACCTCCAGCTGCTGTAACTCTTCTCTGGGACAATATTCTTCTGTCATCATCTTTTTTAGATCTTCCCACGGGAGTTGATAGGCGACATCAATTCCCATGGTTTGGGCATAGGTGTTCCACCAGGTGAGTGCACCATCTATGAGGGTGCAGGTGGAATACTTTACTTTGCACTCTTCCGTGTGAGGATAGTCAAAGTTTTCAAAAGCAATGGTACGTTTCATCATTTTCCAAATTGCGGGATCAACCCAATGCGCGGTAACACAAAGGTACGAACCGGACAAACCATGAGGATCCGTCCAAACATCGGTTGTTAATGATACACTTGTATTTAAGTTTTCAAAACCGATTATTAGTTGACTTTTAACATTTTTCCACAATTTAAGAGTATCACGTCTAAGAGTAAGACGACTTACATGATTATATCGCGGTTGAAGAGTATTTTGAATGACCCTAGTAAGCCGAGGGTTGTCGAAGTGGTTGAACGGCAAAGCTTCTTGAATCACAAAGCCGGCAAATGCTTCTCGACACCGCTCTGCTTCGTATGCAAAAATACCCCCATCCCGTGACATGGTTGCTTGACCCGACTCTGGATTACTTTTGACTCCATCACAATACTTTGTAGCATGTGATTTCAACGTTGAGTTGGAGTCGGCTTTCAAAAATTTCCAGCAACGTTTACAAAATGCCTTAGTCGAACCATCCGAAAACAACACTTTGTCGTAATTATACCAAATCTCCAGATTTCGGTTGGTTACCAAAACTTGAACAACAGTGGGTGCATTTGAAGAACCAACACCGGCGGAAGTTGAAGAAGAATTAGTTGCCATTTTGAAAGCGTTTTGAGATCGGTTAGAGAGCGTTTTGAGAGTTTCGTACGTAAATCGTAAGCGTTTTGAGTGTTTAAAGACTAGAATGAGTAATATTGAGTGTTGTGACTAAACCAAACCCAAGGTATCTATTTATATTAATTTTAGGATGGCAAAATGGTAAAAAAAAAAACACAAAAAAGGCTAAAAACGGTCAAAAAATTCGAATTTAACGGCTATATCCGAACAGCTAAAAAACCCGGATCCAAACCGGTTTTTCTAACCGGTTTTCCAAACCGGTTCGGGTAAAACCGGTTCCAACCCGGTTCGCCAACGGAAACATCCAAACCGGTTCCCAAACCGTCGGTTTTTACAAAAACCGAAACGGTTTTGGTCAAAACCGGTTTTGACCGGTTCGGGTTTCGGTTTTTTCGGTTTTCGGGTTCCGACCCGGTTTTTTAGTCACGGCTACTTACAAACCCAAGAAAAAAGACATTTCACCCATAGAACTCATTTCGAATTTTGATTTCATAATTTTTTCAAATTCTTTACACAAATTTTCATCGGTCGATCCAAATATGATATCGTCCACGTAATTTTGTACCAATAAGAAATCTCCCTTAGATTTCTTTATGAAGACGGTACTGTCTATTTGTCCTCGTGAAAAACCGTTTGCAAGAAGATGCTAAGACAAATTTTCATACCAAGCCCTCGGGGCTTGATGAAGACCATATAAACCCTTGTCTAATTTATAGACATGGTCAGGATATCGTGAATCTTCAAACCCCGGAGGTTGGCGAACATATACTTCTTCATGGACTTTGCCATATAAAAATACACTTTTGACATCCAGTTGGAAGACTTTGAATTTCATGTACGAGGCATATGCCAAGAACAATCGAATTGATGAGTCTTGCAACTGGTGCAAACACTTTATCGTAATCAAGGCCTTCTATTTGGGTAAAGCCTTGAACTACAAGTCGAGCTTTGTTTCGGACAATCACGCCACGATCGTCCTTTTTAACTCGAAAAACCCAGCGAGTTCCAATGGAGTGAATACCCTTTGGTAACTCGACCAAGGTCCAAACCTGTAATTTCACAAATTGTTGCAATTCCTCTTGCATTGCTTCCACCCAAGAAGAATCCTCTAATGCAGTTTTCACGTTTTTCGGCTCAATCTGTGATAAGAAACACGACTCCATTTGAGTCATTAAGCATGCAGTTGATGTTTTAAGCTGATTTCTTATTTGAACACCAACTGATGTTTCTCCAATTACGTTCTCAATAGGATGTGTTGAATGAATTCGCGTAGTAGGAACAGTTTCAACTTCCAATCTTGAATCCAAATTAGTAGCATCAGGACCACTATTTGTTTCATCTTCTGAATTATGTTCATCATTTGACTAATCAACTAATTCAGTAGATGTTTCATGGAAGTCTTCATCATGAATTGAATTTTTATCTTCAGCATCATTTTCAGGGATAGTTGGTTCAACCAGAGAAGAAGAAGTTGACGGAGTAGCAGCAGGTAAAGTCGGTTCAGAAGGAGATGAAAGAACTAGTACAATCATATCATCATCTCCCCCAAACATCATATCTGGTGAATTCACAGCGTCAGGAAAAACCTCTAGTGAATTGAAGAAGGAATCGTAATCAAATAACCAATCTGGCCTTGTTCCAGCTTGAGAAGGTGAGTGTCTTAAGAATTCAACTTCAAAACACTCCTCAATTTTTCTGGTTGCCTTATTATAAACAAGTTTATTTGGCGAGTTTGTTGAATAACCAAGAAAATATGCGTCACTTGATTTTTCTCCAAACTTGGATAAATGGTACTTAGTATTTAGCAAAAGGCATGGACAACCAAATGGTTCAAGAAACTTGAGATTTGGTTTTCGATTATTTAATAATTCATAACAAGTTTTATGTCTTCTCTTCATTATAAGAACTCTATTAAGAACAAAGCAAGCTGTGTTTATCGCTTCAGCCCAAAAGGTTATCGGCAATTTAGAATCCGACAGCATGGTTCTTGCAGTTTCAATGAGAGTTCGATTTTTCCTTTCAGCGACCCCATTTTGTTGCGATGTTCTCGGGGCACTAAACTGATGTGAAATTCCATGCTGAAGACAAAAGAGCTCCAGAATATGATTCTTAAGCTATGTTCTGTTATAGCTTCTTAGTTTCTTTATTTTCAAAGAAAATAAATTCTCCAGCTTGAGAAATAAATACTTAAGTATTTCCGAAGTTTCATCCTTGTTTGCCAATAAGTAAACCCATAAAAACCTAGAATAATCATCCGTAACTACTAAGCAATAACTTTTCCCACCAATGCTCCGAATATTCACAGGACCAAACAAGTCCATGTGAAGCAGTTCAAGTGGAGCTTCAATCGAATGCTCTAGCTTAGGCAAATACGATTTCTTTATTTGTTTTCCTTTCTTACAAGGAATGCAATAATCGGATAAAGAAAATGTTTGTTTGGGCACACCAATTACCAGATCATGTTTTACTAAGTAATTCATTTTCCGGAAATGAATGTGCCCCATTCGCCTATGCTAAAGAATTGATTTCATGTTCAGATGCTTTGGATATTAAACACGTATGCTCTGTTGTTGTTGAAACCGTTCTCATATCAAGAATATAGGTATCCTTGTTCCTTGGCGCACGCATAAGAATCCACACTTCCGGTACTACAAACCCCGGTTTTAGTATCAAACACTCCTTGTCATTGAACCAAGTGGACATTTTCTTGTTACAGACTTGAGATACGCTCAGAAGATTATACTGCAACTGTTCAACATAATTGACTTTCTCGAAGCTAATATCTCCATTAGATACTGCGCCCTCCCTGGTGATCATACCACCCTTATCACCTGCAAAGGCAACATATCCTCAGTTCTTGGATTTAATATCCGTTAGGAGTGATAGATTGTCGGTCATGTGTCTAGAACAACCGCTATCAAGATACCAAATATTATCAATTGCGCGAGATGACAGCTGTTCAGACATAAACAAGATAAAGGTTAGTTTTGAATGGAGACCCAAGATTTAGAAGCCTTGGGTCATCCAGAATCATCTAAGATAATAACAACAATCTCTTTTGACTTTTGTTTAAAGTCATTTGGAATTGAGATTGAGTTATCACTTGTGGAGTCTTTCTTTCTCCATTGTGGCTTCAAGGATTTAACAATCATTTCCTTCAATGTCTTTTTGACATTGTTTACGTGAACATCTTTCTTGAGAGTTGGTGAAGAAACTTTTGATTTAAGATTTTGATTTTTCCTTTGTTTTTATTTCAAAGATTTCTTTGCATAATGCCAACAATCTCGAAGAATATGTCCACGTATGCCACAAAAGTATCAAGTTCTTTTCTCAAATACTTGAGGCATATAAGAGCTTGAAGAAACTTGTTTTGATACAACACTCTTTGGAGAAATTGTTTGTGAAGTTGAAGAGCAAGATTTTGAACAAATCTTTTGTGAATTGCTTGAGATTTTCAAGTGTTCCTTAACTTTAGGTTCCTCCCTCTTTAGAATTTTCAAAATTTTTCTTTTGACTTTTGGAAGAGAATTGAACCTTACGAATACTATTGTTAGTTTCCCTTTTTAAAATCTCAATTTTATCAACAGCCACTGATTTTGGCAAATTCACATATTCAGTTGTGATAATGTAATTTTCAAGTTTGACATTTTGTTTGTCAACCTTGGAAGACACTTCACAGTCTTCTACTTCACATATAATTTCTAGCTCAGTAGTTTCTTTGACAACCTTCTTTGAAGGTTTGTCATCAACTTGCACAGTCTCATCTTAAGGAATTTTAGCTTCAAACTCAGAATTTTCATCAATGGTAGGCATTTGGAAATATGATTTAGGAGGAGGAACCATATGATACCCAATGCATGTTTTAGACTTAGTATCCAATCGTTGAGATTGGATAATTTCTTCTAAAATCAGAGATGAAGTGAAAAGATTAGAAAGTTTTCTTTTTAAATTTAAAATTTCTATTTGAGCTTCAGAATTCTCTTTTTGCAACAAAGATATTTCATATAGATAAATGTCAATGATGTCTTGTTGATTTAAAATTTTAACCTTCAAATCATGAGTTTCAATTATTGAAGTCTCAAACTTTTCTAGAAAACGTTTCTCATTTTCCACCAAAACTTTGTTAAGGTCTTTTAATCTTTCAATGTCACTTAACAAGTTTTGATTCTGAGTTTGATATCGGCCAATATTCTCACTCATGTCAGCACATTTTAAACAGATATTATCAAACAGAGATGAATCAACCTCAGTGATGTTGGCCATCAAAGCATAATTTTGAGCATAATCGTCCACATGACCGCTCCAATCATAAAATTCATTTGAAGTAGTGACCAATGCTGAGGAAGTGGTAGCCTTTCCCTTGTCTTGACTCGCAGCTTGGAATTGTGGTTGATACTGCTTCTGAGCAGTTGGCTTAGTAAATCCAGAAGACTGCTGCTTCCCATTTTCACATTCTCTAGCGAAGTGCCCATAATTTTGACAATTATAGCAACGCACTTTTGATTTATCATAACCAACCCCAGACTTGTCACCACCTAACTTAGCTTTCTCTGTTCTTTGCAGAAATTTCTTCACCTTTCTTGTGAGCATTGTCAAGTTCCACTGTAATTTATCTTTTCAAAATCATCATAATGGATCTGGTCATAATCTTCTTCAGTTAAATTCACATTTAATACCTTTCCGGTAATAAATGCTTCATAAGAAGATAGGAATGCAGTAACAACTGTGGCATGCTCTTCTGTCATTTTAGACACGATTTGATTTGAGGCACTAGAACTTGAAGCAGAAGGTATACCCTGACCTGTATATCCATAACCAATGTTACCACCAGAAGCATTCTGAATAAACGAATCAGGACAAGAGAATAAAGCTGTTGTATTCTCCTCATCTCAAGGTCGTACACCTGCAGTTTACAGATTAAATCCGCTAGCTCATAAGTTTCCAATCATTCATCTTCCTTGCGCAGCATCACTCTAAAATCTCATTTTGGTGGCAAAGCTTCCACCAACTTTACATTAACCTCTAAATGGTCATATTCCACACCGTAACCTTTCAACTCACTCATTAGCTGGGAAAACCTGGTTATCAGCTCCTCAAATGATTCATTTGGTAAAAAGGAGAAAACATCAAACTGTTTTTTTAGTAAATTTTTCTTATTTTTCTTTAGTTTGTCATTCACTCCAAATCGCTTTGCCATTTCCTCATATAGTTCATAAGCAGTTTTCAGGTTCTTAAAGCAAGCTAGAATGTCTTTTGGTAAACACATAGAGATAACAGCACTAGCTTTCGTATCACGATCATATTCTTTCTTTTCTTCAATCATCATCTGCTTGATAGGTTTAAAAGGAATTTCTCCTCTATAATTCTCCTCAGCTCTTGGTCTTACATACTTCTCCGTGAGTGGAATCATCAAATCTGGATCATACAATGCTAAGAATGATTCAAATCTATACTTCCAATCGTCATAGTCATTTTGACACAAGAACCTTGGAGGTTTGTTTGTTGTGCCCATCTCGTTGTCGTATTTAATCATTGACTGAAAATTTGCATAAGCCATTTTTCTCCAACACTGAGTTTCAGAAACTAAGTGTTTATGCGAAGCTTAGAAGTCAAATACACTGTTTATGCGAAAGTCACAAGTTTCGCACGAGCCAATACTCGCACATAATAACTTTCGCAAATTAACACTCGCACATAATTCTCGCAGTAATACTTTCGCACTAGTCAACTTTCGCAGTTGACTTTAGAAAGAACAACCTTCGCAGAGTTCAAAAACACATGCGAATGAGTTTCGCAAGAAAAACGGTTATCAAGAGTTTCGCAGTTCTTGAAACTTTCGCACACCAGCAGATATGCAGAAGATCCAACTCGCTCAAAACTCGAACAAATATCCAAATTATGATCTTAAACTACTCGTAATTACTCAAGCAATTACTAAACAGCTCAATGAATCAAAAACTTGAACAATTCCCAATCAATTTTAAACGAACGGTCCATATTTTTATCCCGAAATAAAACTGAATCAAAACTCGATCAATTCACGATAAAAACGCATTCAACAATCTATAATTGCTCTGATACCACTTGTTAATCCCTAATCTGTAACCAATTGCACGAATTAAGTAGCGGAAATACTAATTCGTTCTTCAACCGTGAAATGATAATCCGAGAAATGAACAGGAACAGATTGAATCAAACTTTCTGTGTATTGAATTAGAAAAACGATTACAACAGGAAAACGTTTAGAGAGATTACAAAACTATCGCACCAAACTAGCTCTCAAAAACGCATTGCATTTCTGACTAACACTTGAATATTTATAAACAGAACCTGCGAAACTCGACCTGCGAAACTAAGAAGTTTCGCAACATGCGAAACTAAGAGGTTTCGCAACATGCGGAACTTTCTAAGTTTCACAACATGCGAAACTTTCTAAGTTTCGCAACCTAGACAAGTCACAGCTAGCGAAACTCTCTAAGTTTCGCACTACATGTAAGTTTCGCATAATTACAAGTTTCGCAATACAGGACTTAGACAAAAATAGAAACTTTACAAAATCAAACCTAAGCTAACTGACACAATACTGTACATCTTGTACTAACATGGCTAAATATGACCACGGGAAAAAAAAATTGGAGGGCTTTTTAATTTTTTGGGAAAATCATATTATATATTTAATAATATGTGTTAAATTAGTGTTTGGTTTAATATTACAAATACAAACTAAATAGAATATAAAGTATAATTAAAACCTATTAAATAAATTAGTCTTTAATTAATTCAAAAAATATTAGTGTGTACTGAAATCTGGGGGTATAAAAATAATGATCGGGATAGCGGACACCGAGTCCTTACTGCAGCCTATGCTACTGAATCAGCATTATAAATATTAGGCATTTTGCCTGGCAGAAAAGAAAGACAGGTTCGGAAATGGTCGGATTATCCCTACCTATTACTGCTCTTTTGAGCATTATAATACATTAATTAATAGTTAGTGTTTAAATTTGTGTTTAATTAAATTTAATTAAAGTATAGAGTATATCGTACTAATGAATAGTATTAATACTATGTTATAGTTAAATAATCTTTACACTTATCATGCGCGATGAGTAAATAAAGCCACATTACGATATTGATTTCGTTTTGATTGATAGTCTACCGTCCCTAACGTTTTCTTTAAATAACGAAGACACATTGAGAGTCATACAGATAAAACGCTAATGTAGTGAACAAATAACGAAATAAAGACTAAACCTGTTAATTCACATAATACCATGAATAATCTCTTCTAACGCACGTTAATTCAAAGAATATCACGGTTAGGATAAATTTAACTCAATCTCTTATAACGCACGTTGATTCAAAGAATATCACGTAGTGTAAACACCTTTATGTTTGAGGAACAACTATGGTCGATAAACCAACCCATATTACGTTGATGTAAATCTTCAATTGTAAGTTAATTATCAAATTCATTGCAGTTAAGTTCATTAGTAAGTTCATTTAAAAGTTTAGGGGTTAGGGTTTAGGCACTAAACCCTAACTGTAACCGCTAACCGTAATACGTGGGCAAGTATAACGTAAACACCTTATGATACCACAAACTTATATAGTCTTTGAGGTGAAGAACTACAATGATTTCTTCCGGTCGAATAGTAATACACTTGCTTCATATATCTAACTCACTTGTATTATAGTTGAGGATCTACATTGAAAACTATTAACTATTTAAATCTTAAACCCTAAAGAACCTAACTACTTTATTTTTTATAATAGACATTAATTTATCATTTAAAATTTAGGGGTTAGGGGTTAGGGTTTAGGACCTAAACCCTAAACCGTAAACGATAACCGTAATACGTGGACAAATATAACGTAAACGCCATATGATTTCACAAACTTGTATTGTTTTTGAGTGATGAACTACAGTTATTTCTTCGGTCGAATAGTAATACACTAGCTTCATATATATACCTTACTTGTGTTATATTTGATGATCTATGTCGAAGAGTATGAACTAGATAAATCCTAAACCCTAAACAACCTAACTAATAGTTGTTTTTTTGTATAATATACATTAATTTATCATTTAAAAGTTGAGGGGTTAGGGTTTAGTGTCGTGAATACGTAGACAAGTATAACGTAAACGTTTTAGGATACCATAAACTTAAATAATTTTTGAGATGATAAACTACAATGATTTCGTCCGGTCGAATAGTAATACACTTGTTTCGTATATATAATTCATTTGTATTATAGTTGAGTGTCCGATAATTTTTTATTTTGGAGCCTATAGCCACGACTTGTCGTCGCTGTAGGTCGTCGCTGTAGAATGCCCGGGAAATGTTTTATTTTGGAGCCAAAATGAAAAATAAAAAATAAAATAATATATCTATAGCGACGACCATGTCGTCGCTGTAGAGTGCCCGGTAAATCTTTTATTTTGGAGTCAAATTTATAAATGAAAAATAAAATAACAAATGTGTTGATGGGTTTGTTTTGGCTAACAATAGCTTGTTGTTAATTGGATGTTTCCGTTCGTAAATTCCTAAAAATTAATTTTATCTAAAAGTTAACTATCAAAGATGTCACATGCTTGTTATTCATTTTAGGCATGTAATTCTATATTTCTTGTGTAAGCTAGCGGTGTTAGAGTAGTGCGTGTAGCAAAAATTATGGCCATAAAGGTTAATTAGCAAGTGTGATGAGTGTACGTAGACATATAGTATGACCTTTTATAAATTTAGCTATTGAATGAGATGATTGAGCACTGAATCGGTCGTTTGTTTACAGCCTCTTTTTTGTGTTGATGGTTTTGCTCATGAAAAGAGTTGGATTAGATCGGTCATTTATAAATTTGTGTTGATGGTTTTGCTATTATGTTACACCGATCTTATTTCTTAAATACAACCAAATATATGTGAAATAAAGCACACAACAACTTCAAGTTACAAGTACAATTATAGCTCAAATGTTAGTAACAAGAAATCAAAAAGTTGCGAAAAATAGATCTAACGTACATAGACGATCAGTAGTTGGAGACAATTAGTGGAAAAAGGAGTTGCCAAAGATCAATCGTTGAATAAGATGAGATAGGATAATGAAGGTGACAAGGTGTACCATGGAAGAGGAGAAAAGAAGAAAAGTGAAAGAAAAAAAAAGTTACACGACCCTTTATTATTCTTCTAATAAAACGCTAGCAGAAGATACATACTCACGAGTGACTTACAGCATGCATAGTCGACTCATTCTCGCCGTCATTCACCACCAAGAATGCCGAGAAGTCGGTGTTCATGACTCCGGTCTGCCATTCTTCTCTGACGTTCTTGGTCGGTGTCCGACGGAGGATGATGCATTCTCCGCATTTCTTTTTGCAATTTTCCAACGGCTCCAAACCTTTTAAAAGAAAGCTGAATAACACTGAAAACTCATATATATTAAAATATCTAACGGAAATCTGATTTTCTTTATTTGAGATTCTTTATTATGAGTCTATAATAATGATGATACATTTGATTTGATGAAAATCTAATCTAAACATATATATGCTAAAATGTGCGAAAACGTCACATTATTTTCGTGTTCGTGGTTATCCAAAAGAAAAATAAAATTAAACCATTTAATGATTTTAATCTAATTAATATAATATGATATTATATATTCTGCTAATATTTTTAAAACTATGTTCCGGATATTAAATACTATGAAATGAAAAATGTGTATGTTTTTTTTTTCTACAATACATACACAATAATAACAATATATATTATATCTATATCTATATTTTTAATAAAGGAGTATAAAAAAAAGCTCCAGAATTTACCACATAAGCATGAATGACAGGTGTCAATCTTTAACTTCAGTTAACAAATTATTTAATTAATATTATATTATTATTTTATAATAAATAATAAATAATAAATATAAATGCTACATATATTATAATAATGTGGAAAGAGGGGTCACATACGAAAATAAAGTTCTATAAATTATTTCATTAATATTATTTTATAAATTATTTTATAAAATATGTACTACAATTGTCATTTTATTACGTAATATCTAAAATAATTCTAATAAATTACCGTGTATTGCACGGGTCTTCCACCTAGTATATATATATATATATATATATATATATATATATATATATATATATATAGACATGGACATACACACATCTATCTATCTCTCCACCCCACCCTTCTCTCTCTCTCTAGAAATTAAAACAAGATGGTGGCAACCAAAGGAGGCGGTGGCAGTGCCATCGCCGGCACTGGCACCGGTGATACTACCACAATCCAGCCAACAAGCTCCGAGTGTTGCATGTGTGGTGATCATGGCTTTCCCCAAGAACTTTTCAGATGTATAATCTGCAAATTTCGATCTCAACACACGTAATTCATTTCAATTCCATCTGGGTATTTCTTATATTTCCATTTTAATCTCAAATTCTTCATAAAGTTTCAATCTTTTATTTTTCTTTCTTTTCTTAACAGCTATTGTAGCAATCTTTACCCTAAAGCTGATACATACAAAGTTTGCAACTGGTGTTTGACTGAGAAACAAGTCTCCGGTGGTAACTCATCAAACTCATCGTCATCGGGCAAAAAAAACTCCGGCGAAGGTCGCCGTGATCACGCCGGGAAAAAAAAAAGAAACCCTTGTGTAAGAATGAAAGGTTTAGAGATAAAGGTGACAACAAATACTGCTGTGATCAAGAAAGTACGTGGATCAATATCGCCGGAAGAGTCGCCGGCATCAACTGGCCGGAAAAGGGTCGGCGGCGGTGAAGAGAAGAATAAACATATGGTGTTGAGAAAGTCAAAGTCAGCGAATCATTTAGGTAATGGTAGTGGTATAAAAACAAGACCAGTTTTTAGAAATAAAGTGAGAAGGTATAAATTATTAGAAGAGGTTTCTAGCCAATCAGAATTAGTAATTAATTAGAAATTAAATGAAAATTAATATGTTATCTTTTGCTATGATATCATGGTTACTTCTTGTGCAAAAACTCGTACATTTTATGAATATCAAATTTTCATGTATGAATGTTTTAAATTGGAATTATGGATATATGTAGTATGTCGTGCAAGTTATTTATTTGATGACGATTACTTAGAAATATGCAATACGAAAATTCCACAAATAAGTACCTAATGAATAATATGGCATATAAATTGATCAAATTACATTACTCATGTGGATAATTGTTAACTCATTATTCTAACTGGTAATTCAGAATCTCATTTTAGGTTCATGATTCGGCCCGACTCGTAAAATTCACTATTTACAAAAAAGAAATACAATATATATATATATATATATATATATATATATATATATATATATATATATTTTGTTTTTTATTACGACAGAAATTCTCATTGAAAAAATTAGCGATACACTAAAAATTACAATGTTTAACATATGTATATTATTTTTTTATTATATGTACATATGTATATTATTTGTTCAAGATTTTTGTTCTTAAAAAAGTAAAAATGGTGAGAATCGATAGTTAAGTTAACGAAGGATAATCAACATAAATGTTTAATTTAAAATAGATTACAATCATTTTTTTTTTCTATTTTATCCTTTTTATTTTTTAAGTTGCATTACATTTTCTCACTCGTAAGAGTCAAAGTCATCTAGGAATCAAGATCCGAGTCGCCTCGAGTTTTTAGAACTTTTACTTGATTTGTTAGAGTCGACTAGCAACTCATAAGAGTACGTCCGACAACAATTCTCGTGTGTACTACATTTTTCTGTTTTATCCTTTTATTTTTTTCGATTTAAATCATGTTATGACGTATAGTTTTGTTAGAATTTTCTTAATAAAATTGGGTAAGTCTCAATATTCCTCTTATATATACTTTAACGTCTTTACGACATATAATTAGGCTTACGCTTGAGAAAACGGAATTAACATGGTTTTGTTCACAACAAACGAGTTCAATCCCTCTATTGAAGTAGGATCAGCGGGATACTTGTTAATTAGCCGTGTTCGCATTTAAATAAACAAAAGTAAATTCTAACGCGAAATTAAATCAACATACCATATATATATATATATATATATATATATATATATATATATATATATATATATATATATATATTTGATGGGTAGTGATATTTCCACTATATTTTTTGATAGATTCACTGTAATGAACAACTATTTATTCATATGATAAAACTGTTTATTACACAAGTACGGTGGATCTATCAAAAGTAATAGTGAAAATATCATTGTCCATATTTGATACTTGAATGTTTTCACGGTAAAAGATAAAGATTGTTATATGTCTCAATGATAAATACAATTGTTTTTTTTTTTCAAAGTACATAAAAGGCTTAAATATATAAAAATGTAATTATTTATACTCTGACATTGATTGTATGCAACAAAGTACTCAGGGTTACATTGTGTGTGATGAACTTTCAGTTTGTTGCTATTGTATATATTTTTGTGACGTGTCAACTTGTGATACTGCCACGTGTCACTTCATACAGCTGATACGTAAGTAAAAGTACTAAAACTTAAATACAATGGCGATGAATAACAAGTTTATTACATACAATGAAAACTCAAATAGCTCGATACACACAATGAATGGCAGACTATAAATAATTACATTTATGTACACTTAACCTTACATAAAAATATACATTATACAATATGTATTAAGATGAATAAAAGTGATATACATATGCATCAAAAACATTCGTGTAATCTATGATCTTCCTCGAAAAAGAAAATTTTACTCATAACTTGAAAAGAAAAAGTAAAAGTAAAAGTAATCGAAACTTATGTACTATGTAATCGGTAATCCAAAAAGACCGATTCATTTGGAAAAGAGTTGCTTAAATGACGTCATAAAACATTAATTTTGGAATAACGTGCAACACTTAATTAGTTGCTTGTCTATTTTAATTAAAACTCTGTTAAAAAATAAATATCATTCTATACACAAATGAAAAAAGTGCAACCTTTAGACTTATACGTAGTTAGAATCACGCATCCAATTACGAAAGAATCAAATGTACGATTTATAATAGTCATAAGAGATTCTATTTTTTTATTCGTTCATATCGAAGATATATTCAAAGTCTTCAAAATAATTATATTTTTAACGTATACATGTGTATATATATATAAGTGAATTCAAACAATAAGGATAAGGATACATACATACATATATATATATATATATATATATATATAGGTGAGTTCAAATAAAAAGGCTAACTTTCGTGAGAACATAGAAAACACTTCAAAATCACTTTTTAACTATCCAAAATACATTTTTCTTCAAAACTTTTTCAATGATTACTAATAAAATAACTTTTGAAACCTATGATATAAATATAAATTAAAAATATTAACTTTTTTTCAAAAAATTTTTACGGTCGTTAATGTTGTGATTAAAAGAGACTTTAATAGATAAAATTAAATTTTATTGGTGAATAGTAAAATTAGTGAGATCTCCTTAAATTTTATAATGTAAATTTAAAATAGACACTTATAATGAGTCCGAGAAAGTACTTAAAAAGTACATAATTAATTTTAAATACGTTTAGACTTTAGACCATTATACAAATTTTATCAAACTTTTGAAAATTTCAAACATTTAAAACTCATCACCGACTTTAATTAATATTTAAAAAAGAAAAATGAATGTGCCTAAAACAAATGTCTTTCAAGAGGTACGTGTCTAATTAGTAGGAGATTTGAAGACATTACAAATTCAAAAGTGAGTGTTATAAGAAGAAAGAGTAATATTATATATGCCTACTTAGATGAACATAAAAGTAGACATAATGAATACACTAATTGATACAGTTTCTTTAATCTTATTAAATAAACTTGACACATATCATTTTTTATATTTTTAGACATACTTTAAGTGTATTTAATGACCTATATATCATTTTTGAGACGAAAAAAGAATGGAAGTGTGTTAAACATTGAATGGTTTAACTTAAACATTGATATCGCTCATTTTGTACATGTTTATACTTCGCGATACTTATTAGGTTGGAAATTGATTTCAGGTACAATTGTCGGACTATTGGTGAAAAGAGCTCGAATGTTGAAGAAATGGAGAAAAACTCAGGATTCTCCGAAAAGAGAGTGGTACGCGATCGCGTAAAGTCATCAGGATCGCGTACAACTGAAGAGTACGCGATCGCGTAGGGGTTAGAAGTTCGCGTACCTATAACTAAAAACGTCACATAAGTTCTCTAGGTTTAGGTACGCGATCGCGTGAAGATTACCAGTTCGCGTACGTTGTACTGAAATCGAGACAGAGGGTTCAAAGAACAAAGTACGACATCGCGTAAGATTTGCAAGGTTCACGTACTAACTATGGTTACGCGATCGCGTAGGTATCACCAGGATCGCGTACTAGGGCAGCCACCAGCTTTTCTGAATTAAGTATAAATACGAATTTTAGAGATTGTGAATAGAACTTTTTGACTCCCAACTTAGGGTTACAAAATTCTAAGCAACTTTGAAGGTTTTTCCATCATTTTGAAGATCGTTCATCGCATCTAATCATTCGGTTACGAGGAATCGTTATCGAATCATTGTAATCATTCGGATACACTTTTTATTCAATAAAATTCTGTTTTCTTTTATTTCAATTATTAATCGTGATTGTTCTAGTTTGATTATGAGTAGCTAAATACCCTAACACTTGCTTGGATGAAATAACTAGTGATTAGCGGTGTTATTCTTTAAGTTTATGAAATTTAATTTACGTTTAATCGAAACCCTTGTGTATTTGAGTTTTTATTAATTGTTGAAACTTATTGGTGAATTGATTAGTGAGTATAGCGAATGTTCTTCACATAATTAATTCATTACAATTGTATGTTAATGTATGATTGTTAATTGATCGCGAACGCGGATTTTAAACAAATTAGACAACGAAACTCAAACGCGTAAGATAGTGATTTTGGCGAATGTCTTTTAGTAGATTAAATTGTAAGTTAGTGAATTGAAATTAAGGTGTAGGAGATAGCCAACGTTGATCCTAGCTTAATGAGATTTACCATTTTAACTTTGATAAAATGGTTTTAACAATACACCCTGAAGTCATTAGTAAAATAATCCAAATAAGTGTCGTTTTAATATCTGAAAGCTAAAAATTGAATTTGACTATCCACTTGTTTTAGTTTAATTAAAAAGTAGTATTTAAGCAAAGTGACAATTCGGTCACAAAACCCTCACATTTACTTATTTGTTCAAATTAATTGCGTTTAAATACAACTCTTGAATTCACATTCCCTGTGGAACGAACCGTACTTACTGTAGCTATCCTATACACGATAGGGTATAATTACCTAGTTGTGTAATAGATTACGGTATTTCTTTGTTTATTTTATAACTAGATTTTACACATCAAACATGTTTTTAAACCTTTGTTATTACTCAAATTGAAATTAATTGCGTATATAATAAAGTCTGACATAAAATTTATGATGATCATGGAATTGAAAAAAAAAACTTTCTAACTATAATCCATGACTTTCTTTAAAAAAAATAAACTTACACATATCTCACCGACTACATATGCACGTACTACTTAATTGAGACGCGAAGGAGAATTTTACCACTTGAGATATTTTAGCAATTTCTCTATCGACTTCGATGGTATAGAAAAGGTATACATCTATTAAATTAAACATATTAGACATATAGATTGCTTACTTTGAGTTATTTTCAAAGTTTAACGGTTCTTATGCGAAAAATATAACAAAATGGCCGCATTAAAGAAAAGACGAATCGAATCAAATAGATTTAAAGCTTCTCTCAATATTAATGACGTAAATATATATAGGGTATAATGAGAAACTTATTTACAGGTTGAAAACAAACTTTTTTATATATACATGAAGGGAATAACTTATTTGCTGTTAACAGTACTATCGAGTAGTTTGACCAATTAAAATTCAAATAAATTATTGTCCCTCAACTTTCACTTAAGTACACGTTCAGCCATTCTTTTTAGACTAACAACACCTAAGGTGGAAAAGAAGAGAAAGGAACAAGGAAGAAAAGAAAAGAAAGAAAGAGGAAGGAAGATAACTTAGTGAATTGTGTTCTTAAATTAAAGGGAAAATAAAGGAAGGAAAGTGATACGTCCTTATCATCCCAAAAATGAGAGGAAATAGTAGAACAAAATTACACTTGAGTTTTCCGCTCCTCTTCCTTCCTCTTTCTTCACCTTCCTTTCCTTTCTTTGCATAAAAAAACTTAAGAACGCAATTTTGTTTTTCAATCCTTTCACATCCTTTCCATTTTTCACTCTCCAACTAACTCGAGAGCACAGTGCTAAAGTTAGGTGTTGTTAACATCACAAACAATTATCCATTTACACTACTGATATTACGCAAGCTTGCGTCTCTCATGCGTTAAATATTTTTATTTCACTTTATTCAACATTATTTCTGTCATAACTTAATTTCTATACCTATAATTGAGAAATCTGATCAAACGATGAATTAGACCAAGTAAAATGACGAAATTATATTGTCCGTCAATAGTAGCCAACACTTTTAGACTCGTACTAAAAGATCAATCGTCGACTATATCATGTTTTAAACTATTACCCAACATGTCGATATATCCGACTCACTTATGTTATCATTATTTAAATATGACGTAGTTAATTGCATTGTTGCATCTCATTTTAGGTTTCAAGTGAAAAAAGTGTAGTACAAAAATTTCAAATGTAAGGGGATATATCTTTTAATTTGTATATTTATTCCTCCTTTTGGCAGATTTTATGGTCCAATATATATGATGCCTAACACTAGTACATGCTACGACTTCAATGGATTACATTGAAGCATCTTAATGAAAAGTGTCATTTCGAGTTTGACGTTTTTTACTTCACCTTTTTGTATTTTATTCACACAAAAAGATCTAGAGATTTAGTTTTTAACCCGTATTTGGCCTTACGTCTGTGCAACCAAATAACTGAAATACTCAACTACTTAGGACAGCAACTAGAACCGAAACCAGTTGTGTTCAATTGTCCAATTGGACTATTGGTTTTAGAAATTTGAAATGTAAGATACGGAGGACTACATATATAAGCATATAACTGATTTTTTTTAAGTGTAATAATTAAGATACTACATATATAAGCATATAACATGTTTGTGTGTGTGTGTTTGTATCATGCATGGTTTGGTATGGAATCTACATCAAACTGAAGTTGCATAAAAATTCTTTTTAACTGGTTTTGTTTTTTTGTCAAAAAGTTGATAACTGACGATCCAGATCGGTTTACAATTGGTTGTCTATTCATAACGTGTGGTATATCTGACTCACTCAGCAGTTGTAGCTATGGGGTGTCAGACTCGAACCTGTAACTTTGTGCTATTTGTGGTACCTTTGTTTTGTTTTTCATTTTATTATGATTTCGTTTCTGGTTTCTAATTGATGAGGAGTGAATATATAACTCACTAAAGTGTTGGATAATATAATTACAAAATGTTCATCTAGTTGTAATTAATTTGTAAACTTCCTCTACTCAATCCTACATATATCTTCAAACATATCGTGGACTAGGATTCTTAACACATGCATAGAAATATAGAATACAAATAGGAAAAACTATTAATCCAACACTAATTAACTAAAATGCAGAATTTGTAACTATAACCTTAAATAATCAACCACCCGTTTTTTTTTTTTACTCAGATGTACTTGATCTAATTATCGTGCAATCTAAAACCTCTTGTAAACACATCAAAACACATTATCATGACCGTCTTTAAGGGTGAGCGAGGTGATCGACCGTCCAGGACCTTTAAATTTCGAGGGACTTCAACTTTATTTCAAATAGTGTGATACGTTTAATATTTATGATGAAAACATAAGAAAGCGAAATCTCTTTTATTTGAAGTAAGAGAACTTTTATTAGTAACGAGATTTAAAATGATTATATAATTGAAAGAAATTTATATGTCGATTGAAGGGCTCAATATTAAAAATTAAATTGCCTTATCAGAGTTCGACCAAAGAGTTAGGAATCAACTATTGGGATTTAAGACATACTAGGTGAGTACCCGCGACAACGCGGACTACGACATTTGAGTTTGTGAAATTTAGTTTTTAAGTTAAAAGAGCTATTCGGCTTTTCTGTTAAATGTATGATACAATAAGTAAACCAAGTTTGACATAACTTTTCATATTCAAGAATGTTAATGTTAATTTAACATTATATTGTAACACCTATTTTAACCAAAGTTGTAAATATGTTATTGCTTTCATCATAAGTAAAATTTTTTATTTATTTAAATGTTTTCGATTTCAATATAAATTGAGAAAATTACATATCTTATAACGATTTAAGTGTACAAAAGTGAAAATGTGTACTAATTGTTGTATTAATGTGAAGATATGTTTTAATATTAGTCTTTCCTTTTTCTTTTCCAAACATAATGAAAGATACGGATGCATTTATTTAATCGCCACGAAAGGACGGTTCGATTTATTATTGTTACGTTTTGCAGATTCAATTTTTAATATCAAAAAGAAAAAGTGGAGCAGAAGTAATGTGTGGATTAAAATAGAATACTGAATAGAAATTTTTATATAAAATAATACTCTCTTCGTCCCAATTTATTTGTCCACCTTTTCATTTTGATATGTTCCAAAATAAATGTCTTCTTTCAAAATCTAATTAAAATGCTTGAAAATTATAAAGATGAAATCCTATCGATGAACAACAGTAATAAATATAGGTAATAAATGTAGTACTGTCATTTTCTTGCATTCAATTTATGTCAATGAAAATAGCATCACTATATGACAACTTTATGATCATACCAGTTAGGGTTGTTCACAGTTCAGATAAAGTTGGATTATCCAATTGGATAACTTGGATCAGACCGTATAGGTTGGATAATTGAATTTTCGAATTGGCTCGGATCATAACTAAACTTATTATTTTGGATCACATCTTGGTTTTGGTTGGCAAATTGCAAACTGGATTATCAAAAAAATCAAATGAGAAATAAGTATTAATTTTTCAAACATTACATATATATATATATATATATATATATATATATATATACACACACACATGTACATACAAAATAATTTACTAAATTATTAATACTATATAAATATCTAAATATAATTATAGTATAAAAAAATACAACAAAATATCTATTTTAATCATTTATAAATATGACAGTTGATAATGGATCAACACGTTTTATGCTTTTGTTGAAAAATTCAAGATAATGCTTATTGTTGAAGATAATGCTAAAGATCATATTAATTTTTGAAAATGTAGTAGATAATATCACAAACATTATATATGGTGAAGATGATATTGATTTGAACCTATACAAATCAAACTTAGTATTATCCATTTTGTATATTTTTATTATAATATCTAACATATTTTTAGCAGATATTATATATATTTTTGTATGTGTTTGGATATCCAAAAAATAAACTGATCCATCCAAATAATAATCGAATGGATTGGTTCGGTTTTGAATTTGTTTAGACGGATCAGATTCGTATTTTTGAAACCATAATCCATTTAGATTCATGTATATGGATCGGTTTTTAACCAATCCATCAATTTGATCACCCTTAATCACAGTTCTAGTACCCAACTATGAACCTACATCACTAGTGGTATTCAAATCAAGATTATAACCAAACTTACAAACTTGACACTTTAACAATGGCCAATAGAAAAGAAAACTAGACAAAGATTCTTAAACACAGACTATCAAAACCTCAACAACGAATTTTGCAATCTTTAAAGTTGCTTGCATTCAGATGTCTCATATAGTTCCCTAGTAGCACCAGTTTGTTGCGCGTTTTCCTTATGAGGTTTACAGAGCAACCAATTAGTAACATTGTCTATCTAATTCTTCACATACTTAATAAAATTGTTTTTAGTTAAATAAGTCAACATTGGAAACTTACAAACATATAACCTTTAGATCTTCAAAACAACACTCTAATAACACATAAAGCCACATCACAAAAGTCGCGAATGGCATATAAAGACTTACAAACACTTAAGTACGTGGTTTTCAATATCACATAATCACTTTCTAATGTACATACAGAGAGTAACACGACCCTAATGACTTGAAAAGCATACTTCGTTTGTGTTGTACATAGACAACGCTACCCCTTGGACGCCACTGAAGTTAGAAACCTCCAAGTTTGTGGTTTCACCTTGGCCTTTAGGAACCGGAAGATAAGAATCGAACCTGTTTCATGACCAAAAAGAAATATAAGATAGAGAAATGGAAATAACTTTATGGGCCATTTGTAAGTCCATGTTTTTTTTCAGTTTGGGTCATTTTGTATCCATTTTTTTTATTTTGCATGTAAAATAATGTGCGTAGTTACAAAAAATATTACTTCAAAACTAATCAAACTCTATTTAGTAGGCATTATAGGAGTTTTTTTCTGGATTAGAATACACTTTTTGATGACTTTCAATATGATTGATCTATTCCTAAGTAAATGGGTCGAAATTGCCACTTCTGTAAAACCAAAACAAAAACTATCATAACTTGGTCTATAAAGAGGAAGTCAATAACCATACCAAAAACTATCTTCAATTTCAAGTTCTTTAGTCACTGCATTACTAGCTTTTTGATGATCACCAAAATAATGTCTTCCAAGGCATTTTGGTCCATCATCCATATAAAAAGGCATTAGAACTCCATGTCATCAAAATTTATTATAGATATATCCGCCAACGTGAAAATTGATAATTACCTTCATATCATAGTTTTAGTATTTCATTCCATACACATAAGTAGACATTTGAATAACAAAAACCAGTTAAGTTGGCAGATGGATCACCAGTGATGCGACACAAGCTGTAAGGCGAACATAACCATAGACCCGTGCCAACCGCACCATCGGTTGGCAACCGATATCGGCTAAATCGATGTCGTTGGCAGCGGGCTGTCAGTTTATACAGTCGATTTTTTGCGTCGCCAAAGTGATGGGGGAAGGGACAGAGCAGTGGGGCCGGATACAATATTTATTATTATTTTTTTGTTTTTATTTTTTTTTCTTTTAAACCGTTGGAATGTTTAAACCGTTAGATGTGTCGCTGGCGGTTACCGGAAAATGTGAGAAATCTCCGGTGGGAGTGGTCTTATTGATTGTGCATGAGAATGCAAGACTAAACATCAGTAGCAATACAGGACATGACATCAGACAACATTTAGTTAGAACTATGCACTAATAAAGATGTAGATTACGTTATGACATTAAGCAGACGTAAATGTGTTATGTAAATGACATAAAAACATACATGCAATAAAGGTAAGTTCCAAATGAGTTCCATAGTAATGGAGCTAAATCTTTAAACATCTCTTTTTCTACAATAACACAAAATTACAAAAAAATCAATCAGCCATAATATCAACCAAAAAAAAATAAGAATCTTTGTGAACGGTATAAGTAGCACAATTGATCAAATATATATATATATATATATATATAACCACCTGCAGTTGTTTGTAACTACTTGTAAATTTCAAGGTAAACTGATAAGTGGTACGATCCGTTGGGCTATAATCAGAAAGACATTTTATTATTTTAGAATAGTTTGCCCACATCATCGTATTTATTGAGGAAATAGGTCTTGTAGCATTTTAATTTGATTATCAAGTTATTTTGATGGGTTGTCATTCGTACATCCATATACGACTAAATATTTTATATCAAGAATTTAAATTTTCGACATAAATGTAAACTTGGTATTATCACATTTCACTACCTCAAAATTTTGTTAAAAAAACTAAACAAATTTTCAAAGTTCGACTTAAATCATTTAAAGAAAAAGTCTATTGTTTAATGTTTTAATTCGTTTTATCTGATAAAAATATAAATATTTTAGAAGTTACTAATGAATTTCTTTCTTTCTTCTTCTTTTTTTTTTTCCTTTGATAAACTAAAGAATTTTCTTTGAAGGAGGTAAAAAAGTTAAATATCATTATGACAAAGATCTAAAAATATTCACTTATAAGTAACGTTTAACAAATTAAATAGATACGAACTCCCCAAAAGTGCAAATAACAAAAACGGGCCCAAGACAACATCCAACAGCTTCAAACTTAAAAAACAACATCATTAATTCATTATTATATTAATGGACTACAAGAAGGCCCAATATAACTGGGCTGGGGGCCCAACAAATATATGTAATAACTCAGACATTGTCCATAAGAAGTGCAAGGAAATCGCCCAACGGATGTTAAGATTACATCCCCAAGTAATTCAAGGGAATATGTTAAGCTAATACCCGCTACAGAGTTTAAGTTACTCAACTTTTTCTCCTAAACTTTAATCCCAAAACTGGGAAGATTTTAATGAAAAGAAATTAAAATATTTATAAAATACTAGTGTCCTTACTAAATATATATTAAGAGTATTATTCGTAAAAATGTTACAGTCCTGTACACTTCTTTCCAACTCGAGAACAAGAATACGAAAACTTGTACTTGGAGGATCTGAATTATTATACCTAACATCACTAGTCTAAATTAATTCCTGAAAAAGTAATTGATGAATATGCAAAATTGATTGGTGTCGATTGAGAGAAAGAAAATACATTTTTAGGTGTTCAATGTACGTTACTCACCTGAATTTTGCAGACTAAATGTTATACTATCATGAGGGAAAAAGTGCATGGTAGTTTCTTGTATTTGTAAACCTAGCTATTTAGTACTGAGTAGTTAGTTTCAATGTAGTATATGATACTTTTAGCCGAATATAATGTTCTAGTCAACATCTAGTTTTAAAAATATCCATTTTTACCAACTATTTTTTAAAATTGAGTTTATAGTCAACGTACTTAAAATTTGAGCATCGATACTTTCACCATTATTTTTTAGATTAATCACAAGTGCGCAATAAGGAGTTATATTACATGTATAAATAGTTGTACTATATGGTAGATCTATAAGAAAACATGGTGGAAATATCGTTACCAAATTTACTTTCTTTATCGGACGAAAACAATAACAAAATAATAAGATTGACGTAAAAACTATATAGACATTCAAGATCCATGATAGTTATCGAATACATACATCAATAAAACACACAAATCTTATAAACTCGTGAAAAAACTAGAAATAATAAACTTTATTTGTACAAAACATATTTTATTATAGTGCTGATGATAAATAATAAATTTCAAATAATTCCTATTAAAATTGGCAATGAACCTTTGAATATATAACGGGATGATTCAGGAGGAAATGCTTTTTTTGAGAGAAGGAGGAAGTAGTTATTATTCATCATGAAACATCTTACCTTCCCTCATACAAATCTCACAAAAAATGAAGTGAAATTTAGAAAATGTTAATTAGAATTGATGCTATGAATCTTAAACTTCATTGATAAATTATTTTTGCGGATTATAACACCGGTTGATGAATATTATATCCAAAATCCTTAATATTCATCCGGCGAATGTTAGTAAACATTCATGGTGATGAATATTAAAATTAAAAATATTATGTGATAATGTGATGTTTTAACATTCACCGTGATTACTATTTATTGGTAAAATAATTTTTTGTTGATGTTTTGATTGGTAATTGTAAGATGCTTCATGATGAATAATAACCACTTCCCTCTTGATCACTCCCTATATATATATATATATATATATATATATATATATATATATATATATATATATATATATATATATATATTATGATAAGGGATCAAAATGGCAAAGGTGATTTGAAGAGAAGAGAGAGCTGAAGATCTTAGTCGTTCAAATCAACGATTCAAGTCATTTTAGCGTTTGGTGGGGTTTGTTTGGTCAATATGTGAAACTTAGGGAGTGGAAGTGTTAGTTTATTAATGAGATGAAGGGCAATTAAGTCATTTGACCTGTAATCACCACAGACATCACGTCCATACCAACGGTCAGATCAGGTAGATTTTTATCATTTCTCTAATCAACTTCTTCTTAAAAAAACACATACTCACACTCTATTCTCTGATTCAGACATACACACTTCTCTCTTTCATACAAACACTCAAATCCAAAACAGACACAATCACACACACTAGTGCACTCTCAATAATCAGTTAGAATCGCAAAATTATCACAAAATTTTCATTCGTAATCGATCGTTTCTTTAGCAAATATGCCGAGATGCAAAAGGAGTCTGAGAATTTTGTTGCTGAAGATTCGAAATAATAACTCGCAAAAAGAAAGGGAAAGATATTTTAACAATCGTAAGTTAAAATCGTAACTACTGCGTTTTTATTTATGAATTTTTTAGTTATTTACGAAAACACACCTTATTACCAATTTCTTTTCTATATTTTTTTTTGAATGTTTTTATGTTTAATATATGGTCTTGATCAATGTTTTTCCTTGCTATGTGAGTTGCTATGTTGTTGTTTAATTGCTAAAATTCAGTTTATGTTGATTTTGGTTTAGTATTCATTTTTATTTACGTTTACTACTTTTTATGTGTTTTTCCTTGCTGCATTTTGTGCTTTTATTTTTATAATTTCTAATTGATCATGTTTATATTGCATTTTGCTTAATAATTTTTATTGCATTTTATGCTCACTATATATATGTTTTATAGTAATTCTTAGGTGATCACATTTATACTGCATTTTGCTTAATAATTTTCACTGCATTTTATGTACACTTCATGTTTTGTAGTAATATGTAGTTGTTTATATTTATAATGCATTTTGCTTAATAATTTTTACTACATTTTATGTACACCGCATGTTTTGTAGTAATATGTAGTTGTTTATATTTATAATGCATTTTGCTTAATAATTTTTACTACATTTTATGTACACTGCATGTTTTGTAATAACGTGTTTTGTCGTAATGTGTAGTTAATCATATTTATACTGCATTTTGCTTAATAACTTTTACTGCATTTTATGTAAACCGCATATTTTGTAATAATGTATAGTTAATCATGTTTATACTACCTTTTGATTAATAACTTTCACTGCATTTTATGTACACTGTATGTTGTATATTTAGATACTGTATAATGGTTATGTTATTTTCTTACTTCATCAAATGTGTTTTTGTAATTTTTGTATTTTATTTCTTTTTACATCAAAATTATTTTTTCATTACCTCTGGAAGGTTGAGAAGCAAGTGAGTACGGATTATTTAATGACCGAAGATATTAAGACGTTATCTATACTAATATATAAATCATTTAATGACTGAAAATATTAAGACGTTATCTATACTAATATATAAAGCATCTTGAGGTTTATAATTAGAAACTTTTAAGAATAAAACTCAACACATCTATAATTAACTTATATAATTCTAGGGAGTATTATTGTAGAATCATTTCTTATTGTAGGAACCGTAGAAATGACCTTTTTGATTTTTACTTTCAACATATGTACACATTTTGCAAAACAAAAAAAATAATGTCAAAATTATTAAAATTTTATCCTCTTTAATATTGGATCGATTTAAAAGAATAAAAAATATATAATACACAAATTAAAATTGTGTATCACAACTTTTATGTGTAATACTATGATACACACTAAATTATTTATAATGTGTATCACATATTTAAAAAAATTTTTATCTCATATTAAAGTACATAAAATATTAATAATTTTGATATAATTTTTTAATCAAAAAAGTTAGTTAATCTTAAGGTTAAAAATGAAAATGTCCGTTCTTACCGTTTCCACCATAAGAAGTGTTCCTATTTGAACATTCCCCTATAATTCCATCTTATAACATTTTTATCAATTTCATATTTTTTACTCTTCATTCATAACTACAATATCCGAATCACTAGCTCTACATACGAAAAAAACTACTGCTATATTGAATCATCATCATGAGTAAGTTGTGACAACCCTAAAATTTTGGTAAATTCCGTACATCATATTACGTGCATATTAGGCTAATTCCCTATCTAATTAATATGAATTTATTTTCATCAAATTAAGTCTAGCACAAAGCCCACGTTTGCATATGAGATGCACACTATTCTAATGTGGAATGCATTCATAATCATTGAGATTTACACAAACAATCGGTAGAGACCGACACCCACGAACGTGTGATCAATTTTCATAAATAACATAAATCTATTCGAATATAAATAGTGGTTATTTATATTATGATAATTATGCTAATATATAAGCATAACAACCTTTGATCAACGATAAACATTCACGAGACCTAAAAGACGTGCAACGACAAGATAGATTACGTAATTAATCGAACGAACTAACGATAAATATTCGAATATTATTAAAACCAATTAGTAATATTCTAATACCATTAATTTACCCTAATTACCACTAAGTCACCTTAATTACATGATTAGCACTTAACTAATCAAGATTAGTGCTTAATGACCTAAATATCTACCCATAAACTAACTAGTTGAAAATCAAAAAGGACCCGTCCCCTCATCACCAAAACCGGCCACCACTAGCCCCCCCCCCCCCCCCCCCCCCCCCCAATGACATTTTTTTTAAACATATGCACCATACCTCCTTCCATGCTCTTACACTCATACCCTTTCTCGTTTTCAGTTCTCTTTAATCACCAACACACAACAACAAGATTACAACTCACTCACTTTCTCCTCTCCCTCTCCTCCAAAGCTACGGCCAAACACCCCCTCCCATTTCTCTCACTTTGATTTTCAAGAACACCACTACAAATCACCCTAAACCACCATAAACCACCACTTTCAAATCACAAATTAAAGATCTTTTAACATATAAACACCTACAAATCATAACACCACTACATTTCCATGGGTAAATAAAGTTAAACACAAGGATTGGAGCTAGGAATCATACACAAAGAAATCAAGTCCTCATCTTGCTCAAATTTCACTCTAAAATCTTTGTAATGAGACTTTTTCTCTAATCTTTAACTTTATATATGTGTTTATGCTAAAAATGTTCACTCATATTAAAATAAGTTATTAAACTAGTTACTTTATCTTTTAAAAACATTAACTTGTAAGTTTAACAAATGAAAAGTCTATAAACAAGTTTAGAGACTTTAAAAATGCAAAATATATGTTCTACACTTTAAACTCTTCATTTATGTGTAATAAACTCTTATTTATGTTAAAATAGTTATTTTAATTTAAATAACAGAATAAACTTGTAATGACATAAACCTTGTGGTTTAAAAGCTAACTAAACACACTTTTGGGTGAAAAATACCAAAGAGGAGACTTAAGGGACTAAATATGTAAAATCTAAATTTTTGAGGACTATAATGTTAAAAACAGTTTATTTAGTGTTTATAATGTTAATCTTAGATTAAAGTATTAAAAACCAAACCCTTGTGGTTAAAAACCAAGAAAACGAAACTATGAGGTTAAAAGTGGAAAAATGAGAACTAGAGGGACTATACATGTAAAAACAGAAACTCTTGGACCTTGGCTGTGAAAATAAGTAACTTAAGTATATTATAGTATAAACCATGATTTGAGACGATATCCATGTGGTTAAACACTAACAAACAAAAGTATTGTGCAAGAAATGAAATAAATGAAACTAGAGGGTCTAAAAGTGTAAAATCTGTAAGTTATGGGCTGAGATGGTAAAATAAGTAAGTAAAATGATATTAAAGTTTAATCTCTAGTTTAGAGTGTTAAAATCAAGACTTGTGTGGTTAAAAATCGACAAACCGAAAGTTTGAGCTAAAAATGAAATAATTGGAAACTTTAGGGACTAATGGTGTAAAATCAGAAAGTTCTTGGACTTAAGACTAAAAACAGTAACTTAAGTGTCCACAAGTGAAAACCCTAAGAAAAGAGGTCGAGAATCTAACTTATACGGTAAAAATCGAAGAAACAGAACGATTTGACCTAAAATAACAAAATAGAAACTACAAGGACTAAAACTGTCACTTAGAAACTTTGAGGGCTGTTAAGGACCCTCTGTAATTCAGGGGAATTTATTATAAAAATATACATTAAGTCATGATTAGTGTATTGACCGAGAAACCGTGAAAATCGAATTATAACAAGTTAAAACGCACGTTAACGATAAAGGTAACAAAATGAGTTATAAAACTTATAACGTTATTAATAATGTATATTATATCTAAGCAACATGATTATATTATAATAACGTACAACGCGCAATTAAAAGTCGATTATATGAAATCGTGAACTTTGAATCAAATACGATCGAGACGACACATATAACGAATCAATAATCAACGTTATGAATATATTATGAATAATAGTATATTATAAGGTTGACATAAAATGTTTGTAGTATTTTGGAAAAAAACTAAATGATCACAACGTGTCGCATACGCCTATGAGGGCACATAAAATCCTAGTTAAGTGAACAACTAGCATAGACGGACTATTAAGTCGTCTACATTTATTAACTCGACCTCATGCGTTTAGGGCGCTAAGAGGCTTATTTGGGCTCATTTACTTAAACTCATTTTGATAGCACGCTCGAACTCAGGTGAGTTCACAGTCCCTATTTTACTGCTTTACTGCTTTTAAACTAGGGGTGGAAAACATATGAACTGCTTTTCATACGATGATTGAAAACTTGTTTACTTATGAACGAATTTCATACTATATTTGGAAACATGACAACGAGTCCTTGTACGAATCTATGTTTACAATTGTAGTGCATAGAAGTCCACTTGCTTACAAACTATAACCATTAGCTAGGTGACTCTAGCCACTGAATATACGGATAGTACTATCGAGATGACATCCCTCCCACTAATTGTTGGTCATGCCAACCCCCGATTTTATGTCACACAACGAGGAGCGTATATTTAACCAGTCCGAGGCAAACAACACAACAGGTCGTGGTTTGGTTATAGGACTAGAGATCGTACTTTAACTTATTAGGCCTAGCTAGCATTTGGGGGATCACCGTCTTTGTTTCAAACTTTAAATAATCATACTTTAGGCCTTCGGTGCCATACTTTGATTTACTGATGGACTTTCCTAAATGATGGTTCATGGTTGAGTCTTAAACCTGTGAATTCACTCAACAATTATGTTGACGTTTTAAATATGTTTTTCAGGGAATTAGCCATGCCGCAAGACCTCATGCATTTTGGGACCATACTTGCCATGATAATTAGGATGCCATCTTTTGAACAATGTATCTTTTGTAAAATAATGTATTTGATAACATTGCTATTTTGACGGCTTGATAAGCCGTAACGTTTATAAAACTATTATTGGCATCTTAATATTATAGACGTTCTGCGATAATCATACGCTCTCGATTATTGTCGATTGATTGAGTCACTCCCTGAGCTTCCGCCTTAATTATTATTATTATTCAAATTTTGGGGGTGTGACATAAGTCATTTGTGAATAACAAACATAATAAAGATACGTCGAGTCACTATCTATAACATTTGTATTTCGTTGCATAGCGCGGGTGCTACGCTAGAATTGCAAAGAATAAGGAATATGGAAAGCAATATGTTTGTGATTTCTTTTTATTTTTTTTATTTTTTATTTATTTAAAAATTATGTGAATAATTTGATCAGTTACGACAATATACGTTAAAACTATTTAAAGGATTAAAACGCCCCTGATGTCAATGACACTTGGTAGAAGCTGGTTGGTCAAATCTCCGTTCTCCCTTCCCCCGTTAAACACCTGCTTCCCTTAACCTTGCTCATATATATATATATATATATATATATATATATATATATATATATATAAAGAAATGAGATCTAATGCAAAAGAGGTTTAGGTACGAAGATAGGAAGAGAATGGACGTAATTATGATGCACCTGACTTATAATTATGATGTACCTGACTTTTAACTATGATGAACCTCCTCATTAACTTCATATCTTCCTAACTAACTTCTCTTTTTCTTTGGAACCACACTCATATTATATATATATATATATATATATATATATATATATAACCAATGACTAAATAGCCTAGTGGTAAGGGCAGCTTATAACTTCCTTGAGGTCATGGGTTCGAAACCTGCCATAGAAGTAGGGGTGTTAATCGGTTTGGTTTACAGTTTTCTCGATTTATTCGGTTCGGGTTGTTTGGTTTTGAAATTTTTTTAGTAAAACCGAAAACCGAATTCAAATTGAAAATCAAACCGAAACCGAATTCGAATTCGGTTCAGTTTCGGTTAAAACCGAAAAACTTAACATTTTTTCAAAAACACCATTGTACATACAAAACTAAGAAATATGCACGATTATACGATACAAATTATATAAATCTAACTATTAATAATTTTTATGTGTTAACCAAATTTGAGTTTATAAAGCATAAAACTGTCAATGTATGTGAATTTTAATGTATAAACAAAACATTTATTTTTCACAAACACATGGTAGCTAAAAAATTTAAGTTTTTTCAAGTTTTCAATCGAATTTGAAAAATCACACACACACACACACACACACACACACACACACACACACACACACATATATATATATATATGTATGTATTAATATATAAATAATAATATATTTATTAAATTGAATTTTTTGAATTCGGTTTTCGATTTAACCGAATTCGAAAAATTCAAAACTGAAAACCGAACCGAAAACCGAATTCGAATTTGGTTTTCGGTTTAACCGAATTCGAAAAATAAAAACCGAAAATCGAGATCAAATTCGGTTTGGTATTCGGATTAAACGGTTATAAACCAAATATTGAACACCCCTAATCAAGAGGGAAATATTTTTTGGGGGGCGGAAGGGGGAAAACGTTATTATTCATCATGAAACATCTTATAACTACCGATCAAAACTTCAACAAAAAAGTATTTTTTACCAATAAATATCAATCAAAATCGATGCTATAAAGAATATATTAACGGGTGAATTTCATTTTTAAGTCATAACATTAGTTGATGAATATTTATTTAATAAATTTTTAACATTCACTGTGATGAATGTTAACTAATATTTATTACGATGAATGTTAAAAATCACATTATTCGAATAATAGTTTTAATTTTAATATTCATCACCATGAATGTTAAGTAACATTTACCGCGATGAATATTAACGGTTTGGGGTATAATATTCATAAATTGATGTTATAACTTTCAGAAAGAATTTATCAAGGAAGTTTAACATTCATAGTATCCATTCTGATTAACATTTACTAAATTTCACTTCGTTTTTTGTGAGATTTATATGGATGAAGGTAATATGCTTCTTGATGAATAATAACACTTTCCCCTTCTCTCAAAAAAAATCACTTACCTCTGGATCAGTCCGCTATATATATATATATATATATATATATATATATGTATATATATATATATGTATATATATATATATATGTATATGTATATGTATAGTATATGTATATGTATATTATAAAAAATAAAAGTGTACATTTTATGGTTAGTACTAAATTGAAAATAACTAATTAGCTAGTACTGAAGTGAGTGTAGAATAGTATAAGATATATTTAATCAAATTGAGGGTATTGTCCCGCACATTTTATGGTTCATGATATTAATATGTATTTTGATCTTCATCGATCAACTCTGGGCAGTTATGATAGTCTTCTTGAAGTCAAGAGATAGGTTTATGTTGGGAATATAGGTATTGTTTTATCATGGAATATAGATATAGTAGTAGATTCTTGCTAGTTTAGAAATGATCAATGGCGAATCTAAGATTGAATATCACTGTGTCCAATTCAATCGATGTGACAAGAATACATGGGTATGACATGTTGCCTTGACGAGTTGGGTAATTGGTCAGGTCGGGTCATGTCTTTATTAAACTATTAAAAGTAGTATAAAAAGTTAATACAATTGTTCGCGACGAAATTTCAAACCATGAAAAGTATCTATGATGGTATTGTTGCTAATACTATCCAACATACTTTTCTCAATATCAGACACTAAACAATCATTCATAAACTCATTATTCATTCTAAATAAAGGATAATTTGTGAATTGTTTAAAACGCACCAAAAGCAAGTAGTATACACAATTAAACATCAAACTATTAGTACATCATCTTCCAACTACCCAGACTTTGAGTTTTATACTTTCATTCAACAAAAAAGGAAATAAGATTTGATAAGGCACCTTCTTTCTATCGAAGATGGGGATTGCAGGGGAGGTTAAAATTTGGGTATTTAGTCACTTGGGCTTTTGTATTATTTAGTGATTCATATTAATGATTATGAGGTCTGTCATATATGAAGTAAATAAATATGAGTAATGTATTATGGGCTTTAATGATTAGTTATTAAAATATAAACTATAACATTGTCCATTTATATTAAGGAAACAATTAACTCAGCTAATATGAGTCAATAATTATTTTTAACATAAGTCCATCATTAATATAATACATGCTCTCTTGAAAATTTGAAAATATAAAGTGGGTGCTTGGACCTATGTTACTAAAGAGTAGATACGCCCATGTTAATTTAATATTTTTAATTTTAATGAAATTATTTTATTTAATATTGTATTTTAAAATATAAAGTAAATAAAAATATATAAAGTAAATAAGTTGTGGGGCTAGAAAGACCGAGTAATGTGCTAGGGTTATCAGTGTTCAGTCAGTTATCAGTCAGTTTTGATAAGCACCGTGATAAAAGAATAGATTATTGGCAATCTAACTTGAGCGTAGCAATTTCTAACTTAAGTGTTTAGTGCAGGTGTATATTCGAGAGAGTAGATGGCTTAAAGTGTGGAAATGTTGATTCTGGAAAGATAGAGGACTTAAAGTGATCAAGACTCAAGTGCAAGGGCTGAAGACTACAAGTAAAAGTCAGAGGGACTAAAATTATCAAGTCTCATACATTCTTTTATCTTCTCCTTTATTTCTTTTTTTAAACTCGATTTCTTTCCTTCTTTTCCTCTTATTTTTAAACTCGAAAACACAATGTAAATCGATCGAGGGTTTCTACTTCTGTAGAAAACATTCATTGCGTTGATGAATGTTTAATTCTTGTTAGTCTCGTGATTGAATTCATATATTCTGATATTTGTGCTTTATATACTTCAAGTAGTAGTAAAAGGTTTAATTACCCTTTTGTGATTATATTATGGTCTTGAGATTAACTTAATAGTATATAGATTTTTTCATGTTGACGTGGTGCCGATTTGACATAAATTGATGTATTAGTTTGTATCAGTGGTTGGGAGTGGTCTTAGAGTCATCTAGTTTACGACTTCTCTTAGAACCTCGATCAATGCCAGACATAAGATATAAGCCTCAATTACGTCCCCATCTTATTCATGTATGGTTTGTGGGTAAAGGTTTGGTTGTTAATGTATGAAAAACTGAAGACTAATGGATGGTCCATTTTCACCTAACACAAAAGGTGACATCTTACCGAATCAATTTGAATTTTCCATATATTGCCATCTACTAGAATCCATAAATGGATCTAACAAGTAAATTAGACTATACTCCGTAAATATGCAAATGAATCTAAACATTTATTTCCTTCACATAAGAAAAAAACATTTTATGTTGGTACTTTTATACAAACTAGACGAATACACTCGAAATGCAACTGACAATATTAACTTTTCGTTTGCAAAGTGAAATTGATCGATTGTTGCGGTATATGGTCCGACTTACAGCTTGTAATTTGGTGTTTTTCTGGGTGTGTTTTGGACTTGTTGTATCTTTGTTTTGTTTGAGGTAATTTAATGTCTATTTCTTTAAAATATATATATATATATATATATATATATATATATATATATATATATATATATATCATTCAAGTTTGCCTGCTACAAACAAACATTGGATGTCTCATAATTTTGGGTTCAACAAACAGATCGTCTTTTCAACATGCGAGTCAATTTACAAGTCTTTTGTTATATTAGACGTAATATATAATTACCCAAACGTATAATAAATAACTAATTTTTTGATAGAACGATAAGACCATTCCCGACAGAAACTGACAGAAACCGACGGGTCACGTCAGTGCCACGTCAGCTTTTTCACAAAATTGACAGAAACTGACAGGCTCCTACCATCAATGCTTTGTCAGTTTATTTTTTTCAGGGACCCACCAACTAATTAATTAAATATTTAAAACACAATAATTAAAATAAAACACATTTCATTAAAATAAAAACAATACAATAAAATAAAAAAAACATTACATTTATTGAAGAAAAAAAACGATTATACTAATTAAGGACTACGAAAATTTGGTGGGAGTTGCGAAATGTATTTGATTAGAGCATTGTCAAGTTGATGATGAAAAAAAAAACGATTACACTAATTAACGACTACGAAATATGTTTTTTTTTTAAAAACGGCTATATAACTGTTGGAATTTTTTTAATTTTATTTATTTTTTATTCTCAATGGCACAATTTAAAAGAAAAACCTAAATCGTGCGGCGATGAAAAAACCGACGGACCGAAATGACAAGCCAGTACAATCGGTGTTGGTTCCTGAAACGCCCTAAAAAAATTTTTTTTTTATATCATACGCGATCCAGGTAGATATACATGATCGCGTACATTGACACAAGCTGAGAGTACGCGATCATACCAAAGGTACGCAATCGCGTACTCAGTTCTTGAGGGGTTTCTGTTCGAGTTTTAGTACAAGGTACGCGATCCCGGTAAGGGTACGCGATCGCGTACCAACAACGTAAAGGTTTCTGTTTCCATTTCTTCATTAGGTACGCGATCGCGTGACCCATACGCGATCGCATACTGAGACCTGTATATTGAAAAATCTGCACAACTCAAGTTTTTAATTCAATTTCGTACGCGCATAATTTTTTTTATTTATTTAGAATCAAAATACGAAACTTCGCAGACACCTTAAATATAATGCAAAAAGGGTTTCCCAATTTGCACTTTTTCAAAATTCACACAAATGATGATTTCGGACTTAAATCCGAGAATGCCCCTTTTTGGCACTTTAGAAACTAAAGTTGCAGCATTTTAACTACATCAACTCAAACACCATTCCAACAAGTTTATATTCATATCTTGATGCAATGATCCACATTAATACTACTCAAAGCATCATTTCGACTCATGTTAACAAAAACGACTCATTTGCGACCCATTTAGACCCTGACCCAAAATCATACCTTTCATACTTAATCAAACTCGGTATACACTACCCAAAAACAAAGTATGTATTGTCATCACATCGTTTAGTTGAACTTTCAACAAGATTCAATCGGGCGATTTACACAACGTGGCGATCAAAATGATAATTCAAAAGAGAAGTAACTTGTCAAACCTATATATATAGCAAGTTTTGATCCACGCTAGTCCCTTGCGATTGCCTTGCTTTCCCTATGCCCACTTAAGTCTTTTGACCCGCTTGCACCTATAACATTAAACACTTTAAGGGGTAAGCAATAAGCTTAGTGAGGGTATGAGCAATTAACCAAGTACTGCACTAAACAAAATTACAACCAATGGTTATCAACAATGAGCATAAAAATTAAGCAACAACTATGAAGCAACTCGTAGAGATTAATTGCACTATGTGGATCCACAGTCAATAATCACTTAGCACCACACCCCGTCGGTATACATGCCAAAACAACATAATGTGCTATGCACATATTCAACAATAACACTATGATAACAAAGTTAGCTAATCTCTACATATTTGCTCATTTCACATACTTTATCAACAAGTATCAACAATTAGAAACAAGATAAAATACAAGCAATTCCCCACTTGATTATGTAAACCTCTTGCTCAGAAGCAATCCGGAATTACACAATCATTACCCAATTAATCCCCATATACTCATCTTTGAAATTTAAACAAAGTTAGCAATTCAACGACCACGCGAATTCGTCAAGCTTTTAATACCTAGCAATATCATATAACAATATACAACATGTTTAGCATTCAACCATCACTAAACTCAATTATCTATCAAAATTAACTCACCTTCTCTCCTAGTTGACCATTTTGACTTTTAAAGTCAAACTAATCAACTTTTCATCACTACTAGATATGACTCTTCTAAGGCTTATTTACTTCTAACTCTTCTTAATTATGACTAAATTATCATAATAACCTTACTATAACACTTTCCAACTACAATTTGGGTTAGTTATTGAAACTTTACAAGAATTTAACCAAATCCCCTTAAACCACCATGAACACTAATTCAAGGTTTTTCACTTCTAGTTTAGAATCATGATAATCGCAATCATTATGAACTTAATTAGCATAAATTAGATGTATTTCAACCCTAATTTCATTTACAATTCACTAAACACTCAAACCCCCATCGAAACCATTTCTAGGTTAAAAGAATTAAGGGAGAACACTTACCAATTTATTAGGAATAACTCTTAAAGCTAGAATTTGATCTCTCTCGGTTTAATTTAACAAGTTTGCTTGAATTTCCTTCCTCCCTTTCTCTCCCGTTCTTTCTCTCTTCCTCTAGAATTTTCCCAGGAACCAAAAATGAAATGTATGTATGTATATCGATGCATAGTATATATGTATATGTTTTATTTAATTTAAATGATATTTATACTATTAGCCCCTCAACTCTTATTATTTAGATAGTTTAAATATTACTTAGTTAATAATTTCATATACAACTTATACAATATTTTATAATATGATTACTTTATGCTCATTATAATAATACCTCGATTTTGGGGGTGTTACAGTTTCGTCGGTTAAATTACAGTTCCGTCGGTTTTAACCGACGGAAAGTGACTGTGGCCGATGGGAGCGATATGAGGAAGAAATTATATTTTTTTTCAATTAAATCATGATCGATGACAATAATAGTTAACCGTGGAGCTTTTGTATCGATATTTAATATTCGACCCATTTGATACACTTGATTTGTTAAGAAACCGATAGTATGTTTAATTAATCACGTAACACTGATCGATCGAATGTAACTAATTCATGAATTCTTTTGCAATTTTAGTTTTGATAAACCAGATTATATTAATGAAACCCAAATCAAATGTTCATGTGAGAAAACACAACTATATTTCGAGTAAAGAATAATGAATTTTTAGTTTAAAAACTAAAGATATTAACATCAACATTATTATCATTTGATCGATTAAAACATCACACCACATGAACAATCTGTTTAATTTACGTTAAAAAAAATTATTTGAACAAAGGTATATAGCAAAGCCTATCAAAGATTACCACCAATAAAATATCACTACCCATTACAGACGGACTCAGAAAATTTAGTTACCGATAGATTATAATAAATAGAACAATTAAGGGTTTGAAAATTAGCATATCCTTGGCAACAAATTCAAAAGCAAGCAGTTGTTTATAATTTATATGTCTACAAGTCCTAAACAGCGACCCCCAGTTGCCCATCCATGCTAATCTAGTAACTAAACATAGTTCCAACTTTGAAGACTAAAGAAAAAACATTTAAATAAACAACTTGAGAGACGTCCACCCCCATTGGGGTCTAGGGTCTTACTCCCTCCGTCCAGGTTCCAAACTAATTGTTCGGACGTTTTAAAATTTTTCTTTTTTAATTTTAACCTTAAATATTTTTATTTGTATTATATAATATTTGATAAAAATTATATCAATGAAAATACATATAAAACTCAATCCATTCATATATTTTGCATCAAGTATTATATAATACAAACAAAAATATTTAAGGTCAAAGTTGAAAAAGAAAGACTTCAAAAAGTCAAAACATGACAATTAGTTTGGGACGGAGGGAGTAATATTTAATGGTATGTATCAATTCTTTAAAAGTACGGTTAAATCTTTGTTACCGATTTAATTATTAAATTTTGAACAATAAGGTTAGGTATTTTGTGTTTATATTTTTACTAGTATCATATATGCAAATATCGTTTGTAATAACCTCTTTTTTTATATCCGTTTCTACTACAAATTTTCATGATTGTAATTTTGAGACCACCATAAAGTTTGATATGCATATTATTTATATATATACATTGTACGAACACTTCATATGTAATCATGTTTATATATAGCTGGAAAAATCATACAAGTAAAAGATCAAAAGAACCAACATGGTAGATTGAGTGACCAGTCAAAAAGCAAATGGGATGTGAAAACAAAAGCATACAAAAGAAAAAGAGAACATAATCATAGGCGTGCGTCATAGTAGTTAAATGATCTATAGAACTACTCAGGTAGACTTAAAGCAGGCATAAAAATGTAGACTTAAAAGCATGCATAAAAATGTGAGATTGATATGTGTCAAGTTCAACTAATAAAATCAAAAAAGAGAAACACGATCAACCAATGAATGCATTATGAATATTTTTAGGTCCATCTAAATAAGCCTATATAGCATTAGTCTTCACAATCATTCGGTAATGTTTACAAAATTGTAATATATTTATGTCTTTTTTTCTGCAAAAAAGTTACATTTAAGGTATGTTTGATAACAACTAGTTTGAGCTGGAGCTGAAGCTACTTAAAAAGCTTCACTAAAAAGAGATTCTAGGAGATTCTCGTATATTCTTTTCAATAATCTCTTCTATATTTTTGTTGCCAAACAAGAATGAAGGATTGAGATAGTTAAAAACTAAAAGTTCAATTTACTATAATCCCCTATAATCTTTGTGCCAAACACACTCATATTTCAACTTCACAAACTACATTGTAATTTTAAGTTTTCACTAACAATAAGTTAGTTTTGGTTGCATTTTATTGATAATGACATAGTCCATTGTAAGATTGAAAAAAGTTTGTAAAATACATAACTAATTGACCAAATATGTTAAATGAGATGAAGTTTGCATAAAATCCACCTGATATATTTGACATCTAATCCTTTAACTGCATTTGTAACTATATATTTAATCCTTTAATTAACTATTTTCTAGTATTCAAGTTTGACAAAATGTGTGGGTAGCGGTAATTTAACCCGCATATTGTTATTATACCTAACAAGCATATTTGATCTGCGCGTTGCAACGGTAATTTTCTAAAAAGAATAGACTTTAATATTAAATAAAATCTTTAAGAGTTACAATATATAATAAATTGTGAATCATAACTTACCTTAATAGTAACATATAGTTTTTCTTCTAACAATTTAAGAAATAATTAAATTAAATTAAATAGTACATTTTTCTTCAACTTATACATCATATTTTAATATGTTTGTTTTTCATTGTTTAGTAATATTTTTTTCTTTACGTAAAGTTTATAACATAAACAAAAAAGGATATAATATTTAAGGTGAGATTTGATTTCACTTAATAACAACATATCTTTAATTTGTAAATAATTGATAAAATAATAATGACACTTATAATCTTAAGAAAAACCTACCGATATTATGTTTATATTTCTCTTTTACACCGAATGAAGTATTTAAAATGCTAAAACAACACATGTATTAATAAGGTGTTTAAAACTTTATATAAGATAAATGTATATGAATTTTCAAGAATATATATTTTTATAACAATAACTAAAATATATATCAACCTACAATACCTAACTTTGAATACATAGTTAATTGAAATGATCTTTTTCAATATATATGAATTTTATTTATAGTTAAACACACTTAAAAAAAGAAAGAAAGAAAAAAACTCTACTATTTATTTGTACAAATAGTGATTTAGTTTTGGTAAATGCAGGAGGTGACACAGGAGGTGACGATGTATAGTTCACAATGCCTCATATGCAAAATCGTGGTGTACACATAAAAAAATGACATGCAATACACTACCCCTTTGATTACTACTCCGTAGTAGTCTAGTACGCTTTTTTACCCATTAACGGATTTTAACCCAATAAAATAATTGATAATTTCAAGTTAAAATGTACAAATACTCGTTAGTGTTCTTGAGTCTAAAATTATATGATAAATAACATAAAAGAAAAAGAACTAAAATTATATGATAAATAACATAAAAGAAAAAGAAGTGAACAATAGTAAATACAAACCAAGAAACATTAGTGAGTTAAAATTAGCGATAGTGTTATTAAGTTTGAGGGAGAAAAAAAGAACGAATGAAAGTGATACATTCTCATACTACTCCTAACAGTGAACACAAACTGACGTGTCAGTTTGTGCCAAATCAACTTTACATCAGCACTTTTCAAAACTGACACTACACCGTCAACAGTAATATTACTTCAGTTTTTTATGGACCCCACACATTATTTACTTTAATTATTTAAACAACAAAATTAAACAAAATACTTTCATTAAAATTAAAAACATTACATTAATTCAAAATAAAACATTACAATACCTAAAAAGAAAAGTACATTTATTGAAAATAAAATACGACTAATTAAGTGTTTGACAGAAATTTGGTGGGAGGGTCGCAATGTGTTGGATAAGAGCTTCGTGAAGTTGATGATGCGCTTCATGGTGACGTAATTCCTTGTTCATATGGATTTGTGTTGCAACCCTTTCTTGCCACGAGAGTTGGGGCATATTTTTCAGGATCGCCGTATACTCTTCCTCAAGTCGACACACGCCAATTGTCCACGGTTATCATGTTGTGTAAAATCACACAACATTACATGATTCGATGTTTTTTGTTGACGCTATATTGTCTAGCAGGGGTTTTGATGATTGCCCAACGGCCTTGAAGCACTCCGAAAGGTCGTTGCACATCTTTTCTAGCAGATTCTTGGTATCTCTTGAACCTCATCTCGCTTTCTATTATCAGATGCTTAAACGTCTTCACAAGCGTCACCCATTCTGGATAAATTCTGTCAGCGAGATAATACCCTTTTAATGAATTGAGTCCCTGAAATACTGTACACTACTTCTGGAGCTCTAAGTCTTTGGATAAATCGGAGTCATTAAGGAAGTTGAGGTCGTTGCTCGATCCTGCGGGGACAAAGTAAGTGTGCCAAATCCATAGGTCGTGAGAGGCAACTGCTTCGAGCATGATTGTTGTATGGCCACGATCACCTCGGGTGTACTGACCTTGTCATGCAACTGGTAATTTTCCAAGGCCAGTGTATACAATCGATACTTCCAAGCATACTCGGAAAACCATGCACTCTGCATGACGTTGATGTAACCGTTGCACATATTGGAGTGTTGGTCTTCTTAAGTACTCGGTCGAAAATAGATGAAAAATACACTTACAAAAGTTGTTCAAACAATCGTATGATGTTTGTTGACCCATATGTAAATATTCATCAAACGCGTCTGGTGCACAACCGTATGCCATCTGGCGTATGGCGAAAGTTATCTTTTGGTAAAAATTAAAATCAAATCTTCCGATTGCGTCCTGACTTTGATGAAAATAAGCAAAGTAGTCTGGTAATGGAGTATGAGAGTACAACAATATATCTTGACATATACACCTTCTTGATTTCTAGGTAAATATCGTCTTAGTGCTCGAGGTATACGGATTGATGGTTCCCATCATCGTCTGAATCTGTGTCTTCCGCGTCAAGCTTATTGAGCCTAGTGATCGGATCAAAAATTTGAGTGACGACGTAAAAATCTTCCTTATCGGAATC
Source organism: Gnaphalium uliginosum (assembly GCA_963930675.1). Lineage (NCBI taxonomy): Eukaryota > Viridiplantae > Streptophyta > Magnoliopsida > Asterales > Asteraceae > Gnaphalium > Gnaphalium uliginosum. The sequence goes on from OZ005681.1 coordinate 27,140,956, forward strand.
GAACGACATTTGAGTGTATTAGTAAAAGTGTTGAAAATATATGAAAATTGTAGAAAGAAGATGAAACTTGTGTGGGAAAAAAATTCGATAAGTTGTAGTTGGCTGTAGTGAAAAAAGATGTGTGGGAAAGGGGTTTATTTCTACTGTAAAAAGGTAACCTTTTTGAGTTTGGAAAAAAAAAATTTAACAGTTGAGGTGCTAACGGATATTTTTTAAACTTTTTTTATTTTTTTGATTTTTTTAAGTTCTAAAAACTAATAAAAGAAAAAAAAAGCTCGTGGGGCCCACCCCTATTCCGTCCGTTGACGTCGAAAAATGGAAGAAAAAAACTGACGTGGGGAACCGACGATGATGTGCTAACGGTGTCGCTTCCGTCAGTCAAAATTGCCGCCACGGACTGACGTCCGTTGGCACTCGTCTAATAATCACAAATTGGAAGGAAGATGTTACATAGTTTTGTATTTTTGTTTTCTAAACGTGCTCATCATCCCTATGAAATTGAAATTTCAAAAACTACAGATAATCAGATAACTTGTAGAAAAAAAAACCCTAAGCTTTAACGGACCCTACCGACCGATCTCTCGTGCATTGAATTTTATTACTCCTACAATTGAAATCAACCATCTTGCCTCTCAATCTTATTTCCTTCCGTGATCCATTAAATCGATGATTTGCTCAAACAAATAACAATCAAATTTACAACCATCAAAGTGCAAAGAGCTCTAATTAAACGTGTTCAAGTCGAGATCAACTTCAAGTAGTATTATAACTTATGTAAGCACAAATACTAACTTTTCATTTTTCTTAAAATCATATACAACTAAAATAAGTTCTATTGTAACATCAAGTTACAAGTCACTCCATGATACTTATTGTGGCTTGCCACTTTAATCAAAATGCGAATACATATATATTTTTAGCCTAATTACTATAATTTAATTTAACATGAAAATGAATATTTATTTGAAATAATCTAAAATAGAAATATGAACTAGTTAACTTAGACGAAGAATGGAGTACGAGTATTAAACAATACAAAAATATATAAAGATGAAAATCAAGAATCTTTTTTTGCATTCTTTAAGAAGGACAAAAAAGATAAAGTGATGGTGTATAGTTTTGTTTTCCACAAGATTTAGAAACTTTAAAAGCAAATCATATTCTTACTTAAAATATCCTCCCAATATATTCTTCTTTCCCTCCTTTTCTTTCAAAAACCAACACCATAACTTTACACACCATTTTTCTATTCACTCTTCATGACTTTACAACCATAAACCCAGCTACTCACCTCTCATTAATCTCTTCATTCTTACAATTAATTCATGATCCCATTTACTCACTTCATGTTATTAACTTCTTATAGTATTCATCTTCAGTTACCATTTTGATACACTCATTATTAATGGGTTATCTTTCATGTAACGTAGAATCCGCCATTTCCACTTGCGATTCGTACAATTTGTCGAAAAAGAAACCGAAACAGTTTAAAATCAAGAATTTTGATTACGCGGATCTCGAAACCGCAACCGCGTGTTTCTCGCAATCCAATTTCCTTGGAAAAGGAAGTCATGGTTCGGTGTACAGAGCGGTGTTTGACGGCGGTAATCTGATTGCCGCTGTTAAACGACACCGCTCTAATAGTGTTGTAAATCAATCACATTGTGCCACGACTATTAGTTCTCCTGCGGATAATGAGATTGAGACGCTATCTCAAATACGGAGCCCTAGATTAGTCAACTTGCTTGGGTTCGGGTCGGATCCTGTAGATGGAAGGAAATTAATAGTAGTTGAATACATGCCTAACGGTTCGTTATATGATCTGTTACATAAGAGTGACACTAAACCGCCCGGTTTAGCAAAACGAGTTAGGATAGCGGTTCAGGTAGCAAAAGCAGTTCATCATTTACATACATCAAGTCCACCGGTTATTCACCGTGATATAAAATCATCGAACGTATTGTTTGACGGAAAATGGAACGCACGATTAGGCGATTTCGGTTTAGCATTAAGAGGACACGTGGAAGACGTTAAAGTCCAGTGTACGCCGCCCGCCGGAACGTTAGGTTATCTCGATCCGTGCTATCTTGCACCCGGAGATTTAACGGCAAAAAGCGATGTTTTCAGTTTTGGAATTTTGTTGCTGGAGTTAATTTCCGGAAGGAATGCGATTGATTTGAGGTACAGTCCGCCGTCCGTCGTGGATTGGGCTTCGCCGTTGATAAAATCCGGCGATTACGGCGAGATATTTGATCGAAATATTGAGATCTTGTCAGATGAATCCGTTGTACGGCAGCTGGCCGTGTTGGCGGCGAGATGTGTAAAATCAACGGCGGCGAAACGGCCGGAGATGGCGGAGGTTGTAGAGTGTCTAATTGCCGCGCGTAAGCGAATATCGTGGCTGCGCGTGAGAATCGCGTCGCCGTCTCTAACGCCGAAGGTGATTAAATATGAGCCGTTGATCGAAGTCAACGAGACAGTCAAACCTTGTAGGGGTTCGAGTAGAAGAAACAGGAAAGTATCCGGTGCAACAAGTGTGACAATAAAGAATGATGGTGGTGAAATCCGTAGTGGACACGTGGCGAGATCTAAATCGATAGGGTCCGGTTTGGATGTTAAGAGTGGACCGTTGGATGGAAAGAGAACAGGAGGGATGGGATTGTGTGTGATGAGGTCTATGGAAAGGATGAATAGGTCAAAGTCAACAGGGGAGTTACAAAGAAATGGTGGGATTGTGTTGCAGATGATTAGGAATCCAAATGTTAGAGAATTGGAATCATCGAAATTATTAGTGAAATTTAGTTGATATTTGTAATGTAAATTGTTTGTTTTATATTTTACACGGTGGTTTGTTGTTATTATACTTATTTAAGGTCTTTGTCACTTAATTTATTACAAAAAATATTTTGGGGTTAACGAAATAATAAACAAGCTTGAAAGTGCGTAGTTTCAAGATGTTTGACAAAATTTACTCAAATAATGGCTTCTTTAATTGGTTCCGAGATATTCACGTGACCATATCTGACCATCTTCAAGATTTTTGACAAAATTTACTCAAATAATGGCTTCTTTAAGTGGTTTCGGATATTTACGTGAGCGTTTCGATCTAATTTGTTACCACCTCAAAATATGTAAGGTCAATGAGATTCGAACCTGAGACCTTTTGTGATGATATTAAGATCACGTTCAACAATGAACACAAACTGACGCGTCAATTTTTGGTCCTGAATACGCAGGACCTTTGGGAATTTATGCCAAATGAGCACCAACAGTAATGTCACTTCAGTTTTTTCTGGACTTCACACACTATTTACTTTAATTATTTAAACAAAATTAAATAAAACATTTTCATTAAAATTAAACATTACATTAATTAAAAATAAAAAATCACAATAATTAAAAAGAAAAGTGTATTTATTGAAAATAAAATACAACTAATTAAGGCTTTGCGCAAGCTTCGCGAGGTTGATAATGCACCTCACGGTCGCATGATTCCTTATCCATACGCATTTGTGTTGCAACCCTTTCTTGCCACGAGTGTTGGGGCATATTTTTCGGGTTCGCCGTATACTCTTCCTCAAGTCGACACATGTTTTGTCCATTGTCCTTGATTATCATGTTGTGTAAAATCACACAACAATACATGATTCGACGTATTTTGTTGACGCTATATTGTCTAGCAGGGGTTTTGATGATTGTCCAACGATCTTGAAGCACTCCGAAAGCTCGTTCCACATCTTTTCTGGCAGATTCTTGGTATCTCTTGAACCTCATCTCGTTTTCCGTTATCGGATGCTTAAACGTCTTCATAAGCGTCGCCCATTCTGGATAAATTCCATCAGCGAGATAATATCCTTTATTGAATTGAGTCCCTGAAATATGGTACACTACTTCTGGAGCTCTATCTTGTAGTAAGTCTTTAAATAAATCGGATTCATTAAGGACGTTGACGTCGTTGCTCGATCCCGCAGGGCCAAAGTAAGCGTGCAAAATCCATAAGTCGTGAGAGTAAACCGTTTCGAGCATGATTGTTGGATGGCCATGATCACCCCGGGTGTATTGACCTTGCCATGCCACTGAAATTTTTTCCAAAGCCATTGCATACAATCGATACTTTCGAGCATATCTGGGAAACCATGCAACTCCGCATGACGTCGATGTAACCGTTACACATCTTGGAGTGTTGGTCTTCTTAAGTACTCGATCGAAAATAGATGAAAAATACACTTACAAAAGTTGTCCAAACAATCGTACGATGTTTGTTGACCCATATGTAAATATTTATCAAACGCGTCCAATGCACAACCGTATGCCATTTAGCGTATGACGGAAGTGACCTTTTGGTAAACAAAAAAACCAAATGTTCCGGTCGCGTCCTGACTTTGATGAAAATAAGCAAAGTAGTCTGGTAATGGAAGATGAGAGTACGACAATATACCTTGACATATACGGATAAACAAGGTCGGCTCATCCGAAACGTCGATGAAAGTAATCTGGAACAAACGTAGTCTTGAAACAAACGTTGACCGGCACCTTCTCGATCTCTAGGTAAATATCGTTTTGGTGCTCGAGGTATACGGATTGATGGTTCGGCATCATCGTCCAATCCGTATCTTCCGTGTCAAGCTTATTGAGTCTAGCAATCGGATCGAAAATTTGAGTGACGACATAAAAATCTTCCTTATAGGAATCGGACGACATTTGAATGTAGTACTAAAAGTGTTGATAAGTAGATAAGTTGTAGAAAGAAGATGAAACTTGTTTGGGAAATAAAGTAGATAAGTAGTAGTTGGTTGTAGTGAAAAAGGATGTGTAGGAAAAATGTTTATTTATAGTGTAAAAAGGTAAGGGTGTATTTAGTTGTAGAAAAGTAGGTAATTTTCCTAGAAATTTTTTTTCTAAAAAAATTGGAAAGTTGAAAAACATATTCAAATTGGTATTTTCTAAAAAAAATTTCCAAGAAAATGAAAAACACATTTTTTTAAGTTATAATAATAAGTTGGAAAACAAGATTTCCCATTTCTTCACATTTTTCCTTTATAACTCTTTTCCCACATTTCTAAAATTTTTCAAGCTCTCCTAATTTTATCTAATTTCAACATCAATTTTCCAAGATGAAAAATGTAACACATTTGAACATGTTTTCCATTTTTTCAATACTTTTTTAGAGAACAAAATATTTTTCATTTTCTAGAAAATTTGGAAAATTTTTCACAACTAAACACACCCTAAATTTTTTGAGTTTGAAAAGAAAAATAATTTTTAACCGTTGGGGTGCCAACGGATAATTTTTAATTTTATTTTTTTTAGTTTTTAAAATTTTAAAAACTAATAAAACAAAAAAAAAGGAAAAAAAAGTTCGTGGGTCCCACCCTTTCTTCCGTCCGTTCCCTTTAAAGTGACGCAAACGCCGGCTACTGACGGGGCCATGCCAACGACGTCAGTCTCGTCGGCTAAAACCGACGCCACGGACCAACGTCCGTTGGCGCCGGTCTAATGAGCGGCATGGTGTAACAGGGAAGTAATAGCTTGATCTTTTAAGGAGTGTTAACATCTTGTTTTTTCATCAGCCCATAAGAATACATGTGCAGATTCTTTTGGTTTTCAAGCTTTACTGGTTCATGGATCTCCAACATTATTCAATGGGACTGCTTTACACATCAACATGCTTATAATGATGTGTGAAAGAATGTGCAATGATGGGATCTATATTGATTTAGTTTGGAATAAAATAATTCCGATTTTATCATTTCTTTTGTTGTCTAATAGGTAGTCTTAAAAAGTTGAGTAATTAGACTTGTTCATCAAGTTCAATCAAAATTGCTCTCTTTTGTATCTTTCTTTTCGCGCTAGCTTCTGGCTCGATGTTAAATGAAATCATCCTTCGTTAAAGTGGCTTATTGAAATGGATCTTAAATAAGTTAATTAGCTTTAATCATATTGTTGTTTTTACTGCATTTTGTATATATATTTTGTACATATTTTTTTTTGTTTTGTACTGCATTCTGTATTATATATATTATCATTTTTGTACTGTATTTTGTATAAAATTATACGGCATATTATAATTTTTACTGCATTTTGTATATATATTTTTAGTTCTTATTATTTGTTATGTACTGTATTTTGTATTAAATTATTATCCCTTTGTATAGCATTTTTTTTGACGGCGTATATACAAGTATATACAAGATGCAATAAAAAAAACAATAATATAGAAGATGCAATAAAAAAGGCTAACAATTATAATTCCTCTATTGTATGATATGAACTCTTCTAATAGAGTTTTTAGAATGTCTAATTCATATTACTTAGAATTTTTAGTAATTCAATCGAACAAATTAATAGTCTAGTAACTTAGTTGAACATTTTTATAAAGTAGAGTAACATATTTGTCTATTAACCCTTTAAGGTTTATCAAAACAAAAAATTTCGGATCAGAGGAGCAGGGGCGTTAGAGGAGAAAGGAAGGACAAATAATCGCAACCCTTAATTTTTTTGACCTACGCTCTATATTTACTGCATCATAATTACACTGCATCATAATCACACTGCATGTTACCTTTAAAATTTTAACTGCATCATAAAGTTTGACTGCATCTTATCCTCAATTTCAATACTAATTACAAAAATGTCACCCACTCCTGACTATTGATCTAATCCTGACTATTGATCTAAGTTAAAGAGATAATCTAATAGTTCGTATTAAACTTTCCATCATTCTCATCATATAGAGCCTTAATTTAAATCTATCTTATGCACTTTGAGCATAACCGATATCTATGCTTGATAAATAAGCTATATATCTTCTATCATTGTGTGTAGGATGGGCCACGGCCTACCCCATATGAGATTTTATTAGTGCAAACTGCAAAAAAGAAAATGAAAACTAATCTTTCTTTTTGCATTTCGAGATTTCGACTAATATTTTTTTTCAAAAGAAATCATTAATTTGAAACAACATATTAAGGAATATATGTCCAATTTATGCATATCAATGTTTTCAAATAACTACATTTAAACATTGAAAAATAGCATCTAGTCTTAGATTATAAGCTTTTCGTACATTAAAGTTTAATAGTTAGCTTCACGTTACCATTCATAATTGATAAAATATATATTTTAATATACTTTTTTAAATTAGTTATCTTTTTCAAACACAAGAAATTAGTTAATATCCCAAAATACAACAAAATAAATTAGTTATTTAATTGTGAGCAATTTACCCAATTTGAATATTGTTGTTTGGCCCACTCCAAAAAAGTCCACCTAAGTTGCCCATCTAAATTGCGACACTCTGATGTTAGAAAAATTCAAATATGTATGTTTTCTTTCAGAAAGGCACTCACCCCTATCTCGAATATATTTTTGTAATAGTCTCCAATCCTAAGACTTAAACCCACAATTTTAATGTTGATAGGCTTTCCTCATTCAAATATGTATCTAAACTATTCATTATGTGACGCTAGGGTTGACTTTAAAATAGTCTACGACTTCGGCGCTCATGAATTACCAAATCCTTTACGTTGATGCATTCATGAAAAGACGTATCATTGACCAACCTTTTTTAAAATTTAACACATCCGATTGGTGATATGGTTAGTTGTTAACGTTTACCCATATAATAAGTCTCCTGTTTACAATGTCAAACCGGCTGTCAGGCCGTCCATTATATTTTTGAAACCCTGTGCAAATCGTCATAAATGAGACTCTATAATATAAAAGTTGCGACGAAAGCTATAAACTTATCAGTGCTATGCATCTAAAGTTCAATAATATACTTTTCCTAATTAATGTTACAACTAATAGTTCGATTTAAGAACTAATATAGTAGACCTTGTTTTATTGTTTACTTAATTTTGAGGCCTTAAATATCCGAACACCCTATAAATTTGAAAATTTTTGTCGAATATTAACAACTACTACTAGTACCGAACCTAATCTGGAGGCCCTAAATATTTGAAGGCAATGTGTGCCCGAACCACTTGCACTTCCTATTGTGAGGTGATAGGTCGTGCATTCGGGCTTGATAGATTAATCATCCGAGGTTTTCTAATAATTAAATACTCTTTGCTAATATGATTACTTATGTGATTACTGTTAGTATTATTTATTTATTTTTGCAAAACCTAATCACCGTTTGTAAAATGCAAGAGGAGTTGTTTTGATATTTTCAAATTATAGTTTGCTTGAGGACAATCAAAGTTCAAGTGTGGGAGAATTTTATATTGCTTATTTTATACATATTTTTAGTGGCAATATCATTCTCGATTGTACATCATCTAAGTTGATTTCTTGGACTTTCGATACTTATTTAGTTTGAATTTGATTTAAGGTGTTGATGTCAATGATTCATGAAGAAAAGATGAAAAGATGGATGATTTTGAAGATTTAGCGCGGCTTCACCGTTTTGGTCGTATCTTCCTCATACATACTCGGATTTAGTTGATTCAAAAGCCCAAACAAGCAGAACTCAGAGGGCTACAAGTTACAAAACCTGAAAAGCTGGATAAGGAGGAGTACCAAGCGGGTACAACCCCATACCCGACGGGTACCACATGCTCAGACGGGTAACCAATGAAGAAAACGAGGCAGAAGCTGAGGCCTTGATGTCTACATGCCGGGTACACCTCTGTACATGCCAGGTACTGACACCTGAAGGGAAAAATCATTAAAACACCACTTTTAATCCTAATTTTGATTATGCTTTATTCACAAACGACTTTGGGCGATTTTGAGTGACTTTTGGAGAAATTCTAGACTACCAAACACCATCTTCATCATTATTATTGAAGCAAGAGTTGATCATCAAACATCCAACAATATTAGTTTTCTTCGGTTAATTCTTGTTCTAAACCAACTATGAACTCTTCTTTGATTATTATTACTTGTTTGTTTGTGTCCATGATCATGGGCTAATTTCTTAATGGTCCAGGCTAATAACTCTAGATGTTGGACATAATCATTTGATTGATTATTATTCGTATGATAAATTGATGCTTAATCATTGAACGATTTGTATTGAGGTTTGTTTAATTCAATTAATTGATGTTGCGTTTGTTTCAATAAGTGAGAACTTTTGCATTTTATGTAACGTTTACTTGATTCATTATCTAGTGCTTTTGATTGGAGACAATAAAAGAGTTAAATTGGATTAAACTAATTGAAGTATAGGTGGATCATAATAAGAGAGATTTTTACGAGAGTAATATCACATGATTAAGTCATCACTTTAATTGAATTAACTAGTTATTATTGGGAGGTCTAAGGTGTCAAGGAGACTTGCACTTTGTAATCTTAGTTAAGTATTTGTATTGTGAAAACAAGTAAATCAACTAGTTGAGTCACATACATTAATTATCGATCTAGTTCTTAACCAAAATGTCCAACACTAGAGGTAAAAGGTCTAGATGAACATGCTTCTCTAATCTGAGATAAATCTATCTTTATTTGCTTTATTTTACTTTAATCTTTATTTTTAAAATAAAACTATTTGACTGTCTTTCATTAAAAGGCAAAACCCCCCGTTTTTACTTGTTTTTTATCTAGTTAATTATAAAACGAAAACAACTTGAAAATATGTTCCTGTGGACGATAACCTGGAACTTATCTTTGCTATACTACTACTCGATTAGGTACACTTGCCTATTTGTGTAATAATTCATACTTTGATACTTTTCTTACTTATTATAACTCGGTTTTTTAAACATCAAACACCCTCATACACTTGAAAAATATTGGTCTGCATATTTCTCCAAGGATTAAGCTTATTACCACCCTCAATTGAGTCTCATCTCGAATCGGGTTCGCACACTAGCCGGAGTGTAATAGCTTAATCACCCACAAATCACCCTTTGATTGCACTCAAGATGAAATACTCTTGATCAGTTACTGATGAACTTGCATACCTTCATTCAGAAATTATTATGCCAATCATACATAGAGATGTTAAGTCTACCAGATGTTAAGTCTACCAACATATTACTAGATGATAAGTACACTGCAAATTTTTCAGATTTTGGTGCATCAAGGTTAGTCCCATTAGATCATGGCCAAGTAACTACTCTTATTCAAGGCACACTAGGGTATTTGGATCCAGAATACTTCAACACAAGCCAACTAACCGAGAAGAGCTAGAGGGCTTGAGGAAAGTCACAACTTATCCTTGGATTAAGCAGCGAACACTTCCAGAAACAAGAAGCTTAAGTGTAAAAGTTGAGGAATCTGATCTTTATGATGTCCCGCTAGTTTCCTATAATCCTAATTAGCACGAGTCTTATTTAAGTAGCATGGACATGACTTTTGAATTAAACAAACCACATTGAACTTTAACGCCCTTCTTATTCCCACAGTTAAACAACCCAACTTTGTTACTTAGACACTTGGTTCTTCTATAGATGATTAGATGATCTCGAGTATAACATTGTTGAAACAATTCAACCTCTCATAAGTAATTCATGTGTGTTTTTAATCAACAAGTATAGTGCTTCAGTCGATTCAAAACCTTTACTAATCTTCCATTGTATAACTTAGGTGAGATGCGGGTTGTAATACAAGGTTATCACTGCCCAATTGCAATCACATTATCATATTCTATTTTTTTTATGATGATTCATTTAAAATGAAATGCTACTTTGTAGTATTTTTTATGAACATTTTTTTTGTTTTGATAGTAAAGACGACAGCACAGAAGCTTTGATATACCAACAAGTGAAGGATACAATATTCTGTAATGTTTTTTGCCAATATTTTCTATATATGGCACCTGCATTTTTCTTTTCTTAAGTGCATGACAATGTGTTTGTATTGTATCATAAAGGAAATCTAAACATCAAATTTTAAGTAGATGTAATGTTAGGTCTTTGTATCTTTCACGCACTAATTCTAATCAGATTTTCTGCGTTTTTAGGTAACGCTGGCTTGATAAAAAGCTGCGATCCTAGGTTTTAAGTTGATGTCGTTCTTATAATAACTATATGAAATTTATATGTTTCAAACAATAAGTATCGCTTCTTCATAATAGTTTTAATCTAAAAGCATAACAGAAAAAAAGTCCATATACACTATTCATGATTTATGTAGATACTCCAAAGGTATATTTTATACCTTGTAAAATCGCTACAATTATGCGTGTAAGATAAGTAATGGAAAAAATCATTTGATTCTGAATCTAGAAAATAATGATCTATTTGCACAGTTCTGATTTGCAACCAACTTAGATTAATCCTAAGCGCCTGTCCACGTTCGACTTTGCTCTCCATTAGTTGTTTTAAACAATTTGTTTAATTATAAGAGTAAAGAGTAATTTTACTGTAAGAAAGTAACCCTGTTTCTCACAAAATGTATGCAAGGCTAATTCATATGCACTTTGTTGGGAATCGTCTCTTTGCATACAGAGGATATTTATATGACCCTACTGTTGAAAGATGGCCATTAACAGGTAAGTAAATGTACATAATCGCAATTGCAACAAGTTAAAAGTGGATGTATAATGTGACAGATCAAACAACTCAAATCTCTTGACAAATACACCAACAAAGCACAACTAAGTAAAAGAGAACACATGCAAAAATTAGAATGCAACTATCGCCAATCTAGAAGTGAAAACAATCGTATTCGTTAACAGGTTGACCAAAGTAAAAGACAAACACGTTTAGACATGAAACTATCTCCTATAAGATAAATTAAAACAACGAATAAGTGAAAGAATCTGACGGAGGTGTTACTTCATATATTGATTGGGTGACTCAAAAGTCACGACGAATTTCCCATCTGTAGGAATGTCAATGAATCTGGTGGTATATGAACAATAAAAGTTTATAGTCTCGTTCTTCATGTCTACTACACAAACATTATTTCCAACTCCATAATGCATCAACCAATTTCCATTCCTCATGTAGTGGAGTGGTCTTAAACACCATGGTTGTTTATATTTCGGATTAGAAGTTACCGTGGAACCCTCTTTCCAACATCCGTTCACATCCATCATGCATGATTTGATGTGTACACATAACAACGACGTCATAATTACACAAATACGACAAGCCACCCTCTTGTAACCTTGATTATCAAACCGTAGTCTACTGTTTGATATCTTAAAGAGGGAGTTGGTATCACTATCAAGTTTTTGATCGTGAAATCAAACCTCTTAATTGAATATGAATGTTGACTTAAATATCCAGTTCTTTCTAGAAAATAAATACTCTTGTCATTCAGCAGTGCGTAAGATGGGATCATACCATCATAAAAAAAGTCAACCTTCATCCAAGAGTCGAATTTCAACGAGTATATATGAACATTGTTAGAGTTTGTTACACGTAGAAGCTTGTAGTCGTCTTCTAAAGAGTTGTAAGACAATGATAAAGCTCTTCCAATAATATAAAAATATTCTTTTTGTGAATTAATTTTTGACAAGATCTTATAATCACCTCTCAAAGGATTCCATAAAATATAATCATAAAATTCACGGTGATGAATGTTACTCTTTATTCCAACGCATACTAGTCCGTTTTGAGATGTTAGAAGCGATATGTGTTCACGGTTGGCTTCAAATGGCAAAGGGCGAGATGGAGTTAAACGAACATCGGGTGCTTCACAGTCGATAATGCGAAAGGTGCATGGTGTTGTTAATGATAAAACGATAAGCTTAGAGTGGTTGTGATGGTGGTTATTGTTTATATGAAGGAGGTGAATCTTGGAGAATTTCAGTGACGATAAGTATGATTCCCATAGCTTACAAACACACATAAAACGCGGTAAAGATTTGATAGGCAGCCTTGGAAGAATGTGGTAAACTATTATCTCAAGTAGAAGCTCTGCCATGACAATATTGCTCTGTTTTAATTATAATAATAAAAATAGCTAGGGTTTGAAAAAAGTTATTGCATACGTTTGTATTTTAAAAATACGCATATATGGTGAAGATAAAGATGAAAGTCAGGAAGTGTATCCTAATTATAACATGAAAAGAAGTGCATTCCTGATATATGGTGAAGATAAGATGAAAAGAACTGTTTATGTAATTAACACTGTTAGTTAAGAATTGCAAGTAGTTTTCACTGTTTATGTAATTAACACTGTTAGTTAAGAATTGCAAGTAGTTTCCACTGTTTATGTAATTAACACTGTTAGTTAAGAATTGCAAGTAGTTTCCACTGTTTATGTAATTAACACTGTTAGTTAAGAATTGCAAGTAGTTTCCACTGTTTATGTAATTAACACTGTTAGTTAAGAATTGCAAGTAGTTTCCACTGTTTATGTAATTAACACTGTTAGTTAAGAATTGCAAGTAGTTTCCACTGTTTATGTAATTAACACTGTTAGTTGAATTTATACTTAAGACTTTCATAAATGCAGTTACCACTATTGGAAGTTAGTTTCCACTGAATGTTCAAATGTGGTAGTTAATAATGTTTATGACTTTGTGATAAGAATGAGTCTGTTATGGAAGTTATCTAACTCATTATTTGTTGTATTCTCAGATCAGCAGAAGACTCAATAATATAAGACTTCTGAGTTGTTGGATTGAGATTGACAGGTGAGTGGATCTGGAACTCACATGTTTGATTCAGTTGTAACGATTTGGTTGCAACAAGTAAACGTAGATATAATTGATAGACTGTTTAGTCTGATATGCTGATTATGAATCTACGTGCAATGTGGCCTTTGGGCATTGATTGCTAGTAAAGAGGTCAACAGATTGTTGGACTTGATGATTTACAAGATTACAGATATGGGGTGTCGTATATGTGTTGTACTAAACCCATATTGTGTAGTGGTAATATCAAGTTATCGGTATATTCTGTAGTGGCCACTACAGATTGTGATAAGCGTTTCTTGAGGGCCACCGCAGCAGTAGGGTTCCTCAAAAACCACCGATCCTCTTTGATATTGAGAATAAGTGTTTACGATTATTTGATGTAAACAAATAGTTAAGCTAAGTTGAACTGTTGGTTTCATATTCATTCACTTAGCTTCGTGCTAATTCCCCATCTTAATCCCTGCAGGTCATGTTTGAATGGGCGGGCAGGCAGATTTTGTTCACAGAATGTTTGACCGGCTGGCAACTCTGATAGATTTTGATAAATATTGAAAGTTGAATTTTGTAACCCCTGTTTCAGTACAATGTTTTAAACATTATATGTATGTACTTTTGTAAATATTGTTAATATAATATATTTTGACCTACGCTTCCGAATAAAAGAATATTTATATAATAGTAAGAGAGAGGGGTGTTACATGTTTGGCTTAGTAAAATATAGTTTCTCATACAACAATGCCTCTATTGCCCAATCATCTGAAATCAAGTAGGATATCAAACGGAAGTCATTGTTGCGGAAATAATCAACCTAATTACTCCACCGAATGGGTAAATACCGTGAAATATTGAACTAATAAATTATAAGTGGATCGATAATTTATTAGCATGATAGATCACAATAACGATACCCCAAATAATATGAATAAGTTACAGGTGAACTTGTGTGTTTTGGTGTAAATTCAAACAAAGGTGAATTCTCTATTTATAAGCAAGCTCATCCTCCTAATTCGTTGAACTTGCTCACCAAGTAGTAAATGATTCCATTTGTTCTTTTGGTTGCCATCATAAAGAAGTGGCAATTTCAGCCACATAAATGAGCCACACACATCAATTCTCCACCTTGGCAAATGCCCAAAGGTCATCAATCTCCCTCTCAACCATCGTTGGTGGTGTCTTCAAATCAATCTTCAAGTTTTGACAATATTGATCAAGTCCAAACAGGAATTGAACTTGATCAAGTCCAAACAGGATTCTTTGTGGTGTGGATCTTCTGGATTTCGAATCCACCTTCTTCAAGTATCTCTCGAATGAAATGATACCGAACATCAATGTTCTTCGTCCTTGCGTGATTAACCTGGTTCTTTGCTAAGTGAATTACACTTTGACTATCACAATGCAGTCAGACAAACTTCTAATCAATTCCAAGTTCACTAAGCAACCCTTGAGGTCATATTGCTTCCTTCACAGCCTCTTTAATTTCCATATACTTTTCTTCCGTTGTTGATAGAGCAACAGTAGACTGCAAGGTAGACTTCCAACTGACATGTGTTTTTGTGAGGGTAAAGATCTAGCCTATAGTTGACCTACGCTTGTCTAAATCACCGCCCTAATCTGAATCACAATATCCAACCACCCACTGCTTATCATCTTGTTCGAAAACCAATCCAACATCTGAAATATTATGGATGTATCGTAAAATTCATTTTACAGCTTACCAATCCTCCTTTTCTGAATCATGCATATACCTGCTCACTACTTCAACTGCTTGACAAATATCTGGTCTTGTACACACCATAACATACATCAAGCTACCAACTGTATTTGCATAGGGTACATTTTCCATGTACTCTCTTCAGCATCATTCTTTGGCAACATAGAAGCACTGAGTTTAAAATGAGGAGTGAGCGGAGTGTTAACTGGTTTTATCTGTTTGTTGATCCCAAAACGCTTTATCATCCTTCTCGGATAATTACTCTGAGTCAAACAAAGCTTCCTCGATTTTCTATTTGTGACTATCTCCATGCCAAGTATCTTTTTCGCTTCACCAAAATCCTGCATTTCAAATTCCCTTTTCAGTCGAGTCTTCAAGTTTTCAATCTCCACGGAACTTTGAGAAGCTATCAACATATCATCTACATATAAATGAAGATATATAAAGGACCCATCTTGTAACTTGTTCAAAAATAGACACAATGGTCATATTTGCTTCTTGTGTACCCTGACTCCAACATAAACTTATCAAATCTCTTTTACTGTAGCCTTGGGGATTGTTTCAATCCATACAAAGACTTGTTAAGTTTACACGCTTCGTTCTCTTTTCCAACAACATTGAATCCTTCTGGCTGAACCATAAAGATTTTCTCCTCCAAGCCTCCATATAGAAATGCAATCTTTATAGTCATCTGAACTAGTTCAAGATCCAACAGCGCTACCAAAGCTAACAAACTTCTAATAGAGGAATGTTTTACGACTGGAGAAAACACTTCATTGTAATCAATTCCTTCTTTCCAAGCGTAGCCCTTACCTACCAGTCTTGCTTTGTAGCGAACATCATCTTGGCCGGAGAACTCATCTTTCTTTGCAAACACCCATTTGCATCCAATTGCTTTCTTTCCAATTGGGAGGTTGGTCGACTCTCATTATGATGCTTTTCAAGGGACTACATTTCTTCACTCAAGGCAATCCTCTGCTTCTCATGCTCTAAATTTTGAACAACTTTAAGGTAAGTAGTAGGAACATCATTAGCTGCAATTGAAAATGCACAAGCCACCGTATCTTTATAGTGAGTTGGCTTTACAATTACTCTCTTTGACTTGCTGGTTGCAATTGATTCACGTTGCGTTGGAGGTTCCAGAGTCTGAACCTCCTCTTCATACCATAGGAGAATCAACACCCGTTATGGTTATGTGATATGATGAATGTTGTTATGTGATATGATGCTCTAATTATTTGCCATATTTCTTTGGAATCTATGTTTTGCATGTGTTTAGTTTATGTTAATTTAAAGGATGCTATGAGATGAAGTTACATGCATATGCTAGCAGTTGGTTCAATGACCTTCGCGCTTTCAATTGCCTTTCGCCATTACCCGGGGGAAATCCATATTCCCTTACTTTTCTTTTCCACTTATGCTTTAATAGTTCTGTGCAATAAGGGCATTGTACAATAGGTGTGGGTGAAGGGTATATGGTTGAAACTTTATTGTGTTCATTCTGTTTGTTATATTTGACATGTAGGTTTTAATTATTAGTGAAATTAATTGATTAAGTCCTCTTATTGGCAGATTTTTTTTTAAATGAGATGTGTCACATCTAGAGCAACTCAAAAGTGCATGATTCGCACATTTTTAGCCAATACAATATGGTGAGAATTTGAGCCTTTATATAAGCGTTCATCTTTAATGCTTAAATTATTCTTTTGCTATGAGTGTGCCGGTGATTTTAATTTATTTTAGAACTTGCTCTATTTGAAGCCTTTTGAGACCGCAGTGAGATCACTTTTGGGTGATATAGGTATACTAAATGATAAAGAGACATATAGGATTTAACCACTTTGAATTTAGTCTTTTCTTTTTTTCTTTTAGCTAACTACATCTTGGTTAGTTAATATCACTTTAGCCTTTGTAGCACTCATTTTTAGTGCTAGATATCCCTAGTAAGACATGTTGCGCCTAGTCCTTTTCTTTTGTATACACCTTACAAAAATTTTAGCCCTTCAATTCTTCACTTACTTTTGGCGGTAGATAGAAACTTGACCGCTTTTTGGTTGCTAGCGGTATTTAGTTGCCGTTTTTGTTTCGAGGAACTTGCTTGTGGATTTTCAGAGTTTGGGTTTCAATTAGAATTGTGTGGAAAGTCGGTATTTGGACTATGGGAATCTTTCAGTTAATTCTTCATGTGATTGTGAAAGTCAACTTTTGTAAATGTAAAGTTTAGGTTTCCGTTATGTAGAGTAAAAATGTGTAAACATGAAGTATGTAATAAAAGAAACACGGGCTACATAATGGAATTTTAAGTGAATATGTTTTTGATAGTAATCTCTTATTCTAACACGCTGATAACTAAATGAGAGAAGATTTAAAGATTTGGGTTTGGTTTGTACACCTTTGGGATTGATCGGTATCATTTTGCTCGTATGTAATTCGGTAGTTGATTGCCAGCAACCTTGTGTTCGTTTGGTTTTTGTTCAAGTTCTTATCTACACTTTAACCTCTAAATAATTTCTCATCCCATACCCTTTAACCCTAACATGTACATTACAACCTGAATAAAAGACCTCTTTTGATAGTATATTTGGTGTTGACGCCACTTCGGTGGAGATTTGATTCTATAGCATGCCTATGATAACTATTGCATCACAACTTGACTAATTGAGTGTACTATTATTCATGAACCGCATCATTGTCATGTTTGAGTGTGGGTGATTAAACACATTTCCCTATTGTGAGGTGCTAAGTCGTGCATACAGGCTTTAGAATTAATATTTGTTGTCAAACATCTCAGGTTTTGTGATAATTTGGAAAACGGTGATGATTTAGGTACCTTTGTGCTTGGATCATTGTTATTTTTTGAAATCTGACATGTTTTGAATAAGTGCCAAAGAGGTGTAATTTTTAATTGTTGTATAATAGTTTGTTTGAGGGTAAGGTTCAAGTGTGGGGGATTTTGATAATGCCTATTTTGTACATATTTTCTCGAGCATTATCGAGTTTGTTTATACTTGTTTGAATGCAATTCCATGGATTTTGGATACTTATTTGTTTGGTTTTGTGCTTAGGTCTAATTTTGAGGATTAACGAAAAAATGTGAAGACCCCTTGCTCAAATGAATGAAAATGAAGGAAATATAAAAGATATTGATTTTGGCTTGCTGGAGACTCCAAGAGTACTGTCTGGAGGCGTGAGCTATGTCCATGGTTTTGAGTAATTCCGCCAGAGACTCCAAGAGGACGCCCTGGAGGTGAGAGTTGCTGCTGAATATGTATAGTCAAATTTTCTCTCACTTAAGGTTATACAACATTTGAGTGACGGCCATAATGACTTTGGGAGAGCTTTTGGAGACATCTTATGTGATTCTAAGGTATCTTCATAGATCCGGAACAAGGAATCAAACCCCAATCATCTGACATGATTCTTCTCTTCGGTTTGCTCCTTAAACTAACGTTAGGGATGATTACTTGAGATTTTCTATGCTATGATTGATTGTGCCCTTTATGGGCTGAGATTCGTATGTTTGTTTATGTTTATGAACCTTTGAGTTTGGATGTATCGTATGTGGATTTGAGTATATCATATGTTGATGTTATGTTTAATCAAAAGATCATGAATGATTTGTGTTTTAGTCGTGATTCAATTGATGAATGGTTATTGCATGAAGTGAAAACTTGTGTTTGTTAATCATTTGTTATAATCTCTTGAGAAATCTTTGATTGTAACTTGTTTTCCATCGAATACAAGGAATTGGATTAGGTTTAATACTTGAATTGGTCATGTATCATACTAAAGGACACCATGTGTGATTTTAGCTTTTATAAAGGTAAGGCTATCGATTTAACTATAAAGTTACTTGAATTGGCAATAGGTGATTAGCTAATATTGGTGTTTAGAGACATCTTGCACTAAGAATGGTTACATGCTCAATTGGTTTTGTAAAAACAAAGTAAGTGGTTTTGTCAATTGCATATAATTGGTTGAGGCTCATGCTTAATTTATACATTCGAGTAAAAAGGAATTAGATTTAAATAAACATAGTTCATACCAATGCAAGATCACTACTATCTTATTTGCTTTCATTATTTATCTTTACAAACACATTTGACTGCTTAAAAGGTAGAACTATCCAATCCTTTTACATTGCTTTCAATAAAAGTATGATTATTAGCTTAATCAATTCTCAAAGTAAACACATTGTCCTTGTGGGAACGAAACTCGAATTTATCAAAGTTATACTACTATTCGATTAGGTGCACTTGCCTATTGTGTAGTAGTCCATTTCTTTGATTTTTTTGGTTCATTTATAACATGGTATATACACATCAGTCATCCAATGCGTTTTTGGGTTACCCGACAATCCGAATAAATTCTAAATGTAGTTAAAATTTAAAAGTTTATTTAATTTAATAATTCTAAATGTTTAATGATATTTTAGTACTAGATTTTAATAAACATATTACGTAGTAGGATTTTTTGGGATTTTATAAACACTTTTATGTTTATAATGATGAATTATAAATTTAGAGATTGATCCAAGTGACCTATTTGACATGAAATTGACTCGTTAATTAAAAACGTCCCAAAAACATGTTGATTTAATTAAATAAACGGGTAAATTGGGTCGGGTCGCTTGAACTAGATTAAAATACTTAACCCGATTAGAATATCAGGTTAGGTTTGGATCAACTACTTCTAACCCGTCAACTCAATAACTCAAACGGGTTCAACCCGATCCAAACCAAATTGCCACCCCCAGCTATTCATAACTTTAGGAGCAAGATTCTATAAAGTAGGAAGTATATTTAAACAAACCCACCAAATAAACACATTAACTTTTTTTTCAGAAAAGTAGGAAGTATATTCAAACAAACCCACCAAATAAACACTAACATTTTTTTCAGAATCCAATTATTCCAAATGAAGTGGTTACCTATACATTGAGGGACTAAATAAACTTCATCGTTTAAGATCGAAAGATCCTAAACCAAAAATTGCTCGCCTTTGCAGCTTTGCGCAACGTCTACCTCTAGCCATCTGGGGCATCCCAAAGAGGATTAGCAATTTCAAATTTTCAATTAGCTGCTCCAAGGATTCAAATTATCCAGCTCCCGGCCTCTAGGGAGGTGAAGCCAAGCCCAAACCCGCTTACAAAGCCCAACACAAAAGAGCGCATATCACTTGACTTGCAATCAGGCAAAATTTCAAAAGCAAAACGACGAAGGAATCAATTAATCAAACATTCAACGTATCACTCATTTGTCTTTCCAAAATAAAATATCACTTCCCATTTTCCAGACTAGCAAACAAATCTGCGTAATGCGACGTAAAATTAAATTTATATATAATATAACCCGCGATAGTGTTACGTTGTTTTTCTTATTTTTTGATAGATTAGCTATGCTGATAGAATATGATCATTATATTGTTGAGAAAATTATAATTAGTGATAAAGAATGTGAGTTAATTTGTATTTAATAAAATAGTTATAATAACACAATTTCTAGAAATAGATATTTAATTTAAATGTTGAGTGTTATAATTTGTTCTTAAAATTTGATAAAAATAGAAGAATAAGATAAGCTTTATATGTAGTATAGATAGATAATAGAATTCGAAAAAGGAATATCCATCACATCAACTTTAACAGCACAACTTCTAATCTCATTTCAACACTCCTACACCCAAGCTCGAATTGTCAACAGAAGAAAATGTCATTCATCCTATAAATGGATTTAACAACCTTGCACTAAATGGCATCACCCTCGCGAAGAAACCTCCATCGTCATTTGCAAAGACTAAAGTTTGCCGTTGAATATTCTATGAAATGGAATTAGAATCTCAATTCTATTCTATAACGGTGTTTTGTTCATAAATAGACTTAATTGGGATTCGTTACATTCGTTCACTTAAAGGAATTCACATTCTTTAAAATTTCAAATCCTTTTCTAAATTCCAATTTATCAAAATCGTTTCGTATACACCATAAGCTTTTTTGCTTTTATTCTACTTATCTCTAACCCTCCTAAATCAATGAAAGCAAGACAATTCCTCCGATTATTCCAAATCATCTTTCTTTCAACTTCTTTAAAGCCCCACAAAAAGTGACATCTTGAACGTTCCAACATCACACCATTTACTCGCATTAACAATAAATAAAACCTTAAGACAGGATAGGAAAATAAGTTGAACAATTACATGAACTAACTCGCATTTTATGTCTATAATTACTACAAACAAAACTGCATGACCAAGGATGGCAAGAAAAATTGAAACCGCCAAAGAAAAATCAAAAAACGAATTTTTGCCGGGTCCAAACCCAGATGTTAAGGTCCATGACTCCGCTTGGGATAAACCCAGAAAAAATAAACTGCGGGTTTGAGCCGGGAATGGGATTGGATGATACCCGACCTTACACCAACTTCATCCGTATCAGGAAACACACAAGAGTTACCTAGAAATAACAAACGGAACAAATTCTACACTTAAGGCATGTTTATTCCGCAAACACACAAAACACATAAATCATTATCTTTGATACAGATTTTAAACGATTCATTTTACTTATGCGAAATATCATGTATACAACATCATACATTACAATACAAATATACAATAAAAGTATACCACAGATTTGAAAGAAACACATTATCCAAACAAATATGGATTATCGAACATCACACAATCACTAAATTGTATGTATGAAGTTCCACAAACACATTTGGGTCACAAGAAACAAGAACACATCTTGAAACACAAACAATGAGTGAGACCACATAATGTACCAACGGAATTTATGCATTGATCATAGTTTACAACCTTTGTAACGCCAATGGTTTCTGCAAATGAATCTTTACATGAGCGAGACTTTTCACCACAGTCAAAATGACCAAGAGACCAGCATAAAGCAGCATATATCACATACCTAATCAAATGAAGACACGGGTGACATAAAGTTACACACCATAATGGGATTGAAGTGCACCTTGGAGCTTTTGTACAGCGCTATCATAATTAACAAAACCCATGAACCAGAATTCGTGATTATCAACGGATATAATCTGGATATACTTTTCAGCAGGATTAGCTTTGCTTTTTGAAGCGTTGACAGCTTTGAGTTGATGCAATGGGATCACCACCTGTTATTTAATAGGGGGAAAAATGTATGGATAAGTCGATAAACAATCTCACACAAGTACTTGAAATATGAAATGAGAGTGTTATAGATATTTTGACCCATCTAATTGAGATCACTAACAATTACAAAGTATTAGATAATCCACAAGGTTCCATGCTTTCTTTATCAACAATGCAGGGCGTTTAGCCGTTAGAGATAGTGAATACTAGTCAAACACTTTAATATTCTATCTGAAGTCATTACATTTCATTCTGGAATCATTACAAAGTACTTGAAGCATTCATTTGAATCAAACAAAGCTTCTTTACCTATATCATTTATTAAGGGTGTTTTAGATACTTTGCCGCACTACCGGACATCATACTATAGGGTCAATCAATCAAACAATACATTTGTTTCACAACCTAGGGAGTACTAGTTTTCTAAAACTCTTCAACGTGCTATAGCTTGTGATCCCACCATCTCACAAAACCAAAACAACCTCTAATGATTCAATCTGCTGTTCTTTGTTATTAACAGCTCTCTTTTAGCAAATCTAAAGTCAACAACTGATGTGTCCATACTATGATTACAAAATTGACGGTTCTGATCTTTTGTCTTTGTGTATGCGTAGGCGCATTAATGGGCCGGATTTGGATAAGATCAATTCTGCATCACAATCCAACTAAATGGATCATGATCAGCCCCATTTATCAATGATCGTAAATTGATCCATGACCCCACTAATCTATATAGGTAAACCATGATTCACATTACTAATCCCCCACCCTCGGCAAAACTAAAACATCAGTGACACTCCCTTGTCTCTTTTTTGTCAATTTGTATTTCTTGTTTGTCATACGACAATAATGATCAACACTTAACCTATAAACATAGCCACGACTACAAACCAACCAAAAAAACCTATATCAGAAAGGACGCGTGTTATCAAAATTTATCACAATCGAACATCAAATATAAGTCTTATTAAAAAGAATAAAAATAAAAAAATAATTCATCATAATGAAACCACTGAGGCACTAACTATTAAAAGAGGTAGTCATCTTTAAAAAGCATATATTGAAGAATTTGGCATATTGTAAGGTTAACCAAACTACTAAGACGAAAAAAAATGAGTGGGAAGTCATGATATTAAATGTCAACACGCCACTTTAAAGAATATTTTTTTTTTAAAGAATTTCTTTTATTACAATTAAAATTAAACTGTAAAATACAAGGTGGAAATAAACATTTCATTTTTACTAGACCGCCACAAGTTCTGCCTATATGGATCAATTTAGTGGATCCCTTGTTGCATCAATGGATCAATTTTTTTGACCCACTGTAATACTATATCACATAAATGGATCAGATCCAAGCAATCTAATAAGATCAAGATTCGACCTGTTAACAGGCTAGTATGTTGGAAATGGACCAACAGTCGGAACACTTCTCTTAAGCCACATATAAAGTCAATCAACTTTGTCAGCCAGCCAGAGTAACAAAGCATTATAACTTATCGACAACTTTATTCAAGAAGAATTGTTCGAAAGAAAATAGACACAAGTTTTAGAATTTAAACATGGTCCAGAGGATCAGTGGGAAAGATAGATTACCTTATAATAACTCCATTGTGTCTCTTCACCAACTTTGTATGAAAGTGGATTGTCACTAGAGAATGCAAGTTTTGCAGTTGACATGTAGAGGATTCCCATGACAGGACCAGCAGATGTGGAAAGGTAGCAGGGATAATATTTCAGAAGTTTCTCATCAGGAACCGTCTCAAATGTTGTTGCAAAGATTTTTTCATAACCACCTTCTGTAAGAGCTTTAGTTCCCTGGGCAATTCTCCCAACAGCAGCATCAGTAATACTTGGTCCAGTTTTCACTGTTTCAAATCAAAGGTTCATTCAGCTACTCCAACAACAGATAAATACAATATTACAGTTGCGCATTTTCTTTTTCGTTAAACATGATATTTAATATTTACATCACACCATAAGTAGGTGATGGAAAATAACTATTTAACACTTTATAAGTCAAACAAATGACTATAGATTCAATGATCAGTAGGTCTCACATGATAGGAAAGGGAATAAAAATTGCTTAATGCAAGATAAGTGCAGAATTAGGTCACTTTCTATCGTTTCACATATCTAAGATTTAACAAGGACAACAGTCTTAATTATGCATGAATTTAATGTAACATTACAACCTGATAATATAAAACAATCCTGTTGTCTAGATCTTGGAATTTCAATGTTTAGTGATTTACTTCTTTCCACCGGGTTTTTTTTGCGTCTTTGTTTGTACTTGTATCATCTGCTTCACCTTTATTTGTTAAAAAAAAAAAAGACACCCTAGTAGAGTCTCATTAACAACTAACAAGTACTACGATGGATAGCTTTGTACCGTTTAAGTACTTTAACGATATTTAGTTGTCAAGTTATTGATCTCAGTATTGTCAAATACACCCCCATGTTAACAAACCGTGATTAGATTCTTCTGTGCCAATTATGGGTGAGTTAATAAACTCATTAATCAAAATATAAATATCTGATGAACTTTTAAGATAAACAGTAGAACACACAGCAAGCTAAAATCAACTTCTGAGAAAGAAGTAAAAAGAAACGGAATATATGAATGATGTGCCTCAATATATCTTTTTATCGGACATGTCTCTATAAGCTATGTAGCCAGGATAACGGTGCAATGTATATTATTATAATTTCACAGTTAATGGCCATATTTAGCTTACATCAACTAATGATCGGATTCATGTTCAAACAAAATGGATCATGACATATGATCTAAAACGCGACACTTAACAGTATCAATCGCGGCTCAGATCGACCTATTAATTTCGGTTAGCTACTATGAAAGACTAACTTTTTGTACATTCTTTTTATATATGGAAGATAATAGAAAAAGAAGGGATATGGAGAGAGAAAACTGGGTTGAATGAGTGGATTCAGTTAAGATGTTTGATACTTTTTCTTTTTGACTACTTCTTTCATAATACCACTCAAAGCTCTATAAAACTGGTCATCCTA
Source organism: Gnaphalium uliginosum (assembly GCA_963930675.1). Lineage (NCBI taxonomy): Eukaryota > Viridiplantae > Streptophyta > Magnoliopsida > Asterales > Asteraceae > Gnaphalium > Gnaphalium uliginosum. Next base: position 27,166,374 of record OZ005681.1, read on the forward strand.
AAATAACAAAGAATAAAAATAAAAATATTATTCAAACCGAATCAACTCAAAGAAGATAAAGTCATCACAATCAGAAACTTGCAATATATAATTTGACGTAATTTGTAAATCAAGTCATGTTTCCGATAGTTTGTCTTGAAAATAGTCATTCTCAAACAATTTACCAATAGTCACACTACCAATATGTCACATCTATTAACTTATCATCAAAGAATGCAATCTACTATTTACAACAAAAAAAAATGTAGTACGAAGTACCCATTTTTCAGATAACTTCATCATAAGACTATTCATGCTTTTATTTTTGGAAGTAATAGAAGTCATAAAAGTGTAGCACGCTAAATAAATAGTACAAGATATTTAATTTAAATTAATGAAACAAGATAGTAAATTTAAATAAATCAACCATATCGGGATCATGGATTACTGGTCAATAAGCTGATCTGTATCAAGTTTATCAACAAATGGATTTCGAAACCAAAAGTAAGGCCATCATCCAGGTTAGCATGTGCCTTATATTTAGGGTTCTACACTTCTACATGCACCAATTCGCAGTTTATTCTATTACCAAACGTCTTCAATCTTAATTCTTTAAACTCCCACACAAAAACTCAGAGCTTATGTTGTAAAACTACAAATTTAATAAGTTCAAAGACGGTCAACTCAAAAGATATCCTAGACCCACCACTGCTTACAATAAACCATGGTATGTAGCCGCTAAAAGAATGCTTAAAGAGAAGTTGAAGACATGATCAAAGAGGTGTCCAGTATAGTCAATACTCAATACTTATTATCCTATTGAGCAAATCCAAACCTTGATCTTAGATTATTTCACATTTTGACAAAACTAATTCTTAACATATGTTATTGTATAGTTCCAACATTTTCCATGAACAAATATATACATAATCAATGTTGCTTATACACTACATATTAAGATATATATTCCAAAAACTAATCCTCAAATGCAATGCTTCCATATTACGAACAAAATAGGATCAAAAACATAATATACTCACAATGTTGCCAGACTTCACCAGCATAATCCTGCCCCTTTTTCGTGGCATCAGCCGCCTTCTTTCCCCATTTCCCAAGCACATCCTTCACCGAATCAATCGTTTCTAGCAACACAACATCAAATCAACCAAACCTAACACTTAATTCCACAATCAATCATAAACCCTGAAAACCCTAACTAATAACAACAACAACACACTTACTCTTAGTAGAAGACTCCGGCACGGGTGCAGGTGACACATAAGGATTAGATTCACTAGGCATAGTAGTTGCACCACCACTAGAGTTTACACCTTCCGATGACCTAGCAGCACCTGTATACATCGGTTGTCCGGCAGCAGCTGGCGGCGGCGGTGGTGGTTGAGAACCGACGGGAACTGAAGTCCAGTCGTCACCGGCGGAAGTTACCGGAGCTGGAGCGACGTCGTTTGGATCAATTTTAGGGTAGGGAGCGTAATCGGTGGTGTGTGAGTCCTGTGGTTGATTTGGATTCATTGTTATTGTTTTTATTAAATTGAAACGGAGAAAAAGAACAAATCGGATTGAATTTTGTATGAATGATATTGAAATAATTGGATTGGATCGAAATTTAATGAGAAGAAAGGGTTTTGGTTTTTACTTGTGTAAGAGGGTTAACGTTTTATTCGAACGTGTATGAATCATGTATAGCCAGCTCACGTTATTACACGATGGTTTTAATTTGCGGAAATAGTGGATAAAATGGTTCTCGACCATTTTGAATGTTATCGCTCTTTCCTCTAAAATTGTTCATAATTAAATCAAATGGTTAGAATAATATTGAGAAAAATAGGTCACAATCAATATTTAATTATTTTTATAATATTCTATTCAAAATTAAATTAATATTTAAATTGTGTTTTAATTAAATATGAATAATTAATATTTGGTGGGTGTAATTTCAGTATGAAAACAATATGATGACTCCCTATTTTCAGTATGATTTTTAATGTGAAAATGATGTGGCGCTGAGCTGGTAACCTTTTTTCAGTATAGTTAAATGATGACTCACTTTGCTCTTACTACATTAAATAAATTAGAAAATGGTCCATATGTCGATCTGGCTTTGGTCTTTTTAAATGTTACTAGGTCCCGCGATAATGCAAGTTTTGATATTATTAGCGGGTTTTGATATTATTGAAGGTTGTTAATTTAACATTGTATTGTAACCATTATATTTTAATTTTATTATTATAGTTTTTATAAGATTTTTCTTTGTTAAATTAAAGATGAATAATAATTTCAACTCTTTTAATAGTACAACAACTAATGTTATTTTGAGCTGATTAAAGTTGTTTGAAGGGCTAATAAAATAATAATAATATATTTGGTCCGATCACACACATGTTCTACAAATTAGATGGAGGTCCAATATAGCTACGTTTTCATCTATACGTTAATTGTAATCAAATAATTAATATGGTAAAATTTGATGGCAATAACAATGTAACTTACATAATAATTAATACGGAGTACATATAATGATGAAAATAAAAAATAAATAAAGATAAGAAAAATTAATTATTTTTTGAAATTGTGATTGTAGAACACATAACATAAAAATTAAAAAATATTAAATATAGTATTCTAAGATTTTAGTCCTTGTTGAAGAAGTTGAGATCCACAATGTAGTCTTCATCGATTTCATGACCAAGCGAATGAAGTTGTTGGATTAATTGATCTCTCGTTTGCACCTTCTCCATAAGCTTTTTTACAGCCTCTTCACCAACTCCATCTTTGGCCACATTGAATTTTCAGTCAATAAATTATTGAGGATCAAATTCATCTACAAAACCATTTAAAAAAACTGGTGGTAAATTCCAATTTTCATGTACGAATCTATTTATAAAAGTGTTAATATACCTTCCAAAACTTTTGAACTTTGTGAATCTTCAAAAACATGTGATTTTTCATCTACAAGGAGTTAAAATAAAAACGGTGAAAACGATCTCAATATGTATTCACAATTGTTTTTAGTTGTGAACTTTTATTTTTTTCACTTCACATATATTTTTTTATTGTGAACCCTTATATTTTTTTTTTATTTTTCGTAAAGTTTTCGTTGTGAACCTTTATTATTATTTTTTGCTTCACACAAATTTAGAAATTTTTTAAATGTGAACCTTAATTTTTTTAGCTTCACATAAATTTATGAATGTCTGAAGCTTAATTTTCAACCTTCACAATTCGTTAATGTTATGTGAAGCCCAAGAAATAAGCTTCATATTTAAAAATTAAGTGTGAAGCAAAAAAAAAATCAATTTCACACTTCATAAAATTGTGAATGTCAACTGTTTTCACCATTTTTATTTTATTTCCACCCTTTTTTATATATATATTTTGATCTAAGGGTTGAGATCTGTTTTCACCGTTTTTATTTTATCCCCTTGTTTTCACATGATCTCATTCCTATATATATATAAGCATAAAGTATCAACATATAATACCTTCCAAACCTTTGAGACTTTTGGGATCTTCAACAAAAGGACGTTTTTCATCTACAAATTCATTAAAAAAACTGTTAGTAAATACAGAAATACAAATAATGAATTATATAAGTTAAACAATACATGAATTTTTAACAATAGGTTGCTTTTCATTAGATGAAGATAGTTTTAGTGGATTCATATATATGAATTTGAATGAATGTGTGAAGATTTTTAATGAGATGAATGATATATATATATATAGGGATAGGATTGAAGAGTTTTAATTAGGAAAATATTTATTGAGATATATATAAAAGTTTGTTAAAAAGATTGAGAAGGGTATTTACTATTTTTATTTTATGGAATCCGGCCATTTTCTTACTATCATTTAGGACTTTATATATTTAATATTAATTATATTTATTAGTAGATATATATAAAAGTTTGTATAAAAGATTGAGGAACATATATATATATATATATTTTAATTTGGTCAAATCCAGCCTGAGATTTTTGTTTTATCATTTAAGACTTTTTAATTTTTAATTTAATATTAGTAGATAATTTAGCCAGAGTGAAAATGTAATTATTCAAAACTAATCTAGATCGTTGGATCATTTAGGAAGGAACCTAATCAATGGCCCAAACTTCTCAATGCCACCCCCTTTTATTATGTATAAAAGATAGGAAGGTCTTATGCTAGAAACCGTGAGAAAGGACATTTTAAATTTAAATTTTAAAATTAATTAATTTTTTAAACTCAAAATTATTAAATATTTATGCATCTTTAATATAAGATATTCTTTTATCAAAAAATATATTATACACATTATAAAATATTTAATGTGTATCACAGTATTACAAATAAAAGTTGTATATTTTTCTAAAAGAAATCAATCTAATATTAAAGAGAATAAAATTTAATTAATTTTGGTATTTTTTTTTCAAAAAGTGTAAATGTGTTGAATTTAATAATTAAAAAAATCGTTTTATAGTTCCTACCATAAGAAAAATTTTTACAATAACCTTCCTCTAAATGTTTATTTTTAATTTAATCAATTAAATCTTCTAAGCATTTCAAAGAACAATAGAAAATAATAGTTTAAATTGTAAAACAAAATCTATAATCTATAAATAATAATAAATCATGACATAACGAGTATTTCTCTTATTTCTCTTTTTGTGATGAATTAGTCATAATGATGACATTGACTCATTAAAGTGTTGGAGTGATAACATCAGATAAGTACATATTTAATTAACAATATTTCCTTATTTTTAATACATTTATATTGCATTTATATGGTTTTAGATACTTATTTCATTCATATTTGTAAATAGGTGTTTAAATGGCTTGAATCTGAAAAAGAATGGAAAAAAGACTTAAAATGAAGAAGAATTTAAGAAAAAGGATTAAAGTGTAAAAAGGAAGAAGAGTTGAAGCTAAACGCGAGAAGAATATTCTGGAACCCGAGCCCAACCGCCGGTTGGAAGGCCCAACCGCTGGTTAGAGGCTAACGGGCTTTAAGTCGGTTTATCGCTCAAGCCCAACCGCCGGTTGGAAGGCCTAACCGCCGGTTGGATGTCGGTTTACAAATCTATAAATAGAGCCATTCACCAAGCCTTTAACCATAAGAAATAACCAAAGCCTAATTCGACTTTGGGGTTTAAGAAGGGCTTTAAGCACGAATTTGGAGCGAGGAAGTTTAGAGTTTGAAGGTTTTCAACCCTCGCGAAGATTGTTCGGGTTTTCAGTTTGGTTTTCAATTCTTATTCTTTTTAGACAATGTTATTTTGTGTAAGTTTAATTATGAATTCTTTTATCGTAGATATGAGCTAATTTTCTATTGTGTTTACTTAGACAATAAAACCTAGATGAAGTTTAGGTTGGAGTATTAATTTTATGAAGTTTATCGTGTTTATCCGAAAGATCCATCTTATTTAATTGGTCTTTAATTATTACTTGACGTGATTAATCAACCTTTTCTATAACGTAGTCTTGTCTAGGTTTATTAGTTATTTGTAGTTGTTTAACTTGTTACATAGTTGCAGCTTGAAGCTTTAATCGGTGATAGGTTAAGAGTAGTAATAATTATTGAACATTATTTAATGTGACAATTGTCAAACGACGATTATTAGATACTTGTTGATTCAAGGTCGTTAGGATAAATCGCAATAAACGGTTGAAGTGCTTAATTAAATAAAGAATAGAAAGACAACACATAGAAAGACTTTCTTGTGTATTCATAACGAGTCTTGTGTCTTATCTAAACCTTATATGAATTGTTAACCTGATAAAAGTTACTTTCTACAAAAGATTTATTCACAGTAAGATTATCCAACGGTTCAAACATACATAATAACTGGAATCCAGGGTATAAAAGTCTAAGTAAACGCATTCTTTATCCATATTTGTCTTAATCTATTTTTAAATTATTTTGTTTGATTTAAGTTTATATTAGTTTCTTAAAAACGTTCGTACGGAACTAAAACACACCCCTTTTACTTGTTATTTACTTTTTAATTACTTAATTCAATTTAATACATCGTTCCCTGAGTTCGAGACTCGGATTTACCAAAACTATATTATTATTCGATCGGATATTCTTGCCTGTATTGTGTGATAGTATTGATAATTCCAAAACATAATTTATAACTTTTTAAACGCTATCTAGCACACATCAAGTTTTTAGCGCCGCTGTCGGGGAGCGGTTTAGTTATTAAGTTGAATTTGTAATTATTAAATTTCAAAAAGTTTGATTTTGTTAATTTTAATTTTATTTTACTACTGTTTATATCCAACCGGCGGCTGTAACCTTCAACCGGCAGTTGGACTTAAACTTCACGAATAGATTTTGTTTCAACTAGCGGCTGGAATATTCCAACCGGCGGTTGAAACCCTGTATCAGGAAATCTTTACGTTTAGCTATATTCAGTGATTTTAATTATATTATTTTGTATTAACTTTTTCTACTTAGTTTTTCTTTCTAACTTTTTTTTTCGAGATTCTTGTATGACCTGGAGTACTAATCCGGATCCTTTGAGCCCGTTCGATGATCCAAAAAGAGAGTTTCGTTCACGAAGACGTTCATTCACCGCACCACCAAATTCACCTGTTCACAATCCAATCTCAGAATCTGATTTTGATATATACCATAATACGGATTTCACTACGGCGGAACACAGATATTATTATGATCTTGAGCTATACGGAGATGAGCCACCCTCACGACCACTTACTCAATATCCAAGTGATCAATCTGAACCGGACAGTGAAATGGCTCAAGATATTGCTAATATGACAATGAAAGATTACACGAGTTTAACTCGTGAAGTTGGTTCGGGCGTAGTCCGACCACCTATTGCTAGAGATGTTGGGTTTGAATTAAAAGGACAATTTCTTAAAGAGCTGAGGAAAACCCATTTAAGGGAGCAGATATGGAAGATGCCAATGAGCATGTGGAGAAAATTTTGGAGATAGCTGACATGTTTCATGTCCCAAATGTCAATCGAGATCAAGTTATGCTCAAAGTGTTTCCTATGACACTTAAAGCAGGAGCCAAGAGATGGATTGGTAACGAACCAGCAGGATCAATTACCACTTGGGAAGATCTTCGCACGAAATTTCTATAGATGTATTGTCCCCCATCAAAGACTTCAAAGATGATGTATGAGATAAGGAACTTCAAGCACGAATTGGATGAATCTCTGTATCAAGCTTGGGAGAGATACAAGGAAATGCTTCACAATTGCCCACAACACGATCTTAATATTCAACAAGAAATTAGGGTATTTTACAAAGGAATAGATCGAGCGACCAGATACCAGTTGGATGCGCAAGGACCAATTCCTAAGAAAACTCCAGTTGAAGCAAAACGAGCTATTGAAGATATGGCAAAGCATTCCCAACTATGGGATAATGGTTCTAGCGGAAGAAGGAGATCTGCTGATGACAATGATGGACTTGCTGTTGAAAAATGAAGATTGAAGACAGAAGGCTTCACAGAATGAAGATCACAGACTGATGATCACAGATTGAAGATCACAGACTGATGAGCACAGACTGAAGAGCACAGATTGAAGAACAAAAGTACAATCGTACAAAAGAAGTTTTTCGTTCCCTAGGCTATGGTACAACTAAAGAGATGTTGAGTAAAGTCAAACATTGGAGAAAGGTTTTCTTCTCAGCAAAGAAACCTTTTACCTTTTGCTTTTTCTATTTTCAAGAAAAGCAAAAAGGAAAGAGTGCAAAGTTGCCCAAGATGTACTATCTATCCCTTGGACAACTAACTGAGCTGGTTAATATAGAGTTGATACTCAACTCTATAAATAGCAGCTCAAAAGCACCACAAAGAAGTATCCAAGAAAAATAGTGTACAAGACCTTTAAGCTTAGGCTAAAAGCATTACCACACTTACTGTTAAGTTTGTAGTGATAATTGTATCATAGTATACTACTTGGATCATATTCAAACAATCTGTGTGTGTTTGAATACTTTGTCTTCTTTGTAAGACAAACCATTTATTGTGAATAAAACTTTAATTCATAATATATTATGTGCTTTAATTAATCTTGTTTTTCGCCTTAATTAATTAACCTATTTGATATAACTTAGATATAAACTAATATATTAAATACTTGTTATTTAATTTGTATCTAAGTTTTGGGACCTTTAAGACCTAACAACTGGTATCAGAGCAAATAAAGATTTAATTATTAATTATATCTTTAACGATCAAAAGGAACCCAGTTTTTTCAAACTATCTTCAAAACCCATTTTCTCTACATTTTCTTCTTTGAAAAATGACTTCTTCTATTGCTATGGCTGGGAAGGGAATTCCAATCTTCAATGGTGTAAATTTTACCCACTGGAAATTGAAAGCTGAATGGTTTCTTGCTAACATTCATGATGAAATGCTCAGAGTCATTCAGGAAGGACCCATTATTCCCGGCAGAATAGTTCCTGCAACTTTAGATGCAAATGGTATTATTGTGACACCTGAAAAATTTGTTGAGGCTGCCAAAAATACCTGGACTGATCTGGACAGGAAACTATATGCATTAGACTTTAAGGCCAAATCTTCTCACAATGAGATTGTATATAACCCTATTCCGCCCTATGTCTCTTATCCCTAGGAGGTCTTCCTCCACTAGCAGGTTTTTTCGAACAGTTGCTCCTGGAGTAGCCAAATAAGGCTTAGCTGCCTATCTTTGCTAAGATATCTGGCTGTAAAACTGCTTAAGCCATATGGGATATGCTAGCTGACCAATATGATGGTGTAAGTTTAGTACAATCCCAAAAGAAGAAGAATCTCATAAGAAATTATGAGAACTTCTCTGTTGGTCAAGATGAGTCATTAACTGATAGTCATACCAGATTTAAGATCTTAATCAATGATCTTGAAAGATATGATATCATCAAAGGACAGTTTGAAATCTGTACAAAATTTGTTGATGTCATTCCAAACACTTTTTCCGAAGTCATTACTTCATTAGTTGTAAGTGAAAAATTGAAGACATATGATCTATCTGGCTTGTTTGGACTTTTGTTAAATTTTGAAGAAACCAAAGCGAGAAAAGATCTAAATGCCAAAAGGATTACAAAAGATCCATCTGCTGCCCTTGTTGAAACAACAAGGAAAAATAGAGAACTTTTCTCTAGAGCAGATTATCATCTAACTCTTAGACTCAGAATCAGATGATGAAACTGAGTCTATAGAAGTTGAAATGACATTACTAGCCCAAAGGTTAAAAAAAAAGAAAGATTCAAGGGTTCAAAAGGATGGCCAACTTTTGATCCTAAGAAAGCTACTTCCTATAAATGTGGGCAAATTGGTTATATTTCTGCTGACTGCAGAGTGAAGATTGCAGAATCTTCAAGTTCTGATAAGTGGACAGAAAAGGCCAAGAAGTACAAAAGAAAGTACATCAACCCCAAGAAAATTGGAGAGAAACATCAACAGAAGAAACTAGAGAAAGCTTTGGTTGTTGAACAGTGGGTTGATGAAGAATCTCCATCATCTGAGGATGATGAGGATATGTGCTTAATGGCTATCAAAGAGAGCCAGTTTGACAAAGATGTCAAATTTGCAGAAAGAGCATGTGTTCATTCAGATTGGGACAGAGAATCTGCTTACAATGGTAACAAAAAGTGGTACCTAGACAATGGATGCTCAAGACACATGACAAGTTCTTTGAAGAATTTGTCAGAGTTTGTAGAAGAAAAAGGACCTTCTGTCAAATATGGTGACAATTCTGTTGCCAAGACAAAAGGTTATGGTGTGGTGAAGGCTGGCAACATCAGAATATCAAAGGTAGCCTATGTTGAGGGATTAAAGCATAACCTGCTTAGTGCAAGCAAAATTTGTGATGATGACAGTGAAATCAGAATCAGAAAGAAGGCTGTTGTTATCTATAATTCCAAAGGCAAACCTGTGTTAGTTGCCAAAAGAGAAAGAGATATTTATCTCTTGGATCTTTCTTCTGCAGACATCAATGTAGAGACATGTCTTTATACTCAGTCTGTGCCAGAACTAAGCTGGCTATGGCATAGGAGGTTATTCCACCTGAACTTCAAAAACATTAACCTCCTGTCAAAGAAGAAACTGGTTAGAGGTCTGCCTGATGTTACATTTGCAAAAGACAAACTTTGTCCTGCATGTACACTAGGGAAACAGACCAAGAACCATTTTCCATCCAAATTGTTAGTTACAATTGATCAACCACTGCATATGCTCCATATGGATCTATTTGGACCCATGGGCAGTTTGGGTGGAAAGAAGTATACACTTGTGGTTGTGGATGAATACACAAGGTATACTTGGGTCATCTTTCTTAAGGCAAAAAGTGATGCTCCTGATGAGATTATTAATCTAATCAAGAGGAAAGAATTGCAGAAAGATGCACCTGTCAAGCAACTCAGGAGTGATCATGGTACAAAATTTAAGAATTATACTCTCATTGAATTCTGTACTGACAAAGGCATTATTCAAAACTTTGCCTCTGTCAGAACTCCTCAACAAAATGGTGTTGCTGAGAGAAGAAATCGTACACTCATAGAAGCTGCAAGAACCATGTTATGCCATGGTCAAATGAAGATTTATTTTTGGGCAGAAGCAGTTAACACTGCCTGTTATACCCAAAATAGATCTAATTTGGTCAAAAGGCATGGCAAAACTGCATATGAGTTGTATCATAAGAAGGTTCCAACCATCCATTATTTCCAGACCTTTGGAAGTAAATGTTATATTCTCAATCAAAGGGATCAATTAGCAAAGATGGAACCTAAGTCTGATGAAGAAATTTTTGTTGGCTATTCATCTATCTCAAAGGCTTACAGAGTCTACAACAACAGAAGGAATAAAATTAAAGAAACCATCAATGTCACCTTTGATGTTTCCTCTGCTAATAATGAACATGTTTCTCAGTCTGATGTTCATTCATTAGAAGAATTATCTGTTGTGGGATCTGAATCTCAAATCCCAGCTGTTGCTCACCAACAACAAGACTCTGAAAGTGATAATGAAGATGCTCAACCTGCTCAATTAATGACAGTACCTTCATCAACTAAAAATGAATCTGTGTCCAGAGATTCAAGTTCTTCTGATACAAGTGTTCAGTCTGGTAGTCTTCAGTCTGAGAACTCTACAGACTCAGACTTGCCCCCTGTTGAAGATAATGCGACACTCAGTCCTGTTATTCTTCCACTGAATGAAAATGATTTATCATCCAATGGCAAATCATCTCTAGGCGTCAAAGAACACAGGTATCATCCAATTGAAGAAATAATTGGAGATTATATTTCTGGTGTACAAACAAGAGCTCAAGTGTCAAACTTATCTACTGCAAATTTCTGTTTCTACACAAACTTCCTGTCAATCATTGAACCAAAGAAAGCTGAAGAAGCATTGAAAGATGATGATTGGGTTGAAGCAATGCATGAAGAGTTAACAGAATTTGAAAGAAACAATGTTTGGACCCTAGTTCCTGCTACAAAAGGCAAAACCATTATTGGAACTAAATGGGTTTACAGAAACAAAATGGACAAGGATGGAGTGATAATCAGAAACAAGGCAAGGCTAGTTGCTCAAGGTTACAAGCAGGAAGAAGACATTGATTATGATGAAACATTTGCCCCTGTAGCCAGAATTGAAGCAATAAGGTTATTCTTGGCATATGCTGCATTCAAGGACTTCAAAGTTTATCAAATGGATGTCAAGAGTGCATTTCTGAATGGTAACTTATAGGAGGAAGTCTATGTGAAACAACCTCCAGGTTTTGATGAAACCTTTTGCTTTTTCTATTTTCAAGAAAAGCAAAAGGGAAAGAGTGCAAAGTTGCCCAAGATGTACTTGTTATCCCTTGGACAACTAACTGAGCTGGTTAATATAGAGTTGATACTCAACTCTATAAATAGCAGCTCAATAGCACCACAAAGAAGTATCCAAGAAAAATAGTGTACAAGACCTTTAAGCTTAGGCTAAAAGCATTACCACACTTACTGTTAAGTTTGTAATGATAATTGTATCATAGTATACTACTTGGATCGTATTCAAACAATCTGTGTGTATTTGAATACTCTGTTTTCTTTGTAAGACAAACCATTTATTGTGAATAAAACTTTAATTCATAATATATTCTGTGCTTTAATTAATCTTGTTTTCCGTCTTGATTAATTAACATGTTTGATATAACTTAGATATAAACTAACATATTAAATACTTGTTATTTAATCTATATCTAAGTTTTGGGACCTTTAAGACCTAACACTTACTGCAATCACAACAAAGCTGGATTGTATGGGCAGAGATATTAAGAAGGTAAATGAAAAGGTTCACGCGATTCAAGTCGGTTGTGAGATTTGTAACAGATTCCACTTAACGAGAGATTGCCCAACTAATGAAACAAATGAGAAAAACGAAGAAGTGATGTATGGGGAGTTTCAAGGAAATTTCAACTACAGACAAAATAATAACAGCAATTATCGAAGACCGTATCAAGGAAACAACCAAGGCAACAATCAACCGTATCGGCAAGGAGCACCCGGGTTATATGTTAAGGAAGGAGTCAATGCACCTTTTCCCGAGAAAAGACTAACTCTAGAGGAAATTATGAACAAATTCATAACCTCTAATGATCAACGTATAGAGGCATTTAAGTCAGCACTGCGAAATCAGGGTGCCTCTATTAAACAAATTGAAGGAACGGTTCACCAACTTGCAAGGGTTCTTCAAGAGAGATTCCCAGGAACGCTACTTGGTTTCACGGAAAATAATCCTTGAGATCAAGTGAAAGCAATCTTTACGCGAAGTGGTAAAATTTTGAACTCTTCGTCTAAATCTAACAATGCAATTGATGTTGTACAGATAAAAGAGACAGACAGACAGGTGGAGGAAGCTCCTAGCAACCAAGAGGAAAATACAGCCGCAGATCCCAATCCAAAAATCAAGCCAGTTGTTAGGTACTACACGCCTCCACCATCGTATCCGGCTGCTTTAAAAAAGGGAAAAGAGGTGGTGCAATACCACACATCTTTGGAAAATCTGAAGCAACTTCACATCAACATTCCGTTCGTGGACGCAATTGCGCAAATGTCCAAGTATGCAAAGTACTTAAAAGAACTCTTAACAAATAAGAGTAAGTTAGAAGACGCCACGACAATAACGATGAACACCAGATGTTCAGCGTTGATGCAGAATAAACTACTACCAAGGCTGAAAGACCCAGGGAGTATCACTATCCCTTGTTTAATTGGTAATTTAAATGTTAAAAATGCACTAGCAGATTTGGGTGCAAGCATATCTTTGATGCCCTATTCCATGTATGTTAGACTAGGATTAGGCGAACCTAAACTCATTCGCATGTGCATTGAGTTGGCCGATCGTTCAGTCCTTTATCCTAGAGGAGTAGTTGAAAATGTTTTGGTAAAAGTTGATAAGTTTTTCTTCCCTTGTGATTTTGTTATTTTAGATATGATTGAGGACCCTAGAGTTCCTATCATATTAGGGAGACCATTTCTAGCTACCTCTCACTCATTGATTGATGTCTACAATAGGAGAATTACTATGCAAGTAGGTGATGAAAAAAGTCATTTTTGATTTAAATAACTCTATGCAATTCCCCGATTCAGTTGATGATACTTGTTATTATCTCAATACTTTTGAATGTTCTAATGACGAGGAGATCCTTGAATCAAGAAACCGAGATGGAGTTATGACGAAAGAAGAATTGAAAGCTATTATGGATCCAACTGTTGAGGAAATTCCGTTATTTTATCCGGAAATGGAACAATTTAAGGAAAATGATCAAGCGATACTAAGGATTGGAGGAGGAAATGAAAACAGGACTTGCGGTGATCAGATATCAACCGGCGTTTGGATTAAAACCCAACTGGCGGTTGAGATCCAAACGGTGGTTGAGTTGTCCAGACCGGTGGTTGGAGTTTCCGTTAGGACAGGTTTGTCGTTTTACACTTATGAAGATCCTTTTTGGCAATTCGAGCGGAAGGAAAATTTCTTGCAGTTTCTGGAAAGTCACGGAGCTTCACGAAAAGGAAAGGTGCCTGCTGATAATGATAAGTATTTTAATTCGTTCAATTCAATAAATTTCTATTTACAAGTTACTTATCGATATTATCATCCACACTTCAGCTTAAGTGTGGGGAAAGACACCCAATTTTCAAGTAAATAAGGATGGAGTCAAGCTAGAGACTCGAACAAAAACAAGCGCTTCTCGGGAGACAACCCGTGTTTGTATATTTTATGTATTTAATGTTCTTTTTCAGTTTTAGTTAAATAAGTAATAGCATCAAAATACAGTTTCTAGAACGCAATGCTGAGCATCAGATCAAATAGTAAGCAGTATCAGATGAACTCGACGAGCAGGGACTCAGTATTCGCCGAAAAGTGTCTAAAAACACATTTTCGGTTTATCGACGAGCTTACTGTTTGTACTCGCCAAGCATCATCTAACAACCATATGTACAGACCTTGAAATTCAACCAAGTACTGCTTCAAATATTTTTATCAGGGGAGTTTTTGTATTCCACTTCTTTTCTCCTTTTCACTTAATTTTATTATTTATTCTGAACAATGAGGACATTGTCCAACTCAAGTGGGGGAGGAACATAGAAAAGAAGTGTATATGTCCTTTATTTTATAACCAACTAAGTTTTGTCATATTACAGAAAATTTAAATTTTTGCGATTCTATATTTGGGCAATGATAGTAGATTAGGAGCATGTATTAAATTGGATGTTTTGAATACTATTTATGATGTGTTGATAGACCTAACTAACATTTTTAAATCCAATTTTTCTAATTTTACACAAAAGTGTTCGACATATTCATTATATGATGTATTGGTAGGGTTTTTATACAAAAGTTTTTGAACGTTAAGAAATAATAATCTAACATGAATATAATTCTATGGGGAACACAAGTTGATATATGACTTTTTAAGTCTTAATTTCTGTATGATATCATAACATATTTTATAATTTTGAGGTTTAAATTGAAATCATTTAAAGATACACTGATCGATTCCTCTGTTGTACTAAGTACAGACCTGGTTTTTATCAGGATAACTAATTAAAAGCATAAATGCTTATATAAATTTACAAAACGTAAATGCTAATCAAATTATGTCGCTCTGTTGTACTGAGGTACAGACCTGTCACCGCTGGTTTGACTAGAAATTGGTTATTCTATTACCCGAGTCAAGTTAAGTCGCTTTGTTGTACTAAGGTACAGACCTGTCACCAATGTCTTAACTCTTATAAAAATGATTTATCAATTACTCACTCATTATGTAGCATGATGTTATGATTTGATTACATGGGTATATCACTCGTAGAAGCCATAAGTTATATTCATAAATAATAATAATAATATGTTGTTTATAAACTTGAGTATAGAGGGTTTAAAACGGATTAGAATATCGATAATCATGTTGAAATGTCAAAATTAGAAATTTTTGTGTTTTAAATTGTTAGATGAGGTTTATAGTGATTAGAATATCAACAATCGTAATAGATTTAAGATTTCCTTAATGAAAGCATGTTCAATCCTAATATGATCCCATTGTTAGTATTAAATTTTTCGCAGAAAAAGTAATATGTACATTTATCATCTCTTTAAGTTTTTTTTGGGAGATAAATTTTTAGTTGATTCTGAATTGATAGTCTACTTGAGGACAAGTAGGATTCAAATGGGGGGATATTTTATAACATCAAATAAGTACATATTTAATTAACAATATTTCCTTATTTTTAATACATTTATATTGCATTTATATGGTTTTAGATACTTATTTCATTCATATTTGCAAATAGGTGTTTAAATGGCTTGAATATGAAAAAGAATGAAAAAAGGACTTAAAACGAAGAAGAATTTAAGAAAAAGTATTAAAGTGTAAAAAGGAAGAAGAGTTGAAGCTGGACGCGAGAAGAATATTCTGGAACCCTAGCCCAACCGCGGGTTAGAGGCTAACGGACTTTAAGTCGGTTTATCGCTGAAGCCCAACCGCCAGTTGGAAAGCCCAACCGCCGGTTGGATGTCGGTTTACAAATCTATAAATTGAGCCATTCACCCAGCCTTTAACCATACGAAATAACCAAAGCCTAATTCGACTTTGGGGTTTAAGAAGGGCTTTAAGCACGAATTTGGAGCGAGGAAGTTTAGGGTTTGAAGGTTTTCAACCCTCACGAAGATTGTTCGGGTTTTCAGTTTGGTTTTCAATTCTTATTCTTTTTAGACAATGTTATTTTGTTTAAGTTTAATTATGAATTCTTTTATCGTAGCTATGAGCTAATTTTCTATTGTGTTTACTTAGACAATAAAACCTAGATGAAGTTTAGGTTGGAGTATTAATTTTATGAAGTTTATCGTGTTTATCCGAAAGATCCATCTTATTTAATTGGTCTTTAATTATTACTTGACGTGATTAATCAACCTTTTCTATAACGTAGTGTTGTCTAGGTTTATTAGTTATTTGAAGTTGTTTAACTTGTTACATAGTTGTGGCTTGAAGCTTTAATTGGCGATAGGTTAAGAGTAATAATAATTATTGAACATTATTTAATGTGACAATTGTCAAACGACGATTATTAGATACTTGTTGATTCAAGGTCGCTAGGATAAATCGCAATAAACGGTTGAAGTGCTTAATTAAATAAAGAATAGGAAGACAACACATAGAAAGACTTTCTTGTGTATTCATAACGAGTCTTGTGTCTTATCTAAACCTTATATGAATTGTTAACCTGATAAAAGTTACTTTCTACAAAAGATTTATTCACAATAAGATTATCCAACGGTTCAAACATACATAATAACTGGAATCCAGGATATAAAAGTCTAAGTAAACGCATTCTTTATCCATATTTGTCTTAATCTATTTTTAAATTATTTTGTTTAATTTAAGTTTATATTAGTTTTTAAAAACGTTCGTACGGAACTAAAACGCACCCCTTTTACTTGTTATTTACTTTTTAATTACTTAATTCAATTTAATACATCGTTCCCTGAGTTCGAGACTCGGATTTACCAAAACTATATTATTATTCGATCGGGTTTTCTTGCATGTATTGTGTGATAGTATTGATAATTCCAAAACATAATTTATAACTTTTTAAACGCTATCTAGCACAAATCATAAAGAAATTACTTCTTATAATGAGAAATTGAGATAATTGTTAAATTTAATAAAAATACTTATAATAACAAGATTTTTCAAAACTATTAAGTCTTTAAATGTTTGTATTTCCTAAAGTTCATCTAAAAATTTACTTAAAAATATAAGAATGAGATGTTTTAGATATACGAGCATAGGGTTCACGCTATGTAGCAAGTAAATATTGATTATTTTGTTTCACTTTCTTAGTAATCGGCTTAAGCAAGTAAATATTGATTATTTTGTTTCACTTTCATAGTAATCGGCTTAAGTTGGTGTGTAGATGTCAATGACTTACACAGAAGCGAAGATCTGTTGGAACTTTCATGAATGACTTAGTTCGCGTTATATGCAATTTCTGTTATATGAAATTAAGATATTAATAGTAATGGTAAGTGTATACATATATATAACAAGTTGTTAAAAAAAGAATTTAGTTTTGATTTGTCTATTTTTTCTTACTGTATTGTTTTTGCATTGCTTGAGCGCTTGAACCTTTTTTATTTTTTTTATTTTAAGGATTAGAGTTGATAATACGTTTTTGGTTGTTTCTTTTATGTTTATGTAATCCATCAAGTAATTAGATGTAAATACCATTTATACTTGTGTGATTGGATGCTAGCTTTTAGACTTTACATTGATCAAATACATATAATTTTGAATGAAATAATGTATGTAATTGGTTATATTTTTATTATTAGTCAAAGTCTTAATCTGACTTCCTAAATTCCTTTTTAGTGCTAGCTGAACATAAAGTAATGGCTTTTGAAAAAGACTTTCATGTCATTCGAATTAGGTCTGATTCGTAAGGTCATGAGAATTGAAATGCCTAAAGACGGTGCTCAATTAACAAAAAGAAAGACTAACGTTTAGATAACTTAACGACCTTGCTTGGTGGTTCAAAATGGAAGTGTAGGTATCTCTTCTAATAGAATCTTCTAAGGTCATCTCATCTTCTGCTTCTGAAGTTATCACAGTTTGTCATCAAGCCGAAAGCTACTCGCTTCTATCTTTAAACAACCAGATAAGCAAGCACCTTGAAGGGAATTTCCATCGCAAATGATTGTTTTTTTATTTTACTACATTAGTAATTTTCATTAATAGATAGGGATAATTTAGTAACTTTGATTGTTGTGAGTATTAAGACTCTAAGAACAAATAACAACATACATTATAAGTAACAATTGATATAGTATATATAGATATAGATAAGAAAAATGATTGGTGTTTTATATTGGAAAGATTACATTTGCAAGAGTTGAGTTCGAACTATGTGGTTGAATTTCTATTTAAACACATACCAATGGAAAAGGGATAATTGTTTAAGGGAACATCATCAATACATGCTATAAGCATTCATCCTTTATATATGCTCATTGCCTCCTTATGAACATCACTTTTTCATTTAAAAGATAATAAATAAATGTTATAAATGTTATTCTATATACAAAATCATAGAGTAAAATACACTATCTCAAAATGATTGGGTAAGATCTGTTTCACCCTACCATTTTCGTTTGAATCAAAACTTAACGATGATCTTGATATGTTCGGTAAACCATGAAAAAGCACGTATATTCTTCGACCAAAATAAATGATTTAATTGTGTTTTTAAAAATCAGCATGTTGGTAAAACTCCACTCAAGAAACATTCTTTTTGGTCACTATACCAGAGAAGACGGATTGGATCGAGAGGTGATGCTTATACCTCTTCTTTATCGATAGGTTTCCCAACTTTTGTAACTTGGTTTTGGTTTATATAACGTGTGGTTGCTATATTATTATTATTATTAAAACATATGAGAGACTTTAAAATAGATTAAATATTAATGTAGTAACAGTAAGAACAAATCAAAAACTGACATGTGTCCTTTCCTATTCACAATTTTAACATCCAAATATTTCCTTTTTCTTAAGCAACACACAACAATACTATTAAAACCAACTCAAAAAATACAAAGTCACACAAAACACAACAAGCCAAAACACAACAAGACAACACAACTCAAAATTACAAGGAGTAATAATGAGCCAAACCTACACTACAAAACAAAATCATGAACAAACTAAGACCACATGGAAAAGAAAGCATCAAACAGAAAGAACTAAATCGATCCAATAGTTAACCTCAAGCATGACATGGGCCCACGAACAATACAGCAAGCCAAAAACCTCAACCAATGCCATAGGCATTTTTTCACTTATCCCAGGAAACTTTAGCAGACCTCTCCATAGCTGACACCCATTCATATGATTTAATTTGTACTTCTTTAAAAATATCCAAAGCCACATCACTAGACCTTCCAAAAACTTTGTTATGTCTAGACATCCAAATCTAGTAAAACGTAGACCAAATAATACTTCTCCAAACTGATTTCATCCGAGCTAAAAAAGATCCATTACATTCATGCTTAATTAAATCCTCAATATTTCTAAATTCACTATGATCCACACAACACCATTGAAAAACTATAACCCAAAGCTCTTTGACTAAAGAACAACTCAAAAAACAATGATCCAACGACTCAATTTCTTCCATACAACCCGAAAAAGAAGACTATAAAGATCAATTACCATATTATTTAACACTTCTCGGACCGGAACTCTCCCATTTCTAAGCCTCAAAACAAACACCCAAATCTTTTTAGAAATAAGCTTGCACCACAAAGTTTCAACACGCCTCTTATTATCAACCAACAACTTTTTATCCAACCACTTTCTCAAATCTCTACCCGAATACCTCCCATCCTCCCGTAAAATCCATCTCCATTTATCCGCACCCTCCCTTTTAACTTGCACCTTTCCAAAACCCTCTCTAACTCAACCAAATCCCCTAACATCCTACCTCTTAGCTCGCTAACCCAATCCTTCTTCCAACTCCACTTATCTCCCTCCCAAACAACCTTGGGAACCACTTTCACCTCTTTATTTCTCTCCAATGCAAACAATCTATCATATTTATCACAAAATGCAACCCCGCCTCCTAAACGCAACCACGCCTCCTAAATGCAACCCCGCCTCCTAACCATTTATCTTTCCAAAAACAAGTGTCCAAACCATTAATAACAACCTTTCTAAAAGAATTAGAGAAGTTAATCCCAACCCCATCAATCGAACCCCCCACCTTCATAATATTACCCCAAACTTTTCAAACCCAATAATCCCTATTAGCATGATCACCCAAACCCTCATCCTTCCCATAGATAGAAGAAATGACCCTAACCCAAAGGGCATTACCCTTCGTTTTAAACTGTCACCACCATTTTCCAAGCAGAGCACAATTAGCCGCTTTTAGACCCTAATATTTAGACCCCCCTCCTGTAACAAGAAAGAACACAATTCCGGTTAATCCAAGAAGTACTATGATTCCCTTCCTCATTCCCACCCCAAAAGAATTTTCTATGAATAGATTCAAGAGAGTTAAGGACACATACCGAGACCCGAAATAAGGTGAAGATATACAACGGAAGACTACCAAGCACCAATTTGAGCAAAGTTAACCTCCCACCAAAAGTAATCGTTCTTCCTTTCCAATCCGCAAGTCTATTTTTAAATTTTTCCAACATCGAATACCACGAGGACAATCTATTCATACCACCACCTACCGGGAGACCAAGATTTTCAAAAGGAACTTTCTTAACCGCGCAACCAATCAATTCGGCTCACAATTAAACCTTATTATCATTCACCCCAATTCCCATAAACTTACGTACTCTACCTTAAATTTACGTTTAAACCCGAAGCCATTTGAAAACATTTAAGAAGTGACAACAAGCCCGCTATATTATCTTCATCCCACTCTCCAAAGAAAATAGTGTCATCCGCTAATTGCAAGTGAAAAATAACCATTTGATCAATACCATCTCTACCATTTGGGGTGTGCATGGTCCAGAACCGGACCAAACAGTCTCGGTTCGGTTCGGTCCCGAGACCCGATTTGTAGCAGATTATTGGACCAAGGACCGAACCATATGTCATCGGTTTGGTTCGGTTCGGTTCCAAAATGGGCCTGCTCGGTTCGGTCCAAAAGACCTACCCGATTGGTTATGCGTGATTTCATTGTCATTTTGTGTCTAGCCGATGTTTAGTGGCTGTTGACGTGAGAAATATTTAATCACCAGTTTATATGGAAATTATTTGTTGGATTTATGTATTTGTGTCTTTTTTGGGGGGTCTACTTTAAAGCCATATATCATGTGTAAGATTGTAATTTGTGAATGAGGTTCAAGGGTGTCACACCCCCAAAATTAGAATAATAATAATTAAGGCGGAAACTCAGGGCGTGACTCGATCAATCCCCAAAGGCTAGTTAGGCCTAATGAGTTAAAGTACGACCTCTAGTCCTATAACCAAACCACGACCTGTTGTGTTGTTTGCCTCGGACCGGTTAAATATACACTCCTCGTTGTGTGACATAAAGTCGGGGGTTGGCATGACCAACAAATAGTGGGAGGGATGTGGTCTCGATTGTACTATCCGTATATTCAATAGCTACAGTCACCTAGCTAATGGTTATAGTTTGTAAGCAAATGGACTTCTATGCACTACAACTGTAAACATAGATTCGTACAAGGATTCGTTGTCATGTTTCCAAGTATAGTATTAAATTCGTTCATAAGAAAATAAGTTTTCAATCATCGTATGAAAAGCGGTTCATATGTTTTCCACCCCTAGTTTAAAAGCAGTAAAACAGTAAAATAGGGGCTGTGAACTCACCTGAATCCGAGCGTGCTAGCAAAATGAGTTTAAAGTGAATGAGCCCAAATAAGCCTCTTAGCACCCTAAACGCATGAGGTCGAGTTAATAAATGTAGACGACTTAATAGTCCGTCTATGCCAGTTGTTCACTCAACTAGGGTTTTATGTGTCCTCATAGGCGTATGCGACACGTTGTGATCATTTATAGTTTTCAAAATACTACAATCGTTTATGTCAACCTTATAATATACTATTATTCATAATATATTCATAGCGTTGATTATTGTTTATACTATAATATACATAAGTTACTTATTTTCACAGCCAAGGTTCAAGAGTTTCTATTTTTACATGTATAGTCCCTCTAGTTATCATTTTTCCACTTTTAACCTCATAGTTTTGTTTTCTTGGTTTTTAACCACAAGGGTTTGGTCTTTAACACTTTAATCCATAGATTAACATTATAAACACTAAATAAACTGTTTCTAACATTATAGTCCTCAAACATTCAGATTTTACATATTTAGTCCCTTAAGTCTTCTTTTTGGTATTTTTCACCTAAAAGTGTGTTTAGTTAGCTTTTAAACCACAAAGCTGATGTCATTATAAGTTTATTGAGTTATTAAGTTTAAAATAACTATTTTAACATAAATAAAAGTTTATTACATATAAATGAAGAGTTTAAAGTGTAGAACATATGTTTTGCATTTTTAAAGTCTCTAAACTTGTTTATAGACTTTTTATTTGTTAAACTTACTAGTTAATGTTTTTAAAAGACAAAGTAACTAGTTTAAAAATATATTTTAGTATGAGTGAACATTTTTAGCATAAACATATATATGAAGTTAAATACTAGAGAAAAAGTCTCCTTACAAAGCTTTTAGGATGAGATTTGAGCAAGAAGGGAACTTGATTTCTTTGTGAATGATTCCTAGCGCCAATCCTTGTATTTAACTTAGTTTACCCATGGGAATGTAGTGGTGTTATGGTTTGTGGGTGTTTATATGTTAAAAGAGATTTAATTTGTGGTTTGAAAGTGTTGGTTTATGGTGGTTTAGGGTGGTGTTCTTGAAAATCAAAGTGACAGAGGGGGGGAGGGTGGTTTGGCCGTAGCTTTTGAAGGAGAGGGAGAGGAGAAAGTGAGTAAGTTGTGACTTGTTGTGTGTGGTGATTAAATGGAAATGAAAACAAGAAAGGTGTAGAAGTGTGAGAGCATGGGAGGTATGGTGTGCATGTTCCAAAAAGAGTCATGTGGGGGGGGGGGGGGGGGGGAGGCTAGGGGCCGGTTTTGGAGAGTGGGGGGAGGGCCCTTTTTGTTTTTCACTAGTTCGATTATGTGTAGATATTTAGATCATTAAGCACTAATCTTGATTAATTAAGTGCTAATCATGTAATTTAGGTGATTTAGTGGTAATTAGGGTAATTTAATGGTATTAGAATATTACTAGTTGGTTTTGATAATATTCGAATATTTACCGTTAGCTCGTTCGGTTAATTACATAATCTAACTTGTTGTTGTACGTCTTTTAATTCTCGCGAACGTTTATCGTTTATCAAAGGCTGTTATGCTTATATATTAGCATAATTATCATAATATAAATAACTACTATTTATATTCGAATAGATTTATGTTATTTATGAAAATTGATCACAACGTTCGTGGGTGTCGGTCTCTACCGATTCTTTGTGTAAATCTCAATGATTACGAATGCATTCCGTATTAAAATAGTGTGCATCTCATATGCAAACGTGGGCTTTGTACTAGACTTTATTTCGATGAAAACGAATTCACAATAATTAGATAGGGTATTAGCCTAATATGCACGTAATATGATGTACGGAATTTACCGAAATTTTAGGGTTGTCACATTCTTCCCCCGTTAAAGAAAAGTTGAGGATATTTTCTTTGCATTTCATCCTCACGCTCCCAAGTAAACTCCGAGCCGCGTCTCGAGTTCCAGCGAACTTTGACCAGTTTAATCCGACTACGTCGGAGCTTTTGGATTTTGCAGTCCGACACTTCAATCGGTTCCTCCACAAAATTTAATCGTGAATCAATATGAATTTCGTCGGGAGGAATAATTAGGGTTTCGTCGGATAGACACTTCTTTAGGTTACATACGTGGAAAGTGTTGTGAATGTTACTTAGTTCTTGAGGTAATTTGAGTTTGTAGGCCACATGACCAATCCGTGCTAGGATTTCAAAGGGTCCTATGTACCTTCGATTTAGTTTACCTCGCTTGCCGAATCGAGCTATTCCCTTCCAGGGCGATACTCTGAGTAGGACCTTATCTCCCACTTGAAACTCAAGGGGTTTTCGACGGTTGTCAACGTAGCTTTTCTGTCGGTCTCGTGCTGCTTTTAATCTCTTAAGGACTTGAGATATCTTGTCCATCGTTTCTTGGACAATCTCAGGACCGGAAATTTGTTTGTCGCCCAACTCTGCCGAAAAGAGTGGCGATCGGCACTTGCGTCCATACAACGCCTCAAATGGTGCCATTTGTATACTGGTGTGATAACTATTGTTGTAGGAAAATTCTGCGAGCGGTAAGTGAGCATCCCAGTTTCCTCCAAAATTGATCACACATGCTCGCAACAAGTCCTCGAGCGTTTGTATTGTTCGCTCGCTCTGACCGTCGGTTTGAGGGTGGTAGGCAGTACTCATGTCGAGTCGAGTACCTAATGCCTTTTGTAACGATTGCCAGAAGCGAGATGTAAAGTGGTTTCCCTATCAGAGATGATGGATACCGGTACTCCATGTCTAGAGACGATCTCTTTTAGATATATCCTAGGCAGTTTCTCCATCTTATCAGTTTCTTTAATGGCTAGAAAATGGGCTGATTTTGTTAAACGATCGACAATTACCCATATCGTATCATATCCAGATGATGTCTTGGGCAATTTAGTGATGAAGTCCATTGTTATCAGCTCCCATTTCCATTGTGGCATTTCGGGTTGCTGCAAAAGTCCAGACGGCCTTTGATACTCGGCTTTGACCTTCGAACAAGTCAGACATTTGCTAACATAGGTAGCGATGTCTCCTTTAATGTTCGGCCACCAGTAGAATTCTTTTAAGTCATGGTACATCTTGTCAGCTCCTGGATGTATTGAATAGTTGGACTTATGAGCTTCGTCCAATATGAGTTTGCGCAATTCCTCCATGCATGGAACCCAAATTCGGTTCATGAAGTATAAAGTTTCATCGTTCTTAGATTCCAGTTGTTTCTCCATTCCCCTTAGAAATTCCCCTTTCAGACGTTCATCGGTTGAAGCTACTCGTTGTGCATCATGAATCTGAGTAGTGAGGTTCGTGTGGATGGTCATTCCCAGTGCACGAACTCTAGGGGTCTTAACTCTTTCCTTACGACTCAAGGCATCAGCTACTACGTTAGCTTTGCCCGGGTGATACTTAATTTCACAGTCGTAATCGTTCAGTAGTTCGACCCAACGTCGTTATCTCATGTTGAGTTCCTTTTGGTCGAAAATGTGTTGAAGACTTTTGTGATCGGTGAAAATTGTACACTTAGTGCCGTATAAATAATGTCTCCAGATCTTCAGCGCAAACACAACTGCTCCTAATTTAAGGTCGTGAGTCGTATAATTCTTTTCATGCGTCTTCAATTGCCTAGAAGCATAGGCGATGACTTTTTCATTTTGCATCAATACGCAGCCTAAACCCTGATGCGAAGCATCGCAGTAGACAATGAAATTTTCCACTCCCTCGGGTAATGACAAGATAGGCGCGGTGCATAGCTTTTGCTTTAACAGTTGGAAAGCGGATTCTTGTTTCTCGCCCCATTCAAATTTCTTGTCTTTTTGAGTTAACGAGGTGAGAGACTAGGCTATTTTGGAAAAGTTTTCGATAAATCGACGGTAATAGCCAGCCAGACCAAGAAATTGGCGAACTTTGGTTGGGTTTTTCGGTGTTTCTCAATTTTTGATTGCTTCGATCTTTGCTGGGTCAACGTGTATTCCTTCACCGTTAATGACATGACCCAAGAATTGAACTTCTCGCATCCAAAATTCACACTTAGAGAATTTCGCGTATAACTTCTCTTTCTCTAGTAGTTCGATGATCAATTTCAAGTGTCGCTCATGATCTTCCTTCGTTTATGAGTAAATGAGGATATCGTCAAGGAATACGATGACGAATTTATCGAGGTAGGGTTTGCAGACTCTATTCATGAGATCCATAAATACAGCTGGCGCGTTTGTCAATCCGAAAGGCATGACTAGGAACTCGTAATGACCATAGCGAGTCCTAAACGCGGTTTTCGGCACATCTTCTTCTCGTACCTTCAGTTGGTGGTATCCAGACCGTAAGTCGATTTTTTAATAGAAGCTAGAACCTTGAAGTTGATCGAATAAATCGTCGATGCGCGGTAATGGGTATCGGTTTTTGATTGTCACTTTGTTCAGTTCTCGGTAGTCGATACACATCCTCATGGATCCATCCTTCTTCTTCACGAACAAAACCGGAGCTCCCCATGGTGAAAAGCTCGATCGGATGAACCCTAAGTCTAAGAGTTCTTGTAATTGCGTGGACAACTCTTACATTTCTGATAGAGCTAGACGATAGGGAGAGCGCGCTATTGGTGCGGCTCCGGGTACTAGATCGATCCGGAATTCAACTTGTCTTGGAGGCGGTAGTCCGGGCAAATCTTCCAGAAACACCCCCGGATGATCACGTATGATGGGTATCTCGTTTATGCGTCGCTCCTCGGGTTTCTTTTCCACAACATGTGCCAGGAAAGCTTGATATCCCTTTCGTAGATACTTGCGAGTTTTTATGCAATTGACCATCTTCAGGCCACTCCTTTTCTTTTCTCCTTGGATTATTAGGATCTCGCCAAACGGCAATGGTATTCGTACCATCTTCTCGAAACATAGAATTTCAGCGCGATTACTGGATAGCCAATCCATTCCGATTACGATATCAAAGCTTCCTAGTTATATCGGTAGTAAGTTTATTTCGAAAGGATGACCCTCGAGAGATAGGGTACATCCCGGTACAAATTCTTCAATTTCTATTAGTTTACCGTCCGCTAGTTCTATTGTGTACTTAGAGTCTAACTTACGAGATTCTATCTCTAGTAGTGGTCTAAATTCAGCAGACACAAAGCTTAATTCGGCACCCGAATCAAAAAGTACTGAAGCATAATGATTGTTTACAAGAAACGTACCAGTGACAGTGTTGGGGTCCTGACGCGCTTCTTGTGCCCCGATAACGAATGCTCGCCCACGAGCCATGATAGAATATATGTGGAAGGAGGTAGTTAGGCAAAAGAGAATCATCAAGAAACAGCAAGAAGAAATAGATGATTTAAAAACAGTGGTGCTGAAGTGCTTGAAGCAGGGTAAGAAGTACTACATAATTGATGATCAATACAAAAGATCTGTCCCTGTGCAACAAGCCAGAGTTGTTCTCTCTTCCCCTGAACCCTCAGAAGATGCATTCAAAAAGGGGGAGAATGAACAATGTTGATGATTCTGAGGAGGTGAATGAGGAGATTGTACTGCAAGAGAATGTGAATGGAGCAGGGGAGTCAGTAGATGAGACTGAGGTTATAGAGGAGGTATCTAAGACTGCAGAGGTTATTGTTGGTGATGAAATAGAGCAATTAAGGGCAGATGATGAAGGAGAAGAGGTAAATAATCCTGAAGCTGAAAAGATTCAAGAGGTTGCTGCAGATAAGTTTGCTCGGAAGTTTAGCAGAAAGAAAAGTGTACCATCTTTGCCTGGTTTCACAATCTGAGAGCCTGCTGCAACACCTACATTCCAAAGGGATATACCTCAAATTGACCCAAAGGATAAAGGGAAAGGCAAGTTAGTGGAAGAGCCTAAGCCTAAAAAGAAATCAAAACAAATGCCTGCTGCTACTGCAAATGATGAAGAATATGCACAGAGGCTACAGGCTGAACTGAATGCTGAGATGGGAACTGGTTTGATAAGAGTTGAAGTTGAACCTGGTAGATGTTTTATGATGACAAAGGAAGAGGTGAATAAGTTTGATGAATGGATGCTAAGGAAAGAAAAAGAGGAATCTGTGGAGTATTTGGTAGATCAGCTGAAGAGGAAGAAGGATGAACAAGCTAGAATCAAGAAAGCAAATAAGCCAATGACCATTGCACAGAAAAGAAAGGATTTGTATAGTAAATTAAAGTGCATGATTCCTGCTGCAAGATTGAAGAAAATGACTTATGAAGAGATGGCCAGGGCATATGAAAGAGATATATTTGTGCCTTATCAAGAAAATCAGAGGAAGGAAGAGGAGTTGAAGAAAAAGAAAGAACAGGAAGAAAAAGTGGTTAATGATTTGGAGAGAGATGAAAGACAGTTGAATGAATTGATGGTTATAGATTTTGTTGCCGCTGAGCCTATAAATCAAGATGGATCAGAAATTATTGACTGGACGATTGTTAAACTGTTGGTGCCTAGGAAAGAGGAAAAGATTAAAATTGTCAGAGCAGATGGGAGTGAATCTTTTTGGAGAACAATGAAGGAAATTTTTAGAAGACTGAGCAGGGTGGATGTTGTAAGGTTATATGAGATAGGAAAGGAGAAGAAATTGAATGAGAAAAGGTTTGACAGTATTCTTGAAAGAATCACATGGGATTGGATCAGAATGATGTTTGAACCAGAAAAATATCCCTTTCAGTTTGGTACATTTAAGATTGTGAAGATGTGGATGTATTTTGAGGTGTCTGGAATACACAGGTTATTATGGAAGATGGTGAGATTTTGTATATGCTCACAGATAGAGAGTATGATATGAATCTGAGTTTGTTAAGGAGTTTGAGGTTAGCTAAATTACATTCTTTTGTATGTAATGATGTTGCTAAAGAATTGGTGTACATGATTTTAAATCAGACCCATAAGAAAGAACAATTGGGAAAGAATGCAAAGAAATAGTTTTGAAAGCATCTTCCAGAGTTTAGAATGTTGAATCAGAAGAAACTTAATGCTGTAGAGGACAAATTAAGTTTAGGGGGAGATTGTTAGGATAAACTGATTTGGGTTTGGAATTACCACTGATCATGTAAAGTTGAAGTGAACAAGTGATTACCACTGAAGGTTGAAGATTAACACTGATGGTGAAGATTACAACTGTTTGAAGAATCGAAGTTACAACTGCTGCAAGGATTAACACTGATAGTTAATTTTGTAAGTAGTTACCACTGTTTATGTAATTACAACTGTTAGTGTATTTTATAGTGGTTAACACTGTGAGTATCATTTGTACTTAGACTATCATAAATGAAGCAGTTACCACTGTTGGAAGTTTGTTTCCACTGAATGTTCAAATGTGGTAGTTAACACTGTTTATGATTTTGTGATAAGAATGAGTCTGTTATGAAAGTTATCTAATTCCATAATAATAGGAGATTGTACAGGACTCTATGTGTTATAAATAGAGATCCTTAGAACCTAGAATATACACGCAACAAAATAGTGATTAAAAGATAGTGCAGCTTCAAGGTGTAAACCCTAATACAACAAGTGTATTCGTCTTATTCGTATTAATAAGATTGAAGCTTTGGATTTAATATTTGTGTTTTGTTATTTATTCTTAATATTTATCTTTGATCTTTCTAATATTATTGAGTGTGATTCCGCAACTTCTCAATAATAATTCACAGCTTGTTCAAGGTTACAAGTTTATTGAATTGAATCGGGACTGTTAGTTTCGATAGTGCCTCGTGTCACCACATTCGAAACATCCAGTGTTTTGTCGCTCGTAGTTGGCTCTGGTGGGAGGGTTGGATTTGCAAGATTGAGTCTGATGACCCCAACGTTTGCAGTTTTCACAGTAGGTGCAACCACCCTCATGGTGTCGCTTACACTTCCCACACTTGGGTTTGTTTCCCTGATATACTTTTGGTTCGGTGATGGTGGCAGCGTATGCTCTAGCGTTTCCTGAACGCTTCTCACTTTGTTGACCCTGTCGGTCATTGCCTCATCCGTTCCACTTTCGCTTCTCCGTTCCATAACTCCTGCCCTCAGTATTGTTCGACTCATTCCTTCCCCACACAACTTTCTTTGTTAGTGACCCCATCCTCACTGCTTCGTCAGTCAAACTCTGCGCTAAACTAACAGCGCTCTTGAAAGTGGCAGGTTGGGACGACGTTACCAAACTTCTGATTTGAGGTACTAGTCCTTAGACGTACCTTTCAATGCGTTTGTATTCCGGTGTCACCATGTGCGGTACTAGACGCGCTAGTTCTTGAAATTTCGTAGTGTAGGCTGTGATATCGGAACCGATCATCTTAATGTCCCACAGTTCGGTCTCGATCTTTTGCAGTTCGCTGCGGGGACAGAATTCCTCCAGTATCACTGCTTTCAGTTCTTCCCAGGAGATGGAGTAGGCAGTTGTTCGTCCAAGAGTTTGGACTTGGGCATTCCACCAGGTCAGTGCTTTTTCAGTTAGCGTGCAAGTAGCATACTTCACCATGCAGTCGGGTGAACAGTTGCTGATGTCAAGCGCTGACTCCATCTTCTCGATCCAATGCACAATTCCTATGGCACCCTCGGTTCCACGGAAGTTGTTTGGTTTACATGCCAGGAATGATTTGTATGAACACCCTTGTTGGACGTTCTCAGGTTCTCCAGTCACATTGGTTCGTTCCTCATTTCGGTCTCCCCCAACAACATTTCCCGTAGTACCGTTACCATTCCCGACATTGTCGCGAGTGCGACTTGCCTCATATTGGGCAATGGCATCGGCCACTCGTCGAGCAACGAGTTTGTCAACTGTTTCAGCGTTGGCGGTTCCTATGCTCCTTTGGCTGTTTCTAGAATTTCGACGTTTGGGTGGCATGGTTTCGTTCTAATACAAAATAAAAGATGGATAAGATATAATAATCAATGCCAACACAAAGAAAGCGAAATATAAATAACCATACACTATATTATACATAAAGTGAAAAATTTCATACATAAGTGTCATACAAAATGTGATGGGATTCTTATATACCCATCAAATAGAAGTTTTCAGTACAATATAGCGTAGGCACATCCCGCCATACGTAGGTCTAATGAAGGTAAGATAGATATATCCCCTTGACAGCCATCAGTGCGGTCATCATCAAGCTAGCTCCTGCTACAATCTCTGCTGTTCGTGTGCGTCCCTCCAGTGTCTCTACACGACTCATAGTGGCGTGAGCTGCCTCTCGGTCGGCCATGATACGACCCTCTAGAGTATCAATGTGTTCATACGTAGAGATCATGTCTCCATCCAGTCGAGAGGTATCACTCTGTAGCTCCAAGATATACGCCCGCATCTCAGCAATGCTCCCGACATGTGAGTTGGTCATGGCGACCAAGTTAACTATCGTAGCTTTGTAAAAAAATACACCTCCTCAATTCATTCATTTCATTGTTTCAATAAAATAGAAAGAAAATGATTGGTACAGTTAATAAAATTTATTTTTAAGTGTTGTTAAATTTAACTGAGTGACTGATTGTATATTTATAAGAAATTTAAAGGATAAAACTGCAAACACAATATTAGTAATTAGTTATTATCACCTAACTTTTGTGGTAGATATCACTTATATTTTTCCCTAAAATAAATCTTTTGATAATTTTACATAAATGCCACCTACCAACATTTTGTCTTCAAATGATTAAAATTAGTATAAAAAGTAATTATATTTGATCGTTTTCGATTAAAATAGTCGTGGGAGTCTATAGAGAAGTCATTTGAAGTTTGGTTAAAAGAATTTGGGCTATAATTTGGACCCCCGACTTTCTTCATTATTCACGTCTCGGCCCATTAATCTAGCTACTATCATAAGAACATCATTGCTCCATGAAAACTTGTACATTCCCTTTGACATATATAAATTATTATTATTATTATTATTATTATTATTATTATTATTATTATTATTATTATTAATTGTTATATATTGATTCTATAGTTTTCGTACAATTCACAATCTATCATAAAAAGTAGTATAGTAATTCATTCCATTTTTAAATATAATAATAATGACAATAAACTTAGTCATCTACAAATTTTATTACATTGCATGGTTTATTTTAAGATAAAGAAATTGATTACTTTTTCGTTATAAATGTGATAGTATATAAGTATATATTAGTAGCTATCACAACCATCACTCATTTTCATAACTTTATCATGAAAGTCTTTTTCAAATATTCAAAAACCAATTTATTATATTCAATCAAAAAGTAGTTCATGTTTTTCTTTTTGGAAAATAAAGCATTTAATAATAATAATCATTCATTTAAAAACAATTGTAGAACTGAAACATCAACCCCTAAACTTCCAATTTAAAAGTAAACGAAATCTCATACGGAGTAAATACCTTTTTAAATATATTCTACAAATATGCAATTTAAAAGCTCCATAACTAAAACAAAAGGGATTTTAATCAAAGTTTTAGGGTCGTTTTGTAATAATGTTTATTTTAGGATCATTTTGGGGTCATGGTTGTTTAGAATCACTTATAATAGTTGTTTAGGGTGGTTGTAATTTTTAATATCTTGCTAATTTTAATATATGATGGCTTACCAAAAACAAAATGGTCAAACTATATTGCCGTCTTATCGAAAAAGTATATCTTTTTAACTTTCTTTTCTTAAAAATTTCATTTCATTAAAGTATATTCAAAAGGTATAAGCGATGTTAAACTTTTAACACACCATTATAATACCACTAAATATCCATTAAAAATGGAATCTAAAACCCATTAAAACTATATACTAAAATTGCATTATACCAAAAATCTAACAAACTACGTGAAAATGTCAAAAAATTAGTGATGCATAGATAACGACTTTGATGAATCATAAATTGTTACAAACATCATTGACCAATACAACCTCCCTTTTGCATATAAAATATTAGGGTAACCTAACAATTTTGTACCAATGTAGTATACTACTACTGGTACCATACCACTACAATATAAAAGACAAAACCCCCAAATAATAGACCCTCTATATCTATATCTATCTATACCCAATAATAACATTTCACAGACATAAAAAAATGAAGACCCATTTCATCTAAAAACTTTTCATAAAAAACCCGTATTTTATCTTTGATTCTTTCCTTGATCTGAAGTTAAAGATTCAATCTTTTTCATATTTATATCAATCTTGATCACCTGGGTATCACCGGAAATGTCAAAAAACTCAACTTCCGGCGCCGGTTCCGGTCCGGGGTCCGGTACCGGAGACTATTTCACACCATACCCAGATGAAGTTCTCGAAAACGTACTTGAAAACGTTTTAGTTTTCTTGAAAACACGGCGTGATCGTAACGCTGTTTCATTGGTGTGCAAATCATGGTACCGTGCGGAAGCATACACCAGATCAGATCTGTTTATTGGAAATTGTTATGCTGTTTCTCCACAACGTGTAATTGACCGGTTTAAAAGAATCCGGTCTGTTTCTTTAAAAGGAAAACCCCGGTTTGCTGATTTTAGTTTGTTACCAGCTGATTGGGGTGCGCACTTTACCCCTTGGGTTTCTGCTATGGCTTCTGGCTATCGTGCGCTTGAAAAGATTTATCTTAAACGTATGTCGATTACTGATGATGATCTGGCAACGATCGCTCACTCATTTGCGAAATTTAAGGAACTTGTTTTAGTTTGTTGTGATGGATTTGGTACCAGTGGTCTCTCAATTATTGTTAGCCAATGCAGGTAAAATTTAGGGTTAGGGTTTCATCCTTCAAACTTCAATTTATATATAATATTATAAATAATTATAATTTAGATCTGTCTTTGTCATTATACACTGTTGTTATATTCTCAGCTTGATCTAATTAGTTTCATGAGTAAACTAATCAATTGTATACAATTTATTTATTTGATTCATATTTGTACAATATACATAAAAAGTCAGTTATTGTAAAACATACCTTACAGTATAAAAAAGGACCTTTTTTTAAACTGTGTGCATCAGTGTTTATTGATTATTTTTTTTAAACTTTGTCACCTCTCATTTTTGTTATTTGTGTTACCATAAAGTTTGTTTTAGTTAAATTGAAGCTTGTGTACGTATATCTATGTGTATAGAATGAAATGTAAATGAGTTTAGTATGCATTGTGTGAAAATAGGAATCTACGGGTGCTTGAGCTGATTGAAGATGAGGTTACGGATGATGAAATCGATTGGATATCGTGTTTTCCG
This sequence comes from Gnaphalium uliginosum, assembly GCA_963930675.1. Taxonomy (NCBI): domain Eukaryota; kingdom Viridiplantae; phylum Streptophyta; class Magnoliopsida; order Asterales; family Asteraceae; genus Gnaphalium; species Gnaphalium uliginosum. The sequence continues at coordinate 27,200,375 of OZ005681.1, forward strand.
CCCGAGGGAACAAGTGATTTGGAGTCATTGTGTTTCGATTGTGTTGAATCCTCGATTAATTTTGATGCATTAGAGAGACTAGTAGCAAGATCACCTTTGTTGAAGAAGCTTAGAGTGAATCGTTATGTTTCCATTGGACAGCTTTATCGGTTGACTTTACGAGCACCACAGTTGACTCATTTAGGTACTGGTTCGTTTAGTCAATTGGAGAATATTGGTCAACAACAAGGGGATAATCAAGAACTGGAGTATAGGGCTGCTTTCGCTGCGTGTAAATCTGTAGTTTGTCTTTCGGGGTTTAGGGAAATTGCACCTGAATATCTTCCGACGATTTATCCCGTTTGTGGTAATCTCACGTCGTTGAATCTTAGTTATGCTAACGTTGATGCCGAGCAGCTGAAGCCCGTTATTCGCCAGTGTCATAAACTACAGGTTTTTTGGGTAAGTTTTAATACAAATTCTACCAACTTTTAACTAAAATTATGCATCGTCGTATCTATAAGTAGATCTATAAGAGGGTGTTTGGATTCGTATTTCGGAAACTCATTATGTGATTATAGTTGTTAGGGTTTTTTTAAACATATTCTGCTTGCGATTAATCCTTAAGTATTTAATACCTACTTGTGATTATAGTCGGAGACTTCTATGCTTATTTCACAAATGTCTATCCTTTCTTCATAATAATGTCCATTTTGGGGTTGCACCAATTAAATAATTAAAAGTTGAAACACATTGACTATTTTTATTACAAGTTCTAACAATGAAAGCATGTACAAACATTATCTTTTCCCGTCCTTTTTCGATAGCCGAGTTTCTTATTCTAATTGGTTCGATATGATATATCGCATTATCATCTTCGATGATTTGTTAAACTTTACAATCATAATCTGAACTTTTATCCGCAAGTATGGATCTTTATGTCTATATTCAGGCTTATAAACAACCTTATCATAAAATCAAACAAGGGCATTAAATGTTGATACTAATTAACAGCACATACAGATTTTTACATCTATATTTGGTTAGAATTAGTTGCAAAAACTTGTCTAATAAATATGCACTTTCAATTGATATATTTTTAGGCACTTGATTCAATTTGTGATGAAGGACTTGAGGCAGTTGCAGATACATGTAAAGATCTTCGTGAGCTTCGTATTTTTCCCATAGATCCTTCTGAGAATGCCGAGGGGCCAGTTTCTGAAGTAGGTCTCCTTGCAATCTCTTTAGGGTGTAGAAAACTAGAATCCATTCTGTACTTTTGTCAGCAGATGACAAATGCAGCTGTTGTGGCCATGTCCAAAAACTGTCCGGATCTTGTTGTGTTTCGGCTATGTATAATAGGCAGGTACCGACCAGACCGAATCACCGGTGAACCCATGGATGAGGGTTTTGGAGCCATTGTCAAGAACTGCAAGAAGCTTACTCGGTTAGCCATTTCTGGTTTGCTCACAGATCAGGCATTTAGTTATATCGGGCAATACGGTAAATTGGTACGAACGCTATCCGTGGCTTTCAATGGGGACAGTGATACGGGTCTGAAATACGTTTTAGAGGGTTGCACCAGTTTACAAAAGCTCGAGATTAGGGATAGCCCGTTTGGGGACATGGGTTTACAGTCGGGTTTGCACCACTTTTACAATATGAGGTTTGTTTGGTTGTCGTCGTGTAGAGTGACTCGACAAGGATGCTTGGAAATTGCTACAAGATTACCAAAATTAGTGGTGGAGGTCTTTCGTAGGGATGAGGAGGAAGGAGGGGAAAGAGGTGATTTTGTCGATACTCTGTATATGTATAGGTCACTTGATGGACCACGAGCGGATGCACCACAATTTGTCAAGATTTTGTGATATTTCAACACGTAAGCAATCAATCAGTACAGATGTTCAGCACCAATAATTCAAGATTTCAGCAACAGCTGTTGAAAAGTGAGGTAGGGACTGCTGATTATATATTACCTGTTTCAAGATATGTTGGGTGATTCTTTCTTCATGGATAGACTTTCATTTCTTCGTGAATTTTCAAGCTGCAACCGTCCAATGGGTATGTTGTAAAACGTGTAGCCATTGCTTGCCAGACGTGAGTGTTAGCAATGATTAGTGATCCTTTATACCCGTTTCAAGACTGAAAATTCTAACGAACCATTTAAAACCCGACTGTCGTTTAGCTCAAAGTACTAGAGTAGCTCATTGCATTATGTTGTGAAGATTCAACCTTTTTGATGGTTATGTGGAAAAGACTTGATCCTCATTCGGAAATTTGTGGAGTTTCTTGAAGCAAAATGGGTAGTTTGATGTTGAATTGATGATATTATTCTTTAATTTTGTCGCAGAAGTATTTGAGTTCTGCTTTATCTTTTATTCAGATTCAGATGTTAGATTTAATGATTTATAGGGAACTGATACCTTTGAATGATATTTTCGTATCTTCTTTCTTGCTACTTTGTTTCTAAAGATGTTTTGGTCAAAAAGCACTTGAATTTGGTCAGTACTCTGAGAATAAATATTTCCCCACCTAAATACAATAAGATCAAAGCCAATAGCTTCTTCACTTTCCTTCTTCTCCTTTCTTCGGTTTAGACATTGATGGCACGCCTTCTTCTTTTCCTTTCTTCGGTTTCCTTTCTTCGCTTAGCCGACGAATGTGATGAAAAAAAGTGGGGTCCAGTTTATATTTAATGTATTGTTATTTTTAGTTTAGTGTATATAAACGTAGGTATATTGGTAAATGTGGGGCCCAAAATTAAAGTGACTAAAGAACCATTGGTAGTGTTTAATCAGTCTTTCATCAGTTTTGGATGTACTGACGTGACAAAACTGAAAAAGTAAGTGAAGAACCAACGGTCAAGAGTGGTCTAATAACATGCATCCCCAATTTAAACCATTATTCTCTCATATTTACCCTTCCTCTTAATTTATTATAATAATAAACACTGTTTAATCCTCAAAATAAAAGGGTTAGACCATTTTATCCTTGGTCCTTCTCCTTCCAAAATCTCCGGTCCAGTATCCGGCCAGCCACCAGCCACTATTTAGAGACAAATTTTTTTTTCTTTTTTTGTTTGCAATTGTAGTTCTGAAATCCTAACTTCCCTCAAGGTCAGTGTTATTCTTTTTCCCTCAAAACTCATATTTTAGTCGTATTGATCGAGACAAGTTTAATTTGTAAAAATTCTCCGTACACTACTAACACACTTATGGTGCTGTATAGTACAATATTGTAAAACACAATTAGTAGTGTATAAGTCATCATCATATTAAAATATTAGAATAATTGAAATAAAAATAAAATCGAAATTGTAACAAGCATTTATATGGATGGTGAGGGATTGAGGCTTGATGAGGGGCCTTGTTGATCTGTCTAAAGAATTGTCCAAGTACAAACATCAGTGGTCCCCCTCAACACACCTAACCCATACTTCTCATTTTATTTTCATGCTTTGTCAACTTGTACGTTGTGCATCTTTTTTTTATTTAAAGGGATTGTGGGGTAAAAAAAAGTATTATCAAACGTCACAACACCTGAACTTTCTTTATGGGGCTGCCAAACTTCTAAAGACTAGTGCCTTTTTCAAGACCAATAAATATGAAAATATTGTTATTTTTTATTTTTGGTCGAAAAATAAAAAAAATGATATTTTATGGTGTGTTTGGCGAATTCAGCTAATAATCGGAGCTGAATACTTATAATTATGCCTGTAAACGAATCGAACAAATACGAACAAAGTCTATTTGTGTTCGTTCGTTAAGTTTTTATCAAACAAACAAACGAACACACACGGATAAGCGAACAAATTTTGTTGTTCATTCTCGTTCACTAAGAAAATTCATTTGTTCACGAACATAAACGAACGCAAACGAACGAATATGTGTGGGAAATGTGGGAGATCGGAAGTAGTGGATGGAGAGAGCTCCAAGTGAAGCTATGTGCGATTGCAGGGAAATTTTGAGATGGACATTTTAAGAGGGAAATGTGAAACGTAAAGATATCTAAATGGTTAATACCGTTATATTTAGAATAAAAATATCTAAATATTTAATACTATTATGATAGAATTTAGATGAGATTATAATAAGATATACAAATATCTATTTATTTGATTAAACTATTAGTTAACAAACGAACAAGTTATCGAACGTTCACGAACATGTTATCGAACGTTCACGAACATGTTTACGAACATTCACAAACATAAATGAACGAACGAGACCTATGTCGTTCATATGATTAAACGAACGTAAAATTCTATTCATGTTCGTTCATATCATGAAACGAACGAACATAAACGAACTTTCCGTTGCACGATTCGCGAATTGTTCACTGAACATTCAGTTCGTTTACAGGTCTACTTATAACTGAAGTTGGTAGCTGTAGGTTGTAGCTTATATTAGATGTTTGAAGCTGAAAGTTATTTTCTTATTTTCTTATGAGGGGGTGTGATTACTTATTTTAGGTGTTTATCTGCATCTTGTTTATTTTCGCAACAGATAAGTTAAAACAAACAATCTTCTAAAATTGTTTATCTTCTTATTTTTTAATGAATAAGCACTTAAAAATAATTATCTTGACACATGTTTATATTTTAAGTAGAAAAATGCATAAGAATAAGTAATCTCAAATACCTCATAGTGTTTGGTAGAACTAGATCCAGAATAGGTGTGTTTGGATGACAAGCTTCTACGAGCTTATGTGAGTTTAAACTTATTTTTTAATAAATTCAAGCTACAAACTTTGTTTGGTAAACAAGAATATTAGAGCTTAAAAAAAAAAAGCTCTTAACAATTTAAGTTACTCCAACTAGCTTTTAAAATAAGCTATAATCTTATAGAATTTGAAATTACATAACTACCCCCTTCTACATGTCTTTGTGTTTTACTTTTTTGTCTTTTTATGTCTATTCACGTAGTAAGCTTCAACTTTAACTACTTTACTAAACACTTCTAAAAAAATATATAAGCTTCAGCTTTCAGCTCCAAAAATAAGTTTCAGCTATCAGCTCCAGCTATAAGCTTTCAGCTTCCACTACTAGATAGTTACGCCAAACACATCATATATATGTAAATTGATATTAAATGACAAAATATACATGATAAATAATATGATATAATAAGTATTTATGTAATTTATCTTTCAAAGTTTGAAACTTATTTTTAAAAACTACTCCAAGTAACTTTTTTTTTCCAGAGCTTATTGAAACAATAAGATTTTCAAGTTTTGTCTACCAAAAAATGTTATAAAATTAAGCTTATAGAAAAAAATAAGCTTAATTAAGCTCATATTAGCCGCGTGCCAAACCACCCTAAAACTCAAATTTAAATCGCATTGAAAATAGAAAGATAGAGATTAAACCAAACACCTAAACTTAACAATGATCTATACACTACGCGAAATGCAGCAACGAACACGAAAGCTAGCAAAATATATCAACCAATATAATCGTAATTTAGATCATTTTCAACATCTTGTTTTTGGAGACTTCATCTTTCACACAAAAAACATTTTGCCCGAAGATTGTCTATAGACCATTTCACCTCTACATATTTATTAGCTTTCTTACTATGGGAACACCCTTTTTCCCTACTACACAATCGAACATATTGTTATGACTTAAGGTGCCATTTGCTTTGTAATCAGAATAAAAATTGGTATAACTTTACAAAACACTAGACGAAATTAACATTCTCAATCAATAGAATAACAGTTTTGAAAGTACGTTCTAATACAATAGTAAAATAAGTATAATACACTTTGAAACAATAAACCATTTTTAAAATGCGTAATACCATTATTTTCAAGAATATAAGTTTTCAAAAACTTATATTTTACCTATTTTACTATTGTATCATGATAGGAAACACAACATTATGTATGCGGCGTAATGTGCAATATTTCTACCTTGTTATTTTCCTTACATTCTCTTGTACATTCCTTTCAAAGGTTTCCTATAACGAAAGAGTTTTAGTGCGCAATACTTTCTGTTTTTGGTACGATCTAACACATTAATCGAATAAGAACACATGTACTAATAATGAAAAGAAAGAAAGATGATGACTTTATTACGAAATTTCTCATCTTGTTTGTTGTTACGGTAAAAGAGCGAAAAGAGGCCAATAGGCTTTGATATCATGAAAGTGGAATATGATTGTTTAAAAGAATACTATGAATGAGTGGTGTAAAAACCTTTTTATCTATGCTTATATTTTACCATTTTAAGATGAGAGTGGACCATGATCTCATCTTTTCACACGTGGATCTACACATAATCTCTAACCCCTCTTAGACCTCTAGAAGTGTGCCGCGTTCCATCACCGTTAGAACATTGTACCTCCGTTAGAACATTGTACCTCGGTGTTCTCACTCTCCATCAGTATTCTTAACGACATTTTGGCTAGCGTTCTTCGTTAACATCTCGGCTGAAATGATGCTTTCTACCTTTTTTTTGTTTCCTTTTATTTGATTGGTTTAAAATATATTTGTGAATTCATTTTAACTTCGAGAACACTGAACCACTCCTCTAAAAAATATACTGGGTGTCCTCATTCATAACACTGAAATTTGGATGTCACAATTCTCCGTGCTCTCAAGTCTTAACAAATCTTTCATAAATCACAAGGAACAAAAACCCGATTATGTACTATCGGATTCATATCCTATGCCTTGCTGTATATTTGAAAACTGTTAAAATATAATACTACACTCGTCTCATTGTAAGTGTCTACGTTTCTACTTTTATGTGTCTTTAAATAAGTGTTTGTTTCACATTTAACTAATGAAAAGAGATTTTTGTGAGTAGAGATGACACTTTTGTTAGGATCGATTACATCAACAAGAGATCACACAACTAATACAACCAATAAATAAACGAAACGAAAAAAGCAAAAACACAACGATTTAGGTGGTTCTCCCCCTCAAGGTTAATCCACAACAAAAACTCTACTAAAACTTCACGATTACAAGAATGGAGACGCTCAACTCTTAACAATCTTGAATACCTTCACAAATTTCTTCTCAAAAGTTTTTATTCGACACAAGTTATGTAACCCTAACACCTCTATTTATATAGGAACCCGAATAACCCCTCTAAATAAGTAATAGAATTTGCGTCAAATACTAATAAATCCTCCCTTGACTCGAATTTCCTAACACGTCATCTTCCCTTTAGAAATGCACTCGCTTCTCGATCTTCTTCTCTTTATTGTTTTGGCAATAACTCCTCCCTTGCACAGATTCCCCATCCAAATAACATAAGTTCTTCCAATTTTTCCTCGCTCGAAGAACCAGTCTATCTCGTCTTCTGACATAATAGTACCCACGAGGCGTCAAAACTCCAAGTGAAAGTATATTCATTGTCGCACCCAGAACATAATTCACATTCAAAGTGGTTCTCACACTACCATCATGAAGCTTGAAGCGTATACACCTCACCTTCAACCTTCATGTTCTCCTTGTTACCAAGTTTTATCTCACTGAACATAGCTCAATCATTGCAAATGTGTACCGAAGCCGCAGAGTCTAATACCCACTTTTGTTTTTCGTCTTTCAAAATTCCACCGTTTGAAGTTTTTGCTAACCAAAACTCATCATCAGCATTTGTCACAACATTTGTTTCCTCATCGCCCTTCTTCTTTCTCTTCAAATCTCGTAAGCTTCTCAAATCTTAACGAAATTGAGGACAACGAAGTTGCATATGACCTTTCTCCCCGCAATAGTAACAATCTACATCGCTCATGTCTTGATCTCCTCTCACTTTAGACTTCGAAACGCTCTACTGGACTACCATGACTGAAACTTCTTCCTCTACCGCGATCCTCTGCGACTAATATTTTCTCCACACTCGAGAAACCACTATACCCGGTCATTCTTTCATCATCCCGTAATGTTGTAAGCACATCTTCAAGTGTCAAAGTGGTCCTCCCTGTCAACATAGTCTGCACAAACGGTTTGTATGACCAAGGAAATGACGACATCAACAATAAGGCTTGTTCTTCATCCATCATAACCTCATCCACATTAGACAATCGACACACCAACTGATTAAAAGAATTAATATGATCATGCAGGTTGCCTCCTTCTCCGAGTTTCAACGAATACAAATCCATCTTCATATATAGTCGATTCGTCAATGACTTGGATGCATAAATACTCGTGAGCTTTTCACATATATCTTTTGGCGTGTTCTCCTTCAAAACACTATATTTGATCTCGGGAGCAAGTGCCAACCTAATTGTACTCGAAGCCTTCTTCTGCATCGCCTTTCAAACATCTTCTTTTATCGCTTCCGGTCGTGTCTCTAATAAAGTTTCATCAATACCCTGTTGAACCAACACATCTTCAATTGTCATCTTTCAAACTGTGAAATCCATCTTCTCATCGAATATGGGGATCAAGAACTTTGACGTATAGCTAGCCATCAAAACACATAATATGTCTAGAACGGAGGGTATTCAAGATCTACATACTGACCGGAGGAATTTTCAAACTATTGACATATTTTAGATACTAGAAATAAACTATCAAAAATATCAATAATAGAAACTAACTATCATTTTCATCATATTTTTAGAAATATAATACCTCGAAATTAAAAAAAAAATGATGACGTGTCACGTATTATATTGCTAGAATCATAATAAATATGATAGTTGGTTTCTATTACTAATAATATTTATGTTTTATTTATATAATTTAAAAATCACTAATAGTTCATTTATGTTTCAGATAACTTATCCTTTTGATTAGAGAGGAAGAAACAACCAAGCCCCTAAATAGGTGAAATACAAAGACACAAATCCAAAAAATAAAATCTATATGAAACTAAAACTTAACTTACATCAATACGATACGATACGAGAAAAATAAATGAAATTAAAACACAACCAACTTAGAGGTTGTAAGACCTCTCCCAATGGTGACAGAAACTGACAGAGACCGATGGGCCACGTTAGCTTTTTCACAAAACTGACAGAAACTGACAAACCCCTACCATCAGTGCTCCGTCTGTTTTTTTTTTCATGGACCCACTGACTAATTAATTAACTATTTAAAACACGGTAATTAAAATAAAACACATTTCATTAAAATAAAAACATTACAATTAAATAATAAAAAAACATTACATTTATTGAGAAAAAAAACGATTATTCTAATTAACGACTACGTAAATTTGGTGGGCGTTGCGAAATGTGATCGATTAGAGCATTGCGAAGTTGATGATGAACCTCCCGATCGCGTAATTCCTTGTCCATACGCAATTGAGTTTCAACCCTTTCTTGCCACGAACGTCTTGGTGGGACTTCCGGATATTCCTCCTTCAGTTGACACATATTTCATCCGTTGTTATCGGTTATCATGTTGTGTAGAATCACATAAGCATACATGATTCTTTGTATTTTGTTGGTGCTATATGGTTTTGTTGGGTCCTTGATGATTTATCAACGGCCATGAAGCACACCGAATGCTCGTTCGACATCTTTTCGTGCAACTTCTTGATATCTCTTGAAGCGCATCTCTTGTTGCATTAGTAGATGCTTAAACGACTTTATAATAGTGGACCATTTCGGATAAATTCCATCGTCTAGATAATAGCCTTTGGTGAATTCCTTGCCGGCAATCGTGAAATTTACTCGGGGAGCTATATCTTGTAGTAAATCGTTGAACAAATACGATTGATTAAGGACGTTTGATAACATCAAATAGTTCCACATTTATTTAATAATATTTTCTCATTTTTATACATTTATATTGCATTTATTTAATTTTATATACTGATTTCGTTAATATTTGCAATTAGATGTTTAAATGAGCTTGAATCGAAAATGAACGAAAAATGGGCTAGAAATAAAGAAAATCAAGCTAAAGCTGATTGGGCCAAGGATGAGTGGGCTGGAATGAAGAATTGTGGATCTAAAGCCCAACCTTCGGTTGGCTTTGCTAGCCGCCGGTTGGGTCCGAGTGGTTTAAGTCGGTAGATCGCGGGGCTAACTTTGGCGAAAAGAAACCCAACCGCCGGTTGGAAGGCCCAACCGCCGGTTTGGAGGTCGGCTTAGAAAAGTATATAGAGAGCCCTTAACCCCAGAATAGGGGGACGACTTCTTTAACCCTAATTTGAAAGAGGCAACTTTCTGAAGGTTTTAGGAACGAATTAGAGACGCGAGATTGCAAGGATTTGTCTACGATCAAGTTTTCGACACGCGGTTCGCGATTCGGTTTTCTTAATCTAGTTTCGTATTCAATTTAACATGTCGTTTCTTTGGATATTGTTTCTGATTTTGTATAACTTAGTCATGAACTAATTTATTGTGTGTTTGCTTAGATAATAATACCTAAATGAAGGTTTGAATGTTTGTTTACGTTGGAATATTAATTTTTTGAAGTTTATTGTGTTTACCCGAAAGATCCATCTTATTTAGTTGATCTTTAATTATTACTTAACGTGATTAATCAACCTTTTCTATAACGTAGGCTTGTCTAGGTTTATTAATTATTTGCAATTGTTTAACTTGTTAAATAGTTGTGGCTTGAAGCTTTAATCGGCAATAGGTTAAGAGTAATAATGATTATTGAACTTTATTTAATGTGAAAGTTATCAAATGACGATTATTAGATTCTTGTTGATTCAAGGTCGCTAGGGTAAATTACAATAAACGCTTGAAGTGCTTAATTAAATAAGGAATAGGTAGGCAACACATAGAAATGATTTCTTGTGTATTCATAACGAGTCTTGTGTCTCATCTAGACTTTATAGGAATTGTTAACCGGATAAAGTGACTTTCTACAAAAGACTTATTCACAATAAAATGATTCAACGGTTTAAACATACATGATAACTGGAATCTAGGGAATAAAAGTCTAAGTAAATACATTCATTTATCCATACTTGTCTTATAAATTGCTTTGTTTAATTTAAGTTTTTATTAGTTTCTTAAATACATTCGTACGGAACTAAAACGCCTCCCTTTATTATTTACTTTTTATTAGTAATTATAAATTCCATTTTAATTAAGTTAAAACACCGTTTCCTGAGTTTGACACTCGGACTTACTTAAACTATATTATTATATTATCGGGTATTCTTGCCTGTATTGTGTGATGATCATAACTTAGTTATATCCAGTTTCATTATAAATATAAAACACGATTCACACACATCAATGTTGATGTCGTTGCTCGAACCCGCTGGACCAAAGAAAGTGTGCCAAATCCAAAAATCGTAAGAGGCAATCGCATCGATCATGATCGTTAGACAACCTTGATCACCTCTAGTGTAGTGACCTTGCCATGCTACTGGGCAGTTTTTCCAAGGCCAATGCATACAATCGATGCTTCCGAGCATACCCGAAAAACCATGCAACTCGGAATGACGCTGATGTAAACGTTGCACATCTTGTAGTGTTGGTTTTCTTAAATAATCGGTAGAGAATAGATGAAAAACACATTTACAAAAGTTATCTAAATACTCGTATGATGTTTGTTCACCCATATGTAAGTATTCATCAAACACATCGGCGACACAACCGTAAGCCAATTGGCGTACAGTGGAAGTGCATTTTAGCCAAACGTTAAAACTAAGTCTACCGGTTGCGTCAGACCGTTGAATAAAGTAGTCAGGTACCGTAAGTTGGGAAAACGATGTAATACCTTGACATATACGGAGAAATAATGTCTTGCTCATCCGATAACGTCGTTGAAAGATATCTGCCGGAAACGTTGGGTTCTCGACAAAGTAGTGTAGAACAAACGCTCACCCATTGCTTCACAATTTCTACTAAAGTATCGTCGGGGTGCTCTTGGTATTGGGATCGGGATATCCTCTTCTTCGGCTGAATCGGAATCTATTGAATTAATTATAACGATCGCAACCATTGGATCGAAAACCATCATGAGCCCTTGAAATTTTCAAGATCGAAATCGGAAGACATAGTGAATTAGTGTATGAATATATATGATAGTGAAGAAGTGTGTGAATTATAGTGTGAATTGTTTGGAAATGGGAGGGTGTATTTATAGAGTATAAAGGAGTATTAAAAAAAAGAAATTAAAAAAAAACGGCTAGATAACCGTTGGAATTTTTAAAATTTTATTTTTTTTATTTTTCAAGGGCTCAATATTAAAAAAAATATATTTAAATTCATGCGGGACCCACACCTTCAAACCAATGGGCCGTTGGTTATCCGACGGACCGAACCGACGGGCCGCTGCCATCGGTGTCGGTTCCGTCGATTTTAAGGCCAACGTTGACAATGGTTTTAGCTTGGGGTGTTCACGGACAGTTAACCGGAGGTTCGGTTAACCGAGAACCGGTTAACCGAAAATCCGGTTTACCAATTTCTTGAACTTAAATCGAAACCGAAAAGTTCGGTTAACCGGTAATCGGTTAACCGAATTTTACGGTACGGTTACGCGGTTAACTAACTAACCGGCTCTAATCTACTAATCATATTAAAAATAAGAATGACACACAAATACACATTCATCAAAATATATTTGTTAAGTCTTAACATATATCCAAATACATTTCAACATCCATTGGCGGATATTTATAGTTAAATATGCCACCAAATTACAAAAGGTACATATCCGTAACTTGCAAACTGATATATAATTATCTAAGTTAAAGTTTTTCACCAAAAAATATTAGTCACTTCACAAAAATATATCCTTCAATCTTGATCCCCCACTTTTTACAAAGATACATTCCTCTTTTTACAAATTTAATTAATAATGTTGATTTATAATAAGTCTATATAAATATATATACTAGTCTTTTATAGTTTTACCAACATCTATGTCATATAATTAAGGATATATTTTTATTTAGAAATATACATATTAAAAATAATTATTTAAAATTTTCAATTTTTTGGTTAACCGGTTATCTCCAAAGTGTGAACCGTCGAAAACCGAAAAAAATGTCGGTTCGGCTAACCGAAACCGGAAAAAAAAATCAGTTCGGTTAACCTAAAATTCGGTGCGGTTCACCCGGTTTGCGGTTCGGCAGTTTCGGATTATTATGAACACCCCTAGTTTTAGCAAAGACTTCATGATATTTTATATATATAAAAAAACAGTAATAATTATGAATAAAAAATATATAGATGAATAAAAAATATATAGATGGTACATAAACATTTGTTGACAGCACAAAGGATATGTTAAAGGCTAACATTTCATAATCATATCATAAATTACTATTTAAAAAAGAGAGAAATGAGAAATGAGACGACGAGTTTACAAATTGGAGGTCGAACCCTACCTAGATTAGAAATGAGAAAGTTTGGGGTTGGTGGTGTGGCGATGCAATATATGGTCAAGGGCATTCGTATTAACCACTTTGACCAAATAGTTATCTTTCAAATATACTCAAATAAAGAGATATTTTTGTGGTTTAATGCACGTTAGTAAAAAATGTGTACACATAAAATTATGTTCTATTTGTTGTATCTATATGCTCAAGAAATATTATTAGAACGATATTATTAATAACATATGATCTTACAGGGTAACACCAATAGCATATTAACACTAATTGATTAATTGTAAGAATTTGATTCTTGGTAATTATCAACAATCCTTATATTAATTGAAAAATAAATATTTTGTTAGAAATAATAATATTCCAAGGCCTATAACACATTAGAAGTTATATGGTATGAATATATATGTCATGTACAACTTATTGGAGCAAGAGGATTTGGAATTAAAACTTGTACACAACATGAGAGTATACATGGAGTGTGAGACAATCCATGTCTATCCTCCTTATTCACTTGGATGGCCATCAAAGGGGTCTTCCCCTTTGATGTGGAGTAGCTTGCTAGTTGGTCTTTGTGTCATGCCGTTTGTCTATGCTTGGATGATCTTCAAAGTATGAGACTTAAAGGGTTTTTGTAACTGTGCATGCACATATATACAAGCAATCTTGACTACTTCTCCTTGGGCAAAAAAATAACTAAGAGCTTGAGAGCTTCATTCATACTTGACATTTTTGCTAATAGTTAGTGCTAGAAGAGTGTAAAACATTGACTCTCTCTTAGACATTTTTGATTTGGTCTTAAGAGCTTAAGAGCTTGTTCATACAAGGGATTATAGACTAGTATCTAGTGTTGATTCAAAAGTTATTTGGTGAACTTGCTATAGAGGAACGCTTGTCTTGAGTTCTTGTCATATTCATCTTCATCAACACCCTACTTCCAAGAAGGTTCAAAGACTACAAATGATGTTTATCTATAAAACCCCCTATGGTTGTTAATCTTAATGTACATGTAAATGGATCTTGGTGGGTTTTATAAAAACATTTTATAAAATGATCAACTTATGTTTTAGCTTTCATTGTAATTATTTTTATTTAAACCTTGATTTTGATCTACAAATCCAACAATTGGTATTTGAGCTACTTTTACATGTAATTAAGGTTATATATATTATGTGATATTCTTGATTTTTGAAATATATGTATGATTATCCTTTTGGCAAAGTTACGATCATATGTATATTCTATGGCAACTAATTAGTTTATAATTGTTATTTTGTATAACCAAAATTTACATGCATTTTTAGTTATGTAAGTTGTCTTAAAAAAACAAAGGTTGTATTATATTCATATGATTAAATAAGTGTATAAACAAGCCAAGGACTTGACGATGTTTATTTTGTGTCATGGTGATATAATTATTTATGCATTTGGAATGTAATAGTAATTAGATGTTCTTTTTCTTTTTTTGTTAATTTGTATGTAATGGATTAGTGTTAGACTAGTTTATTTTATTTAAATATAACAAGAATAAAGAATGGAGCATCAAGAAGGGCTTTACCAATGTCTTAATGACTAAGATTTGCCTACGATTTTGAGAGCTTGCTCTTGGCCCTAGTGGTTTTTTTTATGTCTTAATACATTAAGTCTTGGTCCCCATTAAGTCATCTCATGGAGCTTTGGAATTCCTTTTGCAAGCAAGGGTCGTCTTGGCAAAAGTGAATAATCCTTGTCCCTTAAGAAAGTCTTAATGATCTTGTGTTAGCTCACAAGTATCATTACTAGTTAAATGGCTTGGTTTATACACTAACTTGCATGTTTGTGATGTTTATGTTTATATGATAATGTTGTAAATATGAAATAGGATTTGCATGCTAGAAAACATTTGAAAACATATGGATATATCACATGGAGTTTGAAATTTTAACATATATATAATTTAAATAAAAGAGTTTATTCAAAACTCTTAAAATGCCTAATGTTTTTAGAATACTTGAAATGGTTTAAAATGGATTTTAAACTTGACCAAACTCCTAGTCTTATAAATAAAATGAAGTTTTATAAAAAGACTTAAAATCGATTCTTAAACGTTCAAACGACAAACTACAAATATAGAATATATATATACATATATATATATATATATACATATATATATATATACATATATATATATATACACATATATATATATATATATATATATATATATATAGTTTATAATTGAACGCGCCTTATTTTAATAAAATGAGATTTTGTCAAACTAAAAGGAATCAATTATATAAATATAATTTTATATAAATGTATCGTGATAAATTTGATGCATGAAGTGTTCATAAGACATGTTTTAAAAACTAGAATTGTTAAAACTTATAAAACCCTTATAAAAGACAAATCTATGTCATCCTTTTGCAAGACAATTTTTTTAAGGTTGTATGATCCTTGTGGGATAAAGGATACCCAACCACTTGATGGGATCAAACATGTCAATATTAACAATCGTTGTTAAGGATCCAATATTGCTAGGAATTACATGTGATGTAATTGATAAACGTTTTCTACCTGTTGAAATAGATGGATGGGATAATGGACACCTAACCATTCATTTATTTGCGACGTTGGATCCTAGACTTTAATAATTAATGTTTATGAAACATAAGGGTATTAATTATAAAAGAATTAAATACTAAAGCAAACTTTTGTTTAAAATTTCGTAGATGGCCCCAAATGGAACCGCCACAACCACTTACTCTCTATCCCTTCGTTCCGTCCTTGAGAAGGACAAATTAAACCATACGAATTTCATTGAATGTTTTCAAAACTTGACAATTGTTCTCAAACAAGAAAAAAAATTTCTATGTTCTTGAAAATGCCCCTTACAATGAGCCTCCCACTGTCCCTAAGGCGGCACACGACTTATGGATGAAATATGTTGAAGATTCAATTGATGTGTCGTGCCTAATGCTCGCCACTATGGTTCCAGAACTTCAGAAGGATCTAGAAAACTTTCCTGCTTATGACATGCTTGCCTCGTTGAAGGAAATGTTCTAACAACAAGCAAGGTTTGAGCGCTTCAAAACTGTTTGAGCGTTTCATGCATGTCACATGGAAGAGGGACAAAGCGTAAGCACACATGTGCTTAAAATGAAGAGTCATATTGATCACTTGGAGAGATTTGAATGTCCAGTCTCCAAAGAGTTAGCTATGGATTTGATCCTTAACTCCTTGCCAAAGTCGTTTGATCCATTTGTGATGAACTATAAGATGAACGGGTTGAACAAATCCATCTCGGGGCTACATGTGATGCTTAAGAATGCCGATAATAGTCTTCCCAAGAAAACTCCTCAAGTGCTCATGATCAAGGAGGGCAAAGTCTAAAAGCCCAAACATCAATACTCCAAGACCAAGGCGAATGTCGCCAAAGGGAAAGGAAAGGGTAAAAATTTTACCCCTCTCCCAACAAAAGAAGAAAATGGCACATGCTTCCGATGTGATGCCACTGGCCACTGGCAGAGGAATTGCCCCTCTTATTAGGCAGAGTTGAAAAAGATGAAGGCTGGTGAGACCAGCACTTCAGGTATCTTTCATATAGAACTTTATACATTCTCTTTACCTACAAACACATGCGTATTTGATAATGGATGTGGAACTCGTATTTGTAATTCATTACAGTGGTTCGTAAGGAGTAGACATTGAAGAAAGGCGAGTTGGTACTCCACGTGAGAAATGGAGCAAAAGTTGTGGTCCTCTCACTTGGAAGTTTTGAACTCTTACTATCAACCGGCTTGATTTTACATCTAGATAATAAATGCTATGTCCCTAGTTTGACTAGGAATATAATTTCAATTGCTTGTATTAAACAAGGCGGTTTTACAATTCGCGATATGGGTTATGTATTTCATATATATATATATATATATATATATATATATATATATATATATATATATATATATATATATATATATATATATAAATGCAATGTTTTATTTTGAGGTCCGACCTCTTAATATAACATATGAAGTAGATCTCGATTGTTCAATAAATAATAGTTCTATATATAATGGAAACACGAAAGTACTTAGATCGGATTTAAGTGATGCCTTTCTATGGTATTGTCGTCTTGGACATAAACAAGAAACACATATCCCAACTTCAAAAGAGTGGTGTTTTGGAGGCAAATGATAACGACATTTGATATATGCGAGTGTTGTTTACTTGGTAAGATGAATAAGTCACATTTTACTAGTAGTAGTGAAAGAGCAAAAGATTTATTAGGAGTATGTGGTCCTTTCAAACCTACAACTAGATGTGGTGAAATACTTCATCACCTTCACTGACGACTATAGTCGTTATGGTTATGTGTTCTTGATGAAACATAAGCACAAAGCATTTGAAATATTCAAATTATTTCAATGTGAAGTTGAGAATCAACTCAACAAGACTATTAAAATCCTTCGTTCTGATCGAGGAGGCGAATACCTTAGTCAAAAGTTTTTGACACATCTTAGGAGTCATGGGATTGTCTCATAACTTACTCCACCGAGAACAACACAACATAATGGTGTGTTTGAGTGGTGGAACCAGACCTTATTAGATATGGTCCGATCTATGATGAGCAGGAGCTATCTTCCTTTATCATTTTGGAGTTATGCTTTACTAACTGCCGCTCACATAGTAAACATGATAGCAACAAAGAAAGTAGATAAAATGAGATTTGGCATGGAAAGGTTCCATCCTTATCTTACTTAAAGGTGTGAGTTTGCGTAGCTTATGTAAGACAAGAAGCTACTAGCAAAGCTAGACGCTAGATCTACTAAGTGCATTTTTGTAGGATATCCTAAAGATTGTTTAGGATACTACTTCTACAATCCCACATAAAATAATATTTATATTTTCAGAAAAGTCAAGTTTTTAGAAAGTAAGTTTCTAAATGATGAAGCTGGTGGGAGGCATGTGGAACTTGAAGAAGATCAAGAGCCACAAGATGCACCTGATATTGATACTAGTGCTCGAAGAGAAATTGTTGAAACTAAATCAAGGGTTGATCAGGAACCTACCGAAACACAAGGCGTTCGCAGATCTTGTAGAACTCGTCATGAGCCCAAAAAATTTAGTTACATCATGACTAAAGATCTATGCCTGATGATAGAACCAAATGAGCCATTCAACTACCAAGGTGTTGTAATAGATCCTAAATATGAAAAATGGCTTGAAGCCATGAATGCTGAGATGCAATCCATCCGTGATAATCAAGTACAGGACTTGGTTAATCTTCCTCCCAATAGTAAGACTGTAGGGAGCAAGTGGATTTTCAAGAAGAAAACCGACATGGATGGAAATGTAGACACCTATATACTTGTAGCAAAGGGTTACACTAAAACTCATGGTATTGACTATGAAGAGACGTTTTCACCCGTTGTAATGATCAAGTCTATTAGGATATTATTTGTGATAGCCGCATATCATGACTATGAGATATGGCAAATGGATGTCAAAACGGATTTTCTTAATGGAGTCTTACTTGAAGACGTCTATATGGTTCAACCAGAAGGTTTTGTCGATCCAAAATATCCTAATAAGGTATCTAAGCATAAGAGATGCATTTATGGTCTTAAGCAAGTATCTAGAAGATGGGATCTTCGATTTGATGAGAAAATCAAAGAGTTTGGTTTTATTCAAAATGAGGATGAGTCTTGTGTTTACAAGAAGGTTAGTGGGAGCATAGTTATTTTTCTCGTCTTGTATGTAGACGACATACTACTATTTGGAAACGATATTCCGACCCTGCAAGGCGTTAAGGCCTGGTTCGGAAAATGTTTCACAAAAAAAGACATGGGATAAGCGACTTATATACTTGGCATAAAGATCTATAGAGATAGATCAAAGAGACGTATATGTGTGAGTCAAAGTGCGTATATTGATAAAATCTTGAAAAGGTTCAAGATGGAAAACTCTAAAAGAGGTTTTCTGCCAATACCACATGGCACGATTTTGAGCTCGTTTCAAAATCCTAGCATAAAGGTTGAGCTAGAAAGGATGAATGGAATTCCATACGCTTCGACAATTGGATCCATCATGTACGTCATGCTATGCACGAGACAAATGTATTGTGTGCTTTGAGCATGATAAACAGGTATTAATAAAATCTTGGAGAAAACCATTGGATGACTGTTAAAGGAATTCTTAAGTACTCGCGAAGGACTAAAGATATGTTCCTTGTCATCGGGGAAACGGAAGATGAGTTCAGTCTAAAGTGTTACACTGATACTAGCTTCCAAACCGATCGAGATGATTCTCGATCACAGTCGGGATACGTCTACATTTTGAATGGAGGCGTAGTGTCTTGGAAGAGTTTCAAGCAAAGTGTGGTTGCTCAATCCCTTACAGAATCATAGTACATCGCAACTTCGGAAGTTGCACAAGAGGCTGCCTGGATGAAGAAATTCATTGAGGATCTAGGGGTTGTCCCTTCCATTTAGGACCCCATAGAGATCTTCTGTGACAATGAAGGTGCCATTACACAAGCAAAGGAACCTAGGTCACATCAGAGGACCAGACACATTCTCAGAAGATTTAACTAAACACGAGATGTAGTTAATGTTGGAGAAATCAGTATTCGCAAAGTTCACACAGATCAGAATTTGGTGGACCCATTCACGAAGCCCCTTCCACGAGCTAGGCATGAGGGTCATGTTCGAGGCATAGGACTTCGTTATTCTAGTGATTGGATATGATCTTATATATGTTTAGTATCTTTGTAGAAAAACAACTATATAATGTTTTGATATATGGGATATGATCTTTTCATTAATACTTGTTTGTATTCCATATTAACATGTTTAAATACATGAATAATAACTTATTCTAATTGTCCATAGTAGGTCATAGTTGTGGGAACAACTATGTGATAGGACTAATATTAAATTGGATTGGATGATTTTCATGAGATGAAAATGGCAATGAGTTACAGCCAAGTTTCATAGGTATTTATTAGGGAACAAGTATTGGACATGACCCGTTTCAACGTCACTTCATGGATCGTAGTCATAAGTGACTCTTGAATAAATGTAGTATCTTTGTATCCTTAGACTTGAGATGCATATTAGGGACTTGAGTGTAGGGAGTGATGTGCTTTGATATGGCTAACCGTTGTTCTTTAGCCATGTAGTTATAAATGCCATTATTGGGTACAGTACGAACTATGCAATGGGTGTATGCAGTCTAGAAGGGATTTGTTCCTCTTATTCATTGAGAGTTGACATTTAAAGGCGCCTTACTTAAAGCTGAACAACAAATGAAAGTGATTGCGATCCATGTTTCATGTTCAACATGATGTCTCTTACAAAGGGATAACTGACAACTTACCTAGTAACATCAATTTAAGTGTGGAGCCTTTTGGAAAATTGGATGTTGTTGAATGGCACCTCTTCGTGCGTTATTGGGGGCAGTGAAACGTTGCTAGACGTTCACCACTTTCTATACCAATCTTTAATGAATTTTGAGCAAGTGGGAGATTGTTGGACTATATGCTCAAGAAACATTATTAGAATGATATTACTAATAACATATGATTCTATAGGGTCACACCAATAGCATATAAATACTAATTGATTAATTCTAAGAATTTCTTGCTAATTATCAATAATCCTTGTATTAATTGGAAATTAATATTTTGTTAAAATAATAATGTTCCAAGTCTATAACACATTAGAAGTCATATGATATGATTATATATGTCATGCACAACTTATTGGACCAAAAGGATTTGGAATTAAAACTTGTACACAACATGAGAGTATACATGGAGTGTGAAACAATCCATGTCTATCCTCCTTATTCACTTGGATGGCCATCAAAGGGGTCCTCCCCTTTGATGTGGAGTAGCTTGCTAATTGGTATTTGTGCCATGCCTTTTGTCTATGCTTGGATGATCTTCAAAGTATGAGACTTAAAGTGTTTAATTAAGTGTGCATGCACATATATACAAGCAATCTTGACTACTTCTCCTTAGGCAATAAAAAAACTAAGAGCTTAAGAGCTCCATTCATACGTGACATTTTTACTAATAGTTAATGCTAGAAGAGTGTGAAACATTGACTCTCTCTTAGACAAATTTGATTTGGTCTTAAGAGCTTAAGAGCTTGTTCATACAAGGGATTATAAACTAACATTTAGTGTTGATTCAAAAGCTATTTGGTGAACTTGCTATAGAGGAACACTTGTCTTGAGTTCTTGTCTTCTTCATCTTCATCAACACCCTATTTCCAAGAGGGTTTAAAGACTACAAAGGTTGTTTATCTTTAAAACCCCCTATGGTTGTTAATTTTAATGTACATGTAAATGGATCTTGATGGGTTTTATAAAAACGTTTTATAATATGATCAACTTATGTTTTAGCTTCCGTTGTAAGTATCTTTGTTTTAAACCTTGATTTTGATTTACAAACCTAACACTTATTTACATGAGATATCTTCGTGGTAGTAATGTATATGAGTACTTGCATTTCTTAATATTATATATATATATATATATATATATATATATATATATATATTTATATATATATATATATATGAGAGCGTTCAAGGGGAGAACACTTTTTAAGGGGGAAGAAGGAAGCGTTAATATTTATCACGAACAATATTATTCTTACCAATCAAAATGTCAACAAAAAAATATTTTTACTGATAAATGGTAATCATAATCGATGCAATAAAGAGTATATTTACCAATTAATTTCTTTTTTAACTCATAACACTAGTTAATAAATATTTATTTAATAAATTGTTAACATTCATCATAATGAATGTTAACTAGTATTTTTCACGATGAATGTTAAAACATAACATTTTGACAAATATTTTTAATTTTAACATTCATCATAATGAATGTTAATTAACATTCACCAGAATAAATATTAACGAATTTGGATATAATATTCATCAATTGATATTATAGCCTACGAAAAAAATATCAAAGAAACTTTACATTCATAGCCTCGATTATGATCAACATTTTTTAAATTTCACTTTTTGTTTTTTGACATTTATATTGGCGAAGTTAAAATGTTCCGTGATGAATATTACACTTCCCCCTTCTCCTCAAAGAAAGTGCTTCCCTTGGATCATTCTAATACATATATATTTAAAAATATTGTAAATTAAATGACTAACTAGTAGGTGGATGATGCATAGCACCCATACATGAGAAGGTAAAGTAGAAAACAACAAACCAAGGTGATTGGGTTGTGACACATTTTTGTCCCTTCAAAATAACTAAATTAATACAAGTCGGCATAAATCCCTTATTAAAATATATATAATAAAACTTTGTAACATTAAATTAATAGAAAACTTATAATAAATTATTTGAATTTGTACTTCTTAAAACTTGTAGCCATGTTGTTGTCTGAATCCGAATAAGGTTAAAATATTAATGACTTTTCGTGTATCCATTTTCTAACTCTCCATATTTTGTTCACGCGTTACAGAATTAGAAAATTTGGTTATTGGTGATACAAAAATTTTATAACTCACTTCAGTTAATAGTTTATTAAGCTTGTTTATACAGTAAGGTGCACCACTAAATATAAGTGATAACACTTTTAAAAAATCAACATCTTTTCAACTAATTTTATACTAAACCGAGTTAATTGACGTAATTGATGCCTATAAAGTAGGTGCACTCCTGCATACGGTTACATTTAAAGCACCTCATTAAAATGTAGATCTAAGATTTTTCGTAAATATGAAGATTTCAATAATTGTGTATGGCATAAACTTCGTACAAAATTTCAGAATAAATAAACTGTTTTAATTTGCTCAATAAATAAAAAATAAAATGTTTTAGTTTCAAAATATATATAAAATAATTTTTATATGAGCCCTAGCTAGCTGGGATTTATTATATTGTATATAGTCCCATAAATCTTTATTATTAATTTATTAATATTATTAATGTTATTATTTGTCTATGTCAATATGTTTATTAGATAATTAAATATATGGTGTTATGCTTTGTGACCGACATTTTTTGGCAGTTTATGAATAATTTAATCCGTCACTTTTTGAATCAGAATTCAATTGTTGAATACGTTTATTTAATTAAAGTTCTTTCTATTTTCCAAATTTGTTGTTTTCCACTTCATTACTAATTTAATTATAATGATAATAAAATAATAAGCAGGTTCGGCATCTACTACAAACGAGAAAATCCACTTCAGATAACCACACCTCTAGGCAGCGTGTGGAATGGCCGAGAGCGGACCTTATTGAATATATAATCCAAGTCAAGAGTAGAGTTACGAGAACAACATTATGATGGAAAATAACTTTCATGTTTGGTTCAGAGAGTACTTTTTTCGTTGAATTTCTCGTTCCATCTCGATAGACCAGCGGCGAATTCAAAACTTGTGGGTCCCTATCTCTCGAGCCCCGAAGAAAACCCCATCCCTTTCGGATTCCATATCTTTTTTGACCCTATATATGTGGCACATGATATCTATGAAGCCTCATCTTGGCTGTACGTTTCATCTATCAACGGCCGTGATCATGCCTATTCAATGCGGGGGTGTTTGGTAGATATTAAACATTGAGGGACTGAATATAAAAATTATGTTTAATGAGTTGGTATCCGGTCAGTTTCTATCTTTTTGGTTAGAAGAACAAATTAGATATTCTCTCTCTCTCCTCTCTCTTTCTCTTTCAAAAAACACACACGACACTCTCAACTTCCATCCAAACACTTTCATCTTTTCAATTTACATCGAAACACTCTCATCCAAGCCCTAGAACTATGTCGAAATTGTCGAGAGATTTCTGCGATTCTCTTGATGAACCGTTAAAAGTCGTCACCGTCACACACATGGTCACCATCTACCACCATCATCACAATCCACCACCACCGTCACCGTCCACCACCACCGTCACCATCCACCACCACTGTCACCATCACCGTTGTCGTGACCAGATGAAACGTCCCAGATTTTTTTTTTATATACTCAATTTAAATTCTCAAAAACACTTTATATACATTAATATAAAGTAATAACAACGTAGTTCAGCACGAATTATATATCAATTTTTACAAAACATCACATGTTAATATAGAGCATGATCTATGAGTCCATCTTCTTACTATCTTGCTATAGTAAGTCCATCACTAGTAGCTCTCGGGTCGTTTGCCCGAATCCCCGCCCTTCATCCCTTTTGGCGTACCTATCAACACAACATCCAACAATACATAAGCACATTGCTTAGTAAGTAAAGGAAATTACATTCACGTTTATATAATAAGCCAGACACTTCATGTATTAATCATTCAGTCATACATTTACAGCATTCAACATATACTCAATTGGCACAATTGGTCACTCAGAAATTTGCCACTCAATTCATACTGCTAGACACAATTGTTCACTCAGCAATTGGTCACTTAACTCAAATGTACATGGGCACAATTGATCACTCAGCAATTTACCACTCGGCTTAATCTCATGGGCACAACTGATCACTCAGCAATTGGCCACTCGGCTTATTCACATGGGCACAACTGATCACTCAGCAATTGGCCACTTAACTCAATCTCATAGGCACAATTGGTCACTCGGCAATTGACCACTCAACTCAAGTATACGATACTTAATCACACACGTGATCTAATTATCGTTATTTGGTGCAACCTCTTAACACATTTAATATTAATGAAATCATACAATTGAATTCTTACCTTTCCTACTACTTACCTCGAGAATGACGTTCAGATATTTATGAATTGCTACCCAAAATACCTGTCGAGGCGACCGTATTTAATTAACTCTGATAATAATTTATATTATTAAAATATCAATTAATCCTGCGACACTACCCCCTGATGTCGCTATACCTCCTGGCGACACTAAATTAGTGTCGCTCAATACACTATTGCGACATAACCTGCGACACTAGCTTTAGTGTCGCTAAAACAACAATTACAATTAACAGTGGTAACAAGCGACATAAGCTGCGACAGTAGCTCTTAGTGTCGCTATAACAACAGTACTAACTAGCAGTAGAAACTAGCGACACAACTTGTGTCGCTAAAGCAACAGTTTTAATTTGCGACACCATCACCGCGACACAAGCTGCGACACTACCCTTGTGTCGCATTGACGAACAAAGCAGCAGCAGCTTACGAATTTGACAAGTTTCTGGGTAAAATTTACATTCTTTAACCAAATTAAGTTTCTGAAGATGATAAAACACATAATAAACTCAGACTCTTACCTGGAAATGATTTCAGAATACAAAGGAACACTTCCAAAGATTAAATCTTGATTTCTCTCTCTAGAATCTCAAAAACACACACACAATTGGTTCTAGAAGTGAATTCTTGTTTCTGGAAAGTTTTGGAATGAAAAGTGGGGTTTAACCCCTCTGTTTTACACTTTTAACCCTTGCTAACTGCCTTTCAACCCGACACTGCGACACAAGCCTTGTGTCGCACTGGGCTCTGTGTCGCTATCTGCAACATTAGCCCTTGTGTCGCATAACAGTACACAACTTTCAAATTTAACAAATTTCGGGGTGTTACAACTATCCCCCACTTACTCAGGATTGTGTCCTCACAATCCACTTCTGATACAACGAATGATAATATCGATGAACCTCATTCTCTAGTTCCCATGTAAACTCTGATCCTTTTCGATGCTTCCATTGGACTTTAAACATTCGGATTTCCTTATTCCTTAACTTCTTTATTTTCTCATCCAATATCTTGATTGGTTCTTCAATATAATTCAATTTATCGTCTACTTCAATTTCGTCCATTGGAACGTAGGCTGTCTCATCGGCTAAACATTTTCGTCATATATGACACATGAAAAGTATTATGAATATTTGCCAATTCATCTGGTAATTCTAAGTGATATGCCACTTCACCTACTCTCGTTAAGATTTTAAAGGGTCTAATAAAACGAGGACTCAACTTCCCGCGTTTTCTAAATCGAATAATACCCTTCCACGGAGATACTTTTAACATAACATAATCTCCTTCATTAAACTCTATTAGACGCCTTCTCTTATCTGCATACGACTTTTGTCTATCCTGCGCAGCTTTTAAACGGGCTCAGATTTGCTCTATCTGTTCAGTAGTTTTCAATACAACTTCGGTACTAGGCACTTCACGTTGCCCAATTTCATCCCAACAGATTGGAGTTCTACATTTTCTCCCATAAAGCATTTCATATGGCGGCATTCCAATACTGGAGTGATAGCTGTTATTGTAAGAAAATTCAACCAACGACAAATACACATCCCAATTCCCTCCAAAATCAATAACACACGCTCTCAGCATATCCTCTAATGTTTGAATCGTCCGCTCACTCTGACCATCCGTTTGTGGGTGATAAGGTGTACTCAGATTAAGACGTGTACCCATCTCTTCTTGAAACTTTGCCCAAAATCTAGATGTAAATCTACTATCCCTATCAGAGACAATAGATACTGGTACACCGTGTCTCGCCACTACTTCTTTCACATATAAATCGGCCAACACTTCTGAGGACGAAGCTTCTCTTATCGGCAAGAATAAAGCACTCTTGGTCAATCAATCCACTATTACTCAGATGGCATCATGATGCTTTGACGTTTTCGGAAATTTCGTAATAAGATCCATCGTAATATGTTCTCATTTCCACACTGGAATATCTAAGGGCTTCATTTTCCCATAAGGTTTCTGATGCTCGGCTTTAACCTGTGAACATGTCAAACACTTTTCCACATATCTGACAATTTCTCTTTTAATACCTGGCCACCAATAATCTCTTTTCAAATCATGATACATCTTCGTGGCACCAGGATGGATCGAATACTTGGATTTATGAGCTTCATCAAGTAAAAGTTTTCTCATTTCCCTAGAATTCGGTACCCAAATCCTTCCATAACGAGTCTTTAATCCGCGGGAATCATCAACAAAGTCTTGCTCTTGGCCTTTTATTCGTTCTGCTCGAAGATCGCCACTCTGTAGCACTTGTTGTTGAGCTTACTTCATTTGCTCAATTAAATCTGTAACCACAATCATTCGAAAAGATTTTACTTTTAACACCATATCAATAGCCTTTCTACTGAGAGCATCTGCCACCACATTCGCCTTTCCAGGATGGTATAAGATTTCACAGTCATAATCTTTCACCAAATCAAGCCAACGCCTCTGTCTCATATTAAGATCTCATTGGTCAAAGAAATACTTTAAACTCTTATGATCGGTATAAATCGTACATTTTACTCCATAGAGATAATGCCTCCAATTTTTTAATGCAAACACCACCGCTGCCAATTCTAGATCGTGAGTAGGATATCCTTTTTCGTGTGTTTTTAGCTATCTCGAAGCATACGCTATTACTTTTCCTCGTTGCATGAGCACGCAACCCAATCCCACGCGAGATGCGTCACAGTACACCACCATATCATCATTCCCTTCAGGAAGTACTAGTATAGGTGTTTTACTCAGTTTCTTTTTCAAAATATTAAAGGCTTGATCCTGTTCCTCATTCCACTCAAATTTGGCATTTTTACACGTAAGCCTGGTAAGCGAAGCCGCAATCTTGGAGAAATCTTGAATAAATCTCCGATAATATCCTGCCAATCCCAAGAAACTTCGAATCTCTGTTGGAGTCTTAGGAGGTTTCCACATCATCACCGCTTCTACTTTTGCAGGATCTACCTTGATTCCCTCGTGGTTTATCACATGCCCTAAGAATTGTACTTCTCTCAGCCAAAATTCACACTTCGAAAATTTTGCATATAGCTTTTCATTTCTTAACACTTGCAACATTTGTCTCAGATGCACTTCATGCTCCCCTTCTGTTTTTGAATATATTAAAATATCATCAATAAACACAATCACGAATTTATCGAGGGACGTCCGGCAAACTCGGTTCATCAAATCCATAAATGCAGCAGGAGCATTTGTTAACCCGAATGGCATTACCACAAACTCATAGTGACCAAAACGCGTTCGGAAAGCATTCTTGAAAACATCCTCTTCTTTTACTCGTAACTGATGGTAACTAGATCGTAAATCAATATTTGAAAAATGAGTTGCACCCTGGAGCTGATCAAACAAATCATCAATCCTTGGCAACGGGTAACGATTTTTAATAGTTACCTTATTCAACTCTCTATAATCAATACACATACGCATGTTCCCGTCTTTCTTTTTAACGAACAACACAGGTGCTCCCCACGGTGAACTACTCGGACGGATAAATCCCTTCTCCAACAACTCTTGTATTTGTTTCATCATTTCCTGCATTTCTGACGGCGCAAGCCTGTAAGGGGTCTTAGCAACAGGAGTAGCCCCCGGCATTAACTCAATTTGAAACTCTACTTGCACTCTTCCGGAAATACATCAGGAAACTCATTTACGACCTGAATATTCTCAATACTCATCACATTCTTTCGCATATCAATAACGTGAGCTAAAAATGCCTGACAACCATGCGACAAATGCTTTCTAGCACGAGCATAAGTACAAATTGACAAAGATGGTCTAGGTTTTTCTCCATATATATCTATTACTCCCCCACTTGGAGTATTGATGCGAATAATTTTCTTTTCACAACAAATAATAGCATCATGTTTACTCAACCAATCCATGCCCACAACGGCATCAAATTCACCCATTCTCATTGGTATAAGATTTATCATAAATATTTCGTCATTAATTTCTATTCGACACCCTCTATAAACTTTGGTCACATAAATAACACGATCATCTGCTATCTCAACATCTAGGGGTGTATCCAACTCACTTAACATTAATTGAAAGCTCTTACTAAAGTTTTCAGAGACAAAAGATCTAGAAGCTCCAGAATCAAATAATACATAAGCGGGTAATGAGTTAATAAGAAAAGTACCCGTAAGAACATCTGGAGCATTGTTCGCTTCATCCGCGGTCAATTGAAAGGATCGACTCTTCACTCTTGACTGATCTGAAGATTTCTTCTCATCACTTTTCTTTACTCCACTAGAACCTGTTGAACTTTTCAATCTTGGACACTCACTCTTTATATGCCCAGGTTCATAGCAGTTAAAACATATTTGTACCGTCTTTGTACAATCACGGCTGATGTGGCCCTCTTGTCCACATTGATAACACGACCTCTTGTCGCCCGCACAGTTCCCAAAATGTTTCCTATGACATTTCTGACACATAGGCGCTTCTCGTCGATCCTCCCTTTTAAAACTTCCGCTAGGCCTGAATCTTTTAAAAGATCCTCCAGCATATTCAATCTTTCTCTTGGAGGAACCATCATCCTCCCGATTTATCTCAATCTCTCTTCTTCTCGCCTCATTCACGAATTCTTCAAATTTATTCCAACGATTCGGATCCACAAATTGCCGAATCTCTTTCTTTAATACCTCGTGAAAACGATACATTAATCTCTTCGGATCCTCAGTAGATTCAGGGCAAAATCGGGCCCTATCAAGAAATACTCCTGTCAGTTCATTCATAGTCTCTGTCGTTTGTTTCATAAACAGAAATTCTCGGCGAAGCTTGGTCAACTCAGCTTCCGGTGAATAGGCTATCACAAACATATCTTTAAACTCTTTCCAGGACACGTCATTAGCACGTTCCTCTTCCATGGCCTAACGTTGCACATCCCACCATTCTTTTGCTCTTGCTTTCAACAGACTAACACCATACACTACTTTCAATTTATCAGGACACTCAGAAATGGCAAACGCTGCCTCCACTTCAGAGATCCATCGATAACATTTGATCGGATTTGTCTCTCCTTTAAACTCTGGAGGTTTACATGCCACGAAGTCTTTGTAACTCACTTTCTTCTTTTCTTCTTTCATCTGGTCACTCTTTCCAGATTCCTCTGCTAGGACATCTCTAACAGTCTCAGTAATTCTCTCCAATAAATACGGAAGAGATTTCTCTTGTGCCAACGCAATCTCTTCTGTTATAAACTCTTTCATCTCGTCCGTAGTCATAGACGATAGATTCATCACATGCTCTTGTCCAGAGATCTCGGTATTATGCTCATTAAAATTCTTCCCTTCCATCTTATACTGAAAGGGTTTATCAGCAAACACATTAGATTAGACTAAAATTCTCATTACACATTAGTCTATCTTTCGCAATTCTCTTTATCATCACACAACAGTCATGGTATCTTACGGTTTTATATAATAATTATTACGTTGGCCAGACGTAATTGTTATTATATAATACTCCTACAATACCCTGACAATCATCACACTATCACATCTCATCAGTTATAACACTTACTCAAATATCAACTCATAATACACAACATTCTCATCATGCTCATTAGACTCATCTCTTGGTCTAAGTTCAAGTACCTCTAATGATGGATACTCGAATCTCTTAAACCAATGCTCTGATAACAACTTGAAACGTCCCAGATTTTTTTTATATATACTCAATTTAAATTCTCAAAAACACTTTATATACATTAATATAAAGTAATAACAACGTAGTTCAGCACGAATTATATATCAATTTTTCAAAACATCACATGTTAATATAGAGCATGATCTATGAGTCCGTCTTCTTACTATCTTGCTATAGTAAGTCCATCACTAGTAGCTCTCGGGTCGTTTGCCCGAATCCCCGCCCTTCATCCCTTTTGGCGTACCTATCAACACAACATCCAACAATACATAAGCACATTGCTTAGTAAGTAAAGGAAATTACATTCACGTTTATATAATAAGCCAGACACTTCATGTATTAATCATTCAGTCATACATTTACAGCATTCAACATATACTCAATTGGCACAATTGGTCACTCAGAAATTTGCCACTCAATTCATACTGCTAGACACAATTGTTCACTCAGCAATTGGTCACTTAACTCAAATGTACATGGGCACAATTGATCACTCAGCAATTTACCACTCGGCTTAATCTCATGGGCACAACTGATCACTCAGCAATTGGCCACTCGGCTTATTCACATGGGCACAACTGATCACTCAGCAATTGGCCACTTAACTCAATCTCATAGGCACAATTGGTCACTCGGCAATTGACCACTCAACTCAAGTATACGATACTTAATCACACACGTGATCTAATTATCGTTATTTGGTGCAACCTCTTAACACATTTAATATTAATGAAATCATACAATTGAATTCTTACCTTTCCTACTACTTACCTCGAGAATGACGTTCAGATATTTATGAATTGTTACCCAAAATACCTGTCGAGGCGACCGTATTTAATTAACTCTGATAATAATTTATATTATTAAAATATCAATTAATCCTGCGACACTACCCCCTGGTGTCGCTATACCTCCTGGCGACACTAAATTAGTGTCGCTCAATACATTATTGCGACATAACCTGCGACACTAGCTCTTAGTGTCGCTAAAACAACAATTACAATTAACAGTGGTAACAAGCGACATAAGCTGCGACACTAGCTCTTAGTGTCGCTATAGCAACAGTACTAACTAGCAGTAGAAACTAGCGACACAACTTGTGTCGCTAAAGCAACAGTTTTAATTTGCGACACCATCACCGCGACACAAGCTGCGACACTACCCTTGTGTCGCATTGACGAACAAAGCAGCAGCAGCTTACGAATTTGACAAGTTTCTGGGTAAAATTTACATTCTTTAACCAAATTAAGTTTCTGAAGATGATAAAACACATAATAAACTCAGACTCTTACCTGGAAATGATTTCAGAATACAAAGGAACACTTCCAAAGATTAAATCTTGATTTCTCTCTCTAGAATCTCAAAAACACACACACAATTGGTTCTAGAAGTGAATTCTTGTTTCTGGAAAGTTTTGGAATGAAAAGTGGGGTTTAACCCCTCTGTTTTACACTTTTAACCCTTGCTAACTGCCTTTCAACCCGACACTGCGACACAAGCCTTGTGTCGCACTGGGCTCTGTGTCGCTATCTGCGACATTAGCCCTTGTGTCGCATAACAGTACACAACTTTCAAATTTAACAAATTTCGGGGTGTTACACCAGAGAAAAGAGGGGGAGAAGCGACGACAGATTTGTGGCCAGAGAGTTGAGATGCGAACTACCACCATTGGTGAACCGACTTCCACCGGAAGTAACCAACTGTGATCGTTTCTTCCTCTCTGCTTTGTCTCCCTCTTCTCCCACCGCTCCATTGCCACCACCACCACCACGACCACTACCACTTACGTCATCATCTTGACTACCACCACCACTTTATAGAACATGTAGATCTGAAAATGTAGATATAGTTCTAAAAAGTAGATCTAGATCTAGAAAGTAGATTTGAAAAAAAATACACTGCATTTTACATTTTTTCTACTGCATTTTACATTCATTTACTGCATTTTAATTGCAATTTAATGTGAATGATGCTGCATTTTAGGTGTGATGGAGCTAATCTGCTTGCTTGTGCAGGCGATGACCGCTCGGCTAGGGCGCGACGATCATATGTTAATAAAATAGTCTATTACATTTTATACTACATTACTGAATTTGATAGGAAAACTGCTTTATAACAAGAGAAAAATAAAAAAACATAAAACATTTTAATTGGATTTTACACTACGTACTGCATTCTAATTGCAATTATGCTACTGCATTTACGTCCATATGTTGAAAAAATAAGTTATTCTACTACATTTTATAAGAAAACTGCTTTATAACAAGAAAAAAAAAACATAAAATGCAATACCAAACATACAAGATGTAGTAAAAAAATTATAGTAATTTGATTTTCTTGAATAACGTTTTGATTTTAATTTTTTGATTTTTTTTTTCATTGGATAAATTTTCAGGCAATTTTACAGGTAGATCCATAACTTTGTCGAAATTAAAAAATAGTCCTTGATGGCCTGATAGGGGGGGGGGACCGCGGGTGACAAATAACACAATTTGGTTGGTCAAAAACTTGTTTTTTCTGCCTCTCATAAAGGGACTGCTCCTCTAAACTTCACTCATAATAAATAATAATAATAATCTATCTATATTAATATATATAAGAAAAACCCTAAAAGAATTTTTCACCTTAATTTTTAGATAATACTTCATAAAACAACCCTAGGATTAAAGCATGACATCATTTAATTATTTAATTGTGTAGTAATATGCCCTTGATTAATTTAAGTTTATCATTCTCATAATATCTTTTATTTGTCATAATAAACCCTTCAAACATTCACTTTTTTTTATCTCTAAAACCTTAATAAAATAAATAATGACATCTTTTATTCACGATGCTTGTAGCTGCCGTCAAACACCTTCAAGGGAATCGAGATCAATTTTGTGAAAAAAAACAGTGCCTTAGAAAAAGACAGAGACACGGCAATACATCCGATCCAGCAACCCCTCTTCTTCCCTTTGATGTACTACTCTAATCTCGTACATATAAAGTATGTGAAAAACACAATCCGGGAGAAAAATAGAGAGATCCGTAGTTGAACACCAAACATCCGATGACATGGCCTATGATGTTGATTCCTACTTTTATAAGTCCGTGTTCTTCAATCGGAGCACGACTTATGATGTTAATTCTTATTTTCTAAGTCTGTTGAGACGTATTTCTTCAATGGAATCATGACATAAATTGCATATGTACGTGTTTTGAATTATGTAAATGAGTAGGTGATTTACTAATCAATTTTAACCACCCATCATGTAGTTGAAGTTTTATTTTAATTGTCGTAAGTTGATTTTATTGCCATTGATCCTAATTTTATGGTTTTATATTTGCATATCAATATTACAATGCAATTTAAATTTCGATCAGCCTGTATGTGTATGTGACTGAAGTTCTTTTTAACTTTCGGGTTTTAATTTTAAAGATTAATTTTACGATTCGATTTCACTCGGCCTTTATGTAAATGAGAAGTAGTGAATTTCTCAACTTTAAATAGCACTTTATAACTAGGTTCACTAAGTATTTTATGAGTCTTAGCAAGGTTTGTTCTTAATTTCATTCTTCCAAGGTTTTTGTTTTTGGTTTCGGTGAGTGTGCAAGCAATTTCAGTTCATTCAGCCACTCATGTTTGTTACATCGATAGTTCATTGATAGAAAGTCAGCTTTCCTTGAAATGACATAATGGTCGTATTATAGAATATGTTCATTTATGCGGTTATAAGAAATCCGTGAATTTCGCTGGCTTTTATAAGATTCCATTCGGAGCCAAATGTGTGTGATGACCAAAACATTTTTTTATGTCAAATCTAAATGACAATCTTTTTCAAAGTTGTCAAAATAGGATGATCAGCTAGGTTGATTAACTGGTTAAAAATGATAAGCTTTGTATACTAACGAAAAGATTATAACAAATTTTCATATATAATTCCGCGAATTCGCGGGTCCCAAGCCTGTAATAATAATAATAAATTATTAATTATTAATGATAATAATAATAATAATAATCCTAAATTAACTTACGAAGTCAGACTTTGATAGCAATGTTGATGGTGGGCCACTGGGCTTGTCCATATATATAGGTATTTCCTACCACAAAATGACTACTGTGTGCATTTTTTATGACGCATTTAATCAACTCATGCATCAACAATTTGTTGTCGTATAATCTAGAATTTAACGTGATCAGTACGATTTTTTTCGTACTATCAAATAAATAATTTTTATATAAAGATGTACGATTTCATAAAAAAGATATAATTAGTAGTATTTAACTTAATAAGATACAAACTAGGCTAATCATTTCTAGAACATTTAGCACGAGTTCTTTAGACCCGTATCACTAATAAAAAATTAATCTTAAAAAAAAAAATATATGTACTTCGTATGTCAAGCAGAACCATAGCATACACTACCTTACTTCTACGTGACTCCCCATATACTACCTTACTTTTACATGGCTCCGCCATCTCCTACAAGTATACATGTTTGTGTTTTTTACTAAAGTAAATAATTGTCAAGAAAGTAATAAAAACTTAAGAGTGTGCAATAAATATGAATCCTTGGTTTAAAAAATAACCGTTCTATTATTAATTAAATTACATTACATTATAAAAATCACATGATTTTAAAAAGTAGTCACAAATCAAATGTAATTAGAATCGGTTTGTATCATCAAATATTACAGATTTTGAATTCAACTTTTCGCACAAACTTTTGAAATGAAGAATATTAAAATAAAATGCTTACTTGCTTCTTCTCCACATTTGAACTTCATTTCATGGTTCCATTTCTCATTCATATATTCGTATTTTCATGCATATACACCTGTCGGAAATTTTTCTGTGTGAGTAGTCTCTTTACATTCTAGTAGATTTATGACCGTCTATCTTACCTCCCATACTCTATCCTCGGCGAGATTGTGTATTTGTTACTTTAATTTATACCATTTGTGTATATTATTTCTTTTCACGGTATAGTTTTTCCAAAAATATCATTTCATTTTATGCAAATCTTTGGTTAATTTACAAATCCAAACTGGTGTGGGATCAGAGGGGCAACCCCTATTTGAGGGGTAGAATTCATCTCAGTCATTGAATTTTTCGATCAACGGTCCAGATTTACTGCAGATCTTATTTTACGTCAAAAAGCAGTGATCGAAAAAATTAATGGGTGAGACGGAGAGTTGGTTACCCCTACTGGCCCTCTAATAGGGACTGTCATCTGAAACTTATCTATTCAAATTACACTAAGTTTTAAACTTTGTATAAACAAACATGGTTTGTTTTTCTTCAAACGACTAAAATTAAAGTTTGATAACATTGATTTATTTAATATGACATATACACATGCCGTTTACATCAATCGTTATGTTAATTAATTAATTAAAATTACAATTAAACATAAGACAAAAGCTACGGAAAGATGAAAAACAGAATTTGATAACTATTTTAGTCACATTGAAAAGATGGGTTACTAAAATGACCTTTTAAGGATTGGCTTGCATGTGATTTAATTAAATTGTAGGCACCAAGTTTGTTAATACAAACAAAATACACAAACCTAATTATTGACAAATGGAGGTGTGACTATTTGTGAAGATCTTTACAACAATCTCTTAGCATGCTTTTCTTTATGTTAATGTCAAATGTCAATCTAAGATTTGAATTCGCGGTATATCTAAAAATAACTAAAGAAATGTTTTGCGAAAGTAACGACAATAGACTAGATATCAAAAGTTAATTATTCATGCCCATATGGTCATAAAACGCGTATCACAAATCACTCTTTTCACAAAATCGCAACAAGTAAATTGATTATATGACAAGTTTCCTTTTCAAAATGATTATGATTGAAGTTGTAAGCACTTTTTGGACCTTTATCAAGTGTGCAAAAGAATTTACTTGCATAGTTCAATGAACTATTGATGTCATAGTCTCTTTTACAACCAATTGCTATATTGGAAAAGGAATTAGAATAAAAACAAGTTGTTTTGACACTTTTTTTTGGGTTGCCTTCTCTTTTACATGAATAGCCATGAAACAAGTGACTTGTGACAATAAAGTGGCCAATGAACAATTATTCCACACAAAGTGTAAGAATGTCAATGTGATGAATGTGACCCAATTTGTAGATGTGTCACACTACTAAATTGTTTTGTGCACAAAATGACCATAATGTCACACTCATTAAGAATCTCAAAAAAGTCAATGAGAAATGTAACAAGTCAACATCAATCCACAACCAAGAATCAAACAAATCGAATCTACAAAAAGTAGAAATCGCATGAAAATACCATGAAAGAAATCAAAACAGTGGTCCATCACTCCATCACCACCACCATAATAATATCTATCTGAACCTTTTGATCAAGTGAAGATGATTTCCAATCATGGTACTTAAATTATTTATTTTAATACGAAAAATGATACATGCACCTAAAATATTGAATTTCTCCAGTACATCACCTAACAAGATTAACATAAAAATCCCTAAATTAGGCATATTTTTACGCGAGCGCCAGAAAAAAAAAATGTTATCTCTAACCACATCACATTCCAGTCCATTGGGCCTCAAACCACATCACAAATGTATGTAACTATGTATTAATGAAGTTGAAAAATAACAATAATCATTTGGGTATGTACAGGATTATTTTTCTACAAACTACAATGCTGTATAAGTTGTTGGTAGCATGACCTTTTATTCATTCGGTTTCAAGAGACTAATAAACATGTTCACTCCAATCCAAAGATATCATCAGATTCTGCAAAATCATTCATTAGTCAAGGATTATAGTAGATGAGTTTGTCTGATAAAAAGTAGATCAAATGGTTCTTTTAAATCGTCTATTTGATCTATTGTTATAAATCATCCTTATAAATATGCCATGAAAAACACACCCAAGTTTGCAGCAATAATCGATTGTGAAATTACAAATGCAAAGAAAAGTGTGAACTATTTGGCTTGTAAACACGCTCATTTCTGCATACCGTAGTGTTTCTTTTCACATTATAACAAGATTGATGGTTTCAAGCAACAAAAAGCCAAGATATATAGTTCTGAATGTCAATTACTCCGCGAAGATAGGATGAGAGTGGTGAGGGTAGGAGAGACAATCATGCATGCAAATTTGTTGTTTGACAAAGTTCCAATCAAGTTTAGCTTTTTCTGCAATAGTCGTTGTAGAACAATAATCTTGTTGGTTCCTGTCTATAAGAGTATCTTATTTTGTTAATTGTTATTAAATGAGGATATATAAGATATCTGATTAAAGGTCAAAGTTAACAACTCAGTATGCCACACATATATTTGGGAAGGAACGAGCAAGAACTATCAAAAGAATTTGGATGCAATCCTCGTAACAAAATACTACTTTCTGCTTAGAAAAGGGATAATTACATGGATAGGTTCGATGTGGTCCAAACTATAATTCTTAACAAACTGTTCAGAATAGTTTGAGAACCATTCTTGCATAAAATCTTAATAATTTTCAACTAGTTAACTATAATAGTGCTAATATAATACAAATATCAACTACTTTAGGCTCAATTATCACCTAAAATCACAAGTATATGACTTGATATAAAACTATTCTATTATGGTTTTCCAGGATTTTTTTCAGCTCGATTGCTTCTTTTTGGTTTATCGGGTTTTTTTTTTTCCTTTCAATTTTCGGTTTGAAGTTGCTCACCTCTAGGCTAGCATAGGTTAAAAGAAAACTTAACCCTTGATGTTGAATGATTGTGTTATCTCTCTTTTAAACAAAAGTATTGGAGACGTAACATAGCTTTCAAGTGGTCAAAAATAGTTGTGAAAAGATATGTTTTCCTCATGGGTGGACCCCCTAGTTTGGTCAGAATCAACCTTCCCTACCTATGTTTCTACATGCACGTAATATAATACATAAAGGGTCCATCTTTACTTGATATAAACCTCCAAATCTATGGGGCTATTCTTCCACCTACTTGACAAGAAATAAAGCTAACCCCTTCCCCTTTATTATCACACAAATACAACAGACTTTTCTTTG
Source organism: Gnaphalium uliginosum (assembly GCA_963930675.1). Lineage (NCBI taxonomy): Eukaryota > Viridiplantae > Streptophyta > Magnoliopsida > Asterales > Asteraceae > Gnaphalium > Gnaphalium uliginosum. Next base: position 27,239,056 of record OZ005681.1, read on the forward strand.
AAAAAGCAAAATGTCAAGGAACTCGAACACAAGACTTCACACTTGGTGTTTGTTCACATTCACCAATTATTGATGTTGTTTGTTCTGATTGTTGGAATGAGAGATGAAGATAATTGCATATAAACTTTTTAGGGAAGGATACTTAACATGGATCTAGAAATTTGTGTTGAAGGATTTCCATAAAGGTGGAAAAATGGGCAGGTCACATACGGGTCAAAGTTTGGAGCAGAATGGGTCATTTTTAGTGTAGGTCAAAACGGATCTGATTTGGTTGACCAGCAAATATTCTTCACTTTTTTTTGGTTGCATTTTGTAACAAATTAGATGTTTTAAATATGATCAGAAAAGCTATATTGTTATATTACCAAAATATACTAATGTGATTTATTTAATAGAATAATTTATAAGTTCTATGCATTTTGAGTACACTTTGAGCGACTATCGACCCATTTGACCCGTTTCCATTTAGCTATAATGTTAACTTTCCCATTTGATTCATTAGAAATAAAATAACCAAATCAACTCATTTGCTCATGTAAGGGTCGAAATTGCCACATTTCATCCTCCACTAATCCAAGACTAAGTTAATAATTCAACTTCTGAGTTCATTATAATGTAGTTATTTTATTCACCTATGCATTTTTATGTTATTTTCATAACATATATATCTTAGATACCTGTCATTCAACAATATATATAAGGCAGCCAAATGAGCTTTTGATAAATGCACAGGCGCACAGCACATGTAAGATGTAAGTAGAATAAGAATATAAAGATGACCTAAGCAAGAAAGGATGGCGTACTTGGGTATTTTATAATGTGGATGAAAAGAATGCTAGTCAAGGAGCCAAACGTTTGATTTTCCACACACTAGTGTCATTGAGTTCTTGAGGAAAATAACATAACCTGAAACCAAAAGAAAAATGCTTGCATTATTACATGGTTACGTCGTGACGATATGCGATTTTTATAATCATGTCGAGCCTAGCATCATCACCCTTTTCTTTCCTTGGCCACGGATTGTTACTTCTAGATACCCCCTGAGGGTTTAATAGGGACCAACACCCAGTTTAGACCGGGACCGGAACGGTTAGAAAAGAGCACCAAGCACAAAGCCTGTTTGTGTATAGGGATCCTTTATTCTTGCCCTTTACTGCATTATCTTTGACCAATTTAACCCTATTACAGATCATATAATGGCTAGTGTTTCAGGTAATATATGAAAAGGGAAATACAGGCCTTAAATTGTGTTTAGTGTATATAGAGGATAAGATGAGCATTTTTTCTTTATGTAAACAGTTTTAGGAAATATATTTGTGTTATTCATTGAGAGGTGAACTCTAAATATATACAAGATGCAAGACTAGGAAAAGGAAACTAGAGAATTAAACAAGAAAATAAGATAAACTAATAAATCTAGATCAATCCTATCTCTAATCTATAAGGCTTTACATAAATCTCTATCATCTGAAATTCGCAAAAGTCACGATATTATTGGCAATTTAGCAGTCCTCATACATTCACTTGGCCAAAAAATAAACACTGTTAGTCTGTTAGAAGTAATCAAGAAAATAAATAAGAATACCTATCATGCAATCGTGATGTCTGTCCTTGCCAAAACTCAAAGAGAGTAGGTTTAAGTCTGTAACCACCCCAATGTTTTGGTTTCGGGATTGGAGATCTGAGAAGAAAAATAACACTGTTTACCAATAGAACATAAGCAATGAGACTTAAAACACTTTTTATTGAGATATACGGATCACCGACCCATCAGAGAACATTGTTTCCAAGTCTTTATATTCTTGGTGAAGAAAATCACGTCCTGGTATTACATTGCTCTAACAGAAAAGAAGAATGTAAGGAAAAATAAAAATTATGAGAAAGAAAATGCGGATACATAAGATTAGTCAGTGTTGTAAAAGTCCCGACTAGTCCCCGATTAGACCCCGACTAGTCAGGATTTAGGGCTACTCCGACTCGACTAGCCTTAATCCGACTTAAAAGTCAGTCAACGGTGGTCAACGTCGGTCAACAGGTCAAAGTCAAGATTATTCGATAAATGTCAGGATTAATCGGTCAAAAACAGTCAAAATCAATCTTGGTCAACATTTTAAACTTGGTCAAACTTGAAGTATTTGAAGAATTGAACAATTATGTTTATGTTTCTAGACAATTATATTTATGTTTATGGTTCTATTCATTAATTACATATAATTTTGAAATTTATTATATAAATGTAAAAAAAGTACAATCCGATTAGTCCCCGATTAGTCCCTGACTTGGCCGATTAGTCCCTACAAGGTCTTGACGACTAGTCCCCGACTAGTGATTTTTACAACCTTAAAAATTACAGAACAAAAACCTGTTGACTGGCTATTGCACCAATCTGACTTCCTCTAGGGCGACTGTGGAAGTAACCCTCAGACTCTTCTTCAGAAACCTTTTCCACAGAACCTTCGATTCGCACCTGCCAATCAAATTAAACTGATAAAGGGTTTTATCATTTACAGTAGAGGTGGCAAGATGGGCAGGTTGGGCCGGTCGGCTTTTGTGTTGAAACTGATCCTTTTTGTACAAACCAAAACGGAGACAGGTTGACCAGCAAAACCAGCTTTTGTCCATTTGTAATAAACAATGAGCTAACTATGATTATATAACAATCTAATCTTTTCGCATAAAATGATTTATAAGATTGTATGCGTAAGATATAGACTTTAAAAGACTTCCTACCCGTTCAACCCATTTGACCCGTTCCCCTTTGAGGCAATGTAATTACATCTGACCCCTTTGAGATAATAAATCCTAAATTAACATAGTTATGAGAAAATTTCCAAAATTTCCACCTACAATAAGATCATATAGCATGTTCTATACACAATTGCAGTATGCCAGTACCAAAAACAAATTAGGCTCACCTGGCGGTTCAACCTATCCCAATAAAATAGAAGTGATGCATTAGCATTCTCAGATAAATCCTTAGCTTTTCGGCTTCCATAATTTGTGTACCTGAATATGCATTATAGTAGACAAGTTTAAAGCTACAAAGTAAGTGTATGCTGTTCCAAGCATCTAATAAGTATTGATGTTTGTATTACCACAGAAGACCACTAACCAGACAAAACCGTCTTTGTCAAATCCTTTCAGCAATACCATTCGTGATGAACTGCATCAGTCACAACAACAATCTTGATTTAAATTGAGTGTATATATGAAAGGGTAGTCTAATGATTGACGAATAATGAACATTTTACATAAACCATGTATAAAGTAAAACGGGACAATGTCCTCCTTAACAACAAACATGGAACACTGAATCATAGGCGCCTACCTTTAGATCATAGATTATCCATATATCACTCGGCAATGTGCAATTAAAACAAATTATAACGGAATGATTCAACAGATATGTAAAGATGCCTTTCCCCCTTAAAATGTTCTTAATTTTCTATGTTTGATTTGATAAGGGAAAGATGTTCATCTTCTAAAAGATGAATATAAATCAAGAACATCTATAATAAAATGGCCTACGATATAAACGGACCACTATGTATTCATCATGTATACCATGAAAGTCATGGAATCCTAGTTCTAACTAAAACAAAATTGACATGTAATTCATATATGAATAATACATTTAAAAATATAGTAAGTCAGGTACACTCAGAGATAGCATCCCAAAAGTATCCCTATAAGTTTCTTATTCACTATTGCCTATTGGATTTTTCATTTGACGTTATCTTAAAATATAAGTACTTACGGTTTGCCATCTTTGCCAGCAGTGCACAATGCCATAGCATTTGGCTCCTTCAAGCCAGCAGCCATTGCATCATCAAACCATTTCTGGAACTGTTGAAAAACAAATTGTCTCAATACACATTTAGACAATTAAATGATACGCCAGTAGGAATCCTAGCAGCCATATCTAAACCTTTATATACTATCAAGTTGCAAAATCCTCAAAATTTAAATAAGGATGACGCTAGATCAAGGAACCTGTTCGTGAATCCTTTATGGACTCACAATGGGTAAACAAGCTGCTAGTAGAGGTGGCAAATTGGACGGTTGTACAGCTAGTCGAATCAGTTGAGTTGACCCGCAAATACCTTTTCTCCTTATTTTTTTTAGAAATTGTTAATGTGCTGAATATAATTAGCAAAACCAAAATTATTACAATAAAAATCTAAATGTTTGAATACAGTGATAGGAAATTGTATACATTAAAAGTACACTTTGTGTCACTTCTCACCCCTTTGAACAATCTGGTCCATTAAACCGTTTCACTTTTAGCTAATTGGCTAGCGGACACAGTAGCAAAAAATAAAAGGTTTGTTGTTCATGTTGCTATGGTTGTACCAAATATAGCAGATGATAAGACCAAAACTGGCTAAAAAACTTAGCAGATTGGCATCCTCGATACAAGGAATGAAGTTCATTGTGGCCAGACTACTCAACACAAGCACAACCGAACATTCAGGCACACAGGGCTTGTTCGGTTCGGCATTTTCGAAGTAATTATGGCAATTGAAGAATCATAATCAGATTCAAAATCAGATCTGATAACCAGTTAACTAAAGTTAAGGACAGGTGGGCTGTTTACACTTTTACATTTATCTCCCTTCTGAGTTTTCTTAAATCTCCGTACTCGCTTCTCCAAATCCGATTATTTTGGCTAGAGGTTGTAAAAAGGGTGAGTTGGGTAACGAGGATAATGCATTGGTACGAATCAGGTAAGGTTGGGTTGACTCGAACATATGTATAAAAGTTTAAAAAATAACTATGAATAATTTGTGGGGAAATGATTACAAAAAAATAATAAATTATATTAATTTATTTAATTTATTTAATTTAATATTTTTATGCATTAAATACAATGTGCAACTTTTTGACCCATCTGATGCATCTGACCAGTTTCTTTCTAATCTATTGTTTTGCCCATTTGACTGCTCAGAGATGAAGCATAACCCCAGACAACCCCATTCATATTTTAATGGAGTGACCCTAAATATCTAAATCATTTTTCTTGAACACCCAAAACTGATTATTGTGATATAAAATTGCAATAATCACTTTAAAGTTTAAACCAATAGCCAAACAACCCATAATCCAAATGAAAACAAGATGATTCACTTCTAATAAGTTTTGCATCTCCACATAGGTCATACCTGAACAAACGGGTCGGCCTCCACTTCTTCCTCCTTGAGCTCAGGAGATATATAATTCTCTCTCATTGATGAAATGTCAACTTGTGGAGCCTTTCCGATTCGAACACACATAGACGTTCCAGGATACGGAGGAAGGTTAAGCTTAAACTTATCTACAATGGAAGGTGGAACAAACCTCCCACCTAAGAAATGATGGGAACCAGAAAACTTCTTGGCACACAGCTTAGGTGCAGTTAAAGAAACCTGATATATACAAAATTTTCACTTACAAATGTGATGAGGTGGCAAAATGGGTGGGTGGGCTGGTTGGGTAACAGTTAATATCTTGGTATGGGTCGGGGGCTGGGTTGACCCAGAAAACCTTTAGGTCCGTTTCTAAATAAAAATTACATGTGTAAAATATGATTACAAGAATTATTGCAACTATTATCTAACTTTTTATATAGAGAGAAATTGGAAGTTTTACACATTCAGAATAGCGTATTGATTTCTACACCACAAACTTGATGCACACCACAATATCACTTAATCAATGCACATGGTACAACACCATGTATACATGATTGTGGTGTGCACATAAATTTTGATATTGTAGAAATCACATCTCTTAAGAATACACTTTGGACAATTTTCGGCCCTTTTGACCTATCAATGTGACCTATTTCCTAATTAGCTTAATGTTTCTCATTTTACCCATTTGACCCGTTAGAGATATAACATAACCCAAACTAGCCAATTCATATATGGTTGGGGTGTTCTCCTCAAGATATGTCGAATCAAATATTAAAACTTTTCATCAGTTAAAGTCGACCATTGTTTCTTTAAGTATTTGCTCCAAATTGCAAGGTTTTTATGAGAGCATACCAACATGTCAGGCTTGATTCCATTACCATTCATATCTCCCTCTTCTACATGCCACCCAGATGGAATATCTATAGAGGCAATAACGGGTGGTTTTCGATTTACTTCACTAAAACTTTTAAGATTCACTAACCGCTGTATCAAATCATCGAATGGTGACCTTGGTGTGCCTGAATGAATATAAATCACGCAGAAAGTTATGATTATTGCAACATTATTACGTGAGACTGTATGAGATCAATTCATAGGCCAATTACTGACAATCCGTTCCTGTTAATTTCTTTCTAATTAAGAATGAAGTCAAACGGTAAACGATGAGGTTTTCCCTATTCAGGTTACCCACGGAGGGTGAGTATTTTTACTTAGATGTTGTACGCGGCCTAACCTTGGTATCCCCGTGACCATTTTCGACCCTTTCCTTGGCCACCCAAGATGTGTAGCTAGTGAAGTTTGAACCTGAGACCTCTAGGGAGGATAACAGGACGCCAACCACTAGACAACCTTGGTGATGGTTCTAATTAAGAATGAAGTCAATTAACGTAAAATTTCAAACTTCTTAAAATCATGCAAACCAAGCTAGCTTGGCAAGTCTTTTCCTCGCATTTTAAGGAGATGACTGATCGAGTTGCGTTGACCTACCAGGATGTTTTTGTGCTTTTCCTATTTCATAAAAGAAAAATTAATATGTAATATTACAAAAGTACTTTTTCTTTTTTTGTTAACTACGCAATATGAGGTTGTCAACACTCAATAACCTATTCGACACGTTTCCACTTTAACTAATTTATTACCCATTTAGAGTGTTAATAATATACTTTAACCCACAAAGGATGAACAGGATGTACAGACAGGCATTAAGGTACAATAAGAACATTTACCATGGAATGAAAATCCAAACATGGCATCAACCAAAATATTGAAGTCGTCTGACAAGTTCAAAGGCAGATCATCCATAGACAAAAAAGGGATACTCAATGATTCTAGCTGCAAATATATTGAATAAGCATTTCAGACTATGTAGATAAATGCATCATCGTAGAGGTGGCTAGATGGGTGTGTAGGGTTGAGCCACAAACACCTGTGATCCATTTTTTTACAGAAATTATTAATTTATATGTGTAAATAATGATTACAAACCGTTATCTTTAAATAAAGCATATTTAAAAAGTTGTATGAAATAGAAGTAAACCCATCAGGTAACTCTCAATCCGTTCTCTTTTTAGCCAACTCTATTTCATTTAACCCGTTTGGGATAACATATAACCCAAATAGACCCATTGATAAAGTAAATGTATTGAAATTGTCACTCTTAATCTCGTCCATCTCTACCTGAGTCACCAAACCTGTATAGAGAGGCTTTGCAGTACGTTTAGGATAACAAACGAACGGTTTATATCCAAAGTGATACAAATGACGAGCAGCTACAAGACCATCCCCACCGTTATTTCCCGGGCCACATATGGTCAATACACGATTATAATCCTTCACATTGTAGACCTGTAAAAAAAAAGTAATCAAGAGAAGAGAAGCATAGTGACATTAGAGCAAAATCTTTGGCTAAAACATCCAAAAGAGGAAAATGTATGTTATGAATACGTACAACAAGTTTCACAAGTGATCAACTTCTGATGCACGACTGCCAAATTATCAGCTAAAAGTAGAGCAGTAATACTATGGGATTATGAACCTAAAGTCAACACTGTGATCAGCACCAGAAGAACAAAGTTATAATATCTATCCGTCTGAATGTACAAACTTGTTCATCTCATAGACATTGCTCTCTCTATGCTTTAGTTACTAAGTTATAGTTAGAGGTGGTACTTTACAACCCGCACATCTAAAACTGGGTCAATTCCAGTTACGATTATTCTCCAGCACGTTAAATTAAAACCTTAGCTAAGAATTAAACAGGTCAAATTGGTCAAAAGCTGGCAGAGTATATCATTAAAATGCTTACAACCTCCTAGATCGTTTCAATGTTTTATCAAGAAACATTAGACTATTATCTTAGTAGCATAGTTTATCTACCATGTATTGTACGCTAATTAATTCTAATTTCAAAAGGAGACAAACTACGCCATGTCAATCCGACCCAATCCCTAGTTACAATTGATTAAATCTAATGATAAGTAGGTACTTTCACAGTTGCTTGTAGTAATTAGTTTTTTAGCACCAACATCTTACCTGCTTATCCAAATACCCTAAAAGAATCACATTAACGATCAACTTTGCCAAATACTACAAAACTGATTATTGCTACTTCAAGTCATAACAATCACTTTTGCAAGACATCCAAATGCCCCCTAATACTTACAATGACTTACATCAGGGTCGCTAAGCTACAACTTTGAAACTATGATTAGGCCATGTGGTACTCTTCTACGAAGCATCTATAAGATTTTCAATCAAGAAATCCTCAAGTTGACTAACAGCATTACTACACTTTTTCAATCAATAAATTCATTTCCTCCATTAATTAAAATCATCCACATTCATGTAGAGATTTCTAAATAGCATAATGTTTTGACTTTTGACTTATTCATTATGCCACAAAAGAAGGAACCAAAGTTCCCATGTGGACCACCATTTTTCAACTTTCTCATCCAATCAAGTTAATGGGAGTAACTATCACAAATTATTCCTTCTCACAGATCAGAAATAGGACGCAGAAATATATTAAATAATCAAAAAAAGATGGGCCAAAAGCTATTATGTCACAACACAAGTACACAACAACGCACCTCTGCAATTGCTGTTGCAACGCTCAAACCAGCCAGTTCCTGCAAATACAACAAATCAACATAAAACATCATTATAGGAATTCTCATTTGTCACCATATTTAGACACATCCTTCTAAGGCTACTCCTTCAGAAGCTCATAGTGTCTTTATGTTTGCAAAATGCACCCTTTATAGAAAATTTCTAAGAAATTGAATGAATATACAAACTGGAAGTGAACAAAACCGGATAATCAGCTGAATAATTTGATGTTCTTAGGTGTTTGCATGTTTTTTCAATACTTAAGGAAGTTAAAAACAAAATAACGGTAAATTAATTTTTAAAATGAACATCTAAACACTGTTTTGATTAACCATGAACCGTAATACTATAATAGCATGTTATAACAAAAAATAATTCCCAAAAAAAGGACCCTAAATAGTAAAATAACTAACCATAAGCTGATCAACACTAAATCCAAGAGGACCCATAAGAATCTCATCAACCTCAGCAGCTTCTCGTTGATTTAAATACGAAATTGTGTCACCCACTGTGATCTTGTTAGCCATTACTTGCTCTTTATTCACTCTTGAACAACAATAACCACGAAACTTGTACCTCAAAATTGAACCGAATAAACCCTAAAATCACCATTATCAAGTTGCTCATATAACAAAACGAGTATCAATATATAACAATTACACACAAAGATACAAACTGAAAGAGAGATGATAAGGGGATTACCTGGGGAGACTTTTGAAGAGGGGAAGAAGGTGTGATGAGAGTTGGAATAGAAATTGAAGGGAGTGAGAGTAAATGAGTGATGAAAGAACAAGAGTGTGTCAGTATCATGGCCTTATTTTTGTTTTTGGTTAAGAATTGCACCATATGGCGATGGTGGAAATCTGAAATGGCTATATTTTGCATTAATGAAATGTTTGGTGTGAAACTTGAAATTGTGATGAACTTTTTGGTTTGTTGGCAACATAAGATCCATTTGAATCGGAGCATCCGAGTGCTAATCACAGCCCCAAATAATCTCACTTAATACGTCAGCGTCACATCAGTTTTCCACTAATCTTTCATTTCAACCACTTTCAACATCATTTTCACTCCAATGGAACCCCCTTTCAACCCCTATTTCATTTTACTTTTTAAATTCTTATTATAACACAACAAATTAAAAAACTAATAAAGATATTTTTCATTAAAAATTAAATATTACATAACATTAAAAAAAAATAAAGACATTAAAATTTAAATGAATTAAAACATAGTACAACTTATTTAATCTATATAAGGTAGGTATTTTTGTGAAATATATTCCGTGAGATTCGAACGAAGATTATGGTGAATGTCTTTATAATGTAGTTCCTTGCTTTGGCGAAGACTTGCTTCTGTTTCCTCTGCAAAAGTACGTTGTCGTCTTGGACGTGGTGGAGGTTCCTCATCACCGAAATCAACGATCATATAACCTTCGTCTTCGACGATCATGTTATGCAATATTATGCATGTATACATTACTCGTCTTATTTTCTCCATACTCCAAGATCGTGCAGGTTGTTTTACGATTCCCCAACGTATTTGGAGGACACCGAATGCTCATTTCACATCTTTTCTTGCTTTATTATGTGCCCTTGTGAAACGTATATGCTTTTGATCGGTTGGTTGACTATATGCTTTGACGAACGTCGACCACTCGGGATATATTCCATCCGCAAGATAATACCCTCTTTTGTAGACAGTTCCATTAACCGTGAACTCACGTTCGGGACCCTTGTCCTGTAGCATATCATTATATAGAGGAGATTGGTTGAGAACATTGATATCATTGTTGGAACCCGCAACACCAAAAAATGCATGCCAAATACACAAATCATAAGAGGCGGCCGCTTCGAGCATAATTGTAGGGGCTTTCTTGTCACCTCTATGGAATTGACCATGCCATGCAACCGGACAATTTTTTCACTCCCAATGCATACAATCGATACTTTCGAGCATACCAGACAAACCGTGAACCTCGTCGTGTTTCTCATACAATTTTATCATATCATCTTGTGTAACTTTTCTTTAATATTTTGGACCATACACTTGCATGACAGCTTCACAAAATTTATCTAAACATTCCCGTGAAGTTGATTCAGCCATCTTTAAATATTCGTCAAAAGCATCCGGTGTCGTCCCGTATGTCAATTGACGAATAGCGGAAGTACATTTTTGAATCGGTGTAAAACCATTTTTCCCACGAGCATCATATCTTTGTTGAAAATAAGGAGAATGATTAGAAATACCTTCAACAATATGAAGAAACAAATGTCGTCTCATTCGGAAGCGTCGTTGAAAGTATTCTGGAAAGTAGCACGTCGGACCATCGATAAAGTAGTCGTTCATGAGTTGTTCTTCGGCAGTTGCCTGTGGTCTTTCGATGTACCTTTTCTTTTTAGTTGGTTGACTCCCAACGTCGGCTCCATCTTCGCTCGAATCTTCTTCGAGTAATTCAATGGCTTTGTTAGCCGCTAAATTCATTAGCTCGAAAATATTGGACTAGCTAGAAGAACTTGATGAATTTGAGGAAGACATTGTTGTGTGTATGAAGTGTGAATTGTATAGAATAAGAGAAATAAATGTATGGAATTGGTGTGTGTAAATTGATATGTAAATGGTTGTATTTATAGTTAAAATTGAGATGTTTGAAAGTGAAAAGTTGTATTTTTAATTTTGTAGCCGTTTGTGAAAGGAGACAAAAAAGTTAAACGTTATTTTTTTTTTAATTTCTGCGCAAAAATGAAAAAGAAAAGGAACCAAATTCGGTATTGCAATGAAAAGTTTGGTTGTGGCTTCCCAACTCCATGATGACCCCAACCCAACCCCACTGAATTTTTGAACCCCGAGCAACCCCTTTGCCAATGCACATGTTCTTACAAAGTTAAGAGCAGTCATTATGCCTTGTGGTTGAAGCCTTCCTCGATTTCGCTCCGAAATCTTACGGTCAGTTTGGAGCTAATAACTTCTTTAATAAGAATTTTGTGATCAAAGTCGGAGCTAATAAACTCTCTTTATTTTTATGGTCAAACAGGGATGAGGAATGAGATCATTAAAACTGAAATCTCAGTCTATTAGAATCTCTTAGAATTCTTACACCAACCACACCCTTAATCATGATCAAATTCCCTTAATCATGATCAAATTGGTTAAATCTTGATTGGCAACCACACCCTTAATCATGATCAAATTGGTTAAATCTTGATTGTGACACCGATTGGCTTCATTTTTTCTTTTATTTTCTTTAGGTCGGACTTTCTACACCAATATAATGTATTCGATCTACCAAGTCAAACTAATAATTATAATGTATTCGACAGTTGACACTTAGCGACCCTTAAACCTCAAATGATGGATGAGAAATTTTTACTTTTCTAATAGTTTCTATTTGCTTTAAAAAAACAAATTATAAATAAAACAAACATGTTCAGACCCTGACAGTCCCGATTCAATTCAATAAACTTGTAACCTTGAACAAGCTGTGAATTATTATTGAGAAGTTGCGGAATCACACTCAATAATATTAGAAAGATCAAAGATAAATATTAAGAATAATAAATAACAAAACACAAGTATTAAATCCAAAGCTTCAATATTATTAATATGAATAAGACGAATACACTTGTTGTATTAGGGTTTACACCTTGAAGCTGCGCTATCTTTTATTCACTATTTTTTATCGTATCTCATCTAGGTTCTAAGGATCTCTATTTATAACACATAGAGTCCTGTACAATCTCCTATTATTATGGAATTAGATAACTTCCAAAACAGACTCATTCTTATCACAAAATCATAAACAGTGTTAACTACCACATTTGAACAATCAGTGGAAACAAACTTCCAACAGTGGTAACTGCTTCATTTATGAAAGTCTAAGTATAAATTCAACTAACAGTGTTAACCACTTCAATCTACACTAACAGTCGTAATTACATAAACAGTGGAAACTACTTACAAATCTTAACTAACAGTGTTAATCCTTGTAGCAGTGTTAACCTTCAGCTCTTCAAACAGTTGTAATCTTCAACCTTCAGTGTTAATCTTCAACCTTCAGTGGTAATCACTTGTTCTCTTCAACTTTACAAAACAGTGGTAATCCAAACCCAAATCAGTTTATCCTAACAGACCCGCCCTTTGCAGCGGAATTTGAAAAAATTAATTTTTTTATAAACGATGTTAACTATATAAAATTATTATTATTAAAGGAGAATGTTTAAATATGAACGCTTCTATATGGTGGAAACGGTAGGAACACATTTTTATTTTTTATTTTAAGATTACTTAATTTTTTTGATAAAAAAAATTATATAAAAATTATTAGAATTTTATGCTGTTTAAGATGAGATAATTTTTTTTTAATGTGATATACATTATAAAGAATTTAGTGTGTAATCACAGTATCACACCAAAAAGTTATGATATACAACTCTAAGTTGTATCATATATATATTTTTATATACAAATCAATTTCATATTTAAGAGAATAAAATTGTAATAATATTGGTATTATTTATTTTGCAAAAAGTGTACATATGATGAAATTAAAAATAAAAAAAGATCGTTCCTACGGTTTATACCATAAGGATTGATTCTACAATAATCCTTCCATATTATTATAATTTAAAAATTGAAACGAAATGAGTGATCTTGATAATAATATTTTCATCGTTCATATGAATTATAATATAATTAGATTTGGCGAAGTAAATTAAAACTCATACATGTAAGCTAATTATTATTTAATATGTAAAAGGTTGTAGTTTTTGTTAATATACGAAGCTAATTACTCCAATATGAAGCTAAATATGTACAAAAATCTTGTGTTCCATACCATGTGTCTCACGATCCAACTTTTAATATATGTTGTCGGGATTAACTCAAAATATATATATATATATATATATATATATATATATATATATATATATATATATATATATATATATATATAGATAATGATCAAACAAAAATGACACGTAGCGTTAAATAAAGCACAATGAAAATGTATTTTTATCATTATATCAAGTTAAGCGATTAAAATACAACACATTGATTAATTGGGTGTTTGAAAACTTATGTAAGGTAAAATATATGGAATTTACAAAACACACAATTTAAAAATGTAAAAATAAAATATACTCCGTAAACTTTTAATTTTTAATTTTGAATGGTAGAGTAGACATCCAAAATTTTACCTAAAATGATTTTTATGGTTATGTTTATTAATTTGAACTAAATTATTATATTTATTCTTCTAAATGAGTATTATATCAAAATTATAGTAGTTTTGAAAGTCCATATGGTTGCGGAACTAATAATTATACATATCTTCCTTTTACAATACAACCATAACTTAGAGATTCATTTATACTAAGTTAATAGTGTAACTTATGATCAACATGATTACCGTTCTACAAAAGAAATTATTGTATATAATGATAAAATAAAAATAACATTTAATGATAAAACACATCAAAATTTTATGTAAGGTAAAATATAAGCAACATACAAAACAAACAATTTTAAAAAATATAAACAAATTATAGTGATCTATATATCTTTTTATTATTATTTTTGGATGGTAATTATTTTTGGATGGTAAAGTAAAGCACCTAAAAGTTTATAACTAAAGTTATTTTGAGCAAATTGCACGGATCATCCATGTGTTTTGTTAAAATTGCACAAATCATCCTATAAAAATTTGAATAGCAGTGGATATCCTTATGTTATGTATATTTGATCAGTTGACATCCTTATTCACATAAAATGACAAATATACCCTCATTGTTATTTTTCTTGATATAAAAAATAGATTTGAACCCTTTTACCAATATTCTTGTTATATTCGGAACAATGTATCCACCATTCCGCCAATATTCTTGCTTACTCGTCGCTCCACCTAATTTGAACCCCTTTTACCTTTTTTGTCGGAACTTTCTACTAAATGTTGGGTTTCGGGTACAGAGAAGTTAGCGGGTTGAAAGTTCGGTTTTGGTGTGTTTGGTGAATAATGTGAATCCAAAGTTCTGGTTCGGGTTAGATGTGGATCCGCTAAATTGTGTGGTTGGTGAAAATTGTGGGTTTGGTGACCATTGTTGGCTTTGCTAAAATTGTGGGCTTTGGGTACCACCTGTTAGGGCTCAATTTTTATGACCAGGATCTAGGATCCTGAAATCTTTTAATGTTGTCTTGACTTTATCCAGGATTATGAATATGTTTAGTATCTCAGATATACTTAGGATCCCGAATACATTCAGTATCCCGGGATCATATGATACTAACTTATATATATCTGTTGTATATCTTGACCAAGTTTTACAGGATTAAACGTGTACTAATTCTACCTTATGTGGTGGATCGAAGTTAATTCAAATTAAGAGGAAGTCAAGACAACGTGTGGAATAACGAGTCAATACGGAAGGCCAGATGATCTTGGATATTTCGGATAGTTAGTTAAATTGTAATCTTATATAAATTGAGGCATATGATCGTACGGAAACACTTAATCACTGCTCTTTCACTACTCTCACACTATTTTCTTGCAGAATTATTCATTCACTTCACTGATTCATCACTTTCATCACCATTAACACTTTAGATCGATCATTTGGGCTCTAGCATTGTATTATCTTGATTTTAAGTAATAAAACTAACAAATGCAAAGGACGATTGTTCCTTCTCGAGGTTTTATGCCGGCGATCTATCAAGATTAAGGGCTTTCATTGTACATCATCGTGTCATTTTTACTTTATTTAAGCTTTATACATTGAATTCACAAATTTTATCTTGATTATCTTTAAGATCATAAAAGCACTCTACCTCACTTAACTAATTTGATCACGTAATTACTTTAAGTTATTTTTGGTCAAAACACCACCCATGATATTGGTAGTTATTTCGAGGGTCGTCGGGTGAAAGTTGGTAAAGATTTGCAATAGGTGCGAAACTTACAAATCTCGTAGGTTGAGACGGAGATGCATACTTTGATTGAGCGAAAAACGATCCCGTAGGTGGAGGTTGGTTTGTTATCGGATTATTTAACAAATTTTTCCACATATCTTTTTCAATATTTTGTTGTTCATATTTTTTGGATTTGAAATTGTTGTTTTTAGACATAGTGTAATGTCTGAATTGTAGTGTTTTTGTGTTTGAAATGGAGGTGTATGAAATGTGTAAAAGTTGTGTGAATTGTAGTGTATGAAAATGTTGAAAGTAGTGAGAATTGTGGTGTGTGGAATGTGTAAAAGATATAAGAATATTTGTGTGAATAATGAGTAAAAGATAATGTTTATTTATAGTGAAAAAGTAGTATTTAAAAAAAACCGATAGAAACTAGCAGTTATTTTTAGATTTTATTTATTTATTTTTATTTTTTTTTCTCAAATGTCTACACACGCGGACCCACAAACAAACGAACGAGGGTCGGATAACCGACGAGCCCAAACCGACGGCCCGTGCCATCGGCGTTGATTCCGTCGGTTGAAATCGACGAGAAGCGACATTGCCCGTTGAGAGAGGTCTAATGGCTTAACTTTTTTTAAGAAAATGTTAACATTTAGAAATAAGATGAGTCTTTTCAATGCAAGAATAATAAAATAGAAAGCGGGAGACTTGGTGTTTTTTTCTTTCATCATATTTCACTTAGATATAATTAAAATATTTGAAGACTAACCTCTTCACTTTATTTTTTTTCCTCCAAGAACACTAAAGTATCTTAATCTGAATTCGATATCCGAATATTCAAAATAACCAATCCGAAATTATTCGAAGATCCCGGTACCTGAATTTTTAGATATCCGAAATTCGAGTATCCAAACTTTTTGGTTCGGGTATTGGGTAGTGATTTTAAACTTTTCGGGTAATTCGGGTATCCGAATATCCGAATATCCGAAAAATAAGTTCCTAATATTTTTATATTACTTATTTTATTTTATTTAGTACAATAATCTAAATATTTAACTAGTTAGTTTATTATGTGAATATATAGTTTTATGAGCTTTGTTTATATGTTTGAAAACAAAACTATTGTATATTTAGGAAATGTTTTTAGTATTTTCTCGAAACAAATCCTTGATTTGAAAGATAAAAAAAGTAAAAATTAATAATATTTTTTTGGAATCGGATATGTGGATAATCCGATATTCGTATCCGAAATTTCGAGTACGGATTTTGTATAGTGAAATCAACTTTACAAAATTTTGGATATATGAACTTTTGTGTATCCGAAAAAAGAACATCCTTAACCCGTGGGTATATTCTTTTCTCTCTTATTTACTTAGTTTTAAACTCAATACACAAATCTTTTTACTTTTAAACGTTTGATTTTATTTGTTTGTAAAGTAGTTCATTAACTTTTATTTCGATTAGTTATCATGAAAAGGCTATAACGTCCTATTCACAACCTATTCATACTAAAGAGATGGTTAAGTGGTTAAATAAGATAGCCTTTATACGGGATGTCACCAGCTCGAGACTTGCATCATCCATTTTGTCATCTTTTACATTTGCTATTTTAGTATGAACAAAATATATATACTCATATTATATTATTTCTTCTATTTCCTATTACTGAACCTCTCTCTCTTCTAATCTTTACGTATTTTTATTTTGTTGTATGATTTTTGCAGGTTTTGGGCCTGGCTTGACAAGTTTTAAAACATGTTTGTTTTCGACCATTAGATCAAAGGATATTCTAGCAGACATGTTCAAGTGCACGTAGGTGTTTTGTATTTTGTGTTTTTCCTCTCGGATTTGTGTGTTTGAGTATAGTTTGTTTCCTGGAAATTTGTTTGATGCTTCCTAATATTATTGTTGGTTAGATTTGTTCATTTGTTGTCTCTAGCAGACTTTGGAGTGGTGGGTGGATGATGATGAAAATTACATAGAAAAATGAGTTGTGTTACAAGCTTAATTGGTAATGTTACTTTATCATAACTTCTATGTTTTACTTATTTATCTAAGACGACAATGTAAGTTTTGTTCATATTTTTTGAAGGCGGTTGAAAGTATGAATTTGTACTACCGTTGTAATATTTGGTTTTCACCTCTAGCTTCTTGCTAGGGTGATTTTTTAATGAGTGCAACTGTTAAAAAGTATGAATTTGTAATATGTAGAATGTGTTTTGAGTCAACAGTTTACTATATTGTTGGTAAGTGATTGAGGTAAAATTCAGTTATTTCTCTATATAACATTTAGCAATGCTAAATTACTATTCTTTGAATAGTTTATGAATAGCAAACTTGAAAAAGATATTAAATAATTAATAAAGACTAAAATATTTTTTCTTTCTCCATATGATCATTGTATTAGATTAACTCTTTGCCTTTTCATGCATAATGGATTTTTTGAATTATCCTTGGAGATCCACTAGAATGCCGAATAACATCAAAATTACACATGTTAAAGAACAAATAGGGTTATAAAAAACTTAAGTTGTTTGAAGTTGGTTGCTTTATATGCTTTACGGAAATCTTATTAACTGTTTTATTTGGGATTGCATGCAGTTCATAGTGGTCATGTGTGACATGTAGTTACATTAGCGAAAGAAATACGGTAAATAAAGTTCCAAACAACGTAATTGAGGTTATAGGAAGTTGGTATCAGTAAAAATGTCATAGTCAATCGTGAGATCATAGATGAAGAGGAGCATTGATTTTGAAGACTTTGCAATTTCGTTGGATTAGTTGGTCTTATTTATTTTTAACTTCTCAGGTAGTTCGTAGTTTATACTTGATAAGTTATAAAGTGCTACTTAAATTTCAAGGTGATCGTCAAATTTATGTTTTCTTTTAGGTTAGTATATAGTAAGTCAAGATTCAAAAGATGGTTCCTAGGTGAGTTCACGATGCTTTCCGATAAATTTGAATTTACATGGTATTGTCAGTATAATGAAGAAATGTTTGTTTAATGAGTTCTCGTCATGTTTATAAAATTTTGTTATCAAAACTACACAATATAATATGTTTTTATATCATAAAGTTAATGAGGTTAGTTAGAAGAACACCATAGACACAATATTTCTAATATGATTGGTGGATGATATAATCATACAATTTTAAATACAGGGACAATGTAAAGACTTGAATGACACTTTAATCAAAGGTTAAATTTGTTCAAAGCACTTTGTTTTATTTGACCAAGTATGGTAGTTATAACTCTTAATATTTATACTGGAATATCAATTAGTTATTCAATCAATTCATATGCACTATACAATCATAGATGCAAGATCAACTTTGTATAAAATAAAAAAAATTCAACTATACACATACACGTTAGTATAATCAAAAGAATACGGATTCATAAAACTCTCCTTTTGTAAGAAAAACAAAAAGATATCAAGTCCGATTCAAGTGAGAATTTCATATTTTCTATCGGAGTTTAAAAATGTACCCTTTTAGCCCCTGTCGCAACGCACGGGCTAAAAAAACTTGTTTGTATTACATTTTGAAATTAATTTGTTCGATGAATCCTTAATTACACACTTTTAGTTGCTATATTTGTAGTTGTTAATCTGTTTCGAATAATTTTAGTGTATCAATATCTGTTTTTGATTTTTCTAGACGCTGATTATTTGTATTAAAGATACACTTAACCCAAAATAAATGTTTGATAAAAAAATGGATTAAACCAACAATAATTAATTTGTGTTTGTCGAGTCTAATGAAAGTAAGTGTTATCTATTCATACTTATAAAACAAAGATTTATTTGCTTACGTGGCATCTTAAAACACAATTAATATCCTTTTTAGTCTGAGTTGTCAAACAATTAAAATAAAAAACGGAATACCTCATTCCTACCTATGCCACGTATTCTTTATTAACCTAAAATTCTTAAGGATCGGATACTATTTCAGTCTACTTTCTCTTCTGTTTATTATTTTGCTTATATGAATTTTCAAGGTTTAAAACATCGAGTTAAAAGCACCTGGGTTTCAATTTTGTAAATTCAATAATGTTTGTGTTTGTGTTTGTGTTTGTATTTTAGGTTGGAAGCAGAGCAATTATTGTTTCATAATTCTTCTGTTTCTGGATAATCTGTTAACTGAGGTGGTGAAGTATAACAAGAAGAAATGGAAGAAAATAAGTAATTGTCCCATCAGGAATTCAATTTGCTTTTCTTTATATGGTCATATATGCACAACTAAAAACTTTTGTATTTTGAATGGTAAACAATAATACTAGGAATAGAACACTGGTTTTAACTTAGTAATCCCTGATCCATATGTATCTGAATTTGTAAAAATAATTACATTCAACATTTACACATGTTGTAGATAGAAAGTTATATGTTTAGTTTCATAGTATGTTCATTTTTGTATTGTGAAGCTGAAAGTTTTCCAGGACGGCCTCTCGACATTGATTTTGACTTGCAGGAAATCTAATGAATTGGATCAGTTGGAATATGCTGCACGCGAGTCTCCTGGCAAGATGATCCAAAACGTCTTCCAGACAAGGTACAAAGGCATTTTCACCGATGCACACCCGCCAAAGTAAACTTTTCGATCAAAGTTAAAATCCTTCGTTTGTGGAATCAGAAAGGATTTGGAAGGGAGCAACAGTTCCAGATTATGGAACTCATTCTTATGGATGAGAAGGTTTGAATGTATTTTATATCCGTACTAATAGAATGTATTAAACATTAACATAATAATGCAACTTTGTTTCTACTTTTATCCTTCACAGGGTGATAAGATAGGTGCTTCCGTGAGAACTAAGCAGAGGCCCAAATTCCAACCGCTCTTAGAGGAAGGAGGAGACTACATCATACGTGATGTCTCAGTTGCTGAAAACAAATACAAATCCATCCATATATCACATTTTTACAAACTGGTCTTCGCTCATAAAACCATGGTCAAGATAGCACCTACTGGAACGGCCTTTGAATGGGTTTCAGCTTGTCTCTTTCAAGTTTCAACAATATTGTCTCAAAATCTCTAAATATCAATCATACCGCTGGTGGGTCATACCTTTTATTAATAATAATATATGTATGTATATATATTATTATACTGGAACGACCTCTGAATTTTCAAGTTTACTTTGGCGGGTGTACACCGTAGTTAAAGTAAACAAGAATAATGCTACTCAAAACTAAGATATAATTGTATTTTTCTAACGGCCATGTATCATACGGGTTCAAGGCCTAGTATATATATAAAGTGAGGTTCAAATGAGAATGATAATTTTTGTGAGAATTGAGGAATTAATAGGAATGCGCCACATGTTATAAAACCCACTTTTTCTCATGTTTTTAAAAATTAAGTATTTCAAGAATGACTCATTGAAAAATTATAAAAATTGCACCATAAATATCATCATTTTTTCCTCTTCGATTAGGCATCTCACATTAAATACTTTCGACGACTTTTTTTTACGGGTTTTACAAATTGTACAATACTAGTATCACGTGTGATACTCGTTGGTATCACGTGTGATAGTCGATTACAATACCCACCAAAAAACGAAAAAAAAAGTTCGTCGAAAGTATGTCATGTGAGATGTCTAATCGAAGAGGGAAAAATGCTGAATTTTATGGTGCAATCTTTATAATTTTTGACTTACTGTTCCTAAGATATTTAATTTTTAAAAACGTGGGGGAAAGTAGGTTTTGTGACACATGGTGCAATCTTATTGGTTCATTTATTCTCACTAAATATTGATATACTCATTTGAAGCTCACTCTATATATATAAATAACAATAGTATAAACCACTTACACTATTACTTCGTAAATTTTCATTAACCCCATAAGCTTTGGTTTGAAAGAGATGTACCTTTTGTTATAGTTTGTCTTTGTCTTACTTTTAGACCACTGTCAACGGGCCGTTGGTTTTTGGCGATGGAACCGATGTCGTTGGCACGCCGACGTCAGTTTCTGGCGTCGGTATTTGTCTTCGGTTTGTCGACGGGAACAGACGGGATGCGTGTGGGGCCCATATGCATTTTTTTGTTTTATTCCCATATAAGCGTTACAAAATACAAAAAAAAAAATATGGTAACATAACCGTTGGAGATTTCTTTTAACTCTTTTTTCCTATCTCAAACACACTATAAATACACATACACATTAACATAAATAGCCACACAACTTTCATCTTCTTTCTACAATTTTCATATATTTTCAACACTTATACTAATAAATTCAAATGTCGTCCGATTCCGATAAGAAAGATTTTTATGCCGTCACTCAAATTTTCGATCCAATCGGTAGGCTCAATAAGCTTGAGGCGGAAGACGCGAATTCGGACGATGATGTCGAACCATCAATCCGTATACCTCGAGCACCAAGACGATATTTACCTAGAGATCGAGAAGGTGCCGGTCAACATTTGTTTCAAGACTACTTTGCTTAGCGCCCAACTTTCCCTCTAGATTACTTTCGGTGACATTTTCGGATGAGCCGGCCCTTGTTTATCCGTATATGTCAAGGTATATTTTCGTACTCTCGTCTTCCATTACCAGACTACTTTGCTTATTTTCATCAAAGTCGGGATGCGACCGAAAGATTTGGTTTTAATGTTTACCAAAAGGTCACTTCCGCCGTACGCCAAACGGCATACGGTTTGCACCAGACGCGTTTGATGAATATTTACATATGATGTGTATTTTTCATTTATTTTCGACCAAGTAGTTAAGAAGACCAACACTCCAAGATATGCAACGGTTACATCAACGTCATGCGGAGTTGCATGGTTTTTCGGGTATGCTCGGAAGTATCGATTGTATGCACCGACCTTGGAAAAATTGCCCAGTGGCATGGCAAAGTCAATACACCTGAGGTGATCATGGCCATCCAACAATCATGTTCGAAGCGGTTGCCTCTCACGACTTATGAATTTGGCACACTTACTTTGGCCCTTGGGGATCGAGCAACGACCTCAACGTCCTTAATGAATTCGACTTATTCAAAGACTTACTGCAAGATAGAGCTCCAGAAGTAGTGTACAATATTTCAGGGACTCAATTCAATAAAGGATATTACCTCGATGATGGAATTTATCCAGAATGGGCGACACTTGTGAAGACGTTTAAGCATCCGATAACAGAAAGCGAGATGAGGTTCAAGAGATACCAAGAATCTGCCATAAAAGATCTAGAACGAGCTTTCAGAGTTCTTCAAGGCCATTGGGTAATCATCAAAACCTCTGCTAGACAATATATCGTCAACAAAATACGTCGAATCATGTATTATTGTGTGATTTTACATGACATGATAACCGAGGACAATGGACGAAACATGTGTCGACTTGATGAAGAGTATACGGCGAATCCTGAAAATATGCCCCAACGCTCGTTGAAATTGAAATTGAAATTGTTGAATTTTACTCGAACAAAGGAGTATATATGGAGAGGGTGAGAGGTATGCTATGATTGAAATTGTTGAATTTTACTCAAATAAAGGAGTACGTGCGTGTGTATATATATTTGCACAGTTCAAATGAGAACAACAAATAATGAAAACTGCGAGAACTAATCCGGACCACTAGACTATTTGATCAACGATTTAGATGGGGATGGCAGTTTGGTAATTAAATGAATAATGTGGTACTATTTTAAAAGGCAGAAAGGGACAACGTTTTATAAATATGGATTGTGATGCACAAAATCAGAATTAGAGCATACCATGCCAATTTTGAATGATTTGAAATGAGTTAGTTTGAATTGAGTATAATTAGGTTAAAACAGTTCAACTTTCACATAGTTTAACTGGGTTAGTATGGGTAACATCAAATGTAGTTAACGTACATTAGATAATTAAGAATCACAGAAAGTGAGTTTAAAACTGAAAACCATTAGTGGATGTTATTTCAATACTTGCTCTACGTACATGGTAATTGGTATTGTTTTGTATATTTGCGGTCCCAGTGCCATATTTGTTTGACTTCAACCAACCTAAAACCTACCCTGATAAGTTATTTTGACATGAAAAATTATTAAAATATAAACATAAATTGTTATAAAAACATGAGTTTGCAAGTTGTCATTATGCAATCTTATGCAATCTAGAGAAACCTAAACCAAACCAGCAATTTTACTTTTATATAAAAGGATTATGTGCTTTAATATTAGTATAAATGTTACATTTAGCTTTATATGAATTCGCAGGTCCACCGATGAGCACAACTGAATGAGTAGTGTATTGCTAGTAAAAAGATTAATGATATTGGATATTGTTACATGATTCATTTGGTTGAAATGAATAAGTTAGTCGAATGACAAATTGAACGTTAAAGTTATTTGATGTGATCAAATAAAGTAACACGACATTTATGTATTTATTATACGATAATTAATAAAGTTAAATGTATTAATATATAGTAGATTTATTAGTATAAATAATTAGTGTAATTATTTATTTAATAAACAGTTATATTAAAGCTAATTATTTATTTAATAAACAGTTATATTAAAGGATTTATTTATAATTAGTTTTATAAATAAATTAACTAGTTTAATTAAGTTTAAACTATAAGGTTCTATTTGTAAATAACTATGAACTAGTTTAATAATGATTAAATAATGATTAAACTAGATGGACTTTAGTGTAAGTATCAAACTTGGTGGATAAGTTTGATTTCAACTATAACATTGTCTTCTCGAGTTAGTTGGAGAGTGTAAAAGAAAGGAAGTGAAAGGATTAAAAAACAGAACTGCGTTCTTGAGTTTTTTTTATGCAAAGAATGGCCGGAAAGGAAGAGGAGGGGAAAACTCAAGTGTAATTTTGTTCCAACTCTTTCCTCCGATTTCTGAGATGATTAGGAGGGATCATTTTCCTTCCTTCATTTTCCCTTCAATTTAAGAACACAATTCACTAAGTTACATTACTTCCTCTTTCATTCTTTTCTTTTCTTCCTTGTTCCTTTCTTTTCTTTTCCACCTAGATTTATACTCAAGAATAGAGTGTAATAGGAGGGCTAAGGGTTCATTCAAATTTTGTTAAACTAGCTAAACCATAACTCTCTACTCTCTCCCTCTTTGTCGACCGGCCACCCCAAACCCCAAGGCCGAAAGTCGGTCATACCCTCCAAGGGTAGGGTTATTGGGCTCACGATTCAATTGCGTTTTAACATACACTTGGATTCTATCGCCTGTTCGAGAGTGAATCATTGGTGGATACCTAATGTGTCTTCGTAAGTTGGCGACAAGGAGCTTTAAAGGAAGTAGTCAACTTGTACTAGGGCAACAAGCTTGAAGAACTAGATCATACCGAGCACAACAAGTAAGTTCTTCTTCTAGCTATTAATTATGTACATGTTTTATCGAGAAAATTATTGTTCTTGGAAAAAAGGGTTGCTCTTCAATATGATTGATGATCCAATGCTTCCGCAATATGATTGTTGTTAAAAGTTAACAAAGACTCAATTTTCATACCGTACGATTTTATCAAAAACCCTTCAGTATATATAATCAGGCTTACCTTCAACTAAACAAAAGCTTGCTTCTCTCATGTCGTGACCTCGAATTTATTCACGAAAACATATTGTCCATATCCAAATTGTGCATCATGCAATCACATAACCTACAATCAATTACCCTCTGGTTCCATAACCTAAGAGATCTCTATCATAATAAGCAAGACAAAACACTCATATGTCAGATAATCACGTTTATTGCATACAACTTTCTCACTTAATAATGAAATAAATAATATTTTTAATATAAAAATATTTTTTTTACTCCCTCAATTAATGAAGTTATATATTTAGACCAAAGTCAACAACAAATACTAAGACCCCTCCCAATCGTTCACCAAAATCGACTGGTCAATTTTCGCCATGTCAGCGTCACGTTAGTTTTTTCCAAAAGTGACTGAAACCGACTAACAAGTGACTGAACACTGCCAACAGTCACGGTCCATTTCTTTGTCACTTTTATTTAATATACATATTTAAAACACAATAATTAAAAAAAATATATTACGTTTCCTCAACAAAACAAATTACAATAATAAAAAACATTACATTTATCCATTGACACACGAAGGTAGAAGTCAGTTGTTGTGTATTACATAGCATAGCTACTGAATTCGCAAATGGGAAAAAATACGATTAACGTTGATGGAAATTTGGTGGGAGTTGCGCAACGTGTTCGATTAGAGCATTGCGAAGTTGATTAGGAACTGTTCGATCGTGTAATTTCTTGTCTATACGCAATTGAATTTCAACCTCTTGGTTTCCTAAACCTGATCTAAGTCGAACCGTCACGTTCAATTGAGAGGCGGAATTCAAACAATTGAATATGATACTTAAAACACAAAACAAATCAAACACAAATCAACTTGTATATTGATAATAAAATCGATTAGCTTGATACACAGAGTTGCGTTACAAATGCTCTCTATAATCACAGATTCGTCAACCCTACAACTGAGCCTGAATGCACCTATTTATACCGAAACGAAACTGAGCCTTGCGACACAGATGATGTGTCGCACAACCGACTTATGCGACACAAACCTTGTGCCGCACATGCGACACAGGCTCTGTGTCGCCAAAACAAAATGTGTAATTACTTATATATAAACAAACGTCGTAATTACATAACAAAACTATTACAGACTGAGACCAACTGACAGACACACAAAATATGCACCAACAAACTCCCCCGTGTCTTCAGCTTGGTCTTCAAAAATATCTTCATTTATCTCCAGCCTGCAGGGAATGTACCACCGGCGTGTATCCCCATTTTAAAACATATCTCGACAACCTTTTGAAATTTTAGAGCTTCTTCTTGATCAATAGAGTAATGCTGAATCTTATTTGCATGAAGAACTCTCAAGTTGTACTTTGTCAAATTAATGAGGTTGATCGGATCAAAAACACGAACAGTTGAGCCTCTTGTTTGTTGAGAATACTTGCACTCCCACGGTCCTTGTTCCGGGTCTCTCTCGGTCAGATATTCGATTACAGCTTCACCCGTTTTCGGATCGTACCACCAATATCTAAACTTCTTTAATAGGTTCAGTGGTAACTTCTCAAGTGGAACACTTTTCAGACTTGCAGCTGGCGGATATTTATATTTTACAATCGGCTCTTGAGTTCTTGGATCTAACTTCCTTTTGAAAAAGTAGCGAACTCTCAGCTCAAGTCTTATTCACACATAATGTTTCCCATAAATTTCTCTTCTAAGAACCTTCTGGATGAAAGCATCTCTAGAATCGTTTGAATGATTAACTAGTTCAAGTTGTGCAAGACGATTCAGTTCAACCTTCGACAGAGTGCTAATGCAATTGAATCTTGGCCTAAAGTATTGAACGCCATCCTTTTTTTGATTAGGATAAGAGATATTTCAGCATCAAATTTCCAACTATTTATCAAACCGGTGAAGTCTCCTCGAACCTTGTAAGATTTACAAATAGTAGGTGCAACAGCAACATGACGATATTTCACTACAGGTTTAGTCTGTGCTGATGATGAAGGTTCAGAGGCCGGTTTAGTTTCATCCTCAGAAGAATCCGATTCAATAATCGGTGCATCAGGATCATAGGGTTCATCAGGTTGAGCTTGAGCAGGCTCATCCTCTCGTTGTATCGGAAGTTCTTGACGGGTATTGTCTTCATATATCTCTTCCTCTGACGGAATCTCCGGTTCAACCTCAACATCCTCAGAGTCAAAAGATTGATCATCACCATAAACCGGATTTATCAAGCTTTGTAGATATGTAATGTTCGCTTCGGAGTAATCTACAGCTAGTGGGACTGGTTGACCTGGGATGTTAACATAAGACGCAAAATAATCCAAAAGGGCTATTTCATTTATATCTAAATCATTTACATTTTCAGTCTGAGTTCCGGCGGAGGTCCAAGGTGTTGTTTCTAAGGCTTGCTGGCCTGACCCCCCCCCCCACCCCCCAAAAACATCCGCTAGGGACTCTAACTCTAAAACCCTAGACTCCAAAATAGAAACCTAGCAGCCTGCGTCTCTAATTCTTTGATTTGAGCAACTTGAGCCTCGAGAACGACAGACTGGGATTGAATCAATGCAGCCTGAGATGTCATCGTTTGCTGCATAGAGTCCAGACGCTGCATTAATTCTTGAAGCACTGACGGAAGGGGTTGAACTGGAATATCCACACGTGGTTGATCAACACGTGGGCGAGAAGAGGAAGTAGATGCATGGCGAACCAAGGGAGGTTCTCAGTCTTCATCAGTAGGACCATCATCTCTAATCCTTTTCCCAGTGGACGAAGGCACATAAGTTTGTCCTTGTCGCATACGCCTTTGAATCTGTTTATATCGACGGTGATGATGGCGACGAATATTTTCCATTTCTACCGGTCGCGGACCATTTCCCGGAGAAGTGGCAGGCGTCGATCCACCGCTAGAAGATTACTCATCCGGTTCCTGAACATGATAAGGCTGATCAGCCTGTAAGTTTTCCGATTGAGTACCAGCAAGCTCGTCGACATGTTCGAACGCCTCTATGTCTTGTAAAAATTCCTTAAGCTGCTGATGTGCTGTATGAACAGACACATTTACAAACACGTCTTCAGATTGATGGGGAGCAGCAGCTGCATCCAAATAACCATCGTCAGCCGGAGGGACGTAGCCCTCATTCATAATATGCCCAAAAAGTGGGACATCAGCAGGTACCGGAGCCCCTTTAGCATACTGATCGCAGACAACAAAAATTTGAATGTTCATTGGAGTCTGTCTGAAGCGAGGAGCTGTGTTTACTGGAAGACCAGGAAGTAGATGATTAAGCAACAGCTGAATAAAGCGCGGGTACATATTCCATCGGTTGTCCCCGGCGTGGACATTATCAACCATTGCCCGAAAAATATAGCCGGAAAAATTAAACGGCTTATTGTAGACCAAGGCAAGCATAGCAGAGGCCGTAGAGTGGTTCATTCCATCGAATCCGGCCTTCCTGCTAGATAGGCACACAATCATTATGTGCATAAGATACCTCTAGACCCTTGTGAGGTTGGCCTTTCAGTATTGATCATGGGGATGCCTGGATATCCCATACGATTCATGCCACTATTGATGAAGAGGTTCGGGAAGCGAAATGATAATCTCGCGATCAGCAACCTTGGAGATTAAACGCGTATATTGCAAGTGTGAATTGATGACTGCAGAACTCCAGAAGGAACCAACTTGGTCCTTATAGATATGAGTGGTTGCGGTGATGGCAGTAAAGATACGAGATCGGCGAAGAAAAGCAATCATCGGCCTGAACGGCGTAGCTGAATCCCGATCATCATCAAGAAATGCCACTATATTGTGTCATGGCTCCCAATCATTGACATTGATATCTGCCATATCTACTTACACAAAAGAACAAAAAGAGCTCGAAAAGCGTCATCATTAAAAACAAACACAATATATTTCCGAAATTTAAAACAAACTGTTGTGTGCGACACAAGGGTTTTTGTCGCAGAATATGTGCGACATTAGACCTTGTGTCGCTATGCAAATGGCGACATAAGAAATTGTGTCGCAGAAATCAATTGCAAAAGCAATGCGACATAAGAGCTTGTGTCCCAATTCAATTGAGCGACAAAAAGGGTTGTGTTGCATTTTGCAATAAATTGAATTAATTTAATAAGGGCGACATAAGACTTATGTCGCAAACGTTGAGGTGCAAACCAAAGCGACACAAAACTTGTGTCGCATATCCAATTGAATCCAATTAATCTGACATAACTGCGACACAAGGGCTTGTGTTGCAGGTTGTGTCGCAACGACGAACACAGACCCAACCCAGAAGTCATGAAGAACACATTTGGGCCTTTTCGAAAACAATTGCACCAAAAGGTGCGCCAAAGTGTGACGATCAGTAAATCACCAGTCTTAACATGTAACACTCACGAAAAGTCCCTTAATTTGAACCAAAACGTAACCCCAAAAACCCCGTAACTACAATTAACAATTAAATCTAAAATACACG
Source organism: Gnaphalium uliginosum (assembly GCA_963930675.1). NCBI lineage: Eukaryota > Viridiplantae > Streptophyta > Magnoliopsida > Asterales > Asteraceae > Gnaphalium > Gnaphalium uliginosum. The sequence goes on from OZ005681.1 coordinate 27,268,737, forward strand.
GGAAAAAGAGGTAAAAATGGTACCTATCGGTCGAGAAAGATGAGTAGAACAAGATTCACGAAGTGGATTGGAATGAAAACATGCGAAAATCTAAATGAAATCGTAAAAATCACAACAGGTCTTGTGTCGCTATATCGAGAACTTGTGTCGCTTTTTGTGTCGCAAAAACAGTGTAGCGACTGAGAAGGTAGGGTCAGGCTTATATACCTTAACCCCAAATAGCGACACAAGATGCGACACATGTAGCGACACAGAGCTTGTGTCGCACCTCAGAAACTTAGTGAATTTTGATGCAATTTCGATTTTCAAGTTCAATACCCGATTCGATATTAACTTAGAGACTTGGAGAAACTAAAGAAAATACAGTAAACTTAAACTAAGAAATAAAAGTTATACGAGATTTAAAATAAAAACCGTTTATTCTATTTTACAATTAACGAAAAATCGTAAAATCTTTTTGGTGACAGAATTGTTTAAGTCTGATTAGGGATCATATCAGGCTAACATGCACTTATTAGGAAGTAGTAAGCTTTATTTCGATTGCCAGTATATATGTCCACTATAAGTTTACTCAACATATTTAAAACATCGTTTAGAAAAATTATTTCAAAATGATTATCGGTATTGTTTGACCATTTAAACATTTTATACTTAAGTACGTAAACCAGAAATTGTTATTATTAGTATGCATATTACGATATATAATGCATATTAAGATATACATTTGAAATCAAAACATGTTAGAGCAAGAATATTAAATTATCTTTAGAATCAGGTCAGCGGTGACAAGTCTGTACAACGTACAACAGAGTCACATGAACGATGATTCGGGTTGAACAAATACCAGGCTGAACAATTAAACTAGAGGGTACAGGTCTGTACTTCCGTACAACAGACTACCATAGTCTAACACAAACCAGTACTAGGTAATCTTATTTATAGATTTTCTTGCATATTTATACAATACTATAAGTTTGCAAGATTACCACGGGTGTGCAATATTTGTCGATAACTTGATACAGACTGCTCACCTATGTCTTTTCAAAAATATATTAATTAAAACCAGGTCTGTACTTTCGTACAACAGAGGAGTCAATTAATATATTTCCCCAGATAAAACCATATTAAAACTCGGAAGCTTAAGATTAAAACATGTTTATCATTCAAATATTAAGACATGACAAATATAAGACTTAAATGTCCAAATTTTAACATAATGTCATACATAATAATATGTTTTATATAAAGCAATATGCAATTTTGAAATTACGCTTTTTAGAGGTTTTAGAAACTTAAGCATAAATGCCTACCAATACATCATGTGATGAAGACAATTTTTAGAAAAGATGTTTTAAGTATGCTAGATAAACCTACTGACACATCAAACATAAAACTTAAAATTTCATTTTTGTGCATGCCTCCTGATGTACTGTCATTTCCCAAATTATTTACAGACACAATCCAACGTCCATTTTTAGAAATGTTGAAACTATTGCATTTCTTTAATACTAACAAGTATAAAGAGTGGCAGTTGCGTCCTTTTTTTTTTTTTTTTTTTTTGAAACACAAGATAAATAAAAACTAAATCCAAGTCCGAAATTAATTATGATCTGAAATGAAAAGTTAGGCACTACCCAAACTCACCATTCCAATCATAGAGACTAATTCATCAAATCGACTACGAGAAAAAGCTTTTGTGAAAAGATCAGCGTTTTGTTTAAGCGTAGGGATTTGGACAAGGTCAATTAAGTGCTTCTTATAGCAATCCCGTATAAAGTGAAAACGAATTTCAATATGTTTGGTTTTTGAATGTTGTACGGGATTGCGTATGATGGATACAGCAGCTGAATTATCAATATGAACAGGAGTAAGAGTTAGAAGTAACCCATAGTCACGCATTTGATGCTGAATCCAGAGAACCTGAGAACAGCAACTGGCAGCAGCAATATATTCTGCTTCGGTCATTGAAGTAAAGACAGTTGTCTGCTTCTTGCACTGCCACGAGACCAATCGGTTTCCTAGAAACTGACATCCTCCAGTTGTTGACTTCCCATCCACATTACAGCCACCATAATCAGAATCTGAAAAAGCAGTTAAAGCAAAATTTTCCTCATTTGAGTACCAGAGACCCAAAGAGGGTCTCGATTTGAGGTAACATAATATACGCCTACTGCCTTTTCATGAGAAGCTTTAGGCTTTGCTTGATATCTTGAACAGATGGACATAGCAAGCAAACAGTATATCTGGTCTAGATGCTATGAGGTACATGAGCGATCCTATCATAGAACGGTAGTCACGCTGATTTACATCATCTTCTTCATCTGCTGGTCCAAGTTTGTGACTTATGTCAATGGGAGTTCCATAGTGTTTGACATATGTCTTTGACAATATGTCTTTGACATACTTCGTCTGATGAATATAGATGCCCTTATCAAACTGCTCAACCTGCACACCTAGAAAGAATTTAAGCTCTCCCATGGCACTCATCTCAAACTTAGACTTCATGATTTTCTCGAAATCTCTGCACAACACCTCATTTGTTGAGCCAAAAATAATGTTGTCCACGTATACCTCCACAAGTAACAAATCTTTTTCGGCCTTCTTAATAAAGAGAGTTGAATCAATCTGCCCACGGGTGTATCCATATGTCAGCAGATGTTGAGACAGCGTTTCATACCAAGCTCGTGGAGCTTGATGAAGACCATACAATGCTTTGTCTAGTTTGTAAACATAATCAGGATGCACCGAGTCTTCAAAACCAGGAGGTTGTTTCACATAAACCTCTTCATTGACCTTTCCATACAGAAACGCACTCTTCACATCCAGTTGATAAACACGGAATTTCTTGTATGAGGCATAAGCAAGAAATATCCGTATCGATTCCAAGCGAGCAACCGGAGCAAATACATCGTCATAATCCAAACCTTCAATTTGTGAAAAGCCTTGTACTACCAAACGAGCTTTGTTCTTCACAACCACTCCACGATCATCCTTCTTCGCACGATATACCCAGCGTGTACCAATAGGGTAAAATCCCTGAGGTAGTTCAACTAGCTCCCAAACTTCTAACATCTTAAACTGTTGGAGCTCCTCTAGCATGGCTTCTACCCAGTGAGAGTAAGTTAAAGCTTCCTTGACATTCTTTGGTTCAACTTGAGAAAGAAAGCAGGACTCCATTTAGGTTAACAAGCATTCTTGAGAAGTTGAAGATGATGCTTTTGTTTGTCCTCTCGTTTTCACCCTATCTTGCAAATCACCAATAACATTATTAACCGGATGATTCACATTTACACGGTGAATTGGAATCTCTTCATGCTCAATGATGGAATCCAAATTTGTATCATCTCCCCCAGAGATAAAAGTCTCTTCATCTAAGCAGTTTACCGGTTCCACTTCACCATCTGATAAAACATGCATATCTGAATCCGTATCAGGTTCTTGAACTGTTTCAGTAGTTTGAGGAAGTAGTGGTGTGGTTTTTGTAGATGACTTGGGTACATCAGAAGACATATCAAGTCCATGTAGCAGTGTCACCACATGTTCAACTTCATCCTCAACAGGAAGGTTGAAGGAGTCAAACATACCATCATAGTAAAAAAAAAATAGTCAGGTCCCATCCCTTGTGAAGATTGAGTGTAACGTAGACACGTTACTTCGAAATGTTCCTCCACTCTCCATGTGGCTTTGTTATACACACGTTTGTTAGGTGAATTGCTTGAGAATCCCAAAAAATAACCTTCACTCGACTTCTCACCGAACTGCAGATTAGGTTTACGGTTATTAAAAAGTTCATAAGAAGTTTTATTGCACTTTTTAACCATGGACACTTGATTTAGAACATAACACGTTGTATTGACCGCTTCTGCCCATAAAGTGATAGGCAGTTTAGAATCTGCTAGCATGGTCCTTGCAGCTTCAATGAGAGTCTTGTTCTTGCGTTCAGTGACTCCATTCTGTTGTGGAGTCCGTGCAACACTGAACTGATGATCAATGCGTTCCTTTAAATAGTACAACTCAAGTGTTGAGTTATCTTCAAATTGCACAAATTTTCCAGTCTATCAAACAAGTACATAAGAATCTCAGCAGTTTTGTTTTTAGAAGTCAGAAAGTATACCCAAGAAAACCTCGAGTAATCATCCGTAACCACCAAACAATACCATGCACCTCCAAGACTCTTATTGCTGACTGGACCAAATAAGTCCATGTGCAATAATTCCAACGGTTTTTCAATAGAATTCACTACCTTTGACTTATGGGATTTCTTATGCTATTTCCCTTTATGGCATGGAACACAATAGTCGTTTAACCCGAAGGATTGCTTCAGTACACCACGCACAAGATCATTCTTAACCAAGTAGTTCATCTTTCAGAAATGAAGATGACCCATACGTCTGTGCCACAGGAGTGATTCTTTTTCAGTAGCTTTAGACAAAAAACAAGTGAGCTGCTTTGTTTCAGCAGTGCTCATATCCAGAATGTAAGTGTCTCTGTCTCAAGGTGCCCTCAGAAGCACCCATTCCTCGGGAATTACGAATCCCGGCTTCAGAATACAACACTCCTTGTTCGTGAAAGCAGTAGTATACATCTTATCGCAGACTTGTGAAACACTCAGAAGATTGTGTTGTAGCTGTTCAACATAACTAACTTTCTCAAAACTCACTTGACCGTTAGTGAGTGTTCCCTGACCGGTAATTATACCTCCTTTATCACCATCAAAAGCAACATATCCTCCATTGAAAGCATGAACATCAGAAAGAAGGGATATATTGCCGGTCATGTGCCGCGAGCAACCACTATCGATATACCATTGACTATATTTTACGGCTTCGGGTTGCTGCAGCACCAAAAACATAGAAATTAATTAGAAACGGAGACCCAAGCCCTTACAGATTTGGGAACTCCAGAAGCATCATCCACAATGATCACATCAGTCAAGATTTTGTTTTTAAACAATTTAGAGGTGTTGGCTGATGTGACACTATTGGATGTTGAATCACTTGAAGATTCTTTCACTTTCCAAACCTTTTGAGATTTGGATGGTTGCTTGTCAACAACATTGAGCTTAGTAATAGAAGATTTGGTTGGCTCAATCTTGTTGATGTTCTTAGCGGTTGTGGGAGAACGAACCTCTCATAGAAGAAGGTTTACTCAAAGAGTTTCTAAATTTAGAAATCCGAGGAACACCTTTCCCAAACCGCTTTTGAGCAAGCTACGGACAGTCATTTATTAAATGACCTTGTCTCTTATAGTAGAAACAAGATCGTTGCTCAACATGGGGTTGAAATTTTGGAGCAAACCGATGAGGATGTTTGAAAGAAGCATTAACAGATCATGCACACTTATGTGAACATGTTGAGTTTGATGCTTGAGAAGATGAAACAGTTGATTTAGAAGAATTTTGATACTTTTGAATATTTTCTTTGTTTTTCAAAATTTTCTTTTCGGGCTCAGCTTTAGCTTTGACTTTCCCATTTAAAGCCTTATTATCATATTCATTAGTTATAATTACATTGTTAGGCTTTATGTCCTTCTTTTCAACCTTAGAAAATTCCTCTACATTAACAGGAGATTCACATGTAGCCTTACTTGACTCGGGCTTACTAACAACTACAGGCTTAACTGACTCAGCCTTAATCTCACAATCATTTAGGGGCTTAACTAATTCAACCTCTTGAGCCTTAACAAGCTCAGGCTCATTAGATTTTGCCTTAACTAGCTCATGCTCACTAGTGGTAGGTTGTTCTGCAGTCACTTTAACTTTTTCAGCCTGAACTTGCACATGCTTACTTATTTTGACTGAGACAGATTTAAAAGGATTTATGTCTACTTTTGAAAAGGTTTGCACAAATTCGTTGATGTCATCCTTTGTTGGCATAGGGAAATAGTTTTTAGGAGGCGGAACTTGATGTCGCCTTGCTTTTTGTATCAGTCCTTTGTGCCTGAAGGATCTCATCAAAGACTAGAGAGGATGTTGAAAAATTTGAAAATTTTCTTTTTAAGTCTAAAACTTCAGTTTGAGGATCAGAAAGTTCTTTCTTTACAAGAGTAAGCATGTTGAGATAGTTGTCGATCTCATCTTGTTGACTAAATTTTTTTGCTTTCAGTTCTTTCTTTTCTTCAAAAACAGCTTTTAACTTTTTGTCACAGGCCTTATCATTTTCTTTTAACAATTTGTTAGAATCAGTTAGATGTTCTAGATTAGAGATAAGGCGTTCATTATCCTCTCTTAGCCTATTAACCTGTCCAGTCAATTTAATACAAGAAATGCAAGAAAAAGGTTCAACATCAACCTCATGTATGTTGGCCATGAATGCTTTGTTTTGTTGGTCATCATCTGCTTGATCTGACCAGTCGAAAGCTTCATCCGACAACATTAAGGCAATAGACACCTATGTCTTTTCTTCAGCTATAGCATTCTCAGCAGACTTGTTTGGAGTAGGCCTTGTGAATCAAGAGGGAGGTGTCCATAATTTTGACACTTGTAACATTTCACCTTGCTCTTGTTGAATCCCAAACCCTTATCGTTTGGGTCCTCCAATGACTTCTTTCCCATTCTCTTGAAATATGTTTTGGCCCTACGTGTAAGCATAGCCAAATTCCACCTTAAATCCATTCTCTCCAACTCATCATCATCGATTTGACGAAAATCTTCCTCGGTCAAATCTATAGAACCAACCTTCTTACAGAGAAAATCATCATATGCAGATAGAAATGCTGACAAGAGTGCAACATGATCCTGTGTAGCAGCAGGTATAGGTCCTTGATGATTTGATGACTGAAAGTAAGTGCCACTAGAAGTGGCACTCGCTTGAGGACTTGATGAAATACCAGACCCACCAGCCAAGAATGCAGAGCCAGATGTCGCATTCGATGAAACGCCTACTCTATAGATTTTAGGATTTTGAACATTTGCAGTGGCCTTTGTCTCTTTTCGTTGCATATCCAAAAAATCAGCTTCCAACTGTCCAATAAGATCATCCAACGACATATTCATTACTTCTGGATATTTTTCCATCGGCAGTACCCGATTATCCCACTTTTTAGGTAGAGATTCTAGGAGCTTTTTGTTAACTTCAGTTGCATCTAAGACAACTCCTCCTTCAATTAATTCATTAACCAACTGTGTGTATCTTGAAAACAAGTCCGAGAGTGACTCATTTGGTAGAATATCAAAAACATCATATTGCTTCTTGACCAGTTGCAATTTATTCTTCTTATATTGTTCACTTCCACCGCATCTCTTTTCGAATGCCTTCCATAGATCATAAGCAATATCGAGATGTCTAAATTGCTTGAGAATTGACGGTGGTAGTGACATAGTTATAACAGAATGAGTCTTTCTATCATTATCAAAGGCTTTGCGTTCATCTGGAGTCATAGATTTAATGGGTTTCAAAGGAGCAGCTGTAGTGTATACTCCAGTGCATACTGGACGTTCGTATCTCTCAGTTAGAGCAACCCACATTTCAGGATCATTGAAAGACACAAACGCTTCAAACCGTTGACGCCAGTACGCATAGTCCATACCAACCGCATACATTGGTGGCTTGTTTGTACTACCCACTTCTAAATTTTGTTTCAGGAGATCACCAACACGTTGTAGCGAAGAAGACGCCATTTAAGTAACCTGCAAAACAGACACACAAAAAGCAAAAGACACTGTTTATGCGACACGAGGTTGTGTCGCAAAATCAAATGATGACACAAAGATTGTCACAGAGAATTAATTTAAACCAAACAAGTAGCGACACTAGTGTTGTGTCGCAGTTCAATAGCACATGAAATCTTATGTCGCTAAGGTCTTATGTCACGGGTTATGTCGCAACTTATGTCGCGAAATCAAATTTGGTGTCTACAGATTATGTCACTAAAACCCTAAATACGACACAATGTTATGTCGCAGAAACCCTACACGCGACACAAAGGTTATGTCGCAGCTTGTGTCGCAGTTTCGAGGAGAACAGCGGGTGTAAACCCTAAAATTCGCAAGTTTTCGAAACCCACACGAAAAACCACGAACGATCAACGAACCTAAGCACCAATATCTTCAAGTAAACTCAGAATATGATCTTATAACACGGTTTATGAAGATCTAACACCAAAAAATATTCGATTTCAACCGAAAACACGTACCAAAACGATTCGATAACGTCAAATCCGAAGATTATGGCTCTGATACCACTTGTTGGTTCCCTAAACCTAATCTAAGTCGAACCGTCACATTCAATTGAGAGGCGGAATTCAAAAAATTGAATATGATACTTAAAACACAAAACGAATCAAACACAAATCAACTCGTATATTGATAAGAAAATCGATTAGCTTGATACACAGAGTTGCCTTACAAATGCTCTCTATAATCACAGATTCGTCAACCCTACAACTGAGCCTGAATGCACCTATTTATACCGAAACGAAACTGAGCCTTGCGACACAGATGATGTGTCGCACATCCGACTTATGCGACACAAACCTTGTGTCGCACATGCGACACAACACATGCTTTGTGTCGCCAAAACAAAATGTGTAATTACTTGTATATAAACAAACGTCGTAATTACATAACAAAACTATTACAGACTGAGACCAACTGACAGACACACAAAATATGCACCAACACAACCCTTTCTTGCCACGAACGTCGGGGTATATTCGCGTGGTTTGCGAAATAATCTTCTTCAAGTTGACAAATATTTCGGCCGTTGTCCTCGGTTATCATATTGTGTAAAATCAAACAACAATACATGATTCATTTATTTTGTTGATTTTATATGGTGTTGTCGGGTTTTTGATTACTTGCCAACGGCCTTGAAGCACACCGAATGCTCGTTCCACATCTTTACTTGCGGATTCTTGAAATCTCTTGAAACGCATTTCTTGTTGCGTTAGTGAAAACTTAAACGACTTTACAAGAGTGGCCTATTTCGGATTAATCCCGTCGGCAAGATAATAGCCTTTGGTGTAGTGAGTCCGGACAATGTTGAAATTTACTTGAGGAGCTCTATCTTGTAGTAAATCGGTGAATAAATCCGATTGATTCAGAACGTTTGATGTCGTTGCTGGAACCCGCAGGACCAAAGAAAGCGTGCCAAATCCACAGATCGTAAGAGGCTTTCGCTTCGAGCATTATCGTTGGACACCCTTGATCACCTCAGGTGTATTGACCTTGCCATGCCACTGGGCAATTTCTCCAAGACCAGTGCATACAATTGATGCTCCCGAGCATAACCGGAAAACCATGCAACTACGCATGACGTTGATGTAAACGTTGTACATCTTGGAGTGTTGGTTTTCTTAAGTAGAATATAGATGAAAAATACATTTACAAAAGTTATCCAAACAATCGTATGATGTTTGTTGACCCATATGTAAGTATTAATCAAAGGCATCGGCGGCACAACCGTATGCCAATTGGCGTATGACGGAAGTGCACTTTTGGTAAACGTTAAAACCAAGTACACCGGTAGCGTCTTGACTTTGGTGAAAATATGAAAAATATGGAGGTAGTGGAAGTTGGGAGTACGATAGTATACCTTGACATATACGAAGAAATAAAGGCCGGCTCATTCGAAAAGTCGTCGAAAGTAATCCGCCGGGAATGTTGGGTGCTCGGCAAAGTAGTCTAAAAATAAACGTTGGCTCGCGGCGTCACGATCTCTACGTAAAAATCGTCTTGGTGCTCTTGGCGGACGGAATTAGTTTTTGTCTTCGTCGTCCGAATCGAAGTCTATCAAATTAACCATAATGATTGTGGCGCCGTATCGAAAATATTCGTAAGCGCTTGTAATTCTTCAATATCGGAATCGAAATTCATTTTACGATTTGAGAATAATTGGGTAGAATTATATAGAATAGTTGTATATAATGTATAAAATGAGTGTGGTAGTGTATAGTTTTTCCGTATAAAATGGGTGTGGTAGTGTGTAATTTCTGTGTATGAAATGAGGAGTGTGTAATTGTATGAATTATAGAGTGTGGTAGTTGTTTTTGGTATGAATTATAGTTGTTTAGCGTGGATATATATATAGCAGTGTTTGTGTATGAATTAGTGGGTATAAATTATATATATATATATATATATATATATATATATATATCCGTTTATGCCTGGATGTGGCGTCAGGGTGAAATATTCATTGAACTAACCAGTTTTTGATATCTAGTGTATTTGATAACCAGTTAGTAAATAATCCCTTTGACTGGCAAAATGTAATCGAATCCTCAATATTATATATTTTCAATTCTTACAATGTATATATATGTGTTTTTATGTATATTATTATTATATATATGTGTTTTTATGTATCTTATTATATATGTGTTTTTATGTATAATATACATTAGTATGTGGTGGCCCATAAAGGTCATGAACCTGGTAATAGTATGATTATTAATAGTATGATATGGTATGGTTATTATAATCATGCAGGTCACGAACCTGCATGATTATACATAACCATACCATACTATTAATAATCATGCAGGTTCGTGACCTGCATGGGCCACCACATACTAATGTATATTATACATAAAAATACATATATAATAATATACATAAAAACACACATATATATATATATATATATTATAATAATATACATAAAAACACATATATATACATCGTAAGAATTGAAAATATATAATATTGAGGATTCGATTACATTTTGCCCAGTCAAAGGGATTATTTACCATCTGGTTATCAAATACACTAGATATCAAAAACTTGTTAGTTCAATGAATATTTCACCCTGACGCTACATCCAGGCATAAACGAGCTTAATCACGACAAAAGTTTTTGATATCTTGCATATAAGGGACCAAATTAACCTTGACTATATGGCATAGTCGACCTCAATACCAATTATCAATTATCAATTCTCATTTTTTATTTTTTTTTATTTAAGACCTTATGGGTCTCAGCCCAAAGGTTTTAGTGCTCATATGATTAGTGTTATCCAACATTATAACCTAGCCTGCCATATAGGAGGCTTCTACTTGCATTAATTTAAATATAAAACAGAAAAAGAATAAGGAGACTTATAAATTATATGGTGCCACCAATTGAAATATTTATTAAAGCTTTAAACAAAAATTTACAATGGAAAACGTAAAAAGTGGTGAAAGGGGTATAAAAAAGGATCTCTAAACTAATGTTTGAGTCCCCTTTTATAATAGGAGGACATCAAACTTAGAATAATATGGCCGACAATGTTCAATTATTTTGGCCAAAAAGAAATGAATGAAATGGCCTATCATAACAAATTATTTTGACCGACATAATAATTCTTCACATTGCTACAGGGACTTCGAATTAGTGCTCTGCTTTCTCTTTTTCTTTCTTGTCTTCTTCCATTTTGGAGGATACTGATTTATTTTTTAAAATTTGGCTTTTCAAGATGTCGAAAATTTCTGGAATATCATATTCTTGATCTTCATTTGGATCTTGGGATTCTCCCTCAAGGCATTGGAATTGGTTTTCTCCGGATGCACCTTTCATTGAAGTGTTTGATTTTGCTCTTGCTTGTGTAAAGTTAAGTAAAGTTAAGTAAATTTTGTTGAATTTGAGTCATATATGCCTCCATAATTTCTTGTTGATTAGGATTTTTAACTCCTTCAGCTACTAGTTGAGCTTCTATAATTTGTAATGGATTCAAAGGAGCTAATTCTTTCATCTTTTCCTTCTGTTGAATTTGTTGTTGATCTTTATATCTGATCAGTGATGATTGTATGAATTCTATTGCATCCTTGGAGTTGATTTGTCCTTCTTTTTTTTTTTTTTTTTTTATCCTTTTAAGCATATTTATCCAGAATTTGGTAAAAAATGTTCTTTTCAATTGTGGTAATACTTATCACCATATTCGATTTCTGGTTTCCATTTCCAAATCCATGGGATTGAGAATTCGGTGAAGAATAGTAAAGAAGGAATAATTTCCTTAATACTATCTGCTTTATGAGTGATTGTATCAAATAATTTTGGACATAAATTTGTCCATTCAACATAAAGATCTTTGAATGGTTCAACTAATATTTGAACCGATGGACCATATGATCTCCACCAATTAAAAAACCAATTTGGTAGCTTTGGGCTATAAACTGTAGAGGCTACCTTTACAAACCATGAGTGCTTCTTTCCTGGATTTTGGTAAAGAAACACTTTATGAAGACTGTCAATATAGTCCCAATAATTATATTTAATTACAGAATTATTTTCAGGGTTAGTAAATTGTCTTTTCCTGAAAGGAGATAATCCCCATTCTTCTGCAGTAATGATTCTTTTAATATGAATCTTACTGTAGATATGGAATTTAATATTATTTTTGTGGTCCTCTTTTGTGGTGTGTTTAGTTTCACAAGTAGAGGTTAATTTCTTGACTTATAAGCTGGTGCAGCAAATGACTGATTGTCAAATTACCTTGATAAAATTTCCTAAGGCTTTTCTTTCAAATTTTCTTTTGATAATTCAAAATAATCCATAACATCTTGATATTCAACAAGTAGAATTGTTTCCGTATAGGGAGTTTTAATAAAATAATCTGAAGAGATATCATTATCTTCTTCTTGGATGATTGCATCCTTATATGGAGTTTTAATTACTTCTTGTTGTTGAATAAATTGCATGAATTGCTGGTATAATTAGTCATTTCCTTGTAATAAAGGAAATTGGGAGGAAAATTGAAATGACCTTGTATTTTGGGTTGACTGGTTTTGTATTGAACCTTGCGTAATTGCTGCATTGAATAATTGTCCTCTGCCATTTGAAATTATGGCTTTTCCTCTTCCACCTCTATTAGAGGGGTTTGAACCTTTTCCTTTTCCTCGAGGAATCATTCCTGCAAAAATTCTGTAGTTAAGAAATCAGGGAGAGAATTATCTTCTCCTTTCTTGTAAATAATTGTAAAATCAAATGGGGCTAAATGAGCCTGCCACCTAGCAAACATTTGTTTTGATATATCATGTTTAAAATCTTTAGTAAACATATATTTTGCAGATTGACAATCATTTTAATCATAAAATGTTAATTATATAAATCATCCTGAAATTTTAAAACACATTTAACAATTGCTAAAATTTCCTTAGCAATTGTAGCATAATTCTTTTGACTATTACTCCATTTACTAGAATGAAATCTAACTAAATATTCTGATTTATTTTCTAGATTAATTTGTTTTAATATACCTCTAAATCCTATGTCTGAGGCATCAGTTTCAATTATTTTTTCCCAATTTCGATTTGCTAATGATAAACATGGCAAACTTTTTACTTTTTCTTTAATTCTTTGGACAGTCTTAGTATGTTCTTCTGTCCAAGGATTAGGCACCTTTTTTAGTCTATCATATAAGATTGCTGTATCTTGTGCCAAATTTTTTATAAAATGGATAAATGTAATTTAAGCTTTCCAAAAACCTTTGTAATTGTGTTTTATCTATAATTTCATCTAGAAATTTAGAAGCAAATTCAATACTTCTATTTATAGGGATTATATTTCCCTTTTCAATATTATGACAAAGAAACCTAACCTTGGTTTGGAATAACATCATTTTTGGTTTAGATATTACTAAACCATTTTGAATAATTAATTTCTTAAAAATGTCTAAATGTTTAAAATGTAATTCAATATTCTTAGAAAATATTAATATGTCATCAATGTAGACAATAATAAATTCACCATATGGATTAAAAATATCATTCATAATTTTTTGAAACTCGGATGGAGCATTGTTTAATCCAAAAGGCATAACATTCCATTCATATTGACCAAATGATTAAAAGCAGTTTTATATCTATCTGTTTCATTTATCTGGGTTTGCCAATACCCAGATTTTAAAAAAAATTTGGAAAATATATTTGAATAATGCAATATATCCAATAAATCCTTTTTATTAGGGATCGGATATCTAATCCATTTTAAAACTTTATTTAGTGGTTTATAATTAATAACAAGTCTGGGTACTCCCCTTTCTTGTTCTGCATGTTTATTAACATAAAAAGCTGTACAAGACCATTGAGATTTGGATGGTCTTATTAATTTTTTGTTAATTAAAGATTCAATCTCCTTCTTACATAATTCTAAATATTCAAAATTCATTTGGCAAGGTCTTTCATTCCTCATTATAATCTTCTTCGTAGGGAAGGCTAACTGTATGCTTTTTTCTACTCCAAAAAGCATTAGGATGATCATTACATATATTTAATGAAAATTTGTTTGTAACTAATTTTATTTTATCCTATAATTTAGGATTTTGTAATTGTTCATCAATTGAATATGTTTGAACCTCTTGTTTAAGAAAATTTATTTGATTATTTTTTGCTATTAAGAGATATTGTAATTCATTTATCATTCTAGTTATTGGTCTAGTGATAAATTCAAATTTAATTGCTTTTCCTTCAAAGGTTCCAATTACACCTGTGGAATCTACTCTTTGAATGGGAAATATTTTATTTAAAAATGGTGCTCCCAAAATCATTTGGTTAGTTATATTTCTTACAAGTACAAAATTTGTAGTAATGCAAACTTTATCTGGCAAACTTTTGCATTTGATAATTTGTAATTAATCTTTAATGGCATTTCATTTGCAACCTTTAAACCTTGTTTAGTTTTCTCAAAATATTTAATAGGAATTAATCCTTCTTGTAAGCAAGCAATTTAAATCTGCTCCACTATCAACATGGGCAATAAATTCTTTTGTAAAATTATTTGTCATTAATAATTTTATTTTTATTAGCCACTTTTGAGATGTTACTATTTCTAAAATATTCAGAAATTCATTATTTTGTGAAACATTTTCTTTAATAATATATTTATTTTTTTCTAGATTTGTTATTCTATTTTCTAATGATAAATTATTCTTCTTAATTTCTTGTATTTCTTTTGTGAGATTATTAATATTAAATATCAAGTCTTCTTTTGTTGTTTAATGATTATTTTGATGTTTTTGTTTTAATATATTAAAAACTTCTGACATCATATAATTTCCTGAATTTGGTAATATTTCAAATTGTTCTGAAGAGTTGGATTCCTCTTCTTCTAGTAGTCCTTCAATTAATTTAGTCCGCATCTCTGGGCCTTTAACTATTTTTAACAATTCAAATGTGTCTTTGTTTAGAACATTTATTTTCAGGTCTTCAAATTGAGCTTGAATTTTGTATATTTCATTTTCAGATATAGATTCTTTACATTCACAATCTGTATCTGACATCAAAGATTCATTTTCTAGATTCATAAATTTTTAGTTTAGACGTAAAACAATCCATTCCAAACTGTTAACAGAAATGACCTAATTGTTTTCTTTCTATTAATCTATTAATCTATTTTTCTTCATCTGTTGATTTAATTTCCTGGACACATACTCCTATTAATTTTCCATAAGTAAAATTTTCATATTTAATTGAGGATTCATTTCCTCTTAAAGCTGTCCTCACCCTTTCTGCAAATAAACTAGGTAAGCCATCAATAAATTTTGACTTCGAATGATTACTATTCGTATCGGAAGCTCCATCACTCTTGACAAAAATATATCTTTATACCATCTAAAAGATGTCAATGTTGGGTATCTTAATCCATTAAGGAGTGTTCTGATAGTATCAGAATTATCAGACCATCTTCCTGTAAAATGTTCAATTATATTTACAACTAAAATGTATACTGTCTGAGTATTGTCTATACTATTTTCTATTTTTACAGTATTTAAAATTGTTGCATGATCTTCTGGTGTCAAGTAATTATCCCACCATCCTTTTAATTGTCATGTAAAACCTAATATTATCATATTAGCTATAGTCTTATCATTATTTCTATTATTTCTAGCGATTGTGCTATACATGAGCATTCTATGTGCTAAATTATAGATTTGTCTTTCCGAATATCCATCAATATTCCATTCATAACTATTTTTGCCATTATAACTGTTATTAATTGTATATTCTTGTTCTTCATACAGAATGTCTTGAGGAGTTGGTCTTGGATAATAAAACATTCTTTGAGATGGTTTATTTGAAAATTTATTTGAGTAAGTATTATCATACCTACTTATTTTATTCATTTCTTCTGTAATATAATTTTTATATTCTTCATCAGAGAATTTGTCTAATTCTTCTTTTAAAGTGTTAAGTTTTAAATTTTTTAACTGTTCACTTAATACTTTCTCTAATTCATTTGTATTTTTTAATTTGAAATCTGTAATTTCTGGTGGAGGTTGGATACTATTCATTATTTTTGTTTCTTTTGAATCCTCCTTCTTATCAAGATAATTTAATATTTGTTTCACTTTATCACTTAAAGAAAATATCTATTCTCCCAAAACAATAGAGTATAAATTTGTAAAATTCTGCTGCTGGATAAGAGTATTTATTTGCTCTGTTGTATCTATTAGAGCATTATCATTAAATAATTTTTTAAATGCTTCAAATTGTAGACTAATTTCTCCTTTCTTTATTGTAAAAGCAGATTTTGAAGGGAAAATTTCTTTAATCATTTTTCAATCCTTTAAAATATATTCTCTTTCTAAGGTTGAAATATAGTGTGTAATATAATTATCAAAATACCATGGAACAAAATATATAATTTGATTTATTTGTTCTAGGTAGCTATAAAATTGATTTTGAAGAATTGTTTGGTCTTCTCTTGAAATGTTTTCAAAGAAGCAATTTCTAAATGGCTCCCGTTTAGGTAGCCTAAATTCTTTTGATATTAAGGATCATGTCTTTGATCCTTTTGAGAAATCAATTTTTTCTAACTTATCTATTTAAATATCAAATTCAACTTCTGAGGCAGGAATTTCCTCATCATAAATACCTTGAACAATATTATCATTTATTTTTAAACTTTCAATTTTTCTTTCTTCTGTTATTTGAGAAGTTGAAGCCCTAGAAGGAATTGATGGAGGAATTTCCACCTTGTAGTCAATTGGAGAAAAATGTGAATAAGTAGATCTACTTCTATTTGATTTACTTCTTCTAATTAAAGGAGAGTCATCCTCTTCCTTTGTATTTTCGAATTCAATTTTTATAGTTCCATCAGAACTTTGGATAATATTTGTTAAATTACTATTAATTTTGGGTTGTGGAGGAACTGCTTCCTCTATATCAAATTTTTAGGGAAATTAATATCATCTCATTTAATTACTTTTCTAGTAGAAATCTTTGACAAACTAAAATTAGTTTCAATTAAAACCGTTTCATTTTTTGGTTTGTCAACCCTTTTGCATTTAGGATTCATGGTGACCAATGGTTTGTAATATATTCTATAACATATACAAATCATTTCAGATCCTGGCATATAATCATACCCATAAGTCTTTAACATTTAAAGTTAATGCATCTAGGATATTAACATCTGTTAAAGATAATTGTAAATTAGGATAAACATTAGAATAGACCGGACCATGTGCCAGACTAGATTGTATAATTCCAAATAATGATTGTTTCCAATTTCTGTTTCTACCATCTCTTAAAACAGCCATAAAGCTTTCTGGTAGACCTTGTAATGTTAAAGTTTAAATGCTATTTGCACTAACCCAATATGTAAATAATTATATTCATTTTTATATTTTGGAATATCTCTTTGGTTAAGTAATTGGATGACCATTTCATTATTATCTAATGTTAATGTTTCTTCCGAGGTTTTAACGGTTTGAATTAATCCTAATTCCTCAAAAGTTCTTAATTCATATAAATTTTTTGGTTGAATTCTTGGAATTGTCCATTTGTTCAGTGAATCTAAATTTTTAGGAATTTCATATTCCTCAACTAAATTGTTTTAGATAAAATTTTTATTATTTCTTTTAAAAATATTCATTAAGTTCATTTTTAATTGATGATGGATAACACTTTTCATACTCCTACTAATTCCATGGTTCTGATACCATACTAACCTTATATTATACATAACCGTATATTATACATAACCATACCATACTATTAATAAACATGCCATACCACATACTAACCGTATATTATACATAACCATACCATACTATTAATAATCATGCCATACCACATACTAACCGTATATTATACATAATTTGTTGTGATAGGCGATTTCATTCATTTCTTTTTAGCCAAAATAATTGAACATTGTCAGCCATATTATTGTAAGTTTGATGATCCTCCTATTAAAAAAGGGGACTCAAACATTATATGTATATATATATATATATATAAATGATTTAGCCGTTTGGTGTCAAACGGTCACATTTTTTTCAAAAATTTTTTAATACTTTAAATGGTAAAAAAAACGAATAATCGCTCGCCTACACGTCGGATAACTAGCCAAAAAAAGCAACGGAATCAACCGACGAAACTGTGCCAATGGCGTCGGTTTCGTCGGTTGAAACCGACGAGAAAGCGACGAAGCCATTGGCACCCAGCTAAGAAAGATAAGCAAAGAGTACTTGCATCATTTATACAGGTGTTATGCTTTACCTACATACTAAACTCTTTAAATATAACCAAAACCAAAACGATTTACCTTCTGAATAAAGTGACAGTAGTTGTCTTAATAAAACTTCATGTCCAATTCTATAAGACGTATGGACCTGTTTTACCGATTTTCATTTCTAGCTAACTTTTGCTATTTTATTCATTTGACTAAAGCAAATCCCAAACCAACACATTCATAAGTAAATGAGTTAGAGATTTCTACAATGATAAGAAGTTTCAGAATTGTAGTGTTGAAACGCCCCGATATTTTTTATTTTTTATTTAAAAAAAAAACCATTCTCGACTTAAAAACTCATTTAATAGTACACATCGCATTAATGTAACAATATTGACTCGTTATTACATTTACAAATTGAATTTGGACTCAAAACAACAAATTTCTGAAAACTAGCAAATACCCGCCGGGTAAGGAGGGTACCCGTCGGGTACTCACACGACCAAATATTCTGATCAAAATATTGAAGAGGTTACCCGTTTGAGCATACTATACCCGCCAGGTACTCGGCCGAGTACATCCTCTACCCACCGCGTATAAAGGGGTACCCGCTGGATAGCCCTACAGGTACAACAAACCAACTTTTTGACTCAACATTTTATACAGATTTTATAACTTACAACCCACATCAAGTTCCAGATTTTTGACAACTAAAATCTTCACAAAATTGACAAGAAAAGCTATCAACAAATTTCCACCTTTCTAACGAGTATAAACAATATATTCATCACATCATTTTGCAACTCAAACAAGGTGAAAACAAAATTATAAACTTAAACTTTAACAACTTCCAAAACTAAATTTATCAAATAATCCAACTTTGCTTTTAACCAACATTTACATTATCGTGTACTCAAACTTCATACTACCACAAATTTACTTCACTAATTGTACATCAACGTTTACTTGACCCAATACACATTAAAACTCATTTAAACACAATTATATTATTCGATCAAGTTTCAACAACAAAAGAAAATCATACTCAAATGATCTTTAATTTCTCAAAAGGGTATATAGAGCATGATTTCTCAAAAGGGATTTCTAACTTCCTAACTCAACAGCAAGTTCCACCGTTAGTTGATCTTTTGCTCTTTGTCCGTGTTACCCCTTGACCGGCTAGAAGTACCTATTCAACAACAATAACAACAAAAGGGGTAAGTCTCATTGCTTAGTAAGTAATTGGAATAAACTCAATATTAACAATAATAAATATAACAATAATCATGATTAATGATCCTTAATATACAACTCATATTGACTCTTACTCAAAGGAGTATAATCTCATATAAACTCCTACTAAAAGGAGTATAATCTCATGGTGTCAAGATATAACAATTGAGATTTCTCAAGCCTTAGTGTCACCCTTGCTCTCCACCATATAGGTGTGCACATTGAACACTCTCATGTCTCTCAATGGCACCACCATATCACCCACCTCATGATGACATGCACTCGACTACTACTCACGTAATCAAAGTATTGTCATCATATTATTCCTTTCCCCATTACTTACCTTGCAATAATATTGACTAGTTTAGCTCAAGCAAGTCTCCAATTCCCTATATTGACCTATAATTGATAACACACACATACAAGGTCACGAATACAACTCAATAATAACCAAATTCTCATTTATCAGCTAACTCAATTCTCATTTAACTCATTACTAACTCGGTAGTATTTTCACCTCAAACTCTTATGTTTTAACTTAAGAACATCAATCCCTCAATCAAACTTTATTGTAAATTCTCATGAGATTACAATTATAGCAACTAGTAATTATAACTCTTTTCTCATTAAATTCACATGCATATAACTAAAATGGTGCTCTTTTAACAGTAATAACCAAACAACAATATCTCATCATCATCATCATCATCTTTATCATCAAAAAATTTCATTTTAGCAAAA
Organism: Gnaphalium uliginosum; assembly: GCA_963930675.1. Taxonomy (NCBI): domain Eukaryota; kingdom Viridiplantae; phylum Streptophyta; class Magnoliopsida; order Asterales; family Asteraceae; genus Gnaphalium; species Gnaphalium uliginosum. The sequence goes on from OZ005681.1 coordinate 27,289,084, forward strand.
TCACCATAACATATAAAAATGTTAGAACTCATCTATTTTAAGTTCAAAATCACTCATTTATATTCAATAACAATCATCTAACATCCCCACATCCAAAACCCAACATTTTTCTTAAATTAAAAGATGAATAAGGTTAACCTTACCTCAAGGATGAATGATTGAGTGATTACAAGCTTGAATGTACACAAATATCGGCTCAATTTGTGATTTGTTGTTCTTGCTCTCCTCCCCCCTCTCTCTTTTTCTCGTACGCACAAACAAACACAAATACACTTGAAGTTTCTAGATTTCTAACTAAACGGGAACAAGATTTGACTATTAACAATTTAATCCCCAAACTCAACCTCATTAATCAATTTAACCCCTCTCATATTTTTAGTTTACCACTTATTCCCTCAGAAGTTAATACCCACATTCTAGTCACAATATTTGTTTCTAGTTTATAATGTAACCCCCAAATTAATTAATCATATAATATTTAAATAACTCTTTTAATAAACTATAACTTACAAAATTTGGGGTGTTACAATTCTCTCCCACTTATTAGGATAGTGTCCTCGCAATCCACGCTTGGTGCAATGCTGGGTAGTAACGAGTCAATCCCTCATAGGTTTCCCATGTAAACTCAGATCCTTTGCGATGTCTCCATTGCACCTTCAACAACCGTAATTCTTTGTTCCTCAATCTCTTTACTTTCACATCAAGAATTGCTATCGGCTCTTCAATATAGTTCAATTTATTATTCACCTCAATCTCTTCCAATGGCACATGGGCTGCCTCATCCGCTAAACACTTCCTTAAGTAGGAAAGATGAAATGTGTTATGGATTCCCTCTAACTCCTCGGGTAACTCAAGACGGTAAGCTACCTTGCCTACTCTTACCAAGATTTTAAACGGTCTAATAAATCTTGGACCTAGCTTCCCACGCTTTCGAATTCGAATGATTCCTTTCCATGATGACACTTTTATTATAACACAATCTCTCTCTTGAAACTCGATTGCACGCCTCATTTTATCCGCATAAGACTTTTATCTATCTTGGGCCGCTTTTAACCTTTCTCGAATTTGGGTTATTTACTCGGTGATTTTTAGAACTACATCCGTACTAGCCAATTCTCTTTAGCCAACTTCATCCCAGCGTATTGGAGTTCTAGATTTCCTCCCGTAAAGCATCTCATAAGGTGGCATTCCTATGCTCGTGTGATAGCTACTGTTATATGAAAACTTGGCCAATGGCAACTGTGTATCCCAACTACCACCAAAGTCAAGAACACAAGCCCTCAACATATCCTTCAAAGTTTGAAGCGTCCGTTCACTTTGACCATCAGTTTGGGGATGATAAGCTGTACTCAAATTAAGTCGCGTCCCCGTATCCTCTTGAAATTTTGCCCAAAATCTCGATGTGAATCTACTATATCTATCGGAGACAATGGAAACTGGCACTCCATGTTTTGCTACAACCTCCTTCATATATATATATATATATATATATATATATATATATATATATATATATATATATATATATATATATAGGCTAACACTTTGGAAGAAGATGCCTCTCTAATTGGCAAAAATAAAGCACTCTTGGTTAATCGATCAACTATTACCCAAATTGTATCATGATGTCTCGGGATTATCGGTAATTTTGTGATAAGACCCATAGTGATGTGCTCCCACTTACAAAAGAATATATCTAAAGGTTGAATTTTACTGTATGGCTTTTGATGCTCCGCCTTCACTTGTAGACACGTTAAACATTGTTCCACATACTTAACAATCTCCCTCTTCATACCCGACCACTAATAATCAGCTTTTAAGTCGTGATACATCTTAGTGGCACCGGGATGAATATAATATTTAGATTTCTGCGCCTCATCAAGTAATAACCTTTTCAGCTTCCCCGAGTTTGGAATCCATATCCTATCATCAACAAGGTCTTGAATTTGACCATTAATGCGTTTCGCTTTTGCATCGCCTTTTTGCCACGCTTGATGTTGTACCTCCTTAATTTGCTCAAATAAACTAAGTGTGACCGTCATACGATGTGATTTCACCATCAAAGCACGATGAGTCGCTTTTCTACTAAGTGCATCCACTACTACGTACATTTGCCTATCATGGGTGATAAAGGATTTCACAGTCATAATCCTTCACCAAATCAAGCCACCACATTTGCCTCATGTTTAGATCTCATTGGTCGAAGAAATACTTTAAACTCTTATGATCGGTGAAGATCGTGCATTTGACGCCATAAAGATAATGCTTCCAAATTTTTAATGCAAGAACAACCGCCGCCAACTCTAAATCGTGTGTCGGGTAGTTTTTCTCGTGTTCTTTTAGTTTTCGGGATGCATAAGCGATAACCTTTCCTCGTTGCATTAAAACACACCCTAAGCCATCATGTGAAGCGTCACAATAAACCACCATATCATCGGTACCCTCAGGAAGTGCTAAGATCGGTGATTGGCTAAGTTTCTCTTTTAATGTTTGAAAAGCTTGTTCGTGTTATTCACTCCACTCAAAAGTGATGTTTTTTGGTGTAAGTTTGGTAAGAGGAGTAGCAATTTTTGAAAAATCTTGAATAAAACGTCGATAGTAACTCGCCAAACCAAGAAAACTCTTAACTTCGGTTGGATTCTTTGGAGAATCCCATTTCATCATCGCCTCAACCTTTGAAGGGTCTACGTTAATACCTTTATCATTCACCACATGACCGAGAAATTGGACTTCACGAAGCCAAAACTCACATTTGAAAAATTTAGCATAGAGCTTCTCGTGCCGCAATGTTTGTAATAATTTGTCTTAAGTGTGACTCATGTTCACCCGCGGATTTTGAATAGATGAGAATATCATCGATGAATACAATCATGAATTTATCAAGCATCGGTCGACACATTCAATTCATGAGATCCGTAAACACCACGGGAGCATTTATTAATCCGAAAGGCATTACCACAAACTCATAGTGACCATATCGAGTTCTAAATGCATTTTTTGTTACATCTTCTTCTCGAACCTTCAATTGATAAGGATCGATTTTGGAAAAGTAACTTGCACCTTGGAGTTGGTCAAACAAGTCATCAATTCTAGGCAATGGATACCTATTCTTGATGGTAACCTTGTTCAACTCTCGATAATCGATACACATCCGCATACTTCCATCCTTCTTCTTCACAAACAACACAGGAGCTCCAAAAGGTGAGCTACTCGGACGAATAAACCCCTTGTCAAGTAACTCTTGCAATTGATTCATCAACTCTTGCATTTCGGATGGTGCAAGTCTATATGGAGTTTTAGCAGTTGCCTCGGGTACAAGATCAATGCGGAATTCAACTTGTCTCTCAGGAGGAATACCGGGTAACTCCTCGGGAAAAACATCGGGAAACTCTTTTATGATAGGAATCTCCTCAAGTTTTGGGGATGAGTTATTTGTATCCATAACATGTGCCGGAAAAGCTTGGCAACCATGTGCTAAATATCTCTTTGCTCGAGTATAGGTACAAACGGATAAGGATGATCTCGGTTTCTCTCCATGAATATCAATGACTCCCCCACTTGGCGAAGTGACACAGATGATTTTCTTCTCACATTGGATTATAGCTTCGTGTTTACTAAGCCAATCCATGCCTACAACAATATAAACTCGCTAAGTAAACAATGCTATCATCCGCTACTTCAACATCTAATGGAGTATATAAATGACTCAAGGGAATAGAAAAGTTTTGACAAAACATTTTCGATACAAACGATCGAGAGGCTCCCGAATCGAACAAATTCTAAGTAAGTTTTTGATCTATAATAAAGGTACTTGTCAGAATGTCGAGAGCACTCTTGGATTCATCCACAGTATGTTGAAAGGAACGGCTTTTGGGTCTCGATTGTTCCGCCATTTCCTTCAAGGTGCGGGGAGGGCAACCAGACTCTTTAACTTAGGACATTCCGATTTCATATGCCCCAACTCATAACAATTAAAACAAACACGGAGGGGCGCGAGGCAATCACGCCCAAAATGGCCCTCTCGTCCTCATTGGTAACACGTTTTTATTCCCGCACGACATTCACCAAAGTGCTTCTTGTGGCACTTTTTTACATTCGGATCGCTCTCTTCTATCATCCTTCCTTCCACTACCGCTTCCACTTCCACTAGACTTGAACTTCTTTAACAATCCTGCACTTTGATCTGCCTTTCTCTTGGAATAAACATCATCATCTTCCCCTTTTGTCTCTATTTCACGATTCCTTGCCTCATTCACAAACTTTTCAAACTTGGTCCATCTATCCGGATTTACAAATTGACGGATATTCTTCTTCAATACTTCATGGAAATAATTCATAAGTCTTTTGGGGTTCTCCATGTACTCGGGACAAAACCGAACCCGGTCTAGAAAAATCCTGGCTAACTCGTTCACCGACTCATTGGTTTGTTTCATGAAAAGGAACTCACAACGAATTTCTTTCATGAAAAGGAACTCACAACGAATTTCTTTAACTCGGCTACTAGAGAGAAGGCCGTTTCAAACATCATTTTAAATTCTCTCCAAGTCATACCATTTGCAACATCCGTCCCCATGGTTTGTTTTTGTGACATCCGGCGAATTAGGCCGTCATTAGTGTTTAATCGTAGATCATTATTACTTGTATTTAGTATGAAATAAGACTAAGTGCAGTAACAGTTTGTATGTATGTAAATATATATATACGTACGTAATTAAATTTTAATTACGCAAATTCGATCGGATGGAATCCGACACAATCATACGGACGTTGGTGAAAAATATTTTATTAAATAACGTAATTATAATAAATAATTGTTATTTAACTTATATCGTTACAATAATATCTAAAACGTTTTACGTTTCGTATAAAACGCACCGTACACGACAAAAACGCACGAATCACGCCCGACAACCGAACGAAGCCCGAACTATATTTCAATAATTTAAAATGAAGCATTTTAAATAAAACTTCAACCAAAATTCACACGAATAAAATGTTAACGAAAAACATAACGAATAAACGTTTAACGTTTAACGAACGACGAAACGAACGGGTAAACGGATACCGCACGTAACGTAAACTTGGGGAACAATATTTAACACACCCACACCCTTGTGGGGCCCACACAAATCTTCCATCTTTCCCTCCCCCACACTCAAGACCCATATCTCCTCCCATACCCCATACCCATTCATTCACTTCACACACACTCAACTTCACACCATCATTTCTCTTTCTCTCAACTCTCCCATCTCTCTCTCTTGAACCTCTACGATTTACCATCCTCAAGCCACCCCCAAGACCACCAAAAATCACCACAAGAACCACCACAAACCACCATAACTTCATCTCTTTCGGTTTGCAAGAAAAAGCAAGAAAACGAGCCTTCGACCTTCCTTCTTCGTGCCTTCATCAACTTCTTTGTAAGAAACTCTATCCCCCTTTTATTTTACTTGGAACACACTTATATTCATGTTATAATGTCCATATAACAAGATTATGTCCAAAAACAAAGTCGAAAATCGTTTTTGAAAACATAAAAACCTTAACAGTTTCTGGGCAGAAACTTGGCCCGACTTCAAGGGAAAGTTTCGTGCTCAAAACTCAACCAAAATGAACTAATCAAAAGGAAAAAGTTAAGTTTAAAGAGTTAGCTTTCATCTCTAAGTGGTTTCATAATTTTTCGACATCGTTTGATACTCGAAAATAATTTTACAAAAACATGTCGCATTTCTGTCCCGGGTGACAGATTTTTGACTCAACTTCTCAAGTCCATAACTCGAGCTACACGACTCCAAATGACTTGAAACTACCGCTAAAATATCACAAATTTTGTTAGGTACAAATGTCGTTTAGATAACTTTCTTTGAAAATGGGTAGATTCCTGCCCCAGGGAGGAACTACAACAACTAGAGGTCGAATTCTGGAACCTCACAGTCAAGGGTGACGCATTAATATTTGACTGTTACGGGTGTATTGGATTATGCACCTGCCCGAGGCACAAACTTGGTTAAGCGTCGAACTGTGAGACTCATGACAATAGTATACACTTATTTTGCATTCGTGCAACACTGATTAAATCTTGTGATTATTATCAACTTTTGATAATTGTTTCAAACCTATGAACTCACCAACATTATATTGACCGTTTTAGTATGTAATCTCAGGTACGTAGACACAGTAGGATGGCCTACAGGGAAACCCTAGCTCGAGTCGCATGGTTTACAAACAAACAGAGAGATTTTCCGGCATTACTATTTTTGTATTGGTAGTTATGTACTAAGATCTCTAGGCTTTTATGCGAACTCGCTGATAGAACAAACATGTATTTTTGGTGAACAATGTATTTTTATGGAATGTAATTCTAAACGTCTCATTTAGAGGTCGTTTGTTATAACTTGTGTAATGATCCATGATGAGTCGCGCCCCGACCCGACTTCCGCTGCACATCAAATTTGGGGGTGCGACAGATTGGTATCAGATCTAAAGGTTATAGCGAACTAGGTTGCATTAGTGTGCCTAGACTATAACCATTAAGTTAGTATTCCTCATTAGGTATAACTAATTTAGGAATTTCATCATTCGACTTTAATTTAACATAACCTGATCAACTGTGTACAATTAAAGAAGAATCGATGCAAGGTCTGAAATGGTTATAGCAAACGGGAATACATTAGAAGACTTTGATAACGATAGAATCAGGACCAAACTTATGCGTGCTATACTAATTAGATTATTATATGCTATACGTATATATATAGATCTCACGCACTAAAACTCTTGCCACAGCAATGGCAGACACTCCTATCGTAACTCCAACCGAATTAGAAAGCGAAACTCAGGCCTAACCTATCCGTACTTCTTCGGACTCTCGCGTCATACGCATCTATAGGAGAACTGTTGGCTCTCCTCGGGATAGTCCCTATCCCAATACTTCTACCACTGATAACACCGCTACCAGAACTCGCCGTCGAACAGACGCTCGCCGATGGAATTGGCTACCCACTACTTTAGAAACATGGAGATCCGAAGAAGGTATATGAATCGCTGCTGAACCTTTGGATATCTCACCGTACGCTCAAGAACCCATACATCACACTGTACCGGTGCTAGCTGCTAGACTACACCATCAAGAGAAAAGGCTCGATGATATGGAACTAGAACAACTCGAAACGCGTTCAAGCTGGATGCACATGGCACAAGGCCGAATTGGACAAATCTATCAAGATAAGGAAGATCTAACTGAAACCATGAACATCACCCATGACCAAATGGTTGAGACAAGGGACGAGGTCACCGTCTTACGATTACGATTAGAACAATGTGAACTACGCTCACAGGAAGCTGAGCAATACACTAGCATGCTGGAGCAACGGTTAACATTGGCTGAAGAAAACGCCAGACAAGCTAGCAGACTTGCAGAGACTGTGGATCATCTCCTCACACTACTACCACAAGTAGATCCACGCCAAGAATAGTGTAGTATCCGTTATGTAATCTGCTTGTTAAACTTTTCTAACTCGTTGGACGTAACAATTCCCAACATCTTTTGTAAACATCAAATTCTGTAATCGTTTGAACTCGTATCTTAAATGATTACAAATCTTATTATCTTATCATCATTGATTGTCACCTTGTGCTGTTGTATATTACCCCTTATATATACATCTGTGATAATCATAATCCTCATGCAAACTATCTCACATTTCTTTTAATTCCTTTCATTGAAGAATCATGCCGCCACGGAGACAAACTTTCAGTCAAGCTGAAATCGCACAACTCATCGCTCAAGGAGTAGCCGATGCTTTAGCTGCACAAGGAGCCCAAAGGAACAGTGGGTCGAACCCACAGGGTGGCATTGAAGACACCTCGAACACTATAACCACAGCCAAACCATGTTCCTATAAGGAATTTATGAGCTGCAGGCCCTTAAACTTCAAGGGTACTGAAGGAGCCATCGGTCTGCTGCGATGGGTTGAAAAGATGGAATCTGTATTCCGTATCTGCAACTGCACCGAAGAGTGCAAGGTCAAGTACTCCACCTGCACCTTCTTGGACGGTGCACTTACTTGGTGGAACACCTACATGCAAACGGTAGGAATCGATATTTCCTATCAACTCCCCTGGGAGGACCTGAAGAAGATGCTGACGGAGGAATACTGCCCCATGGAGGAACTACAACAACTAGAGGTCGAATTCTGGAACCTCACAGTCAAGGGTGACGCATTAATATTTGACTGTTACGGGTGTATTGGATTATGCACCTGCCCGAGGCACAAACTTGGTTAAGCGTCGAACTGTGAGACTCATGACAATAGTATACACTTATTTTGCATTCGTGCAACACTGATTAAATCTTGTGATTATTACCAACTTTTGATAATTGTTTCAAACCTATGAACTCACCAACATTATATTGACCGTTTTAGTATGTAATCTCAGGTACGTAGACACAGTAGGATGGCCTACAGGGAAACCCAAGCTCGAGTCGCATGCTTTACAAACAAATAGAGAGATTTTCCTAAATTACTATTTTTGTATTGGTAGTTATGTACTAAGATCTCTAGGCTTTTATGCGAACTCGCTGATAGAACAAACATGTATTTTTGGTGAACAATGTATTTTTATGGAATGTAATTCTAAACGTCTCATTTATAGGTCGTTTGTTATAACTTGTGCTCTGATACCAATCAGTCGCGCCTCGACCCGACTTCCGCTGCACATCAAATTTGGGTGTGCGACAGTTTTTGTACATCCCACCATTCTTTTGCACGCGCTCTCAATAAACTAGCCGCATATACCACTTTCAGCCGGTCAGGGAATTCAGAAATATCAAACGCTCCTTCCATTTCAGAGATCCACCGGTAACATTTGATAGGGTCGGGGTCTCCAGAATATTCTATGATTTACAAGCCGAGAAATCTTTGTAAGCAAACTTTGGTCGCTCCTGACGAATGTTAACAATTGGTTGTTCCCCTTGGACCACGTTCTTAGGTGGTGGTCTATTAGCCATTATATCCCGGACTCTTCTTTCAAGCTCATCTGCAACCACATCCCTAATCGTTTCCATGATTCTCCTCAATAGATAGGGAAGAGATTTATCTTGAGCTTTCGCAACTTCTTCAGAAATAAGTCCTCTTAATTCGGACATGGACGTCCTAGACACATGCGGTGGTTCTTGTCTATCAAAAGATTCCTCTCGGTTAATACTTTTTGTCTTGTCTTGGTGACTAGACCCCTATCATTTCCATATCTCTTTCGCTCATTCTATTATCACAAGTTAACATAATACACAACGTCGGCCAAATATGTAGCCGCAACTATCTTTGTTTGATATTATGACAGGTATTCAGGCTATTCAAGTGCGACATGAGGAATTTACTTATTGGATGGAGTCTTTGGAATATGAGTCAACACAACAATGAGCGCCTCTATGCGCATCAGCAGGGATTTCAACCGGTGCCATACCATCCACCTATTTAAGGTAAGGTGGATGGTATTGCGTCAGTTGGAATCCTTGCCGATGCGCATAGATGCGCTCGTTGTTTTGTTAACTACAGTCAGCTCGATATTCCAAAAACCCCCATCCGATAAGCATGTTCCTCATGTTGCGCTTGAATAATTGTCATAATATCAAACAAAGACGGTTGCGGCTACATATCTGGCAGCTCGGTTGAGGTTGTGGTCGAACTAGCACTCTTCTCCGCTGCTGGTTACCTTGCCCCGGTTGTGTTGGGGGATAGGGGATAGCCTAACCCACATTAATACTGATAATCTTGACACATAAGACAGCCAATGTATCCCATAGGGTATTCCTTATGTAACTGAGTAAATGGGCCAATTTGAAAACTCCCCAATTTTTTGCAATCAAGGTAACAAAGTGCTCACCATAGATTGGGCTTTTGATTATGAGACCTTTGGCGAACTTACATAAATAATATGCCACACCGTAGGGAATATTCACACAAGTGTGGTTAGAGATATTATGTAAGTAACACAAATCTGACAGTGAAACGCTTTGAGTGTTCTCAATCCAGTGGGCAATTGAGTATGCATGTAACCGTGTAACTGTTGTGCAGCCCGATTAACCATATTTGGAATCACTTTGTATGATATGTTTCCGGCATCAAAATCCCTAGGCCCACATCTAGTCCACGCTTCATCAAAATCAAAATCATTTGGCCAGCTTCAGACACCCGTACGCAGATACAACTCAAAGGAAGGACTATCATGCTCCCCAACACTATAACTCTCCGAACACTCCGCTAATTGGAGCACATACATCTTACGGGCCATACCCCCTAATCGAAGTGTCATCAAGTCTTTGTAATTGATATATGTGATCTTCTCATTAAGCTCATAGGTGGCGTGAAATTCCTGACACAATTCCCGATAAATTGTGGCTTCCAGCTCAAACAGTTAACCCAATCATTACAAACTACCAACTGCCTATTATACTTGAACCGTTGTTCAAGAATCACTTTAACCTGCTCGGCGGACCCAAATGTTTCTAAAGGTGCCAATCAACTGTCCGTGGAGGTTCGAACTTTTTATCGAGGAGTGGCGATACTCGATCGCAATAGGAGTTTTATTTTGCTAACGTTTTTGGAAAATGCAACCATTGATGAGTACCATTAGGGAGAAGTTGTGCTGCAAGGCCTGCGGGTTCGGGGTTGGTCCATCTTGGTATCGGGAACTTGAATAGAAGTGGAAGCCTTGGCATTCTTGAAAGTCCTGGATCTCTACAAAATAAATCAAAATAACATGTGTGCCATGTTCTATATATATGAGCAGAATCAATGAAGATCCAAACATAACCAAAATGTCCAAAGTTCCAAAAAACAAACAGCTTCTATGTACATGTATGACCACAACTACCACTTTAAACAATTATAGCTATTAAACATAACCAAATCCCATGAACAATAAGCAATTGGGCATGCATGTATGTGTATGAAACCTTGAATGCTTCTCCGAGTACAGGTACCAAGTAGAAGTTCAATTGATTAAATCATGGCATATCTTTCATAAAGCACACTTTAACAAAACAACAGGTCACTTGTTCACGTGCAAACATAGAAAGCCCAAAAAACATGCAAAGTCACAGTCACAGGAGCAAAATAATTGAAAACTACTAATTTCTCCAAATGCTCAAGAACCTGAAATCCACCTCATCTCACAGTTAAGCAATTTAACATGCATTCGTGCAATCAAAAGTATTAAGATAATTAGTAACATGTGACATCCAATTAATCAAACACTCCAAATGCGACTCCAATTCCCTCAAAACTTGTATATAACCAAATTAACAATCAATTCATGAAATTAAGAGAAGAGAAACAATGAAAGCTTGTAAATTCTAGCAATTGGACACTAAAATAACCTAATAACTCAATTTCCCACTATTTTACATGAACTCTAATTTTATCAAATACCTAACACATGCAATTTACCAAGTAATTGAACAATTCGTAGTATAAACATGATTAACGCATGCAATTAACCAGAAAAATATCTAAAGGACGTTGTGTTGGGTGCATGACTAACTTGAGGGTGTGTTGGGTGCATGACTTCCAGGGGCTTTTAGGGGATTATCTTGTTTGGCAACACAAGAAAATGAGAGGTTTCTTGAAAGAATAAGTCTCCATAAGCCCTTAAACAAGAAGCTTTTTGAAGTGGCTTTCAAATAGAATAAATGGCTTTCGAAGCCCCAGCTCTAGTCTGTTATTGCCAAACACACTCTTAAGTGAAAAGAATATTTAATTGGTACCTTAGACATGATTAATGAGTGATTTGGGGTTAAGTAGCACTTGATTTTACGAATTAGGGTTATTTAGGGGTGCGTTGATTTCAGTTTGAAAGAAAAACTTAAAAAGTGAGAAGGGGGTTGAGTAGGTTATGACTGCTATCGGGTTTGGGTGTTGTACTTTGACCATGTTGACCTCTCAATAATTAAACAATGTTTTTCTTTTTCATTTTCTTTTTCCTTTTTATTATAAAAAAGGCTATCAAACACAACCAATTCCGGCCAAATCCGGCCGATTTCTTCCTTCTCCGGCCGATATCCTTCCATCTCCGGCCAAAATAACATCAAATATACTAATGATGTGATTAGTTGATTACTAAGTCTTCAACGATGAGATGATTCATATGAAGTCTAGAATACAAGCATTAAAACAACTTGATCAAACAATAATTAACTTGGTGGAGGAATATGATTTGTGTGCAGACATAGTGATTTGCAGAAATATGAAAAACCCTATTGGGAGCATCGCAAGCTATTTATATGAGTGTTTTTTCCTTTTGCACTTTAGTCCTCTATCTTTTAAAAGTTATCCCTAATAGCCCTTAAACTTTTATCATTTTACTATTTTGACTTTAGTCTTTTCAAAATGCACCAAACTCTATCTCTCAACTTACATTTCTTCCTAAAATGATCATCCAGTTCAACCGGTGGAATCGGAATCGGAACTCCAAACGATTCAACGATAAAACCGGTTTTTCAATCATTGATCGAGATCCTAGTGGGAGACTTTTGATCCCAGTGGGTTGACTTTCGAGGCTAAAGATCCCAATGGGGCTGGTAATCCCGGCGGGATTAGAACTTTTTTTAGTCGATTGTAAGAACTAACAAACTATAACCAAAACTAATAATGCCAGAAACAAAAACCCAAGCAATAAACTAACAATTCATAAACACAAACTCAAGCAATTAAACAAATAGTATACAATGTCTTTCCCAGTTGTCACATCTGTACCTTTGTAGAATATTTGCACTTTTTAGAAGGTGTCCAAATCATATTGAGGGAATAAATAATGCATTTTTTTGAATCTGTTATAAGCCTCGTACAGTGTCTCAGTAGGTTTCTGCTCAAACTGAGTGATCTCCCCCTGAAGTCTTGCAGATTTGAAATCTAGGAAGAACCTTTGAAGAAACTTATCCATCATGATATCCCAAGTGGTGATTTCTTCTTCGGGTAAGGATTCCAACCAATCCTTGCCACTCTCGTGAAAGTCCAAGGAAACACCCTAAGTTAAATTACCTCATCCTCGTCTTCAGATTCCCAAGAATTTTCTCAAATTCTCATTCGCATAATCTTTAGCTGCAACATTCAATTGGCGATGATTGTTAATCATGTGCAAGAACTGCCCTTTGATTTCAAAATCGGCTTCAATCTCGGGCTAAATGATAGTTGAGCCCTGACCGGTTCTAATGGCCTTCATCCTTGTCTCCATAGTTTGGTTATACGGATCTATTATTGTTTTGGTACTTGGTGTTTCAAAACTGTCAAGGGTTTCGGCTTGTTCGAATCTAGGTTCTAACTGGAATATAGGTGGTGTAGCTTTGGTTCTCAACAACCTTCTAAACTCTCTTTCTGGATCAGCAAAAGCCTCAAAAAGTTGTGATTTAGAAGAATGGATCATGCACTACTTGTAACCTGTAAAAACGTAATCAATAAATTGAATAAAATCATCGACACTATAAAATAAAAATAAAAAAATAAAGCAATGTAATTTTCAAAGGAATTAATTTCATTGAAAGGATCAATTAAGTAGAAACTAAAAACAATTTCAAAATAACACAATGTTCCCCGGCAGTGGCAGAAAAAACCCTGGCAAAGTCACACATTGTAGGAGCAAAATAATTTAAAAATACACATTTCTTCAAAACTCGTCCAAACTCGCCGAGGTCGTCCAAGAATAAAGCATAAAACGACTTAAGTTTAAATTAGATTTATATATGTTTTTCCATATCTGATACATATCTCGGCGGGATCTAATGTGATCCCGGTGGGGTCTCAACATCTGACGGAATAGATCCAAGTGGGATTAGGAGATCAAGATGGGATCTCAACATCTTCAACAAAACTTGATATAAATCTAAAATTCGCCTGTGGGATTAGGAGATTAAGGTGAGATCTCAACAGTTTGATTAGTCATGGGCGAGAAATTAAAAACTCAAGACAAACTAAAGTCCTGGGGGATTCCCGATGCATCTGATGGCACGTCTATTCGACACTAGCCTGTGGAGTTCAACCGAATACTCATGTTCATCTATTTTTTGAATGTTTTTTCTCTTCTAAGGTTCATCCAATTCCTATTCATATGAATAGCTGGCATAAACTTTTAAGTATTATGATTCCCATGGTTCGGTAATGAATAGCCAGAGTGGTGATTGCTAAGCTTGTTATTGGAGCGTCGATATATTTTATTTGGCAAGAGAGGAACAACCGTCTCTTCAAAAAAGGTACAAGATTGGTAGAACAACTTGTTGATGTGATATTCGCGATTGTGAGGTTGAATATTTTCACTATGAAGTTTAGGTCCTCGCCTCAAGTAACGCATATGAAAGCCGTATGGAAAATTCCATAAGCTACTGTTTAGATATGGGTTGGATTGAATTGTGGTTTCGTTGTGAGACATGTATTATTGTTTGAATCTTTCAGTGTGGTTTTTTGGTTTTTACGGTGTGCCATGTTTGAAACCTTATGTGCTTCACGTTCATTGTATCATATTTGTAGTTTATTAATAAAATTTACCAGGTATAACTCTTTCCAAAAAAAAAAATCATTTGAATTAATGTATTGATTTCAATAGTTTTTGACAATTTGTACAATTTAAGTTTATATTTAATAATTAAAGTATTTTTATATTTATTATTATCGAGTATGTAATATGCTATTTAATAATTAAAGTATTTTTATATTTATTATTATCGAGTATGTAATATGCTATTAAAATAGTTGTCGTTGCACTAACGTAACACTAGTATATTAATAAATGAATGATTTTTTTATCAATGTCTGTGTCTTTTTTACCGGTCACAATTATTTTCAGCCACATGCCCTATTTATCTTAGCCAATATTTATTGTTTTACATGTGTCATCTTCTCAAAATACTTGGTGTTTTTTTTCCTTTAAAAAAACACTTTTTCCAAATAAAAGTTTTTACCGTTGGATAATTTTTCATGTTGATTGACATGTAGGCTAAATCGGATGAGATATACGTTTTTTTATGTCAAGTCATAGTACCCTCAAATGATCCATTTTAAATTAGTGATTTATTTTTAAAAAACTAAATTATTTGATACCCATGAATGCAAAAACGGACATTATTGATTCATTTTTTGACAATAAAATCCTACTTAGTTTTCAACTAATTTATGCAGATTACCCCTAAATTGCACTACATATGCCAAAGAAGGTGCTATCTTTTTGTAATTTCTATTTCAAATGTAAAACCTGAAATTTAATTTAAGTGAAGAATATGCTAATGAATTAATTTTGGATTTTGTTCAAATTTTTTTTGAAACCAATTTGTAAATTCTGAAAATAAACTTAACCAAACACCTTACTATAAGTTGCTGTACAAGTTTACCAACAGCACCTTATTTACACAAACCTTATTTACACAAAATTCTTCCATGCTTTGATCTTGTTCGATTCTGTCTCGTCGATCACTATTCATCAGGCATCTTCAGGTACTTGTAAACCCTAATTCTCTCGTATTACTTAATCATATTTATTTATATATATTCAATTGAATTTAAGTATGATCTGCAACCTAGTTTGCTGCTCGATCTATTCTGAAATGAAAATTTGATTTCTTTCTCATATTAGTAATTTTGATTTTTTCCTCACAGTTTTTAGATCGTGGAATTGAAACGGTGATCAATTGGTTTAAGATCTAAAGAAAGATGTTGCTGGCTGTGCTGATTGCTAATTCAGAGGGCAATATCCTTGTTGAACGGTACTATTAAAACCCTAACTCTTATTTACATTTTGCTGTTTTAAGTTTATTTTATAGATTCTACTCACTGATGAATGATACTTTTACTTGAAAATGAAAATATATAGACATCCTGATTTTTTTTGGTGTGTTTGGATGAGGTTGTGAAAATATTATTCAATTTCGTATGTGGATCCTCAGGCAAGCATCAGTTTGAATATAATCCATGAATCATAATTTGTGAATGCAATGAGTTTATACGGTGTACTACTTGATTTGGTTAAAATAAGTTTCAAGACAATAAGGTAAAGTATAGAGAACTGATCAGGATATTTTAGTAATTCTATATATGTCCACCTTGATGAGAACTCTCTTACGAGTGATTAGCTGTAAGCTGGATAACAGGAAATTGATGTAATTGTAATTAAGAAAACAAAAAAGCTACTACTTTATTATTGTTGAAAACTAGAAGCCAAATTTTTTGTTTAGTTTATGGAGTAATCTATGAGATAGTGCTGATGGTTCTGATACCAGGTAACTCCAGCGAGTACTATTTGCATATTATAATTGCAATTTTTGCAGCTTTGAACTTAGTATATATGATGTCACACACTATTGAAGCGCTTGATCCATTTGTACGTTAATATATCATATATGTTGCGTCATCTTGCAGTTTTAATGGTGTTCCGGGCGAGGAAAGACTGCATTGGCGATCTTTCTTGGTGAAACTTGGAGCAGATAACCTTAAAGGTGTCAAGAATGAAGAACTTCTTGTCGCATGCCACAAGTATGTTACTATTCTTTGCTTTCCTTTAACATTGATGGGACCTGACCTTTTTCTCCCTATGTGAACAAGCTTTCAAAGTTGTTCAAATATTCATGTATTGCATGAAATAGAGTTTATGTACAAGAGCTTGCTTTTCATTGTTTTGGTCCTACTAGTTAGTTCCTTACTACTGTATTCCATGCTTATTGCATGCGGTGGTGTTAGGCTGTTAGCTTCTCGTGTTTAGGAATAACTCTGTTGCTCTTATGACTTACCATTATACTGTTAGACTGGACTGTTTTTCCAGCCCAGTGGATGTTTCATTTGAATACATAATCTTATTAGAATGCTAAAATTATTTTTTTACTTTTAACGTTCATTATCGTTTTCAAATGTTGCTCATCTTTTCTTTCTTGGTTATCAATCATTTTGCAAATCGTTATCTTTGTGTAACCACATTAGTATGTATTATATAAAAGAGGCCAGCTGTATTATGTAAAAGAGGTCAGCTGTACTATGCAACAAATTGCGTTGCATGATATGATGTAAATAAGCTGTTAATATAACTGTCAAAGTGCACAATGCTTTAACTAAAAGAGTAACCAAGATGTAATTTTAAGCCTTCCCCTCTGTATGAAATCTCATGCACAAAGCCCTAGAAAATCAGACACATGCAAAACTAGTTATCACTCACTGGATGTCTGGCTGACACCTTTGAAACACTATATGGAGTAATGCTTTGTGTAGAAATATGTAATACCTCATGCCACATCATCATCATAATGCAATGCCTGGCTAAATTAGTCCGCCAAGTTGAAAGATTATGAGGTCGTAAAAGATTCTTTGTATACAAAGGCACATCTCTAAAGCAAGCCACAAGACTTAAATATTCCATCTAGAAATCCATCACTTAAATGCGCTGAATATGCTGGCTTCCAATTTTGAATGAAATGTTACAGTTGAAATACTGACACTGTGGTCCTTCATGTCGGCTGGTACTACTTGACAGCAATGCTGATATTAATTTTAAAACTAGAGCACCATTTTATGTAAACATAAAAGATAGAGAATCTTCTTTTATTGTGTAGGGCTAGTTCATCTGCTTTTTCTGTTACTTGTTTTTCCTGATAGGTAATGAACATAATCTGAATGCTTGCGAGCATATGAATAACTTCTTAGTAAAAGTTATTTTTGTTAACCAGTAATAAATGTGTTAAAAATTGAGTTCAATCTTCACACCGACTCTTGTTTTTGTTGTCATGTCAGTTTGCTTTTCTACCAAAAAAAAAAAATAAAGATAAAAAAAATCGCAACTTTGTATTTTTGGTGCTTATGTGGCAGCTAGTATAGATGAATGAAACGTTGATTCTTGGGATATAGAGAAGGGTACAATCTGTTTATGTCATGAAATATAAATAATTTTCTTTCATCTTCAATCACAAATGAAAGTTGAAGAGAAATTGGACCAAAACATTTTAGGTAATTGGAATTGTAACCAAATTATTCATTCAGATGCCTTCAATGCATTTGGTATGTTTTTGATATACTGAAATGGTATTTACAAAGGGGTATCGTTGCTTTTTATAGACTGTAAACACTCATGATACATACCAACATACACTCAAACACCAGTTTTCTCAAATATGAAATGAACGAGAACAACCCCTTTAACAGATCCATTTTATCCTATCAACTTTTTTATCACGAAAGGTTCCATTATAGTTATTCTGCTTATAGTAGATACATACAACTTATTGATTTCTTCATTATCATATATTGTGTTATATTTGATTGTGTTTGCATTTTATGGTGGAGGGTTGCTTTACACTGTACGAAGTTAGTTATTTAAATATGGTCTGAGGTGCGTAAAGATACTTTATCCTAGTAGGGTGCTCATGAAAAGCAGGCTATATGAATCCCTCGTGATCTGCCTTCCCTGCTGTTTAATGATTTACAGTTCTAGCATTCCTGTTGTTTTTCTGTTTTACTACTATGCATTGCCTTTGCTCAAACTTGTCAAGCGGGTACTATTGAGATTAACAGCAAAGACGTATAACAAATATACTTGTGTACCAATATTGTTCAAGCTAGAAATTACATGATTTGTATTTATACTGGGATGACTTGCATATGCATTTTTTCATGTTTACCAAGTTATACTATGTGCGAGTTCAGTCATTTGACTTGTGACTTGTCATTGCCTTTGCAGGTCTGTATATATTGTGTACACTGTGCTTGGACATGTCAGCATCTATCTTGTTGGAAAGGATGAGTATGATGAGCTTTCTTGTAAGCATATTTTACTTTCTTCAACTCCAAATGATTTTTCTATCCGTCAAATAAATTGTATTGCTTCTTTTTTTTAAGAGGGTCCGCTTTGAATTTATCCATTTGCTCACTATAACAAATAACTGATGATGTCAATTTGGCTCCTCACAAATTTTCTTTGGAAAGGGTATTTTAGATACCTTAAAGGTAGTCGACATTGTCTTCCATATTATACCTTTGATTTTCCGGTGGTTAATGTTACTTTCTTCTTTCCTGAAGTGTCAGAAGCAATTTTTGTTGTTACCTCGGCCATAAAGGATGTTTGTGGGAAGCCTCCAACAGAGCGACTCTTTTTGGACAAGTATGGCAGGATATGTTTGTGCCTTGATGAGATAGTGTGGAAGGTGAGCTCTACTCCTTTAGTCTAAATTCTTTGATTCAATCTAATTTGTGAGTGATAACCAAATTAATATACCTTAGAGTGGTCAATGTGTTTGGTCCCTTGTATTAGAGAGTAATATTTGACCAGTTTCTATTTAGTCCTCAAACCCCCTTCGTCTCAAAACAAAACAAGTCTGTACTATGCACATAGATCAATATAAGTGTTTGCCTATAGGTTAAATATCCAAAATTCATGTCAACATAAAATGAGCATAGTACAGACTTATGAGTAACCTATAGGCAAACACTTATAGTACAGACTTGTACTAAAAGACATGACAAGATAATATAAGTGTTTGCCTATAGGTTACTCATTTTTGCTTTATGGTTACTTATTATTTTCTCAGTGAGTGCTATATATGTCCATGTGGCCATTTCTTTTAGGACGAAGGATAATAATAAGTAACCATAAAGCGAAAATGAGCAAGACGAATGTGTAAGGGTCTTGCATCTATAGTGATCAAACTTATTCACTTCTGATAAAAAAAAATAACAACAAAAAAAAAAAAAAAAAAAAAAAAAAAAAAAACTTATTCACTAATTTTGCCTTCCATTACTATTATGGTCCCATTTTTTTTTTTTTATCTATAATATAGATGGTGTTATGTGTCAAACTGTATGATAGTTATAAATGGAAAAAAAATGCACAAAACAAATAGATGAAAAACTGTCTTGTATAGACGGTGATAGTATTGCAATATAAGCATAAACGTGGATATGGGACCCACATAGTGAAGTTTAGTCATTAGAAAATGAATAACTGAAAAACTGATTTTCTAACTTGGATGACAGATTCACTCTTTTTGTTCTTTATTATTAAATATGTATCCTCCACTTCACCATTGGTTAAGCATGAGCAGCAATGTATGCCAACTAAACAAATATCACAGATGTAGGAAATCGGGCATAATAAATGGTTTTGTTGTTTGTAAGTATGCACATCAAAATCAATTGTAGATTCAATGGTAATATCAGTAAAAACAAATTTCGCGAAAAGAAACGTTCTACTAATTTTATTGATTCATTGTGAAGGGATTGTTGGAGAACACTGACAAGGATAGAATCAAAAGACTGATAAGGTTGAAGCCTCCAACTGAGTTCTGATGGCATATTCATCTCGCTGCATGTAATGTGTATTGTGTCAAGAAAGTGTTTACTCTGTTAACATTCTTAATCTTCTCACAGTTTCTTGATTCGCTGTATAAAAGGCAATGCACTCTCCATCTTGGTGTGCCATTTATTTTTTGCTTCTAACTGCTGTTTCCAGCCTTTGTACGCCCGTATGACTATGAGTACGTCATTATGATGTTATGTTAGGTATTTTTTCATAGTTGCTGCCTTTCTGTTTTGCAATATTGTTGTTTTTTATTTATTTATTTATTTAGTTTTATTTTTTATAGTTTGTCAAATTGGGTTCAGGTCAAAATTTGTAACTTTTTCTGCAATTAAATCTCTAGACTTACATAATAAGTACTTAGAAGGCTTAACTTAGGCAACACAAAGAAGGTTTGCTGTGTGAACTACAGGTGTAACTTTGTTTGCCAAACTATGACCGAGTAAGTGTCCAACGGAATCCAACGATCGAGTGCCGAGTCTAACGATGTAGTTTTCAATTCAACCATATAATTTGACAAAAGCAGAATAACTGTGTATTAAATTAACTTTAATTGTAACACATTAGGTGATCGGCATGTGATCGGCCGTGGACAGGAGAGATGCTTGATTTATAAGGTAAACCTCGGGCTTTCATTACAATGTGTTTTAGACCACAACCAATGCAAGTCCCATGAGAAATCCTTAGTTAAGTGTGCATACGGGTAAATCGGATAATATTCTTGTCGTGATAAGAGGAGTGTTACATTAATATTTCTTGTTGAATTCTCTGATTTCTAGTTCAATGAGGGATCTAGGTTTATATTAACGTATAAGAAGTATATGTGGCAACATAGATCATTCCGTGTGAAGCTCATTCTAATTAAAAACGTCTCGACAAACTATAGATGTGTTTTGCCTACTGAAAACAGACACGAGTTACTTGCGTGATTAGCAGAACAACAATAATCACCTTAATCCTATATGAATTCACATCAGGTTTCACAACTTGTATATTTGATGATTACCACAAGTTTCAGCGACAATAACTTAAATCTGACATAAAATAATAGCACACTTGATGACGATCATCAAACTTTATGCAATAATTAGTGATCTTGTTTGAAGTTTTTGAGGTCTAAACAGTGATTACATCTTCCTGGTTGGAAACAATCTTTTGAATCCTATCAATGAATTTGAATATTGTTTTTAAGCCTTCCTCATCTGAAAAATGAGAGGTACAAGTTAGCAATCCAATGTTGAAATTTTAATATGTTATGATGTCTTTTTTACTTGATATGATAGGTCGAAAGAGGACTAATAAAATTGATTTGTAAATATTTGTGAAATTGTTTTTTGAAAAATCGAGAAAACTATAAAATTAGATGTCTCGACACGTGATAAAATTCATTCAATTGATTGATACATGTTATAAATACAAAACAAGATAAAAAGTTGAAATCACAAAATTTACCGTTTAAATTCACATGTGAATATATGAATGGTTCACATGTGAATTAAAAGGAAATCTTTGTGAATTGGGTAACTTGTTAGTTTTTCTCTGAACCTCTATCGTTATTTACAAGTGATTTGATCTTCTTATATATGAATGAATTGATTAATTGTATTTTGCAGTTTTCGCAGTTAGACCTGAATCTTTTTCTTCTTCCTTTCTTCTTTTTTCATTCAAACTTAACTCGATAAGTATTTAATATTAACAGTAAAGACTTACCTAGTCTTGGAATTGTGTGTCCTTTAGGATGATAAATCACTAATGGATCTTCAACTGATTTCAAGAGTTCGGTCCCATATGGCTTCAAAAAATCGGCATCCCCTATAAAATTAGACAAAAAGAGTCTATCAACTCTGTAGATGTATATAAACGGCCCATGAAGGCGTGAACAACATACATTAAACCATGGCGCTTGTTTCATAGCCTACATAACACTTGCGGGGCTTACATAGTCAAGAACGGCTACATATAGCATGTTCATCCTAGGCGATTAGATGCACAATAGTGTTAGGTCGCCCTAGCCTCGAGCATACTTAAGGGTGTTAATGGTCCAATTTGGTTAGCTATTAAAAGTGAACCTAGTTCCTAATATGGTCAATTTGAGGGGCTTGGATTGCCCCTAGCCTAGATAATATGGTCCAATTTGGTTAAAATTAAGTAGGATTGGATTTGACTAGATCAAATTATATTTGTTTTTTCTTTTTTTGTATAATAAAATGTAGTAAGATGCTAGAAAAAGTACAAGAATTGACACCTCAAAAGAAAAAAAGAAAAAAAATTGAAATGTCTCCACAAGTTTAGAGCATCAAAAATGCAATTAAAACACAACAAACTTAATTTAAACGTGCGATTGTTTTCAAATGAATACTTTTTCTAGAAAATGCATAAAAAGTGGTGATGGGAAAATGTGGATAATATTGAAGTGAAGAGTAATGTAGTGCTACACACATCACCAATTATATATGGCTTTTATGAATGTTAGTTAAATTGTGAGGACAAGAATTAGTTAGTTGTCTACCGATGACATTAGATACACATTTTTAATAGATTTTTGAAAAGGCTTGTCTTATTGTGTTTAAGCTTATTCAATAATCTAATATGCATCACATTTTAAATAAAAATCTTAAATTGTATAAGATTTTTTATTCTAAAGTATTGTGAAAAGTTTAATACTATATGAGCTCAGTGAATTGGTGTGGCTCCACCACTGGACTCACCCTCCTCAAGTTCCCGAGTAACATTAACAAAGAAAAACATCATCGGTTTACCCATTTATTATTTTGATATGATATAAACAAATAAAGAGACTACATAAATCGGCTCATGAACACAAAATCTAAATAAGAGCTTCTAATCAGGGGCGGAATCACCTAAGGGCAAACGAGGTCACCTGCCTTGATGATTTAAAATTTGTCGATGTATATTTATATGTGGGTTTAGTGTAATTATATACATAGAAAACTTGAATGAACCTAAAGAGAAAAATTACAGGTGAAAATGATTATGTGTTTGGCTTGATGGGTAGACGAAAGAGTTGACAACTTTTCACAATAGACCCCATTAGTATATATTCCTTTCCCTAACCAATTCACATTATTCCAAACTATATTTTAACCCTTGTAAATTTAAACCTTTTACAAATTAACCATTATTAGCTTTAATATGTATATAGTTATCATAAATAGCATTAGCAAGGAAAACAATTTGCATAAGAACATGCTTATTATGACTATATATTGACAAATTCAAATAAGCCTAATATTGACAAATTCAAATAAGCGGAGAAAAATGTAAAGTTAGCCGTTTTAAGCTATTATGTTGTTTATTGATATATACTGGCAACTTTATTAACGTTTTGACGATAGTTTATGTTACTTTTCTAATCCATATTCTTTTAGCTAATTTTTAGCTACTCCATAGCTCTTCTTGTTCGTGTCTACTAGCATAGATAATACTCTACCGACGCGGTCGTGACCGACTATATTGCGTTCACCCTAGGTCTAGGACTCTAAGCCAAATTATATCAAGGGGTGTAACATGGTCAAGTTTGGTTTCAATAATCCGTAAGAAATAATCCTAGCAGATGTTATTATGCAATATGTACCTGTTCCCTTGGCCCATAGTAATCAAGGGAAATATCTTAAATATTTGATTTGAAATCGTTTAATCTGAAAATCGAACCAAATTCGAATTCGGTTTTCGGTTTGGTTTACAATGTTGAAATCGGTTTTCGATTTTGAATTTTTGAATTTGGTTGAACCAATAACCGAATTCAAAAACGAATTCAAATTGATCATACATTAAATTATTAATATATGTAATATATATATATATATATATATATATATATATATATATATATATATATGTGATATTTAAATTTTCTAACCAATTATATTCACATTTCAAACATAAATTAACTTCGCATCTATCACTTTCCACACTAGTTAAACCCTAACACATGAACAATTACAAGCCGAAATCGATTTTTTATGGTTATTTGGTTAAATTTTGATTTTTTTGGTTTTTCAGTTTTAACCGGAACTGAACCGAATTCAAATTGATTTTTCGGTTGGATTTCTAAATGTGAAATCGATTTTCGATTCGATTTTTGATTTTGCTCTAAAAATTTTCAAAAACCAAACAACCCAAACTCAATAAAACGAAAAAACCAAAAATAGAATCGATTAACACTTCTACTTACAATGGCATCAAATATGTTGAAAATATGAAAAAGAGATGAGCAACGTGGTCCTATTCCTACCAAACATATCAATTACTATACTACCATTTAGTGGGTTTTTGAATTTTGTGGACAAGAAGCATCGTCCAAAATCCAAATGGTCAAATAACCTCCACATCTTTTTGAGATTTACAAAATCATCATATAATAACTTTTTTTGCTTCAAATTAGCATAAAGTGTAACCTATCAATGTTTAAACCAAAACTATGTAAAATAAAAATGATTTAACACTAGGAAACACATAGAAAGAGTCCAAAAAAGGTACCTAAAAAATGGAGAGATGGACATTGTATGGGAACCGAATATGCCTTCTCTGCCCATGATTCATTTTTTAACTTTGCTCCTGATACTATCATTATAAATTCAATCTTTGGTACCCTCGTCAGTGCCAAACCCTGTATTTATAATTATAATAATAATTTTATTATTGAAAAAAACCCAGATCGATAAGTATTTGTAGTAAAAGATTGATAACAGACGATTGATACGATTGATAACAGACGATTCAGACTGGTCTATAGAAAATTATATATATTAAACTCATATGCACGTTACTAACTTCTTTATTTATTTATCAATATTAGGTTATTTACATTATATTACAATCTTTCTCACCTTATATCAAAGTCAACAAATAAGTCAACATGCTAATTTTCACATTTTGTAAAACAGATATTTTAAGTTAAGTAAAACGTATCTTAATATTGACGTGACATACATAATAAATGTAACCACAAATTTTAATATGCTTACAAATTACGTCTGAATTCTAATTTTGCAAAAATTAATCCCATCAAACTTCTTTTCTTTCATGATTTAACGAGTATAACTTGATTATTGTTCTCACTTAATCGCTCATGTTCTTTTCATGATTGTATTTTAAAACCCTCTTTCGATATTGATTTTGTCGACGTCAACATTTGCATATACAATTGTACATTATGCATTAATAATAGTACTTAACAATTTAAACATACCTTAGCTTGAAGTCCTGGCAATGCAGCTGCCAAAATTGCACCCTTAAACAAACATTAAAAAAAATAAAAATTCAATACAGTTCACATTCACCAAAATTGTAAATAATACAATAAAAATGATAATTAATAATATTAATATAAATATTAATATGAAAACTAAACCTGTGAGAATCCAGCTAAACCATCAATGGGTGCATGTTTAATCATACATTCTTCGATATATTCAAGACACTTATCGAAATTCTCGTATTCCGTAAATTCCTGTAATTACAAAACCTCAAAAACGTTACGTGCTGTTAGGCTAAAAATAGAAATAAATGTGTATATATATAAAAATCCGAACGATTAAAAGTGTAAATTTTCGTGTTAAAATTATTTCGAAAGGAAAAGATAAACAAAATGAACGAACCTTATTGAATTGGAACCATTCGTAATAAGGAGGATCAAAAATCCCTTCGACTTCAGATTTACCATTACAAGGAAACGGGGCATCAGGAAAAATACAGTCGATTTTATCAAGGACTGATTCGGGCCATTTCTTGAGTTGAGTTTCGAATATTTTGCCACTTGTTCGGAACCCATGGAGACAAAGGATCCTTGGTTTACGGTTAATGGTCGTCGAGTCGGGTGTTTCGGTGGTTATGATCATCTGTTCCACCATTGTTGGATGATTGGGTTTAATAAGATGCTGAATGAGATTAGAGGAAAATGATGAGATATAAATAGGATTAGGGATGGGATTAGGAAGGTGGTAATTAATGAGAGTGGCGTGTACAAAGTGGATTTGATATTTGGGAATCAAGAATGGGGTCAGGTCTGTGAAAGTGTGTTGTTGGTTCATATTGTGAGGTGTATGTGTAAACTTGTATTTGGTGTTTTGGTCAATCATACTTTTGTTTATTTAGTTCTATTATAATATTATATATATATATATATATATATATATATATATATATATATATATATATATATATATATATATATATATATATAGGGGAATGATCAAGAGGGAAGCTCCAAATTTAAGGGAAGAAAGAAAGCAAACCTCAACCACACATCATCGAATTTCACAAAATTAAAAAATTTCAGACAACATTCATTTGGAATACATGTTAATCAAAATTACAATTAATATTAATAAACAATAATTTATTAGGCATATTAACTTATATATGTTTTTATACATTGTTAAACGAGATAATTTAATATTCATCATTGTATAATAACATATATGAGTTAACATTCATCGTAAATGAATGTTAAAAAGTATTAAGTTTTAATTTTGATTAACATGCTTTTCAAATGAATATTAACATTCTGGAAAATTTTTTTGAGTTATTTACGATTTTGCCACCGCGCTGACTTTTGAGTTGACTAGAATGTGTGGCTAGGAATAACTTCCCTCCTTTCCCCATTTTTTACTTCCCTCTTGATCCCCACCCTATATATAGTAACAGGATCAAAAAAGAAGGAAATTTAGGAAGAGAAGAGGGAGAAAAATTTTTTGTTACTATGATTCTATATTTTATTGCTTTGATTCGATATTTTATTAATAAGATTTAGTCTTTTGTTGTTATGATTCAAAAGTTTATAGTAATAAAAAATTGAATCTTAAAATAAAAATACTGAATCATAGTAACAAAAAATCTTTCTCCCTCTTCTCTCCCTAAAAATTCTTCTCTCTTTATCCCACTCTTATATAATATATATATATATATATATATATATATATATATATATATATATATATATATATATACTAGACTTCAAATCCGTGTGTAGACACACAGACCATTGAATTTATATTTAGTTTTTAAAAATATTCGGAATTAAAGAAGATGGAACACGTTTATGTCTTCGATGTAATTGACAAAGAGAAGTGATCAATGTTGATGAAACAATACTGGTTAAATATTTATTCGTAAGTTACTTTTCACAATTTGTTCCACACTAAATCATTTATATAAAAATGGTTTAAGGTGTTGAACTTAGTGCTCGAGTTCACACTCACTAACAAACTGGATCGGTGCAGGTGCTTCTAAGTATAAAAGTAAGTTATTAAGGTAAACACATATGAATTTAAACACACAATGAACTTTGAAAATGAAATATCAACATAAAGAGAGATTACAATATCGACTAAACTAATAATAAATTATAATATAATACTAATTACTAACTTATAGATCTTTTAGACGCATGTACCATTGATTTGTAATTTGAATATAAAACAATACTCGGTGAATATTTTATCACACGCAATATCTTATTCATAATAAAATTTTTATATTACTTTAACAAGCATAATTATATTAGTATTATGTTTGTAAAAGAGTTTTAAAGTGTTTTGTAAAAAGTTTTCTTATTTGTTATCATGATTTACGAATAATATTTAATGTGATTTTTCATGCGATTGATTATCGTTAGTAGGGGCGTTTATTATTTGGTTTAACTAAATAACTCAACCGATGCATATATTGTTTGGATATTTAGATTAGGTTATTTGGATTTGGTTTGGTTTTTGGGCGATACCAGATAAGGTTTCAGTTTAATGGTTCGGTTTTAGTTTGAATATTTTCAATTAGGGACCACTCGAAAAACCGAATAAGCATCAGTTGTTAATACTTATCTTTGATAATTCAATTCCGATAGCCAGCATACCATTCTATTTACTCATATAACTCAATTACCTGAAATACAAATCCATTTATCCAAATGACCCAATATGAACAATTAAAATGCTTTTAGTTAATATTTGGGCAATTCAATTATCCTAATAATCTAAATCATAATTTAAGACTTTTATCTGGCTAAATCGAAACCCAGTCGAATAACCCAAACTCTTATTTGGTTGGTTTGGATTGGGTGACATATAGTATGAATTGGGTCTCAAGTGGATTAAGAGTTGACCAAAAGCCGAATAAACCAAACCAGATAACTCTATTAACCCGAAACACGACCGATTAAACACCCTAGTCGTTGGGATATCCGTATGCCTACTTTTGATGGATAAATTCTCTATATATAACAAACATTAAAATTTTAATTAGTGTTGGGAAAAACAATGATCAAACCTAAGTTATAAATCTGAAGAGTCAAAATCTAACTCAGTTGTATTCAGGAAACTTAGTGAAATTCCTGAGTCTGTGTTTCTGAGTCTGTGCTACACAGACTGAAGAATTGTTTCTGAGTCTGTGCTGCACAGACTGAAGATCCTCACAGACTGAAAGCCATGCTCTTTCTGAAGACTTATGAATTCATCATCTGAAGAATGAAGATTGAATACAGAAGGCTTCACAGACTGAAGTTCACAGACTGAAGATCACAGACTGATGAGCACAGACTGAAGAGCACAGATTGAAGAATGAAAGTACAAATGTACAGGAGATATTCTTCTTTCCTTAGGCTAGATACAACTGATAAGATGTTTGAGAAAGGTCAAACATCATATAAAGGTTCTCTTCTCAGCAAAGAAACCTTTTACCTTTTTGCTTTTTCTATTTCCAAGAAAAGCAAAAAGGAAGGCGTGCAAAGTTGCCCAAGATACATCTGTTATCCCTTGGACAACTATGTAAGCTGGATAATATAGAGTTACATCCAACTCTATAAATAGCAGTCCAAAAAGCACTGCTATCATCCAAGAAATTCAAGAGAATTAGTATACTAGACCTTTGAGCTTAGGCTAAAAGCATTACCACACTTACTGTGAAGTTTGTAGTGATAACTGTATCTTTGTATACTACTTGGATCGTATTCAAACCATCTGTGTGGGTTTGAATACTTTGTCATCTTTGTGAGACAAACACTTCATTGTGAATAATACTTTGATTCATAATAAACTCTGTGTCAAAATTAATCTTGTTTTCCGCCTAGATTAATTTAAACTTGTTTGATATAAACTTGGATATAAACTAACACGTTAAGATAACTGTTATTTAATCTGTATCTAAGTTTTGGGAACCTTGTGACCCAACAACTGGTATCAGAGCAAATAAAGATTTAATCTTTAACGATCAAAGGAACCCAGTTTATCAAACAATCATCTAAATTCATTTTCTCTACATTTTTCTTCCTTAAAAAATGACTTCTTCTATTGCTATGGCTGGGAAGGGAATTCCAATCTTCAATGGTGTAAATTTTACCCACTGGAAATTGAAAGCTGAATGGTTTCTTGCTAGCATTCATGATGAAATGCTTAGAGTCATTCAGGAAGGACCCATTATTCCTGGCAGAATAGTTCCTGCTACTTTAGATGTAAATGGTACTATTTTGACACCTGAAAAATTTGTTGAGGCTGCCAAAAGTACCTGGACTGATCTAGACAGGCAACTATATGCATTAGATTTTAAGGCCAAGTCCATACTGGGCAATGCAGTTACTGAGCCTATCTTTGCTAAGATATCTGGCTGCAAAACTGCTAAAGCCATATGGGATATGCTAACTGACCAATATGATGGTGTAAGTTTGGTACAATCCCAAAAGAAGAAAAATCTCATAAGAAATTATGAGAACTTCTCTGCTGGCCAAAATGAGTCATTAACTGATATTCATACCAGATTTCAGATCTTAATCAATGATCTTGAAAGGTACAATATTATCAAGGGACAGTTTGAAATCTGTGCAAAATTTGTTGATGTCATTCCAAACACTTTTTCTGAAGTTATCACTTCATTAATTGTAAGTGAAAAATTGGAGACATATGATCTCTCTCGCTTGTTTGGACTTCTACTAAATTTTGAAGAAACCAAAGCCAGAAAGGATCTAAATGCCAAAAGGATTGCAAAAGATCCATCTGCTGCCCTTGTTGCAACAACAAGGAAAAATAGAGAACTTTTCTCTAGAGCAGATTACCATCTTACTCTTACAGACTCAGAATCAGATGATGAAACTGAGTCTCTAGAAGCTGAAATGGCATTGCTAGCCCAAAGGTTAGAAAAGGCAAGAATCAAAGGTTCAAAAGGAAGGCCAACTTTTGATCCTAAGAAAGCTACTTGCTATAAATGTGGGCAAGTTGGTCATATTTCTTCTGACTGCAGAATGAAGATTGCAGAATCTTCAAATTCTGATAAGTGGGAACAAAAGGCCAAGAAGTACAAGAAAAAGTACTTCAACTCTAAGAAAATTGGAGAGAAACAACAACCAAAGAAACTAGAGAAAGCTTTGGTTGTTGAGCAATGGATAGATGAAGAATCTTCATCATCTGAGGATGATGAAGATATGTGCTTAATGGCTATCACAGAGAGCCAGTTTGACAAAGATGTCAAATTTGCAGAAAAGGCATGTGTTCATCCAGATTGGGACAGAGGATCTGCTTACAATGTAAATCATTTTAAACTTTACTATAGTGATGCAGAAAAACAGAAAATGTTTGAACACATTTGTGTAGATTTTTTGAAAAGACTGGAGGAAATACAAGATTTAAAAACCAAACTCAGTCAAGTTCAAAAAGATCTACAATAAAAAGTGAATGAAATAAACCAAAATAAACAGTACAAACTTGAGCTTCATGCTCAATATGACCTTCTCAAAAAGATCAAGCTAGAAAAAGAAGCTTATAAAAACAAAGCTGATCATTATGAAAGGATCTGTAAATCTTGGTGTATTTCATCACTTAAAAATGTGGATTGTTTATCCAAACAGATTCCAGCTCAGATACAAGCGGTCATAGGTGATGAGTTTGATCTTAAAAGTCACATAAATTCAGAAATAAACTCAAAACCTACTATATTTGTACCTGAGATTTTACCTCATACTTTTAGTCATACTGTGGGAGACAAAGTTATATTGACAAATGCTTTTGTTAGACCAAAAATAGTTACTAAAGAACTAGTATATGAGACAGAGCCAGACTCTGAAGACACAGACTCAGAAATCTCAGTCTGTGAAACTTCTCAATCTGAACAGCCTGAACTTATAATCACTAATGAATCTTTAGAAACTATAGAACTTGAAAAGAAAAGATTTATAAAAGGCAAAGTTAATATTCCCACAGTACCATCTTTAAAAAGACAAAAAGGGGTAAAAGGAATCAAGAATAAACAGAAAGGTTACAATGTGTTTGAACCTTCCACATCTCAGTCTGTAACTGGTCCAGACAATAATATGCCAAATGATAAATCTAAAGGCATAAAACCAGTAACAAAGGAGTTAAAAAGATCTCAGTCTGTGAGATCTAACTGTCAGTCTGGAAAAATAAATTTTCAGTGTGGCAAACTTAACTCCAAATCTGTTTGTGTTAACACTCAGTCTGACTCTCAAAAGTCAAATCTTAACAACCAAACTGAGACCATTAAGCTGCTTAGTGAAAACTTAATGAAGTTAACCACAGATTTTAAAACATTTGTTGAGTCAAAACAAGAGTTTAACAGAGGATCTAGTGCAAATAATAACCCAAAATTCAAAAGGACCATCATGTTGAACAGAAAATGTTACAACTGTGGAAATCTGGGACATGAAGGTATTAAATGCACAAAGTCCATTCTTAAACAGCCAAAGGCTGCTTTGATCAAACAAATGTCGTCTACAAACAACAAAATCAAAAATAGAGAGGTTAAAAGTCAACTTCACAGACTTAGCACCAAAACTGCTAAAGAATTGACTTCAACCAACTCTAAAGAACCCATCAAAAGATGGGTTCCCAAAAGTAACTAATTGATTTTGTTTGTCCTGTGCAGGGTAACAGCAAATGGTACCTAGACAGTGGATGCTCAAGACACATGACAGGTTCCTTGAAGAATCTGTCAGAGTTTGTAGAAGAAGAAGGACCTTCTGTCAAATATGGTGACAACTCTGTTGCCAAGATAAAAGGTTATGGTGTGGTGAAGGCTGGCAACATCAGAATAACAAAGGTGGCCTATGTTGAGGGATTAAAGCATAACCTGCTTAGTGCTAGCCAGATTTGTGATGATGATGGTGAAATCAGAATCAGAGAGAAGGCTGCTGTTATCTATAATTCCAAAGGCAAACCTATATTAGTTGCCAAAAGAGAAAGAGATATCTATCTCTTGGATCTTTCTTCTGCAGACAACAATGTAGAGACCTGTCTCTATACTCAGTCTGTGCCAGAACTAAGCTGGCTATGGCATAGGAGGTTATCCCACCTGAACTTCAAAAATATTAACCTCCTGTCAAAGAAGAAACTGGTTAGAGGTCTGCCTGATGTTACATTTGCAAAAGACAAACTTTGTCCTGCATGTACACTAGGGAAACAGACCAAGAACCATTTTCCATCCAAATTGTTAGCTACAATTGAACAACCACTGCATATGCTCCATATGGATCTGTTTGGACCCATGAGCATTAGCAGTTTGGCTGGAAAGAAGTATACACTTGTGGTTGTGGATGAATACACAAGGTATACTTGGGTCATCTTTCTTAAAGCTAAAAGTGATGCTCCTGAAGAGATTATTAATCTAATCAAGAGAGAAGAATTGCAGAAAGATGCACCTGTCAAGCAACTCAGGAGTGACCATGGTACAGAATTTAAGAATTCTACTCTCATTGAATTCTGTACTGACAAAGGCATTATTCAAAACTTTGCCTCTGTCAGAACTCCTCAACAAAATGGTGTTGCTGAGAGAAGAAATCGTACACTCATAGAAGCTGCAAGAACCATGTTATGCCATGGTCAAATGAAGGTTTATTTTTGGGCAGAAGCAGTTAACACTGCCTGTTATACCCAAAATAGATCTATTTTGGTCAAAAGGCATGACAAAACTGCATATGAGTTGTATCATAAGAAGGTTCCAACCATCCATTACTTCCAGACCTTTGGTAGTAAATGCTATATTCTCAATCAAAGAGATCAATTAGCTAAGATGGAACCTAAATCTGATGAAGGAATTTTTGTTGGCTATTCATCTATCTCAAAGGCCTACAGAGTCTACAACAACAGAAGGAATAAAATTGAAGAAACCATCAATGTCACCTTTGATGCTTCCTCTGCTAATGATGAACATGTTTCTCAGTCTGATGTTCATTTGTTAGAAGATTTATCTGTTGTGGGATCTGAATCTCAAATCCCAGTTGTTGTTAACCAACAACAGGACTCTGAAAGTGATAATGAAGATGATCAACCTGCTCATTCTATGAAAATACCTTCATCAACAGAAGATGAATCTATGTCCAGAGATTCAAATTCTTCTGATACATGTGTTCAGTCTGGTAGTTTTCAGTCTGTGAACTCTACAGACTCAGACTTACCCTGTGTAGAAGATGATGCAGAACTCAGTCCTGCTATTCTTCCACCAAATGAGAATGATTTACCATCAAATGATGAATCACTTCTAGGAGTCAAAGAACACAAGTATCATCCAATTACAGAAATAATTGGAGATTATGTTTCTGGTGTACAAACAAGAGCTAAAGTGTCAAACTTATCTACTGCAAATTTCTGTTTCTACACAAACTTCCTGTCAATCATTGAACCAAAGAAAGCTGAAGAAGCCTTGAAAGATGATGATTGGGTTGAAGCAATGCAGGAAGAGTTAACAGAATTTGACAGAAACAATGTTTGGACCCTAGTTCCTGCTCAAAAAGGGAAAACCATTATTGGAACAAAATGGGTTTACAGAAACAAAATGGACAAGGATGGAGTGATAATCAGAAACAAGGCAAGGCTAGTTGCTCAAGGCTACAAGCAGGAAGAAGGCATTGATTATGATGAAACATTTGCCCCTGTAGCCAGAATTGAAGCAATAAGGTTATTCTTGGTATATGCTGCATTCAAGGACTTCAAAGTCTATCAAATGGATGTCAAGAGTGCATTTCTGAATGGCAACTTACAGGAGGAAGTCTATGTGAAACAACCTCCAGGTTTTGTAAGTTCCACTTTTCCAAATCACGTCTATAAATTGCAGAAAGCACTATATGGGCTAAAACAAGCTCCAAGAGCTTGGTATGACACCTTATCATCCTATCTTCTTAGTAATGACTTTACTAGAGGATCAATTGATAAAACTTTGTTCTTCAAAAGGAACAAGGCAGATGTCATACTAGTCCAAATCTATGTTGATGATATTATATTTGGGTCTACTGATGAAAAATTGTGTAAATGGTTTTCAAACTTAATGTCAAAACAGTATCAAATGAGTATGATGGGTGAATTAACATACTTTCTTGGTCTACAAGTACATCAGAAACCTGATGGTATCTTCATCAACCAAGGTAAATATGTCAATGACCTACGTACTAAATATTCTTTAAAGGACTGTTCAATTATGAAAACACCAATGAGCACTGCAGATAAGTTGGATAAGGATCAGTCTGGCAAGTCAGTCTGTCAAACCACTTATAGAGGTATGATAGGATCTCTACTATACCTCACTGCAAGTAGACCAGATATCATGTTCTCAACATGTTTGTGTGCTAGATATCAATCTGAACCTAAAGAATCGCATCTAAAAGCTGTAAAAAGGATTTTTAGGTACCTAAAAGGTACTCCCAACCTGGGTCTTTGGTATCCCAAAGACTCTGGTTTTGATCTAATTGGATATACAGATGCAGATTATGCAGGTTGTAAATTAGACAGGAAAAGCACTTCTGGTGGATGTCAACTGCTAGGTGGCAAACTAGTCAGTTGGTCAAGCAAGAAACAGAATTCTGTTGCTACATCCACTGCAGAAGCAGAATATGTGGCTGCTGGTAGTTGCTGTGCTCAATTGCTATGGATGCAACATCAACTAGCAGACTATGATTTGGTGTTTACAAAAACTCTAATCATGTGTGATAACCAAAGTGCCATTGCCATCACTGAGAATCCTGTGTTTCACTCCAGGACAAAGCATATTGAGATCAGACATCACTTTATCAGAGATTGTGCTGAGAAAGGTAAAGTGATTCTCAAATATGTACCCACAAATGACCAATTAGCAGATATCTTTACTAAACCTTTAAATGAAGATAGATTTTTGTATCTGCTTGGTCAACTAGGAATGCTCAACCCCTAGTAAAACCTTGAATCTGTATGATTCAATTCTCAGTCTGTGTCTGCTTTTCAATCTGTATAACTGTATTCTCAGCTACATACAATCAAAAAGCACAGACAAAGAGATGTTTTTGTACATACTTTCTAAGAAAATACCAAAAAGATTTTATACCTTCTGTTATTTTCTCTCAGTCTGACTGATTATATGTTTCAGTCTGTGTAACTTCTTCCAGATTAGCTACACAGACTGACAATATTCATTCAGACTAGACCCTCTATTTTTGTGCTTTATTAATTCATAAGGTTAGTATTTTAGTACTATTAGTATTAATACTGCTAGTTACTTTTAGTACTGCTGGTTAATACTGATAAGACTTTTTAACACTGCCCCCATGAATTCGTATTTTAGCACTGCTGGTAAAGATTGGTACAATTAACACTGTTAATGTAGCAAGTTACCACTGTTAGTTAACTTTAGTACTGCTTTCGCAAGTTACCACTGTTAATTGATGTTAGTACTGCTTTCGCAGTTACCACTGTTAGTTGATTTTAGTACTGCTTTGGCAAGTTACCACTGTTAGTTAACTTTAGTACTGCCTTTGCAAGTTACTACTGTTAGTTAATTTTAGTACTGCTTTCACAAGTTAGTACTGTTAGCAATATCAATCTGTTACCACTGCTGGCACAAAAGTTTTTTTTAAATTCCGTTATTTTCTCTTAGTCTGTCTGTTATATGGCTCAGTCTGTGTGACGTCACTCAGACTCATTGCACAGACTGATTATATACACTCAGACTAAATGCTTTTTAATTTTAATATATTTATTTATTTATTCTATTTTTTTTAACATAAATAAACAACAATATCCTTGCATTTAATGCTTTAACCATCTTTATGGTAATAATCATTAAAAGTTTTGGCGCTTGTTGTCTATTTATCTGCTCAATACAAAAAGTGCACGTGCCTCAGCGCTACTGTTGCAGAAACAGGGATAAACCGTCCAAGTGGGTCCCATTTAACGGAAATTTAATTTCTACAAATACCCATTTATGTTTTCCCCCTTTCTTCTTCATTCGTACTTGCACATCAAAAACAAACAGAGTCTATAAACCCTAAATCGCTCAACCATTTTCAAAATCAATTTCTAAAATTTCTTCAATGGCTGATCAATGGGTTTACACGGCACCTGCCAACATCGCTGCGGCTAAACCCTTCAAACAAGGGAAACAGGTAAAACTATGTATCAACAATCAAGTAGCTACCATTTCCATCCCTGATTCGAAAAAGAATAAAGGGTTTGAGGAACTAACTGCTTTTATGTCTGCTCATCCATTAAGGGGAGCATTCTTTAACACAGTTCCTCAAATATACCCACATTTTTTAATGGAATGGTGGTATACTTGCTCCTCAAATAGTACCAATACTGCAATTACTGGTACTATTGATCATGGTAAACGGGCAGTTACCATTGATCAGGAGTTAATTAGGAATGTCTTAGACCTGCCTTTGGGAAATAATTTTGAACCTATTCCAACCAAAGAAGCAGCAAGGGCTTCTCTTACTTTGGTTGGATATACCAAAGAAAAAGGCACAATTTTGATGTCAGGATTCACCCCCAAATGGAAATTTTTAATTTCTGGCATCATTAGGAGTCTAGGAGGTAAATCTGGTAGCACAGGGGAGCTAAATGAGTTTGAAACTCAGCTGTTGAGCTCATTCATCACTGGTTTAAACATCAACTTTGCAGAGTTGTATTTTCAAGAAATTTTAAAACTGGTGAATGAGTCAAACAGAATTTTTAATGTACCTTTTATAAGGCTACTCTCCCTGTGCATCCAATCCAGGTTAACTGGGTCTGTATATATGTCCTTTAATAATAAAGTGGCAGATATACCTGTTCCCATGCTCACATATAAAGTGTTTAACCATCCGGTTCCACTTTCTAGAGCACCTATCACTGCTGCTATGCAGCACTGGATTGATCACCCATATGTTGCTTCTGCATCCATGGAGGGTGATGATTCAAGTGATAGTATGGGTAATAAGACCCAGGCTGTTGAAGATCGTGTGGCTGAAGCAGAGCACACAGACTCCGGGGATACAGACTCAACTCAGTCTGTGCACTTGGAGTCAGACTCAAACATTCCTGAGTCTGTTCCATCTTCAACAGAAGATGCAGGTAGTACTTCTTCTTCATCTGAGGACATGGATATAGATCAACCTTCTTATCCTAGCCCATCCTCACCCACAAAAGAGAGTCCCAAACAATCCAACCCAGATGAGTCACCACTCACTCTGGAGGAATCACCAGACTCAACCCCCAAAAGTATAGCACAAATGGAATCATCATCCATGGAACTGGATGTCAACAGAACACCTTCCAGTGCTGTAGACCATTCCATTACAGCTCTGCTAGAGTCTGTGGTGCCAATGGCTACCCAACTGACCCAACCTACACCTAGTTTAGTCAGCTTGGATACCCACATTGCTGCTGCTACACTGACCCCTGTAGTAAGCATTGAAGAAGATGCTCCAATCCTGAGCACTACCAACCCCCTCTTTACCCCACTCACAATGGCTGGACCCATATTGACCACTAGTCCTGCACTAGTTCACACTCCAGTGAGTCTTTTCTTACACCCCTTTGCACAGATTGCCAATGCCCCAGTCATGTCACAGACTGAGGTACAGATCTCCTCTTCTTTGCTCCATGATCTACCATCTTATCACCAGATGGTTAGTGAGGGCATACAAACTTCAACATCAGTTGCCAGTGATACTGCTCCATTACACCAGGAACTGTTTGAGGCAACAGGTGCAACACAATCATTTCCCCGTGATATCTTATCCTATCACCGGATTAGATCTGAGGGAACAACTACACCACTCAATGCCTATGATCGCTTTTCCATGCACAGGACACAGAGTGAGGCAAAGAGTGCAACACCAAAAGATTCCAGTGATCTTGCTCAGTTTCAACATGAGTCAAGTGAGGAACACATACCATCACCCAATTCTAACCCCTCCAACCAGACCCAGTCTGTGCCTTCTAGTACACTTAATGATGTGCTTTCTGCCATCAACAGGTTGTCTGAATGGGTACAGACTGAGTTCAATAATTATAAGAAAGAGCTAGAGAAGATGAAGCATCTAGTCTCTACTATGGTGGATAAAGTGGATATGCTGGAGGAAAAGGTATCCAATAGGTTAGATAAAATGCAGACCACCCTCTCAAACTTGGTAGATGATGTCAAAAAGGGGGAGAAGATGAAGCATGGGTCTGCAGAAGCTAAAACCTCAAAAGATAAAGATTTAAATAATAAATCCTTAGATTTAGGGGGAGATAGCAGTGAGGGAGATGATGGAGATAATGGACCCGAAGGTGCTAGGGTGAAGTCTCAGAATGAAGCTCAGTCTGTGCCACAGACTGAAGATATGAGTGCACAGACTGAGGGGGAGCAAGAGAGATTGCAGTTAGGTGAACATGCTGAGATGGT
The DNA here is from genome assembly GCA_963930675.1 of Gnaphalium uliginosum. Taxonomy (NCBI): domain Eukaryota; kingdom Viridiplantae; phylum Streptophyta; class Magnoliopsida; order Asterales; family Asteraceae; genus Gnaphalium; species Gnaphalium uliginosum. The sequence goes on from OZ005681.1 coordinate 27,328,036, forward strand.
TGCACAGACTCAGGGGGAGTCATCCATTGTCTTACACATAGACCCAATTGCAACTATCTCAACCCAAGGTCAGCTGGAGTTGAAAAGACCAAAGGAAGAAGAAGAAGAAGATGTTCAACCTCTATTAATCAAGAAAGCCAGGAAAATGAAAAGAATGGCCAGGAGGATTCCTGAAAGGGATATCTTTGATTCCCAACCAAAAATGAAGGGGATCAAAACCTGGGACCAGTTCTTAAAGCTGGCAGAAGAACAGGACAATGATGGTGATGATGATGATGCCATCAATCCTGACTGCAGTTCTGAGTCTGAAGTTTTCAGAAGATCAGATGATGATGAAGATGATGCTACTTTTGGAGGTGTAGGTGAAGGAGCCTCAAAAGTCAAGACTGGAGAGTCTCAGTCTGTGCCTTCTGAACCTGCACAAACTGAGACACAGCATCAATCACAGACTCAGAGCTCAGAGCAACCAGCAGCAAGCACTGATGTTCTAATTATCAGTGCTGAAGCCATTCAAGCTGAAGCCTATCCTGCTAGACCAACCACATCAACCAGAACACTGCCTCCAGGTAGAAGTGAAATTGAAGACAGAATGCAATGGAGAAGTGCTCATCTGATAAGCACTTATCCTGCGTCAAGCTCTACCATGGAAGAAGTAATGGATAAGGGTAAGGGCAAGGAGATTGCCTTATCCAAGCAGGAAAGATTAAGCAAGATCAAGAAGATGGTGGATGATCATGCTGCTGGAACAAGAAATCCTGAACTGTCAAATCTACAGGATGAGCTCTTGCAACAAGAAGCTACTGCTCAAGGTATGACCTTAACCGAATACTTAAATGTATTATCAATTGAAGAGCAGAAGCTGAAGGAAGCAAGATTTGTTGACATGCTCTCCAAAGAGTTAGAAGATGAAAGTTGTTCACAGACTCAGATCAGAATGAGTCAAGTTGAGCAACAGATCAAAGAAGATGAAGAGCTGTCAAAAGGTTACAGAAGATAGAGAGCCTGAAACCAAAGCTACAAACCACTTTCCAAAAGTCAAAGCTCAAGCAGAAGATTAGAGAATGTCATCTGAACAAGATTGGACAGAAATTAAAGCTGGAGCTGACTTTGACCAAGAGCAAGAAGATGATATGGGTGGATGAACTGTATACTCTAGGGCTTAAAGAATGGCAATCCATTGCTAATCTTTTGAAGAGTGCAGCTGACAAGGATCTGAAGAAAGAAGTTATGGATGAGCTATCTTACCTGATTGAGCTAGTTCTCAGTCTGGGGCTCATCTCAGAAGAAGAGTACAAGTTGTTTTGCATAGCAAACAATTTTGTAATCAAGAAGAAGTCAGCTGGGTTATCCACAGAGAATGAGCAGAGAAGGGAGCATCCTCTACCCAAAGGTATTGTTTTCATAGATAGATCTTATGTACAGACTGACAACATTGAAGGTCTGTGCTATAGAGATATCAATGGGATAGAGTGCTTTCAGGATCAAAATGGACTATATAGAGAGTCTCTGATGCACTGCATTGCCCTGCTGAAGGAATGCAAACATTCTCAAGCCAGACCATTCAGAAGAAGACTGATCAGCTGGTTATTCAACAACCTTTCCCAACTCAGGATGATGACTGGACTTGAAGATATCTGCAAGAAGATCATCCTAGAGTATCAAGAATTTGAAGACAAATCTGATAAGGAAATGGAAGAACTGTTGAAGAGGAAAGTGGAAAAGATGAAAGAGATCAGGGCTCAGAGAAAGGATTGAAGATTGTTAAATTTTTTTTTACAATCTTATGTAATAATTGTAATATTTTTGTGAACTAACTGTGATTCTGACTTTATATATATAAGTCTTGATCCATATGTTATGATTCACCTTAGTATTTATTATTTCTCTATTATCTTTTGTAAATAGATTTTGACATCATCAGATAGGGGGAGATTGTTGGGAAAAACAATGATCAAATCTAAGTTATAAATCTGAAGAGTCAAAATCTAACTCAGTTGTATTCAGGAAACTTAGTGAAATTCCTGAGTCTGTGTTTCTGAGTCTGTGCTACACAGACTGAAGAATTGTTTCTGAGTCTGTGCTGCACAGACTGAAGATCCTCACAGACTGAAAGCCATGCTCTTTCTGAAGACTTATGAATTCATCATCTGAAGAATGAAGATTGAATACAGAAGGCTTCACAGACTGAAGTTCACAGACTGAAGATCACAGACTGATGAGCACAGACTGAAGAGCACAGATTGAAGAATGAAAGTACAAATGTACAGGAGATATTCTTCTTTCCTTAGGCTAGATACAACTGATAAGATGTTTGAGAAAGGTCAAACATCATATAAAGGTTCTCTTCTCAGCAAAGAAACCTTTTACCTTTTTGCTTTTTCTATTTCCAAGAAAAGCAAAAAGGAAGGCGTGCAAAGTTGCCCAAGATACATCTGTTATCCCTTGGACAACTATGTAAGCTGGATAATATAGAGTTACATCCAACTCTATAAATAGCAGTCCAAAAAGCACTGCTATCATCCAAGAAATTCAAGAGAATTAGTATACTAGACCTTTGAGCTTAGGCTAAAAGCATTACCACACTTACTGTGAAGTTTGTAGTGATAACTGTATCTTTGTATACTACTTGGATCGTATTCAAACCATCTGTGTGGGTTTGAATACTTTGTCATCTTTGTGAGACAAACACTTCATTGTGAATAATACTTTGATTCATAATAAACTCTGTGTCAAAATTAATCTTGTTTTCCGCCTAGATTAATTTAAACTTGTTTGATATAAACTTGGATATAAACTAACACGTTAAGATAACTGTTATTTAATCTGTATCTAAGTTTTGGGAACCTTGTGACCCAACAATTAGTAATTATCATTTTGATTATGAAAAATATATAATATTAAAGCTATTATATTATGAAATATTAATGACTTGAATATCGGTTCATTACTTTCAACAAATTTAAAAATGTTTATGGTTTCAAAGTGTATTAAGTGTTACACCTTTTACAGTTAATTGTGACGAACTTTAAAATTTTATATTGTGTTTATTTAAGTTCTAAAAAATGTATATTAAATGCATTTTGGGCATATTTTGCTACATAAATAGACATGTTTTTAGTAAGTTTTATACATACAATAGAAAGATAAGTATATACAAATAGATATTTTTAGAATTTAAATACATACAATAAACATTTTCAAAACTCGTCTCATGCAATAGTATAAGTGTATAGTTATAAATTTTGAACAATAAACTCATATTATTGATATTTATACATCTACATTAATAAATTAACAGTACTTCAAATTTACTTGTTTATCCATAAGAATGGTTGTATCGTCTTAAGTTCTTTTTCATACCTTATATTTTTTTAATGTAGATTAATAATTGTTAATAAATTTATTACTTTAAAATTTTATTTAGAAGTATTAATGCGGTTGATTTTAGATAGTTGTTAAATTAATAGTTTTGTAATAAATGTTTGATATTTCTGAAACCCTAGATGAGTATTATTATTCTGCCAATATATTTAGATTTTAGATAATTGTCTTATGTTATACTGTATTTCATTATAACAATAACAATTAGCATGTTGTTACAATTTTTAATTAATTAATTAATAATACATATCCCTGTATTCTAAATAAAATTTTTTAATAATACATATTATATTACAAATGCATAGAAGTTATAAAACATCCGGAATATTTTATTATTGTATTCTTTGTATATTTTTGTACACAATTTTTATAAATCTTCAAATAACGAAAAAGATAAGTAAATAAAGAGACCTAATTGCTTAATTAGATCTCAATTTTGAATGATGACATCATTCAAAGGTGAATCATATATTATATTTAAGATATATATATATATATATATATATATATATATATATATATACACACACACACACACACACACACAAACACACATCTACATGAATGAGATCCTGAGAAAATAATGGGATAAAATAAAAATGGTAAAAACAGTTGACCTTCACAATTTTATTAAGTGTGAAGTTGAATTTTTTTTTTTTTTGCTTCACACTTAATTTTTAAATTTGAAGCTTATTTTGTTTGCCTTCAAATCGAATTTATGGATTGTGAGGGTTGAAAACGAAGCTTCACACATTCATAAATTTATGTGAAATTAAGCTCCACGGTTAAAAAATTACTAAATTTCTGTGAGTAAAAAAGAAAAATAAAGGTTCACAATGAAATTTTTTTGAAAAATAAAAAAATGTAAGAGTTCACATTAAAAAACATATGTGAAGCGAAAAAAATAAAAGTTCACAACTAAAAAAGTTGTGAATACAAATTAAGATTGTTTTCACCGTTTTTATTTTACCTCCTTGTTTTTACCAAAACCAAACCCTACATATATCTTTGTATATATATAGTTGTGTATATATATATATATGTATATATCACACCAAGAGATATTTTAGTTTTGAAATTCTTTTCAGCAGGACCAGATTTTTATGAGGAAAAAGATATCTGGCCTAGCGTTTTATACAGTTTGGAAAAATCTGAATGTTTTAATATTTCCTTCCCAACAGATCAAAAAGAATTTCACAGATTTATCAAAGTGATATATATATATATATATATATATATATATATATATATATATATATATATATATATATATATATATATATCACTTTGATAAATCTATTTCTGGGGAAGAGGGAAGCTACTTATTCATCAACGATAAATGTTAACGAATTCCCTTAATATTCATCATATGTCTAATGTAATAATTATTTTGTATTATAGTTTAAATAGTTGACCAAAGAAAGTCAATATTTCACCAAAGTTTGACTATAAAATGTCAATGTTTGGCCATTAAATTAAATTCTTCTAAATGCTAGGCTAAAAGTTGAAAGTTTAAGAAGATTATGGGCTGAAATTGTAATTTTTGAATCTGCCAATTTTGGGAAAAATATTAACCAGTTGCTATTTATAGACATTTCCACAAACTAGAGTCGTGTTGTTACAATTGTTCCCCAGTGATTATCTTTAACCTAATTTAGATCCAGTGTGATTATTTGGTCACAATCAGAGGCGAATGTAGAGGGGGGCAGCTGCCACCAAAGAATTTTCAAATCATGTAAAAAAGAATTTTTTTTAAAGATATTTATGATATTTTATAAGTTTTACCCTTATAAAACTGAACAAATAGTAAAAAAAAAAATTTTTGCCCACCCTAATTAGTAAATTCTAGCTCCGCCCTTGGCCACATTAACCCCAACTCTCCACCTTTCAAAAAACTAATACCCTAACCATCAATAGAAAAATTTGATCATGCTTTCGTTTCCCATCGTTCCCAGTCGCTCACCTAAAGCTCTGCTACCAGTTGTTAGGAATTGCAGCGGAAATATCCAATTAAGAACGATCAATTGACCACATGTGGGCTAAATAACCTGCACATGTAAATTATCTCATTTATTGATTATCTTACTACTATATAAACCATTTGATCCATGAGTCTTAATTCCTTAAAAGTGTCCTAATTAAATTTACTATTTTGCCCATAATTCTAATGATATTTTATAACACATTTATGTGAATTAATTGTAACTTCTCAACCTTCATTTTCTCTAATCATTTGAAATTAAATAACTCCTTTTAATGCACAATTAGGTGAAATGAATGAAATCTTTTTCAATTCAGTTGAAGTATTTTTTTTTACGAAATAAATTATTATTTTATCAATAACATTAGCATTAGTTTTTGACAAATCATTTAAATTTACCAACATACCCCTACATTTATTAATTTCTTAATAACACTATCATTAAATAATTAACTAACAATATATATATAACATAACATGTGATCCGTCAGGAGTTACGAAATATGCCAATTATGAACAGAAAAATTGGGATGAGACGAACATGTTGGTAAACTATCAAACGCAATTTGTCCAACTTTCTGAGTCTCTGTCTCTAAAGCCTTCAATTTTAATTTTTACCCAATTTTACTATTTTTTAAGTTGTAAAAAATAAAATATGAACTCTTAAATATGTTTTTGTGGAGTATGTATTTCTCACATTTATCTACATGCTAATCTTTCAAGATATGTAACTCCTTTTATCCAATTCACATAATAATTGCGATACTCATCCTAATACTTCTCATTAATTTATAATTAAAGCACAATTAGGTGAAATGAATGCAATCCTTTTCAATTCGATTGAAGTATTTTTTTTTTGTTTTTACGAAATAAATTATTATTTTATCGATAACATTAGTATTAGTTTTTGACAAATCATTTAAATTTACTAACATACCCCTACATTTATTGATTTCTCAATAACTATCATTAAATAATTAACTAACAATATACATATAACGTAACATGTGACCCGTCATGAGTTACGGAATATGCCAATTATGAACAGAAAAATCGGGATAAGACGAACATGCTGATAAACTATCAAACGCAATTTGTCCAACTTTCGGAGTCTTTGCCTCTAAAGCCTTCAGTTTTAATTTTTACCCAATTTTACTATTTTTTAAGTTTGTAAAAAATAAAATATGAACTCTTAGATGTGTTTTTGTGGAGTATGTATTTCTCACATTTATCTACATGCTTATTTTATTGTTAATTTATATATCCGAGAGTTTTAAATTTCTGATCAGTAAAGCTCAATGTCAATTTTAAAATGTTGGTGTGTATCTTCCGGAATCAATATTCTTGCATTGGCAACTTTACGCATCACTTTCTAAAGGGATATCAAGCTCCAGTACAAAGGTGTTATTCGAGTTTGTCAGAAAGCTCAAATAATCCGGGGTATACACTTCAAATGTGTTGGTATCTACAAATTTTACACGATATATAAAATTAATTACCGCATGTGATTGTAAATTCCATTTTATCTAAGCACGTATTTATAGTAGTATTTTATAATATTATATCACTCTAACGTTATTCTGATTCCTAATGTTGCGATTCACCATTGTTTTTTATTTATTTGTTATTTCGCTGCAACGCGTGGGTATCACGCTAGTATATATATATATATATATATATATATATATATATATATATATATATATACACACACACTATGTATTCATGTCTATATAATTATTATATACTTATATACAATTTAAGGTATGGGTAAACCTCTATAATATTGTTCGAACGACGGCTTTGGAAAAGAGAATTACCCTCGTTCGTATCAATGTTATATCTCTCCCGTTATGTTTATATAAACATCCATCGTATACTATAATTATTTATTTCAATTTATATACTATTTTAACCGTTCCAATTGATCAATTTGTTCTTTTTTTTTAACCATCTGGTGATGGCCTAATGATAAGGGCTCCCGGATGATTTTTTAGAGGTCATTGGTTAGATCCCTCCCTGGGTAAAAAGTTACCAGATGGCCAGAAAAATGTTCGGAAAACGGCCACAGTAACAGTTAGGTCACGTACATCATTAGTATAAGGTCGGCCACCTCAGAAGAGCCTGTTATAAACGGGAATACCCTTTTTAAAAAGAAAAACAAATTTGTCCTTTTATTGTAATCTGTATTTTGGTTATCCATGATGGGATTATTGTAGGTTGAGTGTTAATGATGCAAATAATCTTAAATTTGGATCTAAATACAAAGAATATGTATGGATTTTATGATTAGCAGAAGAAGAATTGAACTTCATATATATAATTGGTATATAGGTATGTTTATATATATGTTGTAGATATATAATTAGTCATTTGGATATAGCTCTGTTTGCTGAAGGTAGCTGTTGCTTGTTTTATTGAAAATAAATTTAAGTTAGAATGTATAGACAGAAAAATGATTATAGTATTTATGTATCGATGATAGCATAACTGTAATATAGGTTGTTAACATTATATGATCGTGTATGAACAATTTTCAAAAGCTTTAACGTAAGTTTGTTGTCTCTTTGTTTTTTAACAGCTCCTAAGGTGTTTATTGATGGTATATCATTACCTTCTCCAAGGGAAAGTACAGTTAAACGACATGGACCTGAAACATCTCTTGTTGTTGTTGTTGTTTATCATGTTAATGCGATACGGTTTCCTAATAGCACAATAATCAACAAAATAATGATAAATAACTAGTTGCAATAAAACATAATAATACCAACATAATTCGTATATAACAACGCACATTTACTTTGATTATTGAATCGATCACAGAAACAATAAGGATACCGCAAAAGTTTGAATCGTATAATCCCTATAGAAAGATGAATATTTGATTATTCACATAATAAAACAATAAACCGCGTGAACATGAGGACTAAAAACAATCCATATACATAATACATACCCATTTTATCTCGTCCATTTTAACAATCGCCAACAACCCACATCAGAGTTCCTCAACTTCCTGCGTCAAACAACATGATTCCACCGATTTCCAATAACGGAAATCGAATACATCTATCACTGAGAATTCAAAAGTAGAAATTATAAATCCAGACATATCTGATATGAAATAAAAAACAGAACACGTAAAATGAATCCTTAATCAATAACCGCAACATTATTATATCAGCATTAGTATCTTACCCCATGTAATTACCTCATGGTCATTTAGTATCATCTCCAATGAAGCCAACATGTTAGGATTGTCCTTGTACGTTTGGGTGCACGACAAGAAGGCCTTGACGCGTATTTTTCAATCATCTCTGGTTTTGTTTAGAAGATTCAAAGGCGTGAAACATAAAATCAGGATCAAAGATATTTCCAGAGATCCATGGTATATGCAAAAAGATTGCATTAAAATAAAACTTTGGACTAACCTCATTTCACAATCCCTCTTTTATTCCTTAAATCGGCCTTCAAGAGCGTGAATGAGGTTGCTGGAGTTTTGTGTGACAACCGACACTTAAGCGTATTAAATTACCTTAAGCTTGATTATCACTACTGGTATTTAGTTTGAGATAGGCCTAAGTACAGTAGCGTTTAGTATATATATACACACGCACGTAATTATAATTATAATTACGCTAAACGATCTGAAAGATTTCAAAACTATGAATACGGACGTTGGTGAAAACTTTTTCATAAATAACGTAAATCTATTTTATAATTAAATAGTAGTTATTTACATTATATTATTATTATACAATAATATACGAACACTTTACGTTTTATGCAAAACGTACGGTACGCGACGAAAACGCGCGAAGCGCGCCCGACAACCGAACGAAACTCGATTATTATTTTAATAACTTAAAATGAAATATTTTAAACAAAACTTCAATCAAAAACTTACGCGATTAAAATCGTAACAAAAAACCTAATTAATAAACGTATAATGTTTAAACGAGCGACGAAACGAACGGGTAAACGAGCACCGCACGTAACGTAAACTTGGGGAACAAAATTTAGGCAACCCACATCCTTGTGGGCCCCCCTAAAACCAGCCACTCTACACCATACCTCCCTCTCCCTCACTCTACACCATACCCCCTCACTCCCTCATTCACTTTCACACTCAACCATTCTCCCATCTTCACTCAATCTCTCCCAACCTTTTCTCCCCTCTCTCTCTCCGATTTCCAGCTGATCACATCACCACCACAAGCCACCACAATCACCACCATAAACCACCATAGCATCATCTCTTTCGGTTTGCAAGAAAAAACAAGAAAACGAGCTTTCGATCTTCATTCTTCGTGCTTTCATCAACTTCTTTGTAAGAAACTCTATCCCCCTTTTATTTTACTTGGAACACACTTATATTCATATTATAATGTCCATATAACAAGATTATGTACTAAAATAAAGTCGAAAATCGTTTTTGAAAACATAAAAACCTTAAAAGTTTCTGGGCAGAAACTTGGCCCGACTTCAAGGGAAAGTTTCGTGCTCAAAAATCAATCAAAATGGACGAATCAAAAAGCAAAAGTTAATTTTAAAGAGTTAGCTTTCAACTCCAAGTGGTTTCATAATTTTTTGACATCGTTTGATACTCGAAAACAATTTTACAAAAACATGTCGCATTTCTGTCTCGGGTGACAGATTTTTGACTCAACTTCTCGAGTCCATAACTCGAGCTACACGACTCCAAATAACTTGAAACTACCGCCAAAATCTCAAAAATTTTGTTAGGTACAAATGTCATTTAGATAACTTTCTTTTAAAATGGGTAGATTTTTCTCAGTAATTCGATCTTTGAACATGTGTCCAGATTGGTCGATTTTGGACCTCAGAGGATAGATAGAATTATTAAAAATACTTAGACTTACTCAAAAATTCCAAAAAAATTACTGAAAATAACTAAAACATAGTAGAGTAACCTTGAATTTTTTTGAAATTTAATTCGGACATTTACTTAGCTAAATCCCGTGGACAAAATGTATGATTTTCTTGGAAAACCTGCGAAGTGAGATTTGAGAGTTGACTTTTTGACCGCGAACTGAGACTTGGGAATTGACTTTTTGACCTGCGAACTGAGACTTGCGAATTGAATTTTTGACCTGCGAACTGAGACTTGCGAGTTGACTTTTGACCTGCGAACTGAGACTTGCGAGTTGACTTTTTGACCTGCGAACTGAGACTTACGAGTTGACTTTTGACCTGCAAGTTGACCCTCTGACTTGCGTTTTGAGACTGTACGAACTGACCAACGAGCATCGAATTCGCGTAACGACAACTATACTTCATACGATATAACTTACACATATAATACATATACTGTTATAAGTATACAACGAAACAAACATAATAATAATGTCTTTAAGAATTATTATTACAAAACGTCACCAACGGGCCGTACATGTTTTCTAAACACAAACGATAAACAAACTTTGGACATAACTAGTTGAATGGACAACTAGTACAAGTGGACATTAACCCTCCACTTGCATACATAAGTGGACATTAACCCCCCACTTACCTACAATCTTATGCGTTTAGGGCGCTAGAAGGTTGCATTTGGGACACGAACACCCACTAATTGCTATATTTGGCTACAAGACTCAGGTGAGTCTCATAGCCCCACTTTTACTTTTACTGTTTTACTTAATTTGGGGTGAGAATACACTGCTCTGTTTTTATGAACACAAGTACTATGAAAACTTATACGGATTGCATGGGTAAACTAAACCAAACTACGATGGTCTCCAACAAATATCATAGCCCGTTAATACTAAGCGCGAACATTATGGATAGATCTATCGGGAACTGACAGTCCGCCGTCCGGGGTTAGTCGCTCTAACTACTATATAGACGCATAATAATTCGTATTTCGAGTGTACTGGTTTATACACTTAACTGGAGACACCAACTACGGTTAAGCTTCAGAACTATGAGCCCATGGCAATAGTATACTATGATTTACTTTGGCATTCGTGCTACTACGATAACTCTGAAATCTTGTGGTTCATACTATGATTTTAACTACGTAAACCTATGAGCTCACCAACATTATTGTTGACCTTTTAGCGTGTATTTCTCAGGTACTCAACAACAGTAGGGTTGCCCACAGGATTGCTTGCTAGCTCGAGTCGCATGCATTATACGTATATGAAGATTTTCTTACATTATTTTTGTATAATCGTTATGTACTAGAATCTTCAGGATTTCATCCCACGAACTCGAGACTGATGTAAACCTTAATTATATCAATGTAACTACTTTTGTACTATTTTCAAAATGTCTCATATAAAGTCGTTTGCTTTACCTTTGTGCAATGATCCATGATTAATCGCGCCCCGACTCGACTTCCGCTGTACACATCAAATTTGGGGGTGTGACATTTTGACCAAGAAGTTAGGTCTGAAAATATGATTATTTAAAGTCATGAACTATATGTATATATGTATAAATATAAATTTCAAGTTAATTAATAATTTACAATTAATTTATAGATAGAAGTATGAGATATATATATATATATATATATATATATATATATATATATATATATATATATATATATGAAAGTTAAAAGGTACATGATTGGTTACAAATATCGACTATTTAGAAATGGTTTTTTGGCAGTCATGATAGGTTTTTTTTACTAGGAAAGGATTGGGAAATGAATTAGATTTAATTAGTTTTTGAATTAGTAAAGGGGTAATATAATATAAATAGGCAATTTATATGTTTGAATAAGGCAATGGTTAAATGTGACATTAAAATGGATAATTAGTGGGTTTTGAATTATAATTTAGTAGAGGTAATTAGGTAATTTAGTCATACCTAATGGGACTTATTAAATAGACAATTAATAGGAATAAGATCAATTGTGATTAAGGGGAGAACAATTAATTGAAGGGGTGAGATTAATTTTAGAGGAGTTAATTGTCAATTGTCTACATATTTTTGTTTTTTTTATAATAGTAAAAATAGGAGAAGAAGATCATTCGATATATTTTTTTGAAAGATAAGTACTCACACATCACTATTACGAATATACATGTGTCTAATTTTCATGGTTAAAAGGTTATTCGATACCGATAAAGGTTCACTGCCATATACATCTAAAATTAGAATGAGCTTTTTAGTAAGCGACATGTACACACTTATGTGGGGCACACTTGTAGTCTAAATGTGGCTGAATGACTGTTTGTCTGAATTCATGTAGGGCAAATTCCAGAAAAGCTCGCTAAGGGAAACCTAAGATCAATTGCATGTTAAAAGGAATGAATGCTGAAAAATTTTTTAAAAAATGAAAAATTCGAGATAGGCAACCAAATATCTTACCTTTTTTATTTGATAAAAAGTGATATTTTACTCGTTTTTAGTAGCAAAAACGAACTTCTAGTCATTTTAACGTGTAAATGAATATGTAAATGAATATGCTTTAAAAAAAAAAAAATTCGGTTACCTTTTCTTTTTTATTTTATTTTTTATTTTTACTTTTTTTTTTTCATTATGAGATTTTGTTGTCTGACAACCTTCTAATTATCTTTAATGCAATTTATTATACTCTTTAGCCAGTTTTGACAAATTTTGAGCTATTTAAGACTTTTTTTTTACAATTTATTTGATGGTTCGCTTCAGAGGGGCAGAAAATAAAATTTAGTAAAATTTTTAATGGTAAAATGAAGTGTTGTTATGATACAGTGAATTTAAGCCGTAGATAAAAAAATTCAAGTGCTAATATTGTCTACACCTCAAATCCTCTATAAGGTATCATCACCTTTGATCGTGAACCTTTATTTGATAAACTCAATTTTTCTTTTTTTAATATAACTAGTTGAGGGACCGACAATAACCCGGGCATTTTGTAAATTTTCCAATTAGAAATTTGTAATTTTTAAAATAAAATAGTATATCAATTACCATGAAATGTATTTCAATATGCCAAATACACTTGAGCCCTTGTTTGTTGTTTATAACGTAATTGCACTCAAGACTTTCATAATTCTAAATTCAAAGTACTTGGACTCTTTTGGGAAATTTCAATTGCGTGAAAGTCAAGAAGTTAATTATTGTTGTTGTGTTAGAGTTCTATACAACCCGTTTCACACCCTCCTATTTATAGACTCTGATCTCGGATCATTAACCCATTAATCACACTTTTAATTTTTCAACTTCATTCTCACCCTCATCCATTCGAAACTTCTGAGTTGCACTTCTTAAAATAACTGGACTGCCCTTAAATTTTTCTTTCCAAACAATTTTGCGTTTATATTTTTCCACACGAAATAAGTCGTGATCCATGATACCCCTCCCAAACCCCGTTCAACAAGTTATTATTGAAACTGTACACAACGGTGTCAAGTATTTCCCATACTTCCACTTACATACAATTATCAACACTCCACCAATTGAACACTTATCTAAAACTACGTGCAATGATCAATTGATTCAATATTTTCTTCACACCATGGACAAAGTAATGAATGTAAATCAATACCTCATTTGTTAAGTTCCACTTTTATCGGCAACCGTCTCCTTCTCAACCTCCAAGCAAACACGTTGATTTTGCATGGAACAAACTTGTTCCTTTTTGTTTGTTGACCTAGCTTGCTGCCCACCATTAAGTAAAACATCATCTATTCGAGCCGCTACCGTGCTAACTGTGTACACTCTTTCACCATCGGCAGTCCATTGCCACTTATCACCTCCATCCAAAGCTAAAGTAACCTGATTAAGTGCATTAGACAACTCATCCAACTCCCCACACGCCCAACTCCCCACATGCCCTGCCCCATGGTGTTCGAGTGTCGCACCCCCAAATTTCGTGTGCAGCGGGAGTCGGGTCGGGGCGCGACTAATCAGAAATCATTACATAAGATTACATTGAACGACCACTATATGCATCGTTTGAAAACAGTACGAAAATAGTACATTGATAATCAAGTGTCTACAAGATCAGTGAGTTCGCGAATAATCCTAGAGATTCTAATGCATAACTATTGTTACAAAATAGTAATGCAAGGAAATCTCTGATGTTTGTAAATCATGCGACTCGAGTATGCGGTCCCTCTGAAGGAATCCTACTGTTGCTGTGAACCTAAGAATACATACTAAAATGGTCAACAATAATGTTGGTGAGTTCATAGGTTTAGTTATCAAAAGTATAAATGTGAACCACGAGATTTCAATACGTTGCACGTATGCAAAAATATGTATACTACTGTCATGAGCTCATAGTCTGAAGCTTAACCGATCTGAGTTTGCCTCTTGCAGGTGCCTAATCCAGAACACCCGTATGAACAAATAATAATGCGTCCGTTTGACCAGTTAGCGCTAGTAACCCGGACGGGGAGTGTCAATCCCAAATAGATCTATTCATTAAGACTCGCGTTAAGATTCTTACTAACGAAACTATGATATGTAGAGGACTTTTGTGTGGATTAGAAAGTAAAAACACTCATGTAATCCGTATATGTGTGTTTCTGTACTCGTGTTCATGAAAAACAATGTATGTATTCTCACCCCAATAGTTAAAAACAGTAAAAGTGGGGCTAGGAGACTCACCTGAGTCTTGTAAGCAAGCGTTTATAGCAATAAACGTGTATCCGAAATGTAACCTTCTAGCGTCCTAAACGCATAAGGTTATGAGTAAGTGAATGTCTCAAAAGATCATTCATGCTAGTTGTCCACTCAACTAGTTATGTCCAATTGTTTGATTATCGTTTGTGTTTAGAAAACATGTACGTCCCGTTGGTGACGTTTTGTAATAATAATTTCATTATTATTATGTTTTATTTCGTTGTATACTTATAAGAGTATATGTATTGCGTGTAAGAGTGGTGTCGTATATAAATATTCGTTGTTATTCGTGGTTACGCGTGCTTAATACCTCGTGAAAACGTGGTTTTTGATCTCTATTTTGTGCGACACTTAGAGTTAGTGTCGCAGGTTACTGCGACACTTGAAATGATTGCGACACTTGATGCGAAAGTTCAAAGGGTTGCGACACTAAGATAGTGTCGCAAGGTGCGAAACTTGTAATAATTGCGACACTCGGGTTAGTGTCGAAGGTTTTTGCGAAACTTGTGATTGTTGCGACACTCGAGTTAGTGTCGCAGGTTTTGTGAAACTTAGTATTTAATTTTTAAATGTTGCGACACTTGGCTGAGTGACACTCAGGTTCCCCTGCGACACTCAGGGTCTAATGTGGTTTCGTGATCGGGAACTTTGTCAAACGTGCTCGGTTTGACCCGAATTTTTTACTCGACTCTTAAATATGTTTTTAGAACTTATAAAAATTAGAGTTACGTTTTATGGTTAACCCGAAAATGTCGTTTCTAATATAATACTAAAAACAGTCCATGGGTTAGTTTCTTCAAAATTATACGTTTTTCGTGGCTCGTTTTGACTAGTCAAAGTGTCGAGATAAAATCCGAGAAAATTTCCAGGCATTCCCCCATGTCTTAACTACTCAACATAATTTTTAGTTAACGTTAAGTTGGTCAAATAATTAGGCAAGTCCCCTGATGTCCAAAAATGACGAATCCGGATACAGGTGTGATCTTTTAATTACTGAGAAAAACGAGACGAAATTATACAACTTTTAAAGCTAACAAGATTTGTGAGATTTAGGTGAAAACTTCATGTCGTTTGGAGTTGTGTAGTTCGAGTTACGGACTCGAGAAGTTGGTGCAAAAATCTGTCACCCGAGACAGCATAGCGACACGTTTTTGTAAAATCGTTTTCGGGTATCAAACGGTGTCGAAAAATTACGAAACCACTTGGAGATGAAAGTTAACTCTTAAACTTAATTTTTGTCTTTTGAATCGTCCATTTTCGTTAAGTTTTGTGTACGAAAATTTCCCTTGAAGTCGGGCTAAGTTTCTGCCCAAAAACTGTTGTTACTTTTGTGTTCGCAAAAACATTTTTCGACTTTGTTTTTGGACATGATCTTGTTAGATGGACATTATAACATGAAAAAAAAACATGTTCCAAGTAAAATAGAAGGGATATGAAATTCCTTACAAAGAATATGATGAAAACACGAAGAAATGGAAGTCCTTAATGCAAAATCAACTCAAGACCAAAGACTTTAATGCCCATGTAGTTTATGCCTAATCACCATTTCTTAGCCTTACTATTCTTATTTGATTCTTTTAAATTTAACTATATTAATATTAACTAAAAATTCATTAATAATTAACTATATTTTTACTATTAATTTTAAATTGTTAAATGATAATAATTCAAACATCGTCACATTATAAAAGATACCAATATTACAACTATAATTTACATTAACAATATAAATATTTAAATATAAGTATGATATTTAATTCAAAAAAGTCCTAACTTCTTAATTTATATGTATTCATTTCACAGTACTTTTTTAAATAAAAGTAAACAAACTTTTTTTTGTTAACATAAAAGTTCTATACCATCAGTTAACTACATTATGAATCCAAAATATGTTGCATAGAAAAAAATTATTTTTATTTTCATAAGACACTAATAAGTTTAACACATAATTGGTTACACAAAATAGATAATATTACTAAGGGACATGTCTAACAAAATTAAAAAAAATATAAATACTTAACCTTAAAATTTTTAATGTTATTACATTTAAAAAAAAAAAGACTTGTGTTGTATAAACTGCTTCTTAATATAGCCAAAGTTGTCAACTCTGAAGCCTCACGAGTCGATTCTTTAGACTTGAGTATAAATTTCAACGAACGATTTGAATCGATCCACAACGCTTAAATGAATTTGAAGTTATCTATGTGTACGAATTACCAATAAGTACCACGCGTTCGACAATTTTTATTTTTTTCAAGATGAAAACTGTACTTTTACATCAATTTAATACTATATGCACGTATCTGGACCATATATTATTTGGTGATGTCATTATTTAAAGGCGATTTATATATTATATGCTTTTATGATGTTTTATATATTTTTCACTTTTATGACTCCAAAATCTTTAGGAGAGCATAATTTTATACAATAAAAATTTACTCATAGAAAATGTACAATTATTTTAAAATTCGTTAGACAAATGATCTTATCATTCACCCACCATAAACCCCCATATTTCCGAAGATTTAAAGCAACAATCTTCACCTTTATGTCCTCATAAACTTCTTTGAAATCAAAAACTCTTTCCACAGTTTGTAACCAATCAAGAAAAACATCGATTCCTTCAAATTCAAGGACGTTGACTTTAAAGTCAAAATTAGTTCTAATCCACCTATCTCGTCGATGATTACTAGTGGCTCTACTTGAATAAAAACATAAGATAAATCAGCAAAAGGATAGTCTTCTTCACTATCACCATTACAGTCATCATTAACTTTATCTTCATGTGTGGGTTGTAGTGCAACTAATTGTTCTTGTAGTTGATGCACTTGTCGCCTTAATTCATCTATCTCAATATCTTTGAGATCCCTTTCACGAACAGTTCTTCATCGAGGTGGCATGACTGGACCGATGCTCTGATACCAACCTTGATACCGAATAAAACAACAAATGGGTGGTAATTTGGGTTGGACAGAATTAGATAGCATGTTCACCACTTCAAAGAATCCAATTTGAAGATACATGGCATGAAATAGCAAGCTCACCACTCTATTGAATCCACCAAATATATATAGAACTCAAAAGAAAAGAAGCTTTAAGCTTAAGTTTTTCACAACCTCAAATTAATAGTGTTGTTTGGTTAACAAAAATTTAAGAGCTTATTAAAAAAATTAACTCTTAAAAAATAAGTTATGTGAAGTAGCTTTTAAAAATAAGTTCAGCTTGTGAGTAGTGGAATTACATAAATACCCCTAATATGATTATTTATGATGTGTTTTTTGTCTTCTTTTATGTCAACTCACATCTTTAAGCTCCAGCTACTTTTATCAAACACTTATAATAAGAATATAAGCTCCAGCTACCAGCTCCAATTATAAGTTTCATGCTCCAGCTACCAACTAATTTTGCCAAACACACCCTATGATAACTTATCAAACAAAAATTGTGCCAACTATGAGCAAGACTCCACAATTTATTGAAGCTTGAGACATCCTTCAAGTACCTTAAAATATTAAAAGACTCAAATAATAACTTAAAGAAACCTTATTAAACATAGGTAGACTACTCAGATGACTCATGGAAGCAAAATGCTTTGCTGAATTTGAAGGGTTGTGACTTTTGGACACTCTATAGTAAATTTGTCATAACTTCCTCTAGAAGACACCAAATCATAATAGGTTTTTTCTCTTTGAATCTAGACTCATGAAGCTTTCCAACCATATAAAATACATTTTTTTTACCATGCGGATCGGCCCAGTTTATTCGTTGAAGTTGGGCCTAATGTAGAGATTGTGCAGGGCTCCTGTCCTATGTCACACGTTTTGTTAGAACTGCTCAAACTTAATAATCTCATTATTTTTCTTCATTTTAATAATGATCTTCCCAATAGAGAACACCCATTTTAACGGAACTTTATCTCGAGCGATTGTGACAATCATCATCGCATATCATTGGATTTCATCATTTATATTTTAGTTATATTCTTCATTTTATCATTATGGTCTCATTGATCCGTGACAATAATTGGTACGTTAAAACAAGGCCAAATTACTTTACGAGAGAAGTAAAAAAAGAAAGATACGAAAGTAAAAGAAACAAAGAAGAGGTAAAAGACGGTTGAAACGTGACCGAGTCAATAGACAAGAATGGGTAAATGGTTTTTGAAAACGTGGGTACGTAAGTGGAATACCACTCCTAAACTCATGCATGCCTGAGAAACCATGTACATAACCACATTCCCATAATGCCCACATGATGGAGAAGCCTTTCACTTGTATTTTCTTCCACACACAGTGTTGCTGTGACAAAACCATAACCGGATAGGTATTAGTCATTTAGTTTCTTAGTCTAATTGAATTTGGAGATGTACATAAGTCCTAGCATTTAACATTTTAAGAATTTAAAATGTGTATTGTGAGTTTTTTTGCTTTTTGACTATGATAACTGCTATAGTTTAAACATGTTCCTTATTTATTGAACACGCTACATTGTGTATGTTCATGGTAAAATATGGACAAGGTTGATTATTAGCAAGCCTATATTATTCAAGTGGATGTGGGCGCTTTTTAATTGCCGGTTATATCTTATATGATCGAGCATAGCCATCAATTTGCGTTTATCAAAAGCCTATCATTTGCTTGCTGTATAAACGAAACATATACGAGTGGTACTAGCCCGAATTATTTGTCCATTTTAGAAGAGTTAGCACTCTCAATACATTAATTTTTTCTTTTTCGGAGCTAGCACAATTTTGTAACAAAATAAAATAGAAGTAAAAAACTAACTATTAGCCTTTGCAATGAAATAGAAGTATTCTCAAGGAATAGTGACTATTTCACCCAATATATAATAACGTACAACGCAATTACTTTCTTGCTAAATCTAATTAAATCATAGGGGTATCATAAGTTTCAATCAATTTACTAATAGGTTGAAATTTATTCAAAAGCTAGTTGCATAAAAAAGTACTAAAACTAATCATATATGAGGTCCATTTTATTGCATAACATACTACAAGTAGCTGCATGAGATTATCAGTGTCAAACAAAACAATATTACATGTAGACCATTATTTTCACGATCAAGGCCAAATTTCAAGTTGATGCATCATTTTAAGTACTATAGACATTGCATCAAGTTAATCTCGCTTCACATCGATCATTTCCTTTTCGTTAATTTGACAATCAAACCATACTTGAGTTGGAGGATTATTGCAGCATTTTGGGTATCTAGCCAACCTTGAATGACTTCAACTTTGTAGTTGTATATAATGCTAGTTGCCACTATTTTCATCTGAAGGAATGAAATATCTTTACTTAAGCAAGTTCTTGGACCTGAATGAAACGCTGGAAATTGGTAAGAAGGCACATGTTTGATTTCACCTTGTAGCGATAGCCATCTCTCTGGCTTGAACTCTAAGCAGTCTTGTCCCCATATTGTCTCCATTCGTCCCATTGCATATGAATGAAGCACTATTCTAGTGCATGTATCAACTCGGTGTCCAGTTGACAGGGTGTCTGCTTCCTTTGGAGCTTTGTGGTTCATCGGAACAGGAGGGAATAACCTTAATGCTTCACATAATGCTCCATGAAGATAATCCAACCTTTTTAACTCCTCTGCACGGAAACATTTCCATTCGTCACCCTCTTTCATCCCTAATTGAGCTTGAATCTCCTTGTAAATCTTATATTCCGCAAAAGGATTTTTCGTAAGGAGATAAAAGAACCAAGTAAGAGCAGAGCTTGTACTATCTCTCCCAGCAACTACAAGACTTAATAGAGTATCTTATAAAAATTTATCAGGATTACCAAAACTTCCATTTTGGCCCTTATACTCTTTCATAAATCCTGTTATTAACCTTGAGTTATCAAATTGTTCTTTCTCAACTTCAATGGCCTCAGTTTGTTTTTCTCTTTTCTCCTTTATCAACGTGTAGATAATCTCGTCACTCATCTTAGCAACATTGATAAGATGTTTCTCTTTTCCCATTTGAAGTCGGTTAAGAAACATCCAGTACCATTTTGATAACGAAAGTTGGTTGACCTTTATGATAATTATGAAAGTTGTTTGAGGATATATAACGAAAGTTGGCCGGATCACTGGTGAATAGCATACTTGGGCTGGAAAACCAAATGCCTTTGTACATGAATGTACCACCATTTTGTTTCAAAATATCGCTGATATAATCATTGAACTGATGAAAATTCCATAAGCTGCTAGGTGTCATGCTTAATAGAGGCCAATTAATGGGCGTTGACGATGTTCGAGATCTATATTTACAATACAAGTAAATGGAAACGAAACAAATAAGGGAAAAGATTATATTTGGGTATTGCGACTGGAATGCCATTGTGAAAGATATGACTTGTGTTTGGTTATGCATGAGTGTATATATAGAGAGAACTACCATGCAATTATAATTATCTTGCAATCATAGTTATGAGCATGCCAAAATGATTCTTTAAAGACAAGTCACTTCAGCAACATGGAAAAAAAATATGTCAATGCGCATATGCTTGATAATTTGAAATTCAATTTTGCATTAAGTAAGGATCTTAAATACATACTTATATTCATCATATTCATCATGCTTTGGTCCCCTAGGTGGTAGTCTTAAAGACTTTATTATCACATTTTATTACTAAATAATTATTAGATGTAATCATAAAGTTTCATTTTTATCTTGATCGCAGCCATGGCCTATTAATCGAGAACCGAGTAGAGTTAGTGATTTGAGAGGTTCCACAAGTTTGTGGTTTAATCGTGGTAATTACTCGAAGAGTGCTGAAAGTTTGACCTCTGATATTCCAAAAAAGGCAATAATGTATTAACTTCTATTAATTATTATGCAATTTAATGTGAGCTTTAATCCACATTGACGGTTTCGAGCACTTTTAATACCTTACATATTTGAGATTGATCTCTATCCTAACTCTTGAAAAATTTTAAATTACATAGATTTTATGTATGTAAACGTTATAAACTGCATAAAAATGTTATTTAATGTTCATATTATTGACAAACAAAGTTAAAAACTACAAAATACATGTTAACATATGTACCGACCAAATATGCACATGTGAAAGAAAAAAAATATAAATTTGACTTTAATAGTAATTTTGAGGTTTTTCAAACTATTTTGGTTTTAACCTTGATCTACATCAATATTCACAAGTAATTGAATCTACTTACATGTGAGAATCCCTATAATTTAATGGTTCTCGCAGTTCTGTACCTTTTTGTGGTTCTCATTTGAACCTTTGACATAAATTCGTGTAAGTCAATAATACAAACTTTAATCTTTTTTTTTTATTTTTAAAGTCATTTTCAATTATTGGTTTCTCATAATTAATTATAAAAATCATCCCGACCAGTGAGAGCCATTTTAGTACCCCCTTGACCTTTTTTTAGATAGATAGGTGTTTAATATTCGGTTCGAACCCGAAAACACCAAAACCAAACCAAATCAAAACTAAAACTTAACTGAATTTGAAATCGATTTTTGGTTCGGTCTAAAACTGAAACTGAATTTAGTAATTAGTAATCGATTTTTAATTCGGTTATGATTTTAAAAAATCTCAAACTGGAAACCGAAAAAGAAAAAATCTATATGTGTGTATGCTTATATGCTTCTGTGCGTACATCCATTGTATAGAATACTTAATTGAAAACGTATTTTATGTGTGTATATACATATATGGTTTTGATGATGTAAGTTTTATAAGCAGAGATACTAATATGTGTTTATGATTTTAATCTTGTTCGTAATTCAGATAATTGTTTATAATTTGCGGTTTTAAAATCTTTAGATTGCTATTTTGTTTTGATTTTGTGATAATTCTACCCTCTGTAGAATATAAATGACATTCATATCATTGGCCCATATTTTTCAATGAATAAAAAGGAATGATATATGTAATTTTAATGCAAAATGTGTAACTACATGTAATTTTCAATGCAAGATATATATGTAACAACCCGTCCTACATTGAAAAGAGATAAGAAATTGGAGTCCCTTATAAGTCTAAAGTTATTGCTAATAGATACCTACCACCATGGTTTTTAGTTGAAATCTGAAGGTATCCGGTTAGTCATGGCTTTCAGCTTTGTGGGGGCTTTACAAATGGTATCAGAACCATAGCCTCTCGGGGTGTGACGGGCACGTAGCTTCTGCATCTCCTTGGCTATGGATCGTTATTGGTTATGTTTCGGCCTGACGAGGACGTCAGGTGTTTAAGTGGGGGAGTTTGTAACAACCCGTCCCACATCGAAAAGAGATAAGAAATTGAAGTCCCTTATAAGTCTAAAGTTGTTGCTAAGAGATACCTACTACCATGGTTTTTAGTTGAAACCTGAAGGTATCCGGTTAGTCATGGCTTTCGGCTTTGCGGGGGCTTTACAATATACATGTTGGCTCATCAAATTGTTTTTCGACGTAATTACTTGTTTACTTAGAGCTCATCGTTTTGCTTTTATACTTGGACTGATTCCGTAATCAAAGTAACTTAGCTTTTGGATATATTTTTATTGTCTATATGCATCCAAAATTTACAGAGGTTGTTTTAGTACTTTTGCGTAATTAGTTGCCCTTGTTAGATTGCGTACAATTATTAAGCGATATATTTATCCAACAGTTGCTTTAGGGTATTTTATTTTTCGAATTCTTAGGTAGTTTGACTTTGATTACGAAATGTGCAAGATCGTTTGAATCTATAATCTAATACAATGCACCAATGACATTATTTTCTGCAGGTTATATTTTCACTTCTCTAGGAATGTCGCTCTCTGAACTATACACACATAATCAAAATAAAATATAAAAAGGTAAAAGTAATCATATTATTGCATTACAGTAATATAAATGCTACATAACATTGAAATTATGACCTGATTATACAGTCCACCAATTCTCCCATCCAATAGGTGGCTATGAGAAAGAAAAGAAAAAAAAAGAGTTACATTAAACAATGTCCTAGCTACTGTAGAGTTCTTTCCTCATCGTACGAAAGTAAAAATATATAAAATCTGTCTTAATTATTATTAAAAGAAAAGCGTAATTAGGTTGACATACTAAAAATAACTCAATCTAAAGTAATCTTGACCTTCTAATGACTAAGGACAAATAGTTAGAACCTTTGATTTCTTCTCTTAATCGTATCTACCTAAATAGCAAAGTCAACTCAAGACAAAAGACCTTAATACCAATGAAATTTATGCCTAATAACTGTTGATTAGCCTTACTATTTTTATTTAATTACTTTAAATTTAACTATATTAACATTAACTAAAAATTCATTAATAAACAACTATATTTTTACTATGGATTTTAAATTGTTAATGATAATCATCCAAACATCCTCACATTTAAAAAGATACTAGTATTACAATTATAATTTACATTAACAATATAAATATTTAAGTATAAGTATTATATTTAATTCAAAAAAGTCCTAACTTCTTAATTTATATGTATTCATTTCACAATACTTTCTAAACTAAAGTAAACAAACTTTTATCGTTAACATAAAAGTTTTATACAATCAGTTAACTAAATTATGAATTCAAAATATGTTTCATAGAAAAAAAACATTTTTATTTTCATAAGATACTAATAAGTTTAACACATAATTGGTTACACAAAATAGATAATATTGCTAAGGGACATGTCTAACAAAATTAAAATAATATATAAATACTCAACCTTAAATTTTTTAATTTTATTACATTTAAAAAAAAAAAAGACGTGTTGTAATGGGCTCCTGTCCTATGTCACACGTTTTGTTAGAACTGCTCAAACTTAATAATCTCATTATTTTTCTTCATTTTAATAATGATCTTCCCGATAGAGACACCCATTTTAACAGAACTTTGTCTCGAGGGATTTTGACAATCATCATCTCATATCATTGGATTTCATCATTTATATTTTAGTCATTTTATCATCATGGTCTCATTGATCCGTGACAATATTTGGTAAGTATCATAAGTTTATTCAATTTACTAAATCTAATTAAATCATAGGCGTATCATAAGTTTCAATCAATTTACTAATATGTTGAAATTTATTCAAAAGCTAGTTGCATAAAATAGTACTAAAACTAATCATATATATGAGACCCATTTTATTGCATAAAAAACAAGTATTACAAGTAAATGCATGAGATTATCAGTGTCAAACAAAACAATATCACATGTAGACCATTATTTTCACGATCAAGGCATCATTTTAAGTACTATAGACATTGCATCAAGTTAATCTCGCTTCACATCGATCATTTCCTTTTCGTTAATTTGACAATCAAACCATACTTGAGTTGGAGGATTATTACAGCATTTTGGGTATCTAGCCAACCTTGAATGACTTCAACTTTGTAGTTGTATATAATGCTAGTTGCCACTATTTTCATCTGAAGGAATGAGATATCTTTACCTAAGCAAGTTCTTGGACCTGAATGGGGAAATTGGTAAGAATGCACATGTTTGATTTCACCTTGTAGCGATAGCCATCTCTCTGGCTTGAACTCTAAGCAGTCTTGTCTCCATATTGTCTCCATTCGTCCCATTGCATATGAATGAAGTATTATTCTAGTGCATGTATCAACTCGGTGTCCAATTGGCAAGGTGTCTGCTTCCTTTGGAGCTTTGTGGTTCATCGGAACAGGAGGGAATAACCTTAATGCTTCACATAATGCTCCATGAAGATAACGCAACTTTTTTAACTCCTCTGCACCGAAACATTTCCATTCATCACCCTTTTTCATCCCTAATTGAGCTTGAATCTCCTTGTAAATCTTATATTCTGCAACAAAATTTTTCGTAAGGAGATAAAAGAACCAAGTAAGAGCAAAGCTTGTAGTATCTCTTCCAGCAATTACAATACTAAATAGAGTATCTTTTAAAAATTTATCAGGGTTACCAAAAGTTCTAGTTTGGCCCTTATACTCTCTCATAAATCATGTTATTAACCTTGAGTTATCAAATTGTTCTTTCTCAACTTCAATGGCCTCAGTTTGTTTTTCTCTTTTCTCCTTCATCAACGTGTAGATAATCTCGTCACTCATCTTACCAGCATTGATAAGATGTTTCTCTTTTCCCATTTGAAGTTTGTTAAGAAACATCCAGTACAATTTTGGAAAAATATATCGATCGAAGATAGCCTCTTCACTCTTGGTGAAGGCGTCTTCAAATTCATTAGGAGGCAGACCAATAGATAAAGTTTCAGGTTCATAGTTCATAGTTAACTTCAGGATGCTATCAAAAGTTAGCCGTTGGAAGATACTTTGCAAATCGATCTTGGATCCCCGTTCTGACATATGTTCAAGAACTGGCATAAGTCTTTTTTCCACGCCGTTCCACGTAGTTTTTTCTACCAGTTTCAAGAAATCCGCATGTTTAAGAAGAACCATGGTTGTTTTACGATGCAATTCCCATAACTCATAATCATAATTGAAAATACCATCACCAATGATGTTGAAAATATCTCTAAACTCTTGACCTTTATGATAATTATGAAAGTTGGTTAAGGATATATAACGAAAGTTGGCTGGATCACTGATGAATAGCATACTTGGGCTGGAAAACCAAATGCCTTTGTACATGAATGTACCACCATTTTGTTTCAAAATATCGCTGATATAATCATTAAACCGATGAAAATTCCATAAGCTGCTAGGTGTCATGCCTAATAGAGGCCAATTAATGGGCGTTGACGATGTCCGAGATCTATATTTACAATACAAGTAAATGGAAACGAAACAAATAAGGAAAAAGATTATATTTGGGTATTGCGACTGGAATGCCATTGTGAAAGATATGACTTGTGTTTGGTTATTCATGGGTGTATATATAGAGAGAACTACCATGCAATTATAATTATCTTGCAATCATAGTTATGAGCATGCCAAAATGATTCTTTAAAGACAAGTCACTTCAGCAACATGGAAAAAAAATATGTCAATGCGCATATGCTTGATAATTTGAAATTCAATTTTTCATTAAGTAAAAGATCTTAAATACATACTATAACAATGTCATTTTTTAGTATTTATCACATAAAATTAGGTGGGTAATTGAAAGCACCGTATTCACTTTAAAATGAGTTTTATTAATTATTTTTTCCAAGAGTTTTATGTGTTACTTTTATATTATTTTTTTCATTAATATTATTTAAAATAATAGCATTTTATAACTTGAGAATCACATAAATAACTTGTGAATATCATCATGTTATGAATGTGGTAGTCTTAAAGACTTTATTATCACATTTTATTACTAAATAATTAGATGTAATCATAAAGTTTCATTTTATCTGGATCGCAGCCATGGCCTATTAATCGAGGAGAACCGAGTAGAGTTATTGATTTGAGAGGTTTTACAAGTTTGTGGTTTAATCGTGGTAATTACTCGAAGAGTGCTGAAAATTTGAACTATGATATTCCAAAAAAGGCAATACTGTATTAACTTCCATTCATTATAATAAAATTTAATATAAGCTTTAATCCACGTTGACGGTTTTCGAGCTCTTTAATACCATACATATTTCAGATTGATCTCTATTCAAACTCTTATGATATAATATCCATTTACGTGGATTTATTTCAACCATTTATAAATTAGTGTATTAGTGTATATCAATAATACAAACTTTAATCTTTCTTTACTTTTAAATTCATATTAAATTTATTGGTTTCTAAAAATTAATTACAAAAATTATCCCAATCCTTAGAGGTGTTTAATATTGTGTTTGAAACTGAAAACATCAAAAACCAAACAGAATCAAAACTAAAACTAAACTGAATTTGGAATCAATTTTTGGTTTGTTTATAACTGAAACTGAATTTAGTAATTCGTAATCGGTTTTTAGCTTGGCTAAGATTTTGTAAAATCTCAAACTGAAAACCGAAAAAAGGTTAAGATTTTATAAAATCTCGAACTGGACCCCGGGAAAAGCAAAAATATATGTGTGTGTATGCTTAAATGTTTATGTGTGTACATCCATTGTGAAAAATACGTATTTTGTGTGTGTGTATGCATATATGATTTTGATAGTGAAATTCTATAGCCATAGATTGAAGGATTAAAGTCATAAAAATGTATCAAACTAATTTGGATACTGTGTATCTAAAACATATATTATATGTACCAATTTTCGATTATTTTTATTTTTATTTAATATGGCTGACGCGTTTCGGGTCATATATTGTAAGTTTGTATGTGTCATCCATACACATTGCCACATAAAAAAACTAGATACAATTGTCAACAATCACTAGTACATAAATGACCTATTAGAGCGCTACATTAGAACGAGTTTATGTGAAAACCATTCTAGAATTTAAAATCAAGAAAAAAGATAATGCTTAAAGCCCTTATTTGAGATCATTTGAAGCAGGTATCTAATAACCGCTCCAAATAATAGGAGTTGAAGCGGTTAAAAGTAAACCGATTTAAAAAATCTCACTCTTTTAGAACGATTACAAAAGATTAGTCTTTCTTTTGAGGGTTTGAAAAGAAAAAACATGTCAACTAAGACCTGTCCCAACGGGACTTCACTTCTCCCGTCGGTTTATAAGAAAAAAACTGATGCCATTGGCACCAAGCCATCAGTTTGGCTTCAGTTTTTGATCCATCGGGTTTTTGACGGGCATCGGTTTATAAGGTGTGGGGACACTCTATTAATTTAATGTTTTTTTTTTGTTTTTCTGTTTAGTGTATAGAAATAAAGGTATATTGGTAATGTGGGGTCCAGAAAAAACTGAAGTGATATTACTGTTGACAGTGTAGTGTCAGTTTTGTTAACTGCTGATGTGGCGCTGATTTGGCAAAAACTGACAGCGTCAATTGTGTTCACTATTGGCGGTGGTCTAATCGAAAAAAACTGTATCCACAACACCATGTGCAAATTTACACACACTTTACACTTTCCCTTTCTTTTATTTTTTTCAGTGGCACAATCTCTTTCTCACATGAAAAGTTAGTTCAAACTTATTTCACAATTTAACATTCAGACAATCACTCATCTTTCTCAAGGAAATACAGTCATTTTCTATCATTGACTTCAGCGAAAAGTAAGTGGTGGTATTTTAATGCTTTATTACATGTTTCAGTCATTTTTGTGGTTATAATTATTCTTTGTTAGAGATAAAGTTGAAGCAAGATCCAATCGTACAAATCTTTCTTGACATGTTTCACCTGTAAAAGAAGCTTAGATCTGTAATATGCAAGTAGAGGTGAAGGTTCTATCTTAAATCATAAAATAGGCTCAGATCTATAAGAACTAAGAAGTAAGAACAAATATGAAGAAAGAACAAGGGAGGCGACGATAATAATGAAGGATTGACGCATTAGTGGTGATTATGTCTGTTTCGACATTTTAAAGGAGGGAGTTGGTAGAAATGGTTGGAGGAGGAGAACATGATGGAGTCAGAGTATGAGAGAGGAGACGGTTTTGGTACATTTATTTTAGGTATTTGTAATGTTCTTTTAATTTTAGAATGAATAAAAGGAATGTTTTATATTATATGATTGTAAATTTGTCCGTAAAAGGTGTAAATTGGCGGGAACACCCTGGTTCCACGTGCTTTTGGCACAAGTCATTGTCCACCTCACAAGGATGACTCCGGGCAACTTCCTTTGCACAGTAGGAGCGTCTGGAGTTGGAATGAACCATTATCCGTAAGTTCCTCTAGGGACCCATGTGTTTTACGGGTGTGGATACCGATCATGCTAAATGTTTACTCAGGATAGGATTGAAACCCTGACCTCTAGGAAGTCAAGAGCCCAACTTACCACTGGGCCATTTGTGAAGTTCGATTTCAGATATGAGATCTGGGGTTGGAGTCTTTTTTAGTTGTTGGTGGATGATGGAGGTCGTTGTGAGGAAATTAATATTAAAGTAGTTGTTCAAAAGTTAAAAACTATCTAAAAAGGTGGGTCCAACCACTCCAATATATTTTTGATTTGGCATCAATAGTTGAAGGGATTTTTCCCAAGAGAAAATGGATTATGGGAGTGTGTGACTTGAACTATTGATTGGTCTGTGCAGATATGTGCTTTTATTTATCTGCCACATTTGAATTCACAATCAAATGTGTCTTTGTTCCAACCATCACGTAAAACCATACATGAGCATATTTTCTATGATTGGTCTAGTTCGCTTGAAGAGAATCTATTCTATGATCAGATACGAATCATGTTATACATGAGCAGGCTCCGTAAGATCCAATTCACTTAACTTCAGATTGAACTGAATTTAATAGTATACAAATGCATTCATTTCCTCTGCATTGACGCAATCTAGGATACTATCGGAGTGAAAAAAGGGTCTAAAGAAGAACAGAGACTAGGTTATATTCGTAACAAGTAAATCCTTTGTGTGTTTTAATATACCATTTGACCGCTTTTAAAGACATTTCTACTTTTAGTGGCGCGGATATCTAGGGTGGTTGTATCACCGCTTTACATGGCGTTTTTCACTGTCGTAACAAATCATTTCTATAGTGAATAAGAAGTTTATTAAACAAAATGTACGTCCGATTAGTTTGATACACACTATGAATGTTAGACCTTAGTTTCATACATTTTTGATACATTTAACCCTATAGGAATCAGTAGGCTGGTTTGGCTAGTGATTTTGGCTATCGGTGATTATTTGTTCTTTATAACATATACTCCCTCCGTCCCATTTTAATATTCTTCATTACTATTTTATCCAAAATAATTGTTCACTTCTTAAAAAATAACGATAAAAGATAATTGAACTCTCAAATTCATGCTCACTTATTATACTTAGTTACTCGTCTATTAAAATATTTCAAATCAAAATTACCTTAAATATATGGATAAAAGTGACATTTCATCAATTTATCATAAATTAAACTTTTTTTTTTGTTAGGGACCGATTAAATTGGAACGTAGGAAGTATGTGGATATAATTTGAACACGTTTAATTGATTCAAATGGTAATAAGGTAGAGAACAGTTTCACATGAAATGTTGTGATACACATCCATGGAGCATGTATAAGGACCATTCGGTTCCGTAATGCGAGAACTGGGAAATTTAAGTTTGTATTGTAAATTTGATGAAGTCTTTGGATGGCCAATGAACATTCTCCTTGACAACGGCAATAATTCGGCCAAGTTTGTTTGAAATTTTGGACACAAATAACATAAACAATTGAACACCATTGTACCTACAAATCAATAAACGAATAAAGTAAATGCAAAAAATAAATCGACACGCGAAATTTGATGTGTTTATATCCAATCAGTGTGATTGGTTTAATCAACGGCCAACTAGAGAGTTTTTTTGTATTATTTCGTAGCATAGGGTTTAGTAAAATATAGGTTACAATTTATAGTGAATAACAAATAAGGTAACAAGTCGAAAAAAACCAATTCTGGCCGCTGCATTAATCGCATCGTATTCTTTAAGTCAATCATGTCTCACTTTAGTCCCTTATTCTTTCTTTTTCTTCATTTTGGTAATCTTTTTTTTTTTTTTTTTTTTAATCTTTAAACTTTCACCCGTAGTAATTAGTCTTTAGTCTTTAACTTGTAGGCCAAATACTATTTCTTTAATTCGTTAATCTGCATGAGGAAGTACCCCATGAATCTGACTAAGGTCTAAGGCACAAAGTAGTCCACCCATTGCCGTTATCCAAGGTTACGGACCCACCCTTTACGGTCCACTCTTGGTCAAGTAAGTACTTGATCAGGTGACCACCCGTTATACCTTTAGTGCATGATAAATGACCCACCTGTATTGGCCATAACACACTAGTCACCCACACCGATATTTATTTAGAATAACTGGTGCAATATTGTTCTCCATGTTTAACGTCGACGATTAATCGTTATCTTTATATTCATGATCTCATATTAATTTGTTTTTATCACTATTTTGCTCTTCTCGATTGCTCTCAACCGCTTCTCCTTGAAAAGTCAAGGTAGGAGCACTTTAACGATTTTTATCTTTGTCACTGTCTTTATATTTTGCAATCCTTATGATGTCGCTAATCTAACGCATCACATAGCACATAGAGGCATTAGGTAAGTAACCTAAATCTTCCGTATCATAAGCAATCTTGTACTATAAGTATGCAAGCTACAACCCTTAAGCCCATCGCGCAAGATAAAATTAACCCACATACAATGCATTGCAAATACATATGTAAAATAGAGTAAATCATAACTTGATTAAATCATAACTTGATTAAATCATAAACAACTCAATTAAATTGTGACACCCGTCAAATTAGGACAATTACTTGCCCCTAACACATCGGTAATTACATGTATTTAGTTTATATTAGGCTAAATATGTGCGGAAATTTGTATATTTATATATACACACGTATACGATTCGTTCAAATCGTACAAATTCAGGTCGGATAAATAACCGACAACGCAAATACGGACGTTGGTGAACCAATTATTAAATAATATGAAATTATTTAATAACATTATTATCTACCTTATATTATTTTGATAATATAACACACGTATCACGTTTGATTAAAACGTGACCGAACAGGACAAAAACGCGCGAAACGCGCCCGGTAAACGAATTAAACCCAAAGTTATATTTTGTAACTCAAAATAAAGTATCTTGATTAAATACTTCGGTTAAAAATATCGCAAATATACGATAACAATTATAACGTTTAAAAACGTTACACGATTATATAAACGTCGAAACGAACGGGTAAACGAGCACCGCGCGTAACGTAAACTTGGGGAACAAATTTAAACAACCCACATCTCAAGTGGGGCCCCTAAAATCTGCACTCATGCTCAAGATCACCCTCCCCTTACCCCCTAACCCATACTTTCACTTCCTCATTTTACACAATAACACATTTCACTCAATCTCACACTCCATCTTTTCCCTCCCTCCTCTCTCCCTCTCTGCGAATTTCAGCCCCTAAGAAGCCCCAAATGATCACCACAAACCACCATAATCACCACCACAAACCACCATAATCCCCACCACAAACCACCATAATCCCACCTCTTCGGTTTACAAGAAAATGCAAGAAAATGAGCTCCCGACTTCCATTTCTTCGTGTTTTCATCATCTTCTTCGTAAGAAACTTCATCTCCCTTTTATTTTACTTGAAACATACATATAAACATGTTATGATGTCCATTTAACAAGATAATGTCCAAATACAAAGTCGAAAACGTTTTTACAAACACAAAATATCAACAACAGTTTCTGGGCAGAAACTTAGCCCGACTTCAAGGGAAATTTTCATACTAAAAACTTAATGAAAATGGACGATTCAAAAGAAAAAAAATTAAGTTTAAGGTGTTAGCTTTCAGATCCAAGTGGTTTCGTAATTTTTCGATACCGTTTGATACCCGAAAACGATTTTACAAAAACATGTCGCATTTCTGTCTCGGGTGACAGATTTTTGCACCAACTTTCCGAGCCTATATCTTGAGTTCTAGACCTCTAAAACACATGAGGTTTGCGCCAAAATCTCACAAAATATGTTGGGTACAAAAAGTTCTTCTATGGCCTTGTTTGAAAATACACGAATTTTCCTATAAAAATCGGGTTATGAACATGTGTACGGATTGGTCAAAACTGGACCTCAGGGCATTTGTGAATTTATTTAACCGACTAAACGACCTCTAAAATTTTTGGGAACTTTTTATAAAATACTTAAGACATATTAGAATAACCATGATTTTTCTCAAAATTTATTGCGGAACACAACTAGGCGAAAACGAGAGACGAAACGGACCTAAAAATATGGAAAACACACCCTTAGGGGCTGTTTTGGTTGTTTGTTGAAAACGACACTTCCGGGCCACTATAAAACGCAATGACAATTTTCTTAGACTCTATAAACTTATTTAAGACTTGTCTAAAAGTTTCGGGTCAAACCGAGCACGTTTGACCAAGTTCTTGAACCCGAAAATGCAACAGACCCTAAGTGTCGCATCAGGTCCAAATCGGGTGCGACACTAGTCCAGTGTCGTTACTCTTAAAATCAGCAGTACTAACATGCGACACTATCCTTGTGTCGCAATATTTATAACTGGCAGTACTAATATGCGACACTAACCCCTGTGTCGCAATACCATTCGAGTGTCGCAACCTGCGACACTAAACCTAGTGTCGCATTAATCCCAACTTTCGAAATAATTGCGACACTGACCTAGTGTCGCAATCCATCCTAGTGACGCACCTAGTGTCGCATAAAACAGAGATTTAAAACATTGTTTTACACTAAGTATCGAACTCGCGTAACAACAAACGTCAACGAACAATTATATACGACACAACTCAGAAACATATACTTTATAAGTATACAATGAAACAAATACAATAATAACACTTGGGAATTATTATTACAAACCGTCACCAACGGGCCATACACGTTTTCAAGCTACAAACGAAAACACTAAATAAACACTTGGATATTAACTAGTTGAGTGGACAACTAGCGGGAATGATCTTTTTAGACATTCACTCACATACAACCTTATATGCTTAGGGCATTAGAAGGTTGCGGATTGTTCATATCGGATATACGTTTATTGGTTTAAACGTTTGCTCTCAGACTCAGGTGAGTCTCATAGCCCCACTTTTACTGTTTTACTGTTTTTATACTTTGTGGTGAGATACAAATGCTTAACTGTTTTTCATGAACACAAGTATTCGGTTATTTTTACGCAATTGCATGAGTTGTTTTTAATCCACTAAAAGTCCTCATCACACATGGTTCGTTAATTGCGATAGCGCGAGTACTAGAGAATAGATCTATTTTGGGACTGACACCCCCGTCCGGGTTACTAGCTATAACCACGTCAAACGGGCGCTTTAGTATTTGTCATAAAGGTGTTTCGGATTAGACACCTCCGGGAGGCACAAAACGGGTTAGGCTTCGAACCGTGGGCTTATGGCAATCGGAAACATTAATTTGTTTATTTTATTTGCTTGGTTGCAAATCAGTGATAAATCTTGTGTATCATAACTATGTTATTACTACTAAACCTGTGAGATTCACCAACCTTTTGGTTGACCTTTTAGCGTTGTATTCTCAGGTAATCAGCAACAGTAGGGTTGCCCACATGATTGCTTGCTAGCTCGAGTCGCATGCATTATACGTATATGAAGATTTTCTTACATTAC
Source organism: Gnaphalium uliginosum (assembly GCA_963930675.1). Lineage (NCBI taxonomy): Eukaryota > Viridiplantae > Streptophyta > Magnoliopsida > Asterales > Asteraceae > Gnaphalium > Gnaphalium uliginosum. Next base: position 27,363,133 of record OZ005681.1, read on the forward strand.
TTTTGTAATAACCGTTATGTACTAGAATCTTCAGAATTTCATCCTGCGAACTCGTGACTGATGTAAACCTTTAATTATATCAATGTAACTACTTTTGTACTATTTTCAAAACGTCTCATATAGAGTCGTTTGCTTTACCTTTGTGCAATGATTACTTGATTAGTCGCGCCCCGACCCGACTTCCGCTGCACATCAAATTTGGGGGTGCGACATAAATCATAGCTCTTAACATAAGTAAACGCTTAAAATAAGCATTTTGAGTTTTGATGCGTGCTTTGGTTTATTGAAGGAATCAATTGAACGAACACACAGTTGATTGATGGAATAGACAATTGATGGATGGGATACACAAAAACGGAAACGAATCAATTGAATGAATACTCAAGTGATTGATGGAATACACAGAAATAGTAGCCGCGAAATTTGGGGTTTAGCTTTTTATGAAATTAATAATAAAATTAACTTAATGTATGATATGAACTCGCTTCATCTTTGATGTTTTTTATCGGTTTTGTCTTCATATTTAACAATCATTAATCAATTGAGATCGAAAGAGAACAAAATTTAGTGTTTTGGGCTTTTTTATGAACTGTTTTCTGATAAAAATAAGTTAACGGTGAGTTGACGGTAATTATATTAACTGATATCCTTCAACCTTTTGACGAAGGTGAAAAGGACGGACTCGATCCGTATAGTGTTTACGTTAACGATTACTACCTTTTATTTTTACCTTTACCAAAAAAAGGTAAGAGCACCAGTACCATTCTGATTCCTGTCTTCTTTTGTTTCATTCTGCGGCTTCCTAATTTCCGTCGTCATCGGCGTCGACGCCTTATCCCGACGCCAGCCACCGCCGCCGCCGCTGACTTACACCGGCCGCTAACTATTTACGTTTTGTCTTTTTCTTCCCTTCTAATTTCGTAGATCCTTACGCGTTAAAATTAGTAATCGTTTAACAAACACCGAGAATCCATTAATCGTATTAAAAAAGCTTCAATTTTCTGTCGAAATCATCGAATCTCTGCTGCTGATTCGGATCACGGATTCAATCGGTACGTTTTTATACTCCGTGTTCAATTTTGTGGAATTAATTCCTTCCTTTGATTCAATTCCAAGATGAATCCGTTTGTTATACTTCAGCTGTATGTTTTTATCGAAACCTATGAATTTTCTTGGTTATTAGTTAATTATTTCATTCCCATATTTTCTGATTCTCATATGTGCTAGTTTGCAATTAGGGTTTGAGGCAGAGAATTGTTATTCAAAGCAATAATTGTAGATGATTTAATTAGTATTACTATTCGAGCTTCATTTTATGTCATAAAGCATAAGAGCTGGTTTGTTCCCTGAACTCTTATAACGATTCCGTACCTTGTAGCTTATGTTACTGTAAAGTAATTGATAATAGAAACAAATTAGTATGATTCTAGAAACTTGCGTCGTTAGTTAGGAGTATCATCTAGGCTGGGGCATCATTTAGATTTAGTATTGGTGTCATTACTAGGTTTTGTTTGGAAGACAATTTGTGCTGCATGCAGGTGTGTAGTTACATGGTAGAAGCAAATTCTAATGATATTAAGCTTTAACGAAGTTATTTGAGGGATAAAGATAAATAGTAGACAGCAAAAACATAAGACAAAATATATAAAGTGATCCCGTAACTTTATTGATTTTTATGCTTACTTTTAGTTCTATACTATCAGGCTATCAGCATACATCAATGATATGTACTTTTTTTAACTATGTTATTTGGACATGGAGAGAGAGATACAAAGAGTAGACCACAAAAACATACGGGAAAATAATATTAAATGACCACATGATTTTCATGATTTTTACATGTACATACACCATAACATCATATCTAATTAAGTATTAGATTCTTACAGCCATATTAGTTTGCATCATTTTAGTCCATTTATCATAAATGTAATGTATTTCCCAAATTCAGTTAATCATTACGGAGATAAGTTTTTTGGATATAAGGTACCAAGTGAGAGAGATATCTGTTTCAGTGATGGCATATTTGATAATTTTCTTATAGCACACTGATATTATTCAATTATGTTTTCAGGGTTCCTCTGTTAGTACAATCTCTCATCGTTGTTCAATGGCATCCAGTTCTAACAAAGGTGGTGGTTACTATGGTGCTGCTCCATATAGATCGAGGTAGTTTTCTGATGTTTTTTACTTTGCTTATCGGTAGTCCAATAGTTAAATAAAGTCAATTTCCTCTAAAAGCATAAGTGAAATACAGAAGAATAACTTTGTAAATTTCAACATGACGATTTGAGCCCAAACTTGATCCTCTACTTCCAATTTTATTAACCAAGTAAGAGTGTGGAAACTTTTGTCAGTATGATGCTCATTTGCATATGTTCACAGAGAAGGGCTTAGCACCAGACAAGGGACTGGTTCTGATGAAATTCAACTGCGCATTGATCCAATGCATGCAGATCTGGATGATGAGATAAGTGGCCTCCGAAAGCAAGTTAGACAGTTAAAGAATGTAAGTAACAGTTTCTAAATTGTGTCATTTTCTTACATTATACTACCCACATAATCTTCTAATTATTTAAGAAGTAAGAACATTCTGTTTCGACAGCAAGATCATCTTATTTATAAAATATTTCAAAAGAATTTGTTACTTATCACTCTAAGAAAAGTTAGGAAATTCCGTATCCTTAGTCTATTTCGGACGTGATTGTATTGGTGATGTGCACTTCATATGTTTGAATGTCGTTAGTTCCCCCAGTGTTTTTAAAACAATCCAAAATGGCATCTATTGTTTTGTCTGTTTGGGTGTGTGCACATTATAATTGATCGATTTGTGGTCTCAACAGAAGGAATGTAAGCATTATGAAGATTAATCAGTTTGATGAACCTAAAAGGCTAAAATTGTTGTTCATTACCTTTGAACCTCCATTAGGGGTGTAAACCGATGTTAAGCTGATTGAATACTCTCATTCAGTATCAATTTGAGATGTTAAAATCGTATTCACATGCTTTTCTTATCTATATATAAAATCTCAAAATCTGTGCTGTATTTGGTTAGTGTTAACAGATTTGTATATATGTAGGAAAATAAGTATTTGAACATATATTAAAATCAAATTATGTACCAATAAAAAACCATTGATGTAAACATCATTCAGCAAAACAATCGTACCTAACATAATGACTAAAACACAAGTTAATAAAGAAATGTTCCCATGTGACATCCAAATTTTGAGAGTTTAGGACTCAATGTTAGAATAAATTTTATATTAGAAATATTAGACTTGGATAAACTGAATGTTGAGTTGGTACAAAGTTAGTGTTTGACTGAATATAGGTATCACACTATACCTAGATAAGGGAAAACTGTGCATGTGTCCTATCCCCAACAATTTGATATATCTTGGAAATATGGCAAACTTAATATGCATGTGTTTGTGCACTTCATTATGCGTATTTGGTTGTAATTATGTATCATTGAAGTTGCTTTTGCTTATTGTTTTTCAATTTGTAATTGTTGATTGGATCTTGCTGCATATCTAACTCTATATTTTCTGCTGCACATGTCTGCTGATAAATTCTTCTTGATTTCTGATGTTGGTCTATTTCTCTGCGTTTGCTTATTTTATTGTTGCATTACAGGTAGCATCAGAGATTGAGTCAGAGGCCAAATATCAGAATGAGTTTATTAATCAGCTGGTATGACATCAACTCTATGCTTCTTGATTCAAAACTTGTTTATATGGTGTGGTATAATAATAATGCCTTGTCACGAGCATTTTGAAGAGATGGCTGATATTCTCAATGGATGTTTTTGTGATTAGAGCTTACCAAGAATTGATACTAACTTTAGGTTGCTACACGCAAAAATTTATAAAATATGTCTACAGATCAGAAGTATTATGTCAATTCTGATACCATTTGAAATGCCCCAAGCAAAAGGTTGCAATAATCTTCAAATCAAGTATAACCATTGTGAGAACCTATAAAGTCTTTGAATTATAGTTGCCACGTGTGTGCTGGATACCACTTGTAGGTGGTTAAAAGTTATAGACCACATATAAATGGGTAGTGTAAGCTTGTATTGGCTTGCTGACTGGCAGCCAAGCTAGGCCTTGACAGTCAAAATGTCAAACAAGCCTGTGTGACATGGGGTCGTCAAATTGATTAGCTAATGAGCTCTCATATTTGTGAGGTAGAATATACAATAGAGGATTAGAGGTTGCAAATTTGACAGTCTTCTAATACTGGGTCAATTTGGGTTCTATTTTATCTCCAACAATTTAAACCATTGAAATTATTCTAATTTAAAACTAGATTGGGTCGAAATGAGTGGGGACTCACCAAAAGAGAAGTGTTTTAAATGAATCTGGATTTTTATCTCTAAAAATATAGGTCTTATAATCCTTTTTACTTCATTCATTATTTATGAAGTTCGGAAGAGGTGTTAATGGGTGGCCAAATTCTGAACCATTTGGGCTTGTATTAAAAACAAGTCGTTTTGACCAGTTATCCAATGTGCCAGACCTGCCCATGTTGCCTCCGATAGATAGTAACCTGATTGTTGGAGAAAGCCTCTTTACCTATTACCTGAATCTTCACCTTACAAATGTATTCCTGTGGTTTTGCTTAGATTGTATTTTCTCCTCAGGTCATATTACTTGAACAAAAACTATGATTTGGCCTTATTTTCTTACGTGTGATACTGTCATAGTTAGAGCCATGGAATTTTTACCTAATTTTTTATGAATGGGTATTTGGGTTGTGTTTCATCTCAATTGAGTAAAAACATATAATATTCAGAAAGGGAATCAGCCAAATGGGTTGAACAAGTTGAAGGTTGCCCAAAGTATATATGTAATGTATACAGCTTCCTAAATTGTTTTATTTAGAGATCTAAATTACTTTTGTAATTTGTATAATATTTTGCTAGTGTAATCATAATTAGCGCTTTATTTAAAATGACCCATCTCACCCTGAACTTATTTTGATCCCAAACTTAGTGGCTCGCCACCTCTAGTTGTAGTGTACTTAATTCACTTCCAAGAACAATGGTTGAAAGAGGTTGATGAGTGCCTGTTTATTTCCAAATTTGCAGCAAATGACACTTATAAAAGCTCAAGCAGGAGTGAAGAACAACATGAGGAAATTAAACAAGAGTATCATCCAGTCTGGTTCAAGCCATGTTTTGCATGTTGTCCTCTTTGCACTGTTTTGCCTCTTTCTTGTTTACTTCTGGTCCAAGTTTTCAAGAAGATGATGAGGCAAGTTATATTCCGTAAGCGAAAAATATGTATTTGAAGAGATAAAAGGTTCATCAGATGCTAGCAAATACTATCATAAAAAGTGTGTTTTTTTGCATGTAAAGATTACAACTTTTGTGAAACAATACAAAGTAAAGTATCTTGTTTAGTCTATGCTTTAAATTTGTAATATTTGTGGCTAGATTCTCATGTTTGAGCAGAACCAACCTCGTGCTTGGCTCATGAAAACTATGAAATATAAAGATTCTTATGTTTCTTAAGTTCTATATTTGCAATAATCAAATGTCAACATAATAAAATGAAATTTTTAAACGTGATGATAATACAGAAATCCATTTGATCATCGAATACTCCACGAATATAGAATCACCACTAATCCGAGATGGACATCAACAGTCATTTGAAAGGAGAAATCATTTTGTGTTTTATCTTTGAAGTCAAAATCAAAACGTGAAAGTGACAACATCTTGACAAACAACAACATTTGTACTCTGGTTGATTAGAGAGACGACACTTGATGGTGCTATAGCAATCAAGTTCTAATCTTCGCAATTATCGTTTAGGAGTTCAGACTGCAATCATTCAAAGACTGCGAACATTATGGTTTTGTTCCCGTGCTTGTAGCAATGTCATGCCCGTTCGAAAGCATTTTTTTTTTTCTAACTTCACAACTAATAAACTTTGCGAAGCATTGCTGAACAATGACTCCACTCCACTTGTTTTTACTAATTTTGGAAATCTTGTACAAATTACCATGGGGTTTTGTTACATTTTTATTTTTCAAACAAGTTTCTTGAAATCCGAACCATCACTGGCCTAGCAGCTTTAGTGGTTGGGATTTTGATATCCTCACAACAGGCTTTCGGTTCAAACCTTACTAGTTGCACATCTTGGGGTGGTCAGGTAAAGGGTCGAAAACGGTCACAGGAATACCCCAGTTAGGTCGCGTACATATGAGTAAAAACCCGTCATTCCTAGGTAAAACGAACAGTGAAAACCTCATCCGTTTACCCTTTTCTTTTGGGATACTCTATGTAAAATCATCGACTTGCTGAGCACTTAATTATAAACATTCATGATTCACCACAGTTAATTGCAAGAATTTTTGCGTATGTGATAGTTTATTTTTCACATGTTAAATTATTAGTGAATTGTGAGCAAGGATTTAGTCATACATATGAAAGTTGCAACCTTGAAGCCTTTTAAAATGAATCTTATGTTGATAATGTTCCTTTAATTCATAGGAATGTGGTCCTCCTTTGAACCTTTTTACAGCTTTAATGATCTTATTCGAGAATCAAATCCTGGTTTCAGCACAAACAAGTAATTAAACTCGTTATATATTCCTTAATAAACTATTGATGCCTTTTGTACTGGAGTCTCTTCAAATGAATAAAACTTCACTAAATCGTTTATAAGCCAACATTATTTTATTTAGAAATAGGTTGTTTTAATATAGTGAAAAGTTGGGCGTAGTTAGATTAAGATTCCCAATTTTCGACAGCTAACGAATGCTTAATTTGAGGACACTGAGAATACGAATGATATAACCATCCCGATATCGAATTTATGGGTAGTCGAATCATCAAGTCGGCCTTACCATCCGACCATCGAGCTGACCATCGTGGTTTCATGATTAAGGGGAATAAAAGACCATGGTAAATAGCCACTGTTGTGCTTTCCTGACTCGGATCAATTACTATATAATGCATCATCAATACTCGAACCTTGAGAAACATATTCATGACTTCTGTACTACTTTTCTAAATTTGAAAGTGTTCAAATAAATGCATGATCAAAGTAAAACCCATGAACATTATATTTTATTCATAACTTCTGCTACAGTTTCCAGATTTATAAGCTGAAAAAAACCATAGTCACGAAGAAATAGCAAGCAAAAACATAGCATTCATTTGCCCACCAAACCAATCTACATAAATCATCATTCATTACTCATCATCTACTCATATTTACATTCACTATATACCAACTTCTCGCCATCTCTTGACGCTTTGTTAGGCTTCTACTGTTACACCATGGGGATTAAGGTCAAAGTCAATTCTTTCTGATCTTGAAAACCAGAGAACACAAGTCAAGTCAATGGTCAACATGCTTTGCAAAGGTTATTAGATGTGACGTTAGAAGAACGCTGCTCTCGAATTGGACTAGTAGCTACGCATAACCGGCTTCTTTTGGGTTCAGATATTCTCACATGAGAGATTGCAACTGCAAGTGCATCAACCAAACCGGAATCATCGTGTTCCTCTGAATCATCATGGCCTGAACTTCTATATATTGATAATGGAGATGAGTATTTGATTCCTGAAGCACCATCAATGGTCAACTTTTTAGTCAGCTCAAGTACAGATGTCGTAGCTGCTGTTTCTGAAGATGCGGTCTGATGTTTTGACTTTGACTTGAATGATAGCGATTTTAAAGTGCGTTCTGTGTAGAATATAATCCATGGATGACCTGAAATACTCGGCATACATTGTCAATAAACTGAAGTAACACAAGTATAAATTGAATTCTGGTAATCTAGATAGTAGCACAATAAAATGAAAAGGATTGCACGGTGAAAAGAATCACACACACACACATCTAATTACAAGTTCGGTGGCAATCAATTTGGTTAAAATTGATGTAATGTACTCTAGATATGTATTATATGATTTATTTCAGACATCTTCTATATTCAGTTCTCTTGTTTAACATCTTCTTGCATCTATATCATTATTGCTTTGTTAACTTCATAAAGTTGAGTTATCTTTCGGGTTCTATTATTAGCATCGTATTAATCATAAGATATCTAGTTTTGTAAGTGTTACATCTAAACGATCATCCTATTGTGGATAATAATTAGATCATAGTTGCTCAAGCTTTCTGATGCTTCTATAATTGCTTACTTATGGTGTTTAAATTGGGTATATATGAAATTAACTCTAGTTATTAAACACACTCCAATTTCCATGATGACTATTTACTTAAAAACTCTATCAGCATAGAATTTGCATAACGGTATTCGAATAGATAAATCTTCGGCCTTTTCTAGACAACTGCTGCAAAGCTCACTTGCAAAGTGTCGGCGACTGCTGAAATATTTGGACCACTAATGTAATCACAACTGTTACAGCATCTAACAACTACCATTGAGGGTAACAGTAAACAATTTGCAAGCACAGTTAACCCAAGAACTTCTATTTTCATTATTTGTACTCAAGTATAACTAACTAGTAAATGTAAATGAGAGTGTTAATTTGATATTATGCCTTGTTTGTCGGCAAGAAGAAATCTCCCACCTCAACGGTTCCAAACTCTTTATTCCAATCCATATCAAAATAATACTTGGACACAAGTACCAACCTCATGGCTTCCCAGTTACATGTGTTGATAAATCAATCATAGTTTTTGAAACACAGATCTACTGCCCTCTGGTGACCATCCAAGTTCCAGGGACATTCTATCAACTAATATGTAACATGTCTTTAATATTTAGTAAGTTTCCACAACTTAAAGGTTTAACAAACGTATTCTATAATTCCACCTAGTTTCAGTATAAAGCAAGATGCAGTAAAATAGCAACAAATATACTGTACCGGAGGCTCACAATTCATATTCAGAAATCTGTGAAATTTTATTTTAGAGTGGGTTCCTTGCCACAAGTTTGCTTGAGGAAAGTTTTCAAGTATATGCTAAATTTGACTAATCTGAAGATATACTCCATAAGAGTTTGTTCCAGATCATTTCTGCCTCCCTATGGTAGAACCTGGTGAGCTAGACATGTTACTTTTTACATACGGTAGATCTGTTTTATGGTTCTGAAGCATTATGCGTTCATTGTACTTGTTGACGATATGTCTTTGTCATACCTAGTTCACTCTTTCAAAAATATGCTAGACCAGTCTCATGTGCTACTCCACACCAAGTCCACAAACCGATAAACGTTTATTAAGTTGTTTATTAATTACATATGGAGCTAGTAAAAAAAAAAAAAGAAACTGCAACGCAAAGCATTTTTGCCTTGGTATACACAAACGAGTGAGTAGAAGAGGCCTAGATTGTTCTTTTTTTCTTTTTGCACACATTTAGGTGCGAGCAGTACCTCACGAGCAGAGGTGTCAAAATAGGTAAGCTGAGCAGGTAAGGCAACGAGTAAAATGAGTTTTGGGTCAAAAGTGGTAACTTTTTAACACAAGTCGCAGGTTGGTCTGGCTGGACTGATCCACACAAAAAAATCGTCCAAATATCTTTTTGTTTCGAAAATAATTAATGTATTACATATTGGTAGGAAAAAGAAAAACCGAAAAACTATAATATTAGTCGATAATTTATTTTGATAAATCAATTTAGAAGATTGAAAACAGTAAAATAACACTATGGTCACTTTGCACCACGAACTGCAAGGTTGACACGTCCCATTTAGCTAAACTTTTAAACCCAAATTGACACATTATCAGGTAACTAGGCCAAAATTGGAACCTCTAGCGAAACATGCTAAACAACTTTAGAAGCAGAATAGTACATATTATTTCATTCGAAATGAAGGGACTTACTTAATACTTCCTCAGCTGTTATTCTAGAATCAGCATTCTTTGTGAGAATACGCTCAAGCAAATCACGTGCAGGTTTGGACACAGACTCCCATATTCTGGTGTGGAAATTGAGGTCCACAGTCTTGATCGCCTCAAAGACATCCTCCAACGAGTCCCCTTGAAATGGCAAACCACCAACCAATAGAGCATGTAAAAGAATACCAGCACTCCATACATCCACTTTTTCGGAATAGTTCCCTGTTAGAACTTCTGGAGCGACATAAGCTGGACTTCCAGCCAAACCAGCCAAGCTCTGACCTATTTGGAAAATTGTAAGTTTAGCAACCAAAAGAAAAGGGCCAGCACAAAAAAGATATCAATCGAAAATGAGAGAAAAACAAGCCCTCTATTCTAAACTAATTAGGGTAAGTTAAACATAACATTGCACCTACATCCTATAAGGGACAGTAACACAACGGTTAGTCTTCTTAAATTGCTTCATTAAAATCTAATGATCTCCCTAAAGAACCCTCTATGGCTCAAGGCACCGGATTAAGAATCACTATAATCTCATCGACCTAGCCCTAGCATACTATAATTGAAGTATTGAACTACACTTTCACTTGTCGGCCATACCACTCAATTTGTCACAAGAATGTTTGAGATGTTTGCATTATATTCATTGGTTACAAATCGAAGATAGGTTATAAACTGTCATCTAACAACACTTCAATGGTCACAGGTAGGTTAGGATGATGTAATGCTTTTAGATCACACATTTACATCTTATAACATTTTTGGTATGGTAAGAATCCACAAGCTTGGGATTCTTTCACCCCCATTGGAGCTTTTAAATGGGTATTTATTATTCATGTTTCTATCCATGACTGTTATACCCTAATACATTAGCATCTATCACAACATCTTCACTGCCTATGCGCAATGTAATTGAGAGACCAAAACGGATAATTGTTATTGATAAAATTGAAGTATTAGCATGACAATTGACAAGAAGCACAATTTGATGCTATTGCTATCCATCAAATATTAAGAGTTCAAGAGCATTAGCAAAGGCGTCGTTGTACCTATCATCCAATAAACAAAATATTGTGCCAATGCAATCCAAATAGCATGTATGCAAAGTATCAGACAATTTCATTATCAATGTGCACAAACACATACAAGCAACTTATGAGAGGTATCAACAGTAATGATTGCATGTTACTGACAAAGATATGTAAATTTAATAAATGGCCGACGGTACATAAAAAGATCATAAAGCAATATGACATTCATAAGTACACGCAAAAGAATTTAGAAAGGGAGCATTAGATCACCAAAATAGTCGAGTTAATGGGACATCAAAAAATGATGTGTAATATCTCCATTAGTCGAACATCAAAACAGCATAGAAGTTCCATAGTAACGTAAACTTGTATTTTGAAAATTTCTCATGTTCAATTGTAGGATTATCTAATAGTTCAAGCGCAATTGTTATCGCTCACGAGTTAAAAGTGCCCTCAAAAGAAGCTTTTCAGAAAGAAAAAGAAAATGTATAGGGGCTTTTCAGTTTGTCGAATCTTACTTTTCGATTTACTAGAACCATGAGTATAGGTACAAGTATCAAACTGAATTTATGGGTATTTTATTTTATTTTATTTTTGTACATATTTCTTCCATGACTGTTATACCCTAATACATTAGCATCTATCAAATCTTCAACTGCCAACGGGCTATGTAATTGGGAGACCTAAATGGAAACTGGTTATTGATAAAACTGAAGTTATTAGCATGACAAGAAGCACAATTTGATGCTTTTAGCATCCATCAAATATACAGAAGTTCATGACCATTAGCAAGGTGTTGTACACAAACTCTAACATCCAATTAACAACATATTGTGAGACAAAAAGTACGCTGAGCTCCTTCAGGCTACAAACCGATGACATATTATTATTGGTAAACCAATTAATGGATCCTGTGAGGTACTAAATTAATTAACAAAAGTTCGTGTCGTGGCAGTAGGTATGAGGACTACATATGATCAAACAAGAGAAACGGACGTAATTCGATGCAGGTAACTCAAGGACCTATAATTGCCTATATACACATGATGTGGGCAAATCTATGGCAACTCGTGGAGCAGACAAGCACTACTCCAAAAGATGTGTTTCAGCATCTAGCACTCTAGGCCAATATGGCTCTAAAATAGCAATATCTGTAAGTTTTTAAGGGAACCCGGGTTTAGTGTCAGTTGTTAGTTGTTAGTTGTTCTCATAGTAGTTGTCTCTAGGACTTAAACCCTTGACCACAATGCACGAGTAACACAACTGATATGCTTTGTTAATTAACATATACATAAACACTTGGATGAAGAATGATTCAAGCAAGATCAATACTATACTATTAGCAATTCTTGAATGAAATGCATGCAAGATAAATAAGTAAAAGTCAGTAATCTAGGACCAAAAGGAAAGAAAAAAGTTATACCATTTGTTATCCTCACTGCCAAGCCAAAATCCGCAAGCTTTATCTTCCCTGTAGTTGTTAAAAGAATATTTTCAGGCTTTATATCACGATGAACCACACCCATGTCATGACAATACTTAATCACCATCATCAACTCCTTGAATATATTTGCAGCACGTTGCTCAGAATACTGACCTTCCTTAGTCATCTGATCAATCAACCTACCTCCCGAACACAACTCCATCACTAAATGAAACGAATCTAAATCTTCATACACTGCCTTCAACGTCACAACCCCGGGATGCCCCGACAAATGCTGCATAATCTCAACCTCCCTATGAACAGTCTCCTCCCCTTTGACCAACGTTTTACAGGCAAACTCGACACCAGTAACCCTACACCTACACAACCAAACAGACCCAAACTTTCCCTTCCCAATCGTCTCACCCTTAATATAATCCTCAACAATCTTATTCTTCCGACCCATTTGGGTGGCTACATCAATACACCCAATCTTCCTCTTAATCCCTCTACCCGATAAAACCAACGATGATGTAGCACATGGAGGTGCAGTAGCTGCAATACCAGCACGCCTACTCCTACATGATTCGTTTTCATCATCACTACTGAAAACCACATCTTCCTTACAACACCTTCTTTTTAACCTAACATAATCTTCCAAAGAGTAATGACACTTAAGATTAGATATCAATGCCTCCGAATCACCGGTAGATTCCACAATTTCTTTTTTCTTATTATTAATATCGGTACCCAATAAGTCACTTCCTTTTCTCTTCTTCCTCATCAAAAAAAAATATATATTTTTTTTTATTAAACTTTAATAAAAACCTATATAACACTAATTTCGCTTGATCCTACAAACCATAAACATAAGATAAATATTAATAAAACTTAGTAACAAAAAATGTATATGTAACTGATACGAATTAAACTGAAACGGGTTGGAATTAGGGGAAATATACGAACCCTAGAAGCCGCGATGAATGTAGATTCAAAGAGAAAGGAAGAGATAAAAGGGGAATCGAACGAGTTTGTGATGAAAATGAAGGATGTAAAAAGCCCTAAAAATCATGAGTGATATGTAATTGATGGATTTTGATTGATTGATGAAGATCTGTAGATTTGGAGGGGATTTTAGGTATTGGTTGTTTTTATATGGAATGGAATGGAATGACGTGTATCGATTTGCTAACGACCTGGATGCGTTTTCTGTTCCCATTTTTTCTTATTCATTCTTTATCTTTAATTAATTATTAAATATAATATAATATGGACTAACATGAGTACTTACTCGATGGGTTTTTTTTTTTTCCCCAGTTTTTTCTATAATGGGTTAATGTTTGAAATACATCTATAATAGTGAAAAAATAGAAGGATTATCATGTTATAAAAAATATCAATTCCTTCTATTTCTCTCTAACTCTGAAACACGATACGTATATATTTTATTTCTTTTCTTTTCAATTTGAAAACGTGAAAGTATTCTTCTTCTTCTTTTCTTTTCAATCATCTCATATCATCTACTCTTCTTTTCTTTAATTAATCAGGGAGTACTTGCTCGATGGGTTTATTTTTCTATCCCGAGTTCTTTTATAAAGGATTAATGTCTGCAAATGCATCAAACTTGAACACAATGTTAATTGTGTGTACTCAACTATTTTTTTCCTATCATATCTATACAACTTTCAAAAAAATGCACTTTTAATATATTTTGTTGATGTGTCATTTGTTTAAGGTGTCACGTGGCATTCATAGAGATTGACACATAATTAAAAGTACTACATAATATATTAAAATACAATTTTTTGAAAGTTTGGTACACACAACAGAAAAAAATAGTTACACACAATTGAGATCGTATCTAAGTTGGATACATTTCAGACACTAATTCCTTTTTCTCAAAGAAGAAGATAAGACAATCGAAGAAAATAAAAATTACATTGTCTTCGTTTTTCCGTCAGGAGTTGTTTTTTAAGAATAAGATAACAGAATCGAAAATAATAAAAATTACAATGTGTTCCTGAATTTTATTTATGTAAAGAAGAGAAATGAAATAAGGATTCATGGTATGTTTAGTTATAGAAAAATGAAGCAATTTTGTTAAAGAAGAGAAATGAAATTGGATACAATGTGTTCCTGGAGACGTAAACTTCTAGAGAGAGGGAGAGAACGCGGGAGAGAAAGAGAGATCAAGAAATCAGCCTCTAATTAACAAATTAAACATAAAGGAAGTTGAATTCAAGTGTTCTTGCTCATCTCTAACCTAAGGTAAGGTTCTACTCTTGTTAATTCGACCTAGAAATTTAGAGAATTGATGAGTTTGAGTGAGGATGATGAATTGAATGAAATTAAGGGTGAGTTGTGTTTAATTGATATTAGTTGAATGTAGAAATCATTGTGGTTAATCACTAATTGAACAAAAGAATCAAATTAATCAATTGTTCATCCTTAACTAAATGGCGTTTTGGTTGATTCTTGCAATTTAGAGGTAACCTATCCTATTGTTAGTTTAAATGATGTTAATTGATCATTAGTATGATGGTTGCCATATGTGTGGTGGTTATATTGCAAATTCGGGTCGTTGGGTAAATTGAGCGAAAAGTTGAAATAAAGTGTTTTTGGCAAACTTTGAGAGACTGTAACTTTGTGCGTATAATGTTTTGGCAAAACCTGAAAATAAAGAATGAAAGTATGGTCGAATGTCTTTTATTCGAGATAAAGTTTGCTGAAAATGGATATGTCTAGGTGGTTCAAAAGTGGGTTGCAAATCAGTCCCTTAAAGCTGTTGCTGAGATTTCAGCATCAGAAAATGACTTTTTGCTGTTTTCAAAGGATTATAACTTGGTACGTATTATGTTTTATAAAAAGATGAAAGTTGTACATTAGAGTATATTGGAACACCTTCATAACGCTATAAAATATGTTTGTTTTGGAGAGGTTTAGAAGGTCCAAAAGTGGTGTCCAAAACAGCTAGTTGAAGCTATACTAAAATGCATAAATTTGGAGTTAATAGTGTGATCAATTTAAATCAATCGAGAGCATGAGTAATTTTTATATCTGGGTGTTTATATGATGTGTTATGATTGTTTAGATGCAAAAGGAAGTGGTGCTTATATATATCTCATGCTTTCGGGTAGTCGGGGCAAAGGTGAGTGAGTGTTATGGGGGTTAAATGGGTTAAATGATTATGTGATTCCGGATTACATCCGTGTAAGAGGTTTCACATAACCAAATGGAGATTTTAATTACATGTTATTACCCATTGACTTTCTAAGTTATAAAGTGGAGATTTTTAGCCTTGTGCTAGCTTTAGTTGTTGTGATGTTGGAAGTTGAAAAAGTGGTGTGCACAATCTCCTTGTGCACTAGTTAATAAAGTGGTGTGCACAATCTCCTTGTGCACTAGCTGATAAAGTGGTGTGCCTTGTGCACTAGTTGATATAGTGGTTTGCACAATCTCCTTGTGCACTAGTTGATACAGTAGTGTGCACAATCACTTGTGCACTAGTTGATAAAGCGATGTGCCTTGTGCACTAGTTGATAAAGTCGTATGCACAATCTCCTTGTGCAATAGTTGACCAAAGTGGGTAATGAGTCGTGTTAATTCCGGATTGCATACGTGCAAGAGGTTTCACATGATCAACTGGAGTTGTTTGTTTTATATTTATGCTTAAGTCTTATTATTGTTGCTTGTTTAATTGCTCATAAACTCACTAAGCTTTAATGTTTACTTTTTAGTTGTTACATGTTGTAGGTGCAAATGGGTAGAGTGCTAAAAGTGACTTTAGAGGTGACACATCGATTATTAAAAATGAACGTGGATTTCACTTGCAAAGAGGTTTGACAAGTTTACTTTTAAATTGCCAAGTTGCTATTAGCTTGTTGTAAATCGCCCAAATTGTTATTTGGTTTAAAGCTTAAAGTATCAAAATGGGTCGTTTTGGTTAAATGGTTAAAATGGGTCATTTTAGTGAAATAGTCAAAATGGTGACTTTGGTCAAGTTTGTTATGTATGTTTGAAGTTAAAAACGTGCTAGTATGAATTCTGGAAAGTATACAAAGGAGAATGAGACTTGATGCAAGAAATGATTGCACAAGTGCTCAAATTATCACATTTTGGTTCAAAGTCCAAAAATTGTCGTTATCATGAATTTGGAAAAGTTTAAATTGGGAGATGTTTGTTATGTTATATGAAATGTGTCTGCAAAATTTGGTGGGTTGATTCCTAACGAGTCAAAAGTTACACCCGTTTGAATTTAGGTCCAAAAACTAAGTTTGCTGCACTTTTCAGAAATTTAGCACAGGTACGCGATCGCTACCCTCACCAAGATCGTGGACCTTGTACTAAAATCAGATCAGAAACTTCTCACGTTGTTATTGAATGTGGATAATAAATTTAATACGAAAGCAGTAATACTTTTCACAAATGTTAAAACTAAGATCACTCGCATTTTTATTGTCATAATCTAGCCATTCAAGTTTCATAGTCTTTAGTTGTCAAATTTGAGTAACCATGAAATTATCAATTTCCATATAGCTGATATGGAAATTTATTTAAATAAAAATGTAAATACGGAAAATATATTTATTACACATATAGCATTTGGATGTTTTATAAAATTTAATCGATTAATTTATCCTTACCTAGAGTTTTTTTAAATCAGTAGCGATTACTAAAACTGGTAGACACCCGCACTAACTTGTGAAATTTGAACTTTGATTCTAAATGATATATGTTTGTATTTTGCCGAGTCATTTTATGTGATAGTAAAAGAATTTGGTGATGGTTAATAGGTGATGGTAGAGGAATCAACCATTCATAACCTCTACGAAATGTATTTTATAGTTAAGTTTATATATATTGTTATGCATTGTAAGGAAGTTAGTATTTTTGAGTTTGAGTTTTTAACTTGTGACTTATCCACTAATAACTATAGTTAATTTGTTTACTAACCAATGTGATATTACAATTTTTTCATTTCATTTGAAATAGTGAAGATTAATTTGTCACGTTGATAGACAAAACAAAACATTTAAGTTTTTTTATATGGTTCTTGAAATC
Organism: Gnaphalium uliginosum; assembly: GCA_963930675.1. Classification (NCBI taxonomy): domain Eukaryota; kingdom Viridiplantae; phylum Streptophyta; class Magnoliopsida; order Asterales; family Asteraceae; genus Gnaphalium; species Gnaphalium uliginosum. The sequence continues at coordinate 27,380,477 of OZ005681.1, forward strand.
CAAATATTAAGGTAGAACTTTTAAGTGTATTATAATTTATACCACGAATAATAGGAATAATTGTGTAGGAAAAAGAATGGATATATTTGACTAGTGTAGTAATAATGGTAATATGGATTTCTTTAAAATTAAACCAACATTTTGTCAATGAATGCCCTAACTCCAATTGAAATTTTTCAAAAGGTTTGATAGCAATTTTTTTTTTTCAAATTTGTTGATAGTTGACATTTTATTGACCGAATATCAAAATATTTCATGAAAGTCTAAATATTCATATTCATCTATGAGACGATAATGTTGATTTTTAGTAGTGATCATCATTTGTTCCTATTTTTACTATTTCTTGAAGTACCAATTCATCATAAACATATTCTCTAAATGATTACCATAAAATGCAATAATGTAAAAAATGCATATTTAATGTGATTCAAATTCTTCTACCTCATATCGTCATCGTCGTTATTCTTGTGGATTTATTGTTTGAAAGTGTACGATACTTTACTACTTTATTATTATATGAAACATAATTTCAGAACTTCTATTGTGTGTATTAAACTTGTAAATCTCATCTATTGTATGTCTGTTTTTGACCCCGATAAAAAAAGAAAGTTTTTTTTTTATCAATGTTAAAAAAGAAAAATGTGTATATAATAGACGAGATAATTAGACGTTAAAAAAAATATTATTGCCCGGAAAGGCTTTCTCCTCTTACAAGTTAAATGTTAAATGCTTACGATAAATAAAGGTAAGGTTTTCTTAGTGTTTTTATTTTGCAAGTTTGAGTTATCGAAAGCAAAGATTTAACAAACAAACAATGCCGTGTATTCCTGGCTTAAACCCTACCAAAACCCTAGGTACCATCTCATCGTCATCATCAATGTCTTCAATTAATAACACTTTACCTTTTTCATCATCTAAAACTCATTTCAAAGTCAATAAGAAATTACCGAAGATTTCAATTGTAACGGCAATCAAGCAGCAGCAAGAAGATGGATTGAATTTGAATGCTTTAACAAATAGTGACCGTAGAGATGAAGTTATAATTGCTGCAAAAACCTCGCTTTCGAATTGCCTTTCCGAGACCAATCTCCATCTTACTATTCCTTCTCTTAAATCCAAAACTAGAGGAAAGGTAAAAAAGATGCACTGATTCAAGGTCCAAAATATTATGAAACGAAATGTATAGAGTCGAGATAAGCTTAAACCTATAGAATCGGTTGATATTATTTATTATTAATTAATATTTTAATGCTAATAGTCAAGTCGAGTTGAACTTTAGAATGGCGGTCAGTTAATCAAGTTGAGCTCGAGCTTGGAAATAGTCACATAAAAGCTAGATCGAGGTCGAGTCGAGTTTCGAGCTTCAAGTTTTCTAATTGAGTCGAGCTCGGGCTTGGGCTGTCTCCACTCAGCTTGATTACACCCCTACATATATGTGCATTTAAGGGTTAATTTTTTTTTGAATTTGAATAATAAGAGGGCGACACGTGGCAATTTTAGGGCTCAGTGCCCATCTCCTTTTTTGATGCGCACTCATGCACAAATTACCACGTATGGCTTTCTTATTTGTTTTACAATAGAGTTTGTTTTACTTAAACCAACTCCTACTAATATATGAATTTACTTATATGAGTTTATGAGTGTTAGTTGACAATGTTAATATGATAATTTATAGGTTAGGGATATTTATGATGGAGGAGATTATCTTGTATTAGTTACAACGGATCGACAAAGTGCGTTTGATAGGGTTCTTGCTTCAATTCCGTTTAAAGGACAGGTATTTTGTTATGTGATTTGATTAGTTGAGATTTCTTTTTGCTGTTACATGAAAGATGGAATGAGGTTGTTGTCGATATTTAATAGGTTCTTAATGATACAAGTTTATGGTGGTTTAATCAAACTCAGCATATTGCTCCCAACGCAATAATAGCAGTCCCGGATAAAAATGTTACTATTGCAAAGAAATGTTCTGTTTTTCCTGTTGAATTTGTTGGTAAGTCCTGTCTCATCAGTACGTAGGATTTATGTTTGTTGAAATACGTGATTAGTTCTGATGATCTATCTAATGAAAGGGAAGTCAGTTTATACATACACCCATGTACCTCAAATTCACAACACACAACTGACGATTATCGAAATATCTAATTAGTTAATTACGAGAATACGAGAAACACTAAATATTAGAGTAGCAAATAGGATTGTTGCAAAAGTATAGCTTCAGGATTAGTATTAGAATTGGCAGTTTCTATCCATTTACTTATAAATGGGTCAATTTGGAACTTTGGGTTATGTTTTACCTTGAACGGATCACGTGACTACAATTTAGAAAAAAAATATGCAATGGAAAAGGTTCAAGTGTTGCTCAAAGTGTATTATTCTTAAAGTATTGCTCTTGTAAACATTTTAAATGTGCATTGTAATTTATGAAAAATAATTTACATTTTTATTTGTCAAAACGTGAGTATGTGACTTACTGACTTGTAGCAAAAATTACCTAGTTGCCTAACCTGCATGACCTGCCCATCTGCACCTCTAGTTAGTCTGCTCAGCTGGTTGTTTGCGAACTTGTTATCTAAAGCATATATAAGCTTTTGGTATTTCCATACATCCTTGATATGCCCTCCGTTTCGTTAAAATTGTAATATCTGACTTGATACATCGACTAAAAAACGATCGTCATACATTTCCTCAAATAATCAGAAAACAAGCTAATCCTGATATCTCTCATTGTATTCTGTACCCATTCTCTCGATATCCTGGTCTTTATTTTGTCATATCAGTAGATATCTATACTCATACTATTAACGTATCCAAAAATCTCTACCTTTTTTTTTTTTTACTAAACAATGGGGTCTTGAATAATATTTATTTTGTTAAACCTTTTTAGTTAGAGGTTATGTGACTGGAAGTACTGATACATCGTTATGGACTGTATACAAGAATGGTGTTCGGAATTACTGTGGCAATGCTCTTCCTGAAGGTTTGTAGTCAACACATGTGTGCTCTCTATCAACTGAAATTAGTTTTCTTTATATTGGTTTTAACTTGCAAGGGTTTTTAATAATATGCAATAGGAATGGTGAAAAATGAGAGGCTACCTGCAAATATAATTACACCAACCACTAAAGCTGCAGATCATGATGTTCCTATTACTCCAGATGAGGTTGTATAATGCTCTCTGCTCCACTATTTTCCAATACCACTGCCTTTAATAGAATAACTTAAAATAAAGCCTGCTAAAAGCTTACCGTAAAGTTTGTCAAATTGAAGCTGTTCATATTATTGCACTCCTTTTGTCCCTTGTTTACAACTTTTGACAATACATTGGTTTATGAAGTCATCTATTTGCTAGTTAGTTAGTCTAAATTACCCTTTGCTAATAAATAAGTAAGGGAGTTCTTTGTACGAAAATAATGTCATCAAGTTTGTAGAGATAATATTAACATTAAGCGAATTATAGTATACGGATATGACATACTCTGTTCGGTCTTTTGGTTAAAGTTTTACTTTATATTCTACATATCCGATATCCTCGAATTTGAAGGATAATCATATCTCAATCATGTAGTAATAAAATCCAAATGATTAGATGCAGTGATCAAGTTCTTTTTGCTGTTCATATCTCATGTTGTGTTAACTAGAGGTGGCCATTTAGACCCATTTACACGTGAATGGGTCGATTTGGGCTATGCTTTATTACCAAGGGGTCAAATTTATTCAAAAGGTAGAGCTGAAAAGGAAATGGATCAAACAGATCGAAAGTCATCTAAACTGCATTTTAATTGATACAACCTCTTGACACTACATATCTTTATAATTAACATTATTATTTTAATAAAATAGTTTTGTATTTATATCTAACACAAAATTATAAATAACTAAAACAATTGGGCTTAAGGTGTTTCAGGTCAACCCAACCCATATCAAAAACTACCTATACTGATCTGTTACATGATTTGCCCGACCTAAGCATTTTTTAATTACGATTTCAATTATTTAACCATTTGGCTTTAGTAGGTAACTCTATCTTTTGCAGATTGTTAAACAAGACTTGATGAGTCAAGCTGATTATGATGAAGCAAGTAGGAAAGCTTTAAGTTTGTTTGAGTATGGCCAGGTATTTAGCTTTATTCTTTTGAACCAAAGTATAATTTATCTTATTTACAGTTCTATTGTTATATCTGTATTAGATAGTCCGAGTTTTCTGTAAGTCTTTTGTCATTGTGATGATCCGAATGGCTTTCTGTTTTTGTGTAATTTTCTTTTGAATTTGCAGCATGTGGCATTACAACATGGTTTGATATTAGTCGATACAAAATATGAATTTGGAAAAGGCCCCGATGGTTCTGTGCTATTGATTGATGAGGTCCCTTTCTCTTTCCTTCTCTGTTCTCATCTGCATGCACTCACCTGGTTAGTTTAAGAAGTCGCATATTGACCAATTCATATCAATGATAGAAATCATGACTTTTTATGCAGGTCCATACACCCGACTCAAGCAGATACTGGTTAGCCCATTCTTATGAGTCACGGTTTCAGAAAGCTCTTGAACCCGAAAATGTCGATAAGGTCTGAGTTATCTCTTTTAATATTGCTGTGACTGCAAACTTGATTTGACATCAAAAGCCAGCTGTCTACTCCCTTGATAGTTTGTCTCATGAAATTACAATGTTTTCAACCAACAGATGTTCAGTTGGTTTCTCGGTTCAGGCGATTTCCAAAAATCGGTTCTGGGTTGGTCTGGTTCAAAACAAACTGAACTGTTTTTGTTTTATATATAAAACTTAAAATGTCGTTGTTTCAGCCATTTAGGTGTTACATAATTTGGATTAAACAACCCACATATGTGTTCGCTATAAAATTAGTTGACATTTGCAATGTGAAATCATTTTAGGAGTTTTTGAGGTTGTGGTTCAAAGATCACTGCAATCCATACGAGGATAAGGTAAATCACATCATACTTTAACAGCATTTTTTTCACATATTTCTTTCTTAAAAGTGATTCATTTATCTAAATCTCGGCACTTTTTTGCCATGTAGGTTCTCCCTGATGCTCCAGAAGATCTAGTTACGGAACTGGCTTGGAGGTATGCCTTCACCACATCATAGCTTTAAGTGATTTGCGTTTTGAATTATCATACTTGCCTTTTAGTTACCAGTAAATCACAACTCTTGCGAAATTGCAAAGAGAACACTAAAATCTGTAAAAAGGACCGATATTCAAGATTTTATGAAATGTAAGAGCAAAGGAAAACGTACATATACTTGACATTTTCTTTTAAAAGTAGTTCTCTTTTAGAAAGGGTAAAACTTCTCCTTTTGTTCGTCTTTGTAATAATATTAAAATGATCAAGCTGCAAATGTCTTCTCGAATGCAGATACATTTTCTTGTTCGAGACAATAACAAAATCAAGATTTCAGATACCCGAGACAATGGTAAAACTCCCAAATCTCCTCATAGTTAAATTAAGTGAACACTAGTATCCTAAATTGTTCTTCTATGTGTGCAGGAACCTATACATGATCGAATAACTCGCAATGTCTCAAAGGCATTGTCATCACTGGAGAACTAGTTTCAAATTACTTGATTACTTCGGTTAATAATTGACGTCAAGCGTCAGTCTGTCTTCTTATTGAAGATGATCCAGCTCCTTGAAACTTTAGGCACTTGAAAACCGCTTTTAATTTATAATGCAGTTTGTGTTACAAGGGATATTTTGATGATGTGTTTAATAGTTTACTGTGGTACGTTACACGAGTGTCGTATCTATCAAAACACCTTACTCTACAACTAGAACAATATTATGTTATGTGTCATGTATATTGGCACTATGGGACTGGGTAGCCTACCGTAACATTCTTTTATGGATTAAATGCATGGAAATGCAATCAACTAAGATCTGACATTCGTAGTGTATCTAACTATCTGAATACATTGTGTGTAAAAAACTGTTATTTATTGCCATCGTATATTTTTTTATGACGTGTAAACTTATAAGGATGTCACGTGGTACCTTATACAGTTGACATGTGGCAAAAATACCATAAATTATATACAAATAGCAACAAATAATAAGTTTCTTACACAGTACGCCTGAGTACTTATTACACACTGCGAATGTCATACATTAGTTAGTTGCAATTCCATTCACTTAAACCCTTCTTTTATACTACATTTCATCTTAACATATCATCAGTCTTTGTTTCTTTATATATCTAATTAGGGACCTAACTTTCTTGGTGGACTTCTTCCGAGCCTGACACAAATGCGTTCTTAGTACGTATATCAATTGAATATGGACATTTGTACAATAACTTTCTGTTTATGTTTGGAAATGACTAGTTAAATTGGTGTGTTTGGCAGCAAGTTTCATGACTTATAAGACCTTCTAGAAGCTTGAGCTTCTAGTTTCAATAAGCTTCGACCCCTATAAATAATAATAAAAAAGAGTTTCCCTTGGTAGGAAAAACAAAAAGAGTTTATTAAGCCTCTTAAGTCTTTAACACACTAAAAATAAAATTTTGTTAAGTTCCATCAACCAGCTAAACAGTTAAAAATTACATTATCTTCTCTGCTTAGCATCTTAATGACATATAAACATATCGCCAAGTGAAAAGGTTGAACTTCGATTGTATTAATAATACAAAATGACATCAAGAGTTTTTTTTATGTTAAGGACAAATTTTGTTTTGTAGGGAAATAAAAAGGAGAGGTTGAATTTAGACCCGTAATTTACGTCATGTAATGTGATTTGTACAAGCTTCCAAAACATACTGCTACATCATGGCTGGTTGAAGGCCAAGGACAAAAAACATAGACAAACAGTCGATGGATTGACCTAGAACTCCATCAACTAATCTGTTTCAGGTGCTCTTCAGATAAGAAAACATCACAAATAATACGAAATTAACTAAAGGTTACTCTGTACAAACCCAGAATCTAAACAAACAATTTAATTCTTTTCAACCATTTAGCTTTGTACAAGTTCCAATTGGATTGACCTGGAGGCTGGAGTATGGGCTTTAACTGTTGGAAAATTCAAAGATGCTAAACTGATGATGCAAATTCAAAGATGCTAAACTGATGATGCTATAATGCATTTTAGATGCATCCTTTACCTCATTTTGGTAAAAAGCGAACCCTACCACTGGACAAGCATGATATATGCATTTGAATGACCAGTTTACAGCAGCTAAAAAAATCATGAAGTTAACCAGCTATCTATGAGATTCGTCACGCGTTGTATATTACCCCTGCCAAAGAGTCCATCAATGGTTAGTGAAAGAAATTTAGAAGACACAAGACATAATTAATTCTGATCCAATTTAACTGAACCAAAATGAAATTCTAAAATATACACAATATTAGATATTAGATGCAAGAACTTCATCAACCATATATCATATCCTAATTTTTTAAGACGCAATAATCATTGTCAATGTGCATATGAACAACCCCTTCCTTTCTTGGAGAAAATAGGACATGTCAGAAAATATTAGAATTTAGAAATACGTGGTATAGTAGTCAAGTATAAACTTTAGTGGTAATGTGACAAAAACTTGTCATTCCATTTACACTTGACGCACCAATTTGCATCCATTTGTTGACATTGCATACCACAAAAGAGATTAATGTGATTCTATTAATGCAATTATGTAAATCTTTAAAAAAGATAGGACTAAACACCTTGTAACAAAAAAGATGGAAAACTGATGAGCAGCAAAAGAGAAAGATATAAGACCTCAATTACAAACTCTTTGCCATGTGAAATTGCTTATATAATAATCGAAGACAACTCACCAATTTGTGATGCTTGGACAAGGGCCATAGTCTCATCGTCCATATCTATCTCATCATCCTTCATTAACTTAAGAATATCATGAAACGGTTTTTCTTTAGCTGCATGCATCCTGATTAACAATTTATATACATGCAAACTAACAAGTTTGGAATCCCTGAGAACCTTCAAAAACCCTTCTGCCTCTTCCAAATTCCCACTTTTCTCAAAATACCCCAAAATAGACTCGATAATCATAGGTGATGGCCTCCAAGGACATTGCTTTAACATCTTAAACGCATTCTTCATTGCAAATACTGCCTTTTCCATGTTTTCATTTCTAACGTATCCTTCCATGAGTATCTCCCATGTCTTATAATTTGGGCATCCACCTTTTTCCAATGTGTTATAATGTAACGCCTCGGCTTTGTCCATTTTATTATCCCTAACATAAGCACCAAGAAGAATATTACTCACTCTAACGTCGTATCTCCTACACTGAGACTCCCACTCCACAAAAATCTTCTCGGCTTCTTTAACATCCCCAAGCTTCACTAAACATAACAAAATACACATGTAGTTTGCACACGTGAGTTTCCCATCTACCCTTTTACAAGCTTCCCAAACACGAATAACTCCCTCCTTATTTTTCAAAGAAGCATAATTTGTTATAAGAAAAAAGTAACCAAAATGATTAAACGTCGATAGCTTCTGCTCTGCACTTATAAGTGCCAAGATTGCCTTATCAACAAATCCCAATTTCATGTAGATATTAGCCAAAGTACAAAGAGAACTCCATCCAACTTTAACATTCTTGTCATTTACCATCTCATTGTAAACTTTATCCACATGCTTAACGCCATAAACCTCATAGCACGCACTCATCCAAAGATTATAAGAAAGCACGTTTCTTGGTATTCTATTTTGTTTCATTTGGGATATGACTGATAATACTAAATCAAACTGAGATGTAGCAATGTAAAGTTTCATCATTGCGTTAAATGGATGTGGAGTCACATTCGCACCAAAACTACTCATTTTGATCATAAGTGACTCGGCCTTTTCTACGTCTCTTTCTTTAACATATGAGTTTAGAAGATGGATATATGATGCTTTTTGTGAAGCAATGTTTGGTAACTTTGCAAAATAATCTTCTGCTTCTTTTAACGTCCCAGCTTTGATAATTAATTCTAACGTCAGAGAGTGATCAGCTTCAGATAACTTGAATTGTTGTTGTTCCTCTATCCATTTCATTACCTGCCACCAAATGTATAAAGTGCATTTTAGGATGTGCGTTTTGAAAATGATTATTATATTGCGACTTAAATAATTATAACACACATTTCATTCATGCTCAATCTACAAACAAGATTGTACAAAAAGAAGCAAACCTCAAGAGCGTGTTTATAACGCTCACGATGCACAAGTTGTTTCGAGATATCTCTAAGATCATAAATGGAGACTTTTCGGCCATCACTGACCCAATTTTGAATCACATTTGTCGCACTTTTTCGAGGATGCACGAGGAAAAGTAACTTGCTTTTAAGGTCAATGTCATTATTTTCCTTAAACGATGGCGAATCATGATACGCGAATGCAGATAACGTGTTCGATGAAATGCCCCTGAGAAAGATGAATCCTTTTGCAGCTCCATTATAGCGAATTTCACGAAAACTGCAATAAATGATTGTCAGTATTTCGTATTGAAAATACAAATACACAGCTTGACAGAAAGAGGCTTACAATAGTGGCTGAAAATGGGTTAAAAGTGAACGAATCGCCATGGTAGTTTACTGTGCAGTCAGCAAGAGTTCAATTCGGGTCGGGTTACGCGGGAATCGGCTGGTTAAGTTGTAATCGGGCTTAATAAAGCCTTAAAGTGAGTATGGGTTTGTTTTGGGCTCAAAGTAGAAAAACCTCAACTGAAAAACGATAGTTATGTTTTATCAAGAAAAGAAAAAAATGGGGACAACTATGACATAACTAAGAGTTAAGTGCATGGTTTGACCATATGGTAATTGCACTGTCAGTCTTTGTACTTCATTGTTGCACCAGCAATTTAAAAACACAAATTTTGTTGCGTGCCCAATCCTTCCTCCAACTAAAATGTCGAAATTACCTTTAATGTCCTATTATTAAGAAAAGGAAATTTATGGTATGTTAGTCATTTTAGTTAGAGGAGGGACCGAATGCGTAACAACTTTTACGTTTTTAGACAGCCGATGCAAAAAGCGAAGTATAGAGACTAACGGTGTCATTGTGTGTAAACCACATAACGAACCATGCAATTAACTCTGTAACTAAATAAGCAATCAAGATTTTGTTATAAAATAAAATAGCTACGGAAGTATTACTCCTTCCGTCCTATAAAAAAAACGTCCACAAACATAAAGTGTTCAATTTAAGATAGAGTAACAAACTGATATTTTTGTTCTTATATTTCCGGCAATTTTGACCTAAAATATTAAATAAATGATTTATTGAGAATAATAAATAAAAGTAAATACAAGATTTTAATGAATTTTAATAGTTATTTTTTACAAATGTGTATTCTATTCTATTATGTGCATCGACAACAGACTAAATATATACATTAAACATTTTTGAAAATTTGATACTTACTATAAAACCACCAAAACATAAATATATACAATATAAAAAGTGCAAACTCGAACACATCCCGATATTCTTATCAATTATAGCAAGTTAATAAGCCGCAAACGATAAAAATATAGGGGAATGTTCAAATATGAACACTTCTTATGCTGGGAACGGTAGGAACGCATATTTTATTTTTAATTTTAAAATTATCTAATTTTTTTAAAAAAAAAATATATCAAAATTATTAGAATTTTATATTGTTTAAGATGAGATATGTAACACCCCCCACTTTCTAAATATCATTTTATATTCGAAATATCGGAAGCGTCTGGTCAAAACAAACTTTTACAATATATACTAAAGTTATATCGTTTAAAAACATAAAACATACATCAGTTTGGGTGTTATACAGTACAAATCCCATCATTATGTATCAAAACAAAATCAGAGTAGCTGGTCGTCAAACATCCCATTAAACCAAAAGCTTCTTGCCCATCAATTAATCAAACATTAACCTGCAAGAAGTAGGGTGGTGGGATTCGCACACGGCTAAGTGAGAAGAACTGTAACCAACAGTCTAACTCAGAAATAACAAATCTGTTTACAGCGAATAATCGTAAACACACAACGTCAAAGAGGACCGGTGGTTCCTGAGGTATCCTCCAAGGAACACTTAAAATCAACTGCAGGCCAATACAGTGATTAACCGATAGCTTGTTACTATCTTCACCAACAACAGTTCCTATCAACTATGTGTATAAGGAACCTCTGTTTGGCCAAACAATAGTAACTAAGCTTAACCAGTGTTGACCTCTGAATATACATATCACATATGCCCAATGGCCAAATATCACATAATCCATAATCATCATGGATAATATAAACAACCCAGACTAAACAGTCTATCAACAGTAGTATTACATTACCCGTTGTAACTAAACATGTTACAACTGAATCACACTGAGGATCACAGATCCACTCACTTGTTGGTCTCAGTCCCACAACTCAGAAATCTAATATCACTGAGTCTTCTGCTGATCTGAGAATACAACAAATAATGAGTTAGATAACTTCCATAACAGACTCATTCTTATCACAAAGTCATAAACAGTATTAGCTACCACATTTGAACATTCAGTGGAAACTAACTTCCAACAGTGGTAACTGCTTCATTTATGAAAGTCTAAGTATAAATTCAACTAACAGTGTTAATTACATAAACAGTGGAAACTACTTGCAATTCTTAACTAACAGTGTTAATTACATAAACAGTGGAAACTACTTGGAATTCTTAACTAACAGTGTTAATTACATAAACAGTGAAAACTATTTGCAATTCTTAACTAACAGTGTTAATTACATAAACAGTGGAAACTACTTGTAATTCTTAACTAACAGTGTTAATTACATAAACAGTGGAAACTACTTACAATTCTTAACTAACAGTGTTAATTACATAAACAGTGGAAACTACTTACAATTCTTAACTAACAGTGTTAATTACATAAACAGTGGAAACTACTTACAATTCTTAACTAACAGTGTTAATTACATAAACAGTGGAAACTACTTCACAATCAAGTTCTGCTAACTGAGTTCATCTTCAAGCTGCGAAGTTCGCTGCTGAACCCGGAAATTCGAACTGAATTCTTTCAAAACTCACGAATTTGACTTCCTATCATTCAAATAAGCTTTCTAACAACTTATATGCATCAAATAACATCATACAACATCTTTTAAGCTTAAAATTCATATCAATTCGAGAATTTGCTAATTTCATCAAAATACAATTATAAACATCAAATACTTACAGGAACAGAGTGATGATGAGGATGTTACTGGAATTCGTTTTTGTAACAAGAGGGTGATTATTCTATTGTTTTAAGATTTCACAGAAGGTTTCTTTCAATTTTTGGGATTTCAAGTCGGTTTGCAGGAATGTTTAAGAAGTGTGTATATTTGTGTAGAAGAATTGAGAAAGTATGTATATATATATATTAATCTAACCCAATACCATTATAATTTTAGTTCCCTTCTTAATCTATTATCGGGAACCTAAAACCATTTTGTGAAAACCAATTATTCTACTTTACTGTCAACTAATTCGGTTTAAAACAATGAATTATTTATTAGTCACAATAACTCAATTAATCTCTTGACTAATATTATCAAATAAACATAACATATCAAATATTCCTAACACATTAAATAATAAATTTAAAGTTAGGAATTTACCCGGATTACTAGGCCCTTAGGGTGGATGTTACAAGATAACTTCTTTTAAAAACATGTGATACACACTATAAAAAATTTAGTGTGTATCACACTATCACATCAAAAAGTTGTGATACACAACTTCAGTTGTGTATCATATATATATTTTTTGTATATAAATCAATTTCATATTTAAAAAAATAAAATTCTAATAATATTGGTATTATTTATTTTGCAAAAAGTGTACATATGTTAATCCGTATGGAATATCAAAAAGTGTACAATAAATATTAATCCGTATGGAATATCAAACCTAATTTCTTGGCAGAATTATTCTAGCCCAGCACAAATGCACTTTTAGTAACATGCATCTTTAATCTTTTGAATATGGACATCTATACAATATCTTTCAGATTTTATTTGAATTTGTTAGGCTTTACTCTACAGAAAATTTCGATTTTTTTCTTTTTAAATTTTAAATTAAATTTGTCATTTGTTAATAACTGTAAGTGTTTAGAGAGTCTCGCAATAATTAAAATGTATCATCGTGTGAAAAGGTTGATCGAACTTTTATTATTTGTTATTTATCAAATATAAAATGAATTTGCTTAATAAGTTGAGAACAAATTTTGTTTTGTAGGGAAAAAGAAAATGAGACGTTGAATTTAAATCCATAATTTAATCCATGTATTGTGGATTGTACAAGCTTCCAACATCATAGCTGGTCAAAGCCAAGGACAAAAAAGCAAGCAAACGGTCAATGGATCACAAACTAAAACATATACTTTCTATATATTGCAAATTAGAAGTAGAGTAAATTGCATAAAATGGTACTTGAAGTTTACACACATTCTTATTCTTACTTCTTGTGTTTTGTTTGTTGCAAAAATTCAAATTTGTAACACGTTCAGTCCATTCCCTACCTAAAAAATAACTAAAATACCCCCATCTAGCCGAGAGAAGTAGATATGTTGAACACGCATCACCAAGGGTATATTAGTCATTTTAAATAGAAGAGGGTCTAAGGTGCAATAACTTTTGAGTTTTTGGATTGTTCATGTAACAAACGAAGCACAAGAACTAACTGTGAGAATGTGTGTAAACCACACGGACCATTCATACAATTTACTCTTAGAAGTATATAGAGCAAACTTTTCAAAAAATAGAACATGTAATTTATTGGTGGACAATAAAGATCATAAAATTCTTTAATTTACCCTCATTTATTTCATAAAACTTTCAAATCAAATTTGCTGAATACAAGAGCAAAATTGATATTTATCCAACTTATATTAAATTCAACAAATTTATTGGTGGACAATAAAAATGTGACGAGGGAAGTAATAGAACATGTAATTTTTTTATTTGTATTTATTGTTATTATTTTATTATTATTATATTATATTTTTTTTTTCGGCTCCAATCAATTGTCTACTACTGAAATTGTACACAGTTTTAGAAAAGTACATTAATTATTGTGTCAACTAATAGAATTTTAATATATACTCGTTAAAATACTTTTTGATTAGTTGAAATTAAAAATGAACAATAAAATATTAGTTGAAATGTAGACAATAATTTTGAAACATCACGTAATAACGTAATAGACAATTAAAGGAGAGAGTATTATTATTATTTTATTTTATTATTATTATTATACAAAAAGAGAAAAGAAAGTATATATGAACCGATATCTATAACGGCGTATTAAATTCGATCGTTACCATTTCATCTTTCAAGAAAGCCGATTTGTGGGGTTAAATTATCTTTATTCATATCTGGCATGTATATATTTAAAGTAATGTTTAAATGAGTACATAAACGTCAAATGAGAATGAAAAAATCAATAAGAATGCATCATGTGTCACAAAACTCACTTTTTCTTACGTTTTTAAAAATTAAATATCTCACGAACGGTAAGTCAAAAAATTATAAAAGTTACACTATAAAAATCATCGTTTTTTTTCGTCGATTAGACATCTCACACGATATACTTTCGACGTATTTTTTTTCATTTTCGTTGGGTTTTGTAAACACTATCACATGTGTTACGAACGAGTATCACATGTATTACCAACGAGTATCACATGTGATACTAATATTGTACAATCATTAAAAAAAATCGTCGAAAGTATATCGTATGAGATGTCTAATCGAAGAGAAAAAAATACTAACTTTTTATGAGGCAATTTTTATAATTTTTCAATAAGTCATCTTAAAATTTTTAATTTTTAAAAAAATAGAAAAAAATAAATTTTATGATATATAACGCATTCTTTCCTTTCATCAAAATTTTCATTTCATTATTTTATTACTCCAATATACAAATTTAAACGTTTGTTGACCATTGTTCCAATTATGTTCAATTGTCATATTCAGGACAAAATATCTGCACCATGTGCACTCTACAAGACGTCTGCAACCGGACCTCTAGCACAAGACAATAACAAACAATGCAAAATTGGTCAATTTTTGGGACCCATTCTTTATTGTTTCATTTTTAATCAATCATTATATTTTGTTGTACATTCAATACTTGCTCTTAATAAAAATGCTATAAACACTGACATTATATTTATAATAATAAATTCTTTCAAAATATGGTTCCAATACAAGGATGGAGCTTTTAAGGGACGGGAGGGCTCTGGCCCTCCAACATTTGGTGATATTAATGTAATTTTATTAAAAAAATTAATAGTGAATTTATTTTAAAAATACTTTGACCCTCTCGTAAACTTTTAAAAAATGACCGCAGATTATTGCTAGATATTTTTGCTCATTCAAGTTGCTTATCTATAGTCATTACTTATAATTTCAATATCCAAATTATATTTCAATAAAATATTATCAATGTTAATGGTCTTTCAGAATCAAGTTTTAATTTTTAGTTTCTTTGCAGAGTATTTCATGTTTCTTTATATATTATGATTGTTATTGTTATATGAATCGTTGTATATAACAACTTAAATTATAAATGAATAATTATTTTGACCCCCTTGCAAATATGTTCAAGCTCCGTCACTATTTCAATCAGAGGCATAATTAATATGGTGACGATGGTGACATGTGCCACCAATCAATTGCATCAATTGCATAGTGTAATTTTCTTAATACGATTTGCTATAATAGATGTAACTTTCAATACAACCGGTCACATTTTCTCAATACAACCGGTCACATTTTCTCAATTGTGTGATTTGATAAGCTTAAATTCTTTTATAAACTTTTATACTTGATTAAAAAAGATTTGAGCAATACATATTGTTATAATGCCACATTTATAGTTGCTTTATTCATGTGAAAAAGTTGTACTACTTGTTACATTTGATTCAGTTCTTAAAATTGTACAATCTTATAAATTTAAATTCCTTGTATAATTCATGTGGTTGATTAAAAATAATTTCGGCTATATATGCTATTAAAATCATACATTTTTAATTATTTTATTTTAGTTAATATTATATGCCAAATTTGCTCCTGACATTTGATCTTGATTGCGTCCCTGGTTCCAATAACGTTCTTTAGAATTGTCATTAAGAATGATCATTGTCTCAAAACTTATAGTCAATTTGCTAAACCACTTTTTACATATTATGCGAAGAAAAAAAAAGTAAACTTCCTAAATGGTACTTATGATTTTCACCGTTTTACAAAAATCGTCACTCAAACTTTTTTCACGTTATTAGTTCAACAAGTTCATTTTTGTCTCGTAAATGATCCCTCCGTCACATGAAATGACTAAAATACCCTTAATCAATATTTTGTTCATTAAAAAAAGAGAGGAAAAGAAAAAGAATAGGCTAGGGTGTAGTCATTTCAAGTTCAGAGAGACCATTTACGATATAAAAGTGAACCTTTTGAACTAATAGTGTCAAACAAAAAGTTAGAGACGATTTTTCGTAAATAACCAGAGACCACTTATGAAATTTATATATTCTGTTAGTTACCGTGTAATAAATTTTTTTGCATTAGTTTATTACCTTGTTTATCACCATCATCATAAAAAGCTTTTCTTACAAAAAGGACTGGCTAGCTTTTTCCGTGACAAAGTTAGCTATATATTACATAATGAATAATCGGCATTATTTTGGTTGATTATTGTATATTGACAAACTTAAATTCCTTAATCATGATAGAAAAAAAGGCTAGAATTTAGGTCTTTGACAACTCTGTTAATCACTACACTTACACAACTTTGATCTATATATTGAAAATGAAGGTCACCCACCACATTATGTATGATTGACTAAAATGCATTGCACTAGTGGTGTATCGTACTTTAGTACTCTACAAGAGTAGGGACGTACCGTATAGGTAAAAATAGCAAAAATAGCAAAAATAGCTCGAATGCTCGAGTTATATGTCTATCGGTAAAAATAGCTCGAATGATCGAGCTATATGTCTATTTGATGCGCATGGTGTAATAATTTTCAAGATGCTTTATGTTTTTTTAGTAAGTGGCACTCGTTCAAGGAAATCATGATATGTGAGGTCATGTGGTGTCGAGCCACTTTCATTTTCCCGATGTCTCACTTCAGAAAAACATACGCATAATAACAAATATGAATTTAAAGTGTTTCAACTTTAGGTACGTGATCAAACTCACAAGCTCGTCACTAATGATTTGTGCTATTGGTCGTTTTAGAAATACGGCATGTCAACATCCAACTTGACAACCATGAGACGTACACAACAAAACGATGATGAACCCAGGTCGTTTAGGAGACTATTTTAAAGGGAAAACACAATTATTAACATGTCGATAATGATCGTTTTGAAAATAAAAAATTTTGTGCGTCTTTTGCCTATAGTTTTGTATATCCTGTCTCGTCCTATGAATCTTTACTTATAAGAATATTCAATGTTGCCGTTATATTTATCTACATTTTACAAATTACCAAATAATGTTCGGCGCTACTGGTCATCAATGTTTTCCGAGTTATTGAAATTGAAGTCAAACCAAAGTAGTTCACAAACAAGAAACCCGAAATGGACAATTCCTGTGTCTCTTACATGAAATATAGCTGTGATTTTTATATATATCTAAGGGAATGACAAAGGTGGAGACAACGACACGCTCTTTATGTGCAATTGACCAATCATATGAGATTGCTTTTACACTTTACACCCTCTAATATTTTCATATGTACATGTTTAATCCTTCATTTTACACTAACAGCTAGGGGTGTTCATAATAATCCGAAATCAGAAAACCGAACCGCAAACCGGGTGAACCGCACCGAATTTCAGGTTAACCGAACTAATTTTTTTGTTTTTCAGTTTCGGTTAACCGAACTGGCATTTTTTCGGTTTTCGTTTTCGGTTTCGGTTCACACTTTGGGGATAATCGGTTAACCGAAAAACCGAAAAATTTAAATAATTATTTTTAATATGTATATTTCTAAATATAAATATATACTTAATTATATGACATGGATGTTGGTAAACTATAAAAGACTAGTATATATATTTATATAGACTTATTATAAATCAACATTATTAACTATATTTGTAAAAAGGGGAATGTATCTTTGTAAAAAGTGAAGGATCAAGATTGAAGGGTATATTTTTGTGAAGTGGCTAATACTTTTTGGTGAAAAACTTTAACTAAGATAATTATATATCAGTTTGCAAGTTACGGATATGTATCTTTTGTAATTTGGTGGCATATTTAACTATAAATATTCGCCAATGAATGTTGAAATGTATTTGGATATATCTTAAAGACTTAACAAATATATTTTGATGAATGTGTATTTGTGTGCTATTCTTATTTTTAATATGATTAGTAGATTAGAGCCGGTTAGTTGGTTAACCGCATAACCGAACCGTAAAAGATGCTTAACCTATTACCGGTTAACCGAACTTTTTGGTTTCGATTTAGGTTCAAGAAATTGGTGAACCGGATTTTCGGTTAACCGAACCTCCGATTAACCGTTGGTGAACACCCCTACTAACAGCACCTAAAATCAGGCGCAGTCAACTGCATCTGATATTTTCCCTATATCTAAAGCCAAAAAGTCCTTTTTATCACACTACCTGTATATAAACACACTTCAATTGCATCATATCCTTTTGTACCCATCCACCCCACTCGGAAGAAAAAAAACCAAATATATATTAAAATTGCACAAACTTTAGACACCATGACCAACCATAAACAACCCATCACCACCACCACCGCACCAATCACAGCAAAAGTAAGCCCAGCAGCCAAAAAAACACTCCTAATCCTCAACTGTATCTTACTCTCAATCGGGAACTGCGGCGGCCCACTAATCATGCGTCTCTACTTCCTCCACGGTGGTAACCGCGTATGGCTATCTTCCTGCCTTGAAACCGCCGGTTGGCCATTCATCCTAATCATCCTCATATTCCTCTACTTTTACCGACGAAACACCAACGAAAAAACCACCTTCATGTACATGCGTCCACGTTTATTCTTTGCAGTCGCTTTCATCGGCATAATCACTGGCCTCGACGACTACCTTTACGCCTACGGAGTCGCTCGTCTCCCCGTCTCCACGTCAGCCCTAATCATCGCTTCACAGCTAGGGTTTACAGCTTTCTTTGCGTACTTACTCGTAAAACAAAAATTCACACCGTACTCCATAAACGCGGTGGTTTTACTGACGGTTGGGGCGGGTGTTTTGGCGTTGCATACGAGTAGCGATCGGCCGAATGGGGAAAGTAAGAAACAGTACATGTTAGGGTTTGTTATGACGGTTGGGGCTGCTCTTTTGTACGGATTTGTGTTACCGTTGATTGAATTAACGTATAATAAAGCGAAACAGGGGATTACGTATACACTTGTGTTGGAGATTCAGATGGTTATGTGTTTGTTTGCGACGATTTTTTGTACAGTCGGTATGATCGTTAACAACGACTTTAAGGTACGTTAATTCACAATCTTTTACAGCCTTTTTTTATTTTATTTTATTATTATTATTTTTTTTTTTGTTTTCTTTCCTCTGTTTTACATAGAACACAGAAACACATGCACTCTGCCGGCTACGGTTTATAACATGTTTATAGATAATCTTTAGAGATTAAATATGTCGATTTTAAGGATATTTTATAGAATAATTCGAAACTGAAAATCAATTATTATGAAAATTACTATTATTATTTATTACTATTATTACTATTAACATATATGTACTAACCGATTATTCGATTAAGCTATATTTAGGAGATCAGTTGCATTAAATGTGAATCAAGTCAATAAAAGTATAAAATCAAACTTCAATGGACCGCATATTAAATGTCTCGATGCATTTTTATTTGTTGATAAAGTAAAAAACATTGGATATATAATATCCGTATTTTTTATAATTCTATAGATTTTAATTTATTTAATATCTTTATTTGAAGATTCTTACAACGTGCTTAAAAAGCAACACATTTTCTATTTGAAGACTCTTGTTATACTAATAATAGATAGATAGAATCTTTAAGTTGTTTTTTTGTTTTGTTACAAAGCATAGTATATTTTCGCGTATTTAACCCGAGAAATTTGTAAGAACACGAAAAGGTATTACAACTTGTACTCGATGTTTCAAAAGTTAAGCATCATATTGATTTACAAATTTCTGCCAAGTAGATGATAATAATCGATTATCTAACTTAGGTGAGATTATATTAGTGTATAATTAGATAATTACTCTAAACTATGCTAGCTAATTTATAGAAAAGAATTTATCAATGTGTATGTAAAAAGCAAATTAGTGATTCTAAGAATATTTACTATGCATGTCAACATTGATTGGACGAAATTAAATCACCATCAATTTAATATTCCCATTAATTCTCATAATTAATTTGACCCCACAATTATGTCCTTTGATTGCAACCAATCCCTACTAAAACAAGTGACACCATGACCGATACCCACCATGTAAAGATGATGCCAAAGTTTCCAAGATGATTAACATGAAACTTTCTTAATAATCAAAATATTTTAGTGTGTTTTTAGAACAGCGCAAGTAAGTTCAAATCCGTTTAAATTTTTTAGGTTGTGTTTGGTAAAAAGTAAGGAATCACAACGAAAACGGGTATTAAAGTAGTTTTATAGTACAAGTTTTCTATAATCATCTTGTTGGGAGATGTTTGAATTAGCTTATTTTTCGGATTTATTTGATTTTTAAAAACCCAATATTTTTAATTTTTCCGAGTTACAAACTTATCACTATGAGCTTATATAGTAATAAAGAAGCACTAAACTCAAGTTGATAAACTCGAAAAATTTGACTTTCCATCTCCAAAATAAGCTCATCTGAACACCCCTTTAATTCGATGAGATCGAAACCGAACCAAATATGTGGGCTTATGGCCCACACATATAATTACTTTTGTGCATTAAAGTTAAAACATGTGTTCTTTTTAGATATTTTGAAAACTTAACTTTTCTTCTGTCATTCATGTAACACTTCACAATTGTCATCAAACATTGTATATTATATGTGTTAATTGACCTTTAATCTGTTTTTTTTATAGGTGATTCCAAGGGAGGCAACTGATTTTGGATTAGGGGAAACTAAATATTACATCATATTGTGTGCAAGTGCTTTAATTTGGCAATGCTTCTTCTTAGGAGCAATAGGAGTGATCTTTTGTGCATCTTCATTACTATCAGGCATTATTATTGCTGTTCTTCTTCCGGTAACAGAAGTATTAGCGGTAGTTTTTTACAAAGAGAAGTTTCAAGCCGAAAAAGGCGTTGCGCTAGTTCTTTCTCTATGGGGATTTGCTTCTTATTTCTACGGAGAATACAAATTGACGAAAAAGTTGAAAAATAACACACAATCTTCTCAACAATCAATGGAGTTATCTCAAGCTGCTTATTCATCTGTATAACTGTAGAAGTTTGTGCACTATAATTTAAGTCTAAGAATTATTATCATCTTAATAGAGCTTTAGAAATTTGAAACTAATTAAATATATATAAAGTAAGTTCTATGCTCGAGCATTGTTGTGAAATTAACTCGTTGAAAAGTACAATTTGCCTCTACTTAAGTTTTTTACCTTGTTATTCTTCTAACAATTAATGTGATTGGTGACACGTGACAATAAAATTGAGGTTAGCAACGGTAGAAAAGAAAATACACACATCTTAAAAACTTCATTCAAGTAATATCCCTTAAAAACCTCTTTTGTTATATGGAGGGAGCCGAGGTCTGTGAAATGACACCATTGATTCTCATGTTCGAGTAATTCATATCAATTGTTCATGATCAACATGCTGACATCAAGGTGATTCAAAGCCGTCTTTACTTCTTTAGACAAACCATCCATGGATTCCACTCTCCTAATGTATTGAACACGCCATCTGTTTATATATTTCTCGTTTTTCGGCAAAAAAAAGAAAAGAAAAGAAAAAAAAAAGTAACATTCCAAGTATATCTACTAGACAATTTGGTACAGCATCCATCAATCGCCTATGTACTTGATATTTTCCTTGATAACAATATATTTTGAACCAATAATGCATAAACAAAATGGACATACACGATATTTATGCCTTTTCCAAAAAGATAAAGAAAACTTTGCAAATTTAACGTTGTAATTAATGATTGAGACATGAACTCTAAATTTTTTTACTGGACTACACATATAATGTTACGTCACTAACCTTTTGATTATACGATATTTATGTTTTTTTCTATCAATATAATTGCAATAGTTTAGATACAATTGAGAACAATACCCAAATTAACCGCAACTACTACTACTGCTACCGCTACTGCCACTGCTACTACTGCGCTACCACCAACAGCTACCACCAACTGCTACCACCACACCTATGACGACAAAAGTTAGCCCGAAAGCAAAAAAGGCACTTTTAATCCTAAGTTGCATCTTACTATCCATTGGAAACTGTGGCGGCCCACTAATCACACGACTGTACTTCATCCACGGTGGCAATCGCGTCTGGCTATCCTCTTCCCTAGAAACCGCAGGTTGGCCGGTCGTTATTCTCGTCCTCATAATCCTCTACTTCCATCGACGTATAACCAACAAAAACAATAAGGCAACAAAACTCATCTACATGCAGCCACGCTTATTCTTCGCAGTCGCTTTCATCGGCCTCATCACCGGTCTCGACGACTATCTCTACGCTTATGGTGTCGCTCGCCTTCCCATTTCCACGTCAGCCCTAATTCTCACCCCACATCTTGCTTTTGTGGCGTTCTTTTCGTTCCTTCTCGTGAAACAAAAGTTTACACCGTATTCAATAAATGCGGTGGTGTTACTGACGGTTGGAGCGGGGGTTTTGGCGTTGCATACGAGTAGTGATCGGCCGAAAGGAGAGAGTAAAAAGGAGTATATGTTAGGTTTTGTTATGACGGTCGCGGCTGCTTTGTTGTACGGATTTGTGTTACCGTTGATTGAGTTAACGTATAATAAAGCTAAACAGGAGATAACGTATACATTGGTGGTGGAGATACAGATTGTTATGTGTTTGTTTGCTACCATATTTTGTATGGTTGGAATGATCTCCAATAACGACTTTAAGGTACAGCTTATTACTGAACGTTTTCTATTTGCAATTTTAATTAAGGATGGCACCCGTCGGTGATAGCCAGGTATGGATTCGTCCTACCCACGATTCGGCACACCGTTTTTTCAGACAGCAAGAGTGCGGGTATTTGTTAAATGTTCACAGGTTTACTTTTGTATCCGTACCCACGGGTAAAATTTATACAGCTTACGTAAGACTTAAAAATGTAACTAAATGATTGATTGCCAAAACAAAAATCTACTTTGTCAACAGAAAGAATATTATGGGAAACTAATGTCTTTTACCGAGTATATATTAACCAAAAATGCAGCTCAAATTGAGATATTTCGTTTAACTTTAACCATTTAATCAACGTTGGCTGGACCATAGGTCACCCTCAAGATTCACATTTTCAACTTTTGATCCCACCATGGAAATTAAGAGGGTGTCAAAATTTCCAAGGATGATTAACATGGATTTAAAAAAAAAAAAAAAAGGTTTTACAAGTGACTTTCTTTTGTAAGTTTTCATACGGTGAAACTGTATTTTATTAAAATGTTAGAATTTTAGTAAATATAATGTTCTTCTTTAATTTGTAGGTGATTCCAAGGGAGGCAAAAGATTTTGAACTAGGCGAAACAAAATATTACGCAATCTTGTGTGGCAGTGCCTTAATTTGGCAATGCTTCTTCTTGGGAGCCATTGGAGTGATTTTTTGTGCATCGTCGTTGTTATCTGGGATCATAATCGCCGTTCTTCTTCCTGTAACAGAGGTATTGGCTGTCGTTTTTTATAAAGAGAAGTTTCAAGCCGAAAAAGGCGTTGCACTCGTTCTGTCCCTATGGGGATTTGCTTCTTACTTCTATGGAGAATATAAGTTTGCAAAAAAGGCGAAGGATGGCCTTCAATCTTCACAACAATCAGTGGAGCTAGCTGAAGATAATTACTCATCAGTATAACCAATGTATAGGAGTTCATACATTTAATTATTTGAAATTGATTTGAGAGTGTTGGTTTACTGCATGCTTATCGCTGGGTTCCAACTAGTGAATGTATGTCCATTGTAAAAGCCACGTGGGGCAAATTACTTTATCAATATTAACAGGGCAAATAGTTCAAAAAGGTGATATGAGATCTAAAGTTATCCAAATAAGAAAATATCACTTTCTTCGTCGTTCAAAAAAGATCCTTATCTTAACTTTTTGTTAGAAAAAGATTGTTTTTGTCAAAAAATCTAAATTAAAGAGAATATCATTTGCTCCATTTTTTTTATTTACAAAATTAAAGTCGGTTAAAGGTGACGCGTACTATTTATAAATACTTTATACCACAAATTTGATTTAAAATATTTGGGGTCATTAACACGACCACTTAGTGTTCCAAAATTGAAGTGATAAATTAGTACTAAAAGATAGCGGATCGTGAAATTGAAGATTAATTGTGTGTTGATAATACAAGACTATGAACCTCTTAGACATATAGAAACCCTAACAAATCGTTTCAAGAGTCATTTTTGTATAAAAAGAAAATTGATCGGATGATATTCCCTTAATTTAAGATTTTTGATAAAATAATCATTTTTCTGACGAAAAATAAAAATAGAGGTTATTTTTGGACGATGGAAAAAGTAATATTCCTTCGAACGGGAAATTTTAGACCTTATATTACCTTTTGGGTATTTGCCCATAACAATATGCGTATTGTAAAGCTTAAAGCCATGCTTATAGTAAAGACATGTCATATTCAGCCTAAAGCCTTGAATCTTCCCCTCCTGTCCAGATAGCGAAGAGCCTAGTATCCAAACCTCTAGATGCCAATTTGTTCCCCTGCAGTATGGCTCTATGAACATCTAAGGTTGCATTTGGTTCACAAAACTTTTCAAAATTTAGTCAATTCCATTCAATAAGAGTGTTTGGTTCAAAAATGAATTAGCATTGGATGCCACCAAAGAAATTTACATTCCTTATAATTTCAATTCCATCGAAAACATTATGTGAACCAAACACATCGTAAGAGTCACCCATCGGTCAAAGGTCAGCCTTGAGAAACCACAAATGTGAGCCTTGACCACCTTAGAGAGCGTTTGGGTCCTGTTTTGATCGTGCACTTCGACAGTTTAAAACTACGAATTAAAGGGGATTATGATTAGGATTATGATCACAACAACAGAGACTAACTTATTTATGATCACAACAACAGAGACTAATTTATTTATGATCACAACATCAGTACACATAAGATGTGATCAATGGGTGTGTTTAGTAACTGGTCAAACAATTTCTGATCCAAGCCACAAGACACAACAGTTTAGTACGAATCATAACAGGCCCGGTCACATGTTTCAACCCATCTATGAGTTTAACAGATTCCCTTTTCGCTCCACTAATTCAATATAAAACATATCCCAATTTAACCCAACTGTATATAGATTACCAGAAATTACTACCTCTGAGAAACATAAAACAGCTTCACATTCCATTAACACAGAGTTGCGTATAAGACTAAAAGCTTCCACAGTGTATTACTATTTATTCATAACACATAAAAGGCCTCAAAAGTACAAAGATAGTATAGTCTTTAACTCCATAAACTTACAGATAAAAGCACCATCAATGGAAACTGCGCATGATACCATGTATGTACCCTCCTGTCATTACAAGTGAAACAACAGACACAACACCAGCTGGGAAGACCTTACCCGATTTCTTAAACCGTGTACCCATAACTCCCAAAAGAGCAGCGGACAAACCAAATCCAATACATGATGCAAACACAGGGTTCACAGGAAGCTGTGTGTAAACATAGTAAAGTAATGCTGCCGACACGCCACCAGATATTAAAGATTTCTGACTACCACTCTTCAAATAACCCATCAATCCACCCAGACCAACTAATGCAGCATAACCCAATGTTAGCTTCTGAGACATCGACATACCGGTCTTTTTGGGTTCTTTCTCACCGTCGCTTGATGCTCCTTCACCGTCTCCACCACCTCCACCACCCCAATTGTTTCCTTCACCGCCACCAATGTCACCTCCACCACCACTGCTGTCTAGTTGTACTTCAGCTCCTTCCACAAAATCAGCAGAAAAAGCAGTTGGGACTTTTTCAGGGACTACACTTCCTCTTATAACACTTGAAAAGCGTTTTTTAGACTGATGTTTAATGTTAACTGGTCGGTATAGTGATAAATTTGATGTAGTGGTTAATGAGAGATTGTAAGTAGTGCTAGTTGAAGCTGTTGTACAAACTTTATAGCGAGGGAGAGGACTCTGCCCTTGAATGTACACTCGTGAAGAATATTGTGGAAGCAAAACAGAAGAGTGGGAAACTGCTAAGAGCTCTCCTGTGCTGACCATAATGATGAAGCCTTGAGAACAAGAAAGAGTTGTAAAACAAACAGCAGATAGGAGAACCAAAATTTCACATAGCATTGTGTATAAAATCGAACAGAATCGGTAGATTGTTGCTCAATGAATTTAAAGCATCACCACTTTACTAGTGGCACAAAGAAGAAAAAGTCTTACACCAAAATAACAAGCGTTGTACTATCAAGTCTAACAGACCACCATCTAAAATCTTCATTATACTTTTGCATGTGTTTAAGTATATAAGATTTATATCAACAATCAAGCAACATTTAACTGAAAGATAACTGATTAAAAGGTGCATAGTATGTAAGGGTACATTTTATAAACAACTAGCTAATACATTATATTCAGCTTTCTATTACTACATATCATTTGTATGTTACAAATCTCATGTTTTCAGCTAAACCACACACACCATTATGTAATCATTTTTAAAGCCAAATCGAACGGCCTGAAAAAAAGAAAGAGTTGTAATATAAACCAAGGTTGTCAGGATCGGGATCCTACGTAGGATCGTTTTCGTCTTTGCAAGATCAGGATCGTAAGATAGGACCGGGATCGTAAGATCCTACCAAAATATCATTATTTATCTAAAGATATCCAACTTCATATAGAAAACTAACAATTAGATAAACTAACGTAACATTCAGACTTTTATGTTACAAAAATTAGATGATAAACATACTAAAATAAAAGATAGTAGCAATGTAGCATAGTAGAATTATACCACTAGTCATAATAAATTTAAGAGTATACGAGCCTACAAATGAAAAGTAATAATCTAAGATATCAATTGGAACTTCAACCATCGATTTTTGGGGTTTTAGACTATTTTTTTAAGGTGAGAACTGATAGATTGAATTTGAAAACAAAGGCTTGTGGTAATTTTTGAGTTAAGATTGAGCTTTGAACTATCGCTATGAGCCATGTAAAGATTTAGCCAATTGTAAAAATAAAAAATAAAAAAATAAAAAAAAGTTAGTCCATTTGTAGGATCGGATCGGTCACCGATCCTCCTACAATCTTACGTGCGATCCTACAATCCTACTACGATATTACCTCCTGAGCAATCCTACTCCGATCTTGCACGTTTTCGCTTGGTAGGATCGTAGGATCGTACGATCCTACGATCAAGATCGCGATCTTGACAACCTTGATTTAAACAGTGGATACGAGAATAAAAATGTCACATCTCATTGATTATTAGTTTCAAATCGGATAAAATCAATAGATTATTGCTAATTGAAAACATAAAGATAAGTCTTACGACATACTAGCTACAAAAATAAATTCTAACAGAGCTCCATTTAAATCTTGATTATAGTTTTGCACATGTTCAAATACATAAGATCCACATTAACAATCAAGCAACTTTCAGCTGTTAAGACGGGTCACTTTAGCTGATACATATTTCAATATATCAATACATGTCATTTGTATGCATTCTCTTTATTACAAATCTCATATTTTTAACTCAAAAACGGATCCCATAATACATTAATTGTTAAAGCCAAATCAAACGGCTTTAGTTTGAGATAAACAACATTAATATTTCAAATGATTCTTGAGTAAATTGCGAAATCATAAGCTCTAATCAAACAGTTGACTTTCTTTGGTCAATAGAAAGTCTAGCTCTCTTTTTTTCTGTTCGAAAAACACGATTAACAACTATTACAATCTAGTAATTCAATCATTTAGAATCGCGATTAATATTTATTACGAAGTAGTTCAAAAAGTTACGTTCAAAACAACCGTGGCAAAATTCGAATCTAATTGAATCAAAACATAAAGCAGAACGCAAAATGCAAAATTGCATAACAAGTAATAATTAATCAAACTGATCGGAAAATTATTGCAAATTCTTAATCAATAAATAAGTAAGGGATTACCTTAATTTAGTAGTAAGTTGTGATAAACCCTAGTTTTTGTTTGTCTCTCTGGATTTAGATCGATGAAAGGCAGCTGTTATTATTTGTGAAACTACTAGAAGACTCCACACTCCACAGTCCATTCAAACAAAATCAAACCCAGACCAACAGGCCGAAAAGCCCAAACAATAATTAATAGTTTTATACTATTGGAACCGGATTGATAGCCCAAATCTCAATCATCAATCAGTAAGAGCATGTGCAACGGAAAAAGTGTTGCTTGGATTCGGAGGACAAGTCAGCGGGGTTGGGTTGGGGTGCTTTTATTGTTGGGATGTTACGGACCAATTTTTCATTCCAATGCTAAATTTTGTTCCGTTTCTGTTCAGTTTTTTGCAAATTTCAACGAAAAAGTTCAGTTTTTTTTTTTTCACGACCGGCTACAAAATTATCCATACAACTTTTCACTTTTAATCCATCATATTACCTATAAATACAAACATTCTACGTGTCAATTCACACGTAAATTTACAACATTATTTCTATCAGTTATATACTTTCAATTACACATTTTATACCTCCCCTATGGACTCACAACGATCAAATTTCAACTTATCGCGATCCACATTCGAAAATCAAAATGACAATCCAAAAAGAAAAATCAAACGTTTCAAATTCAATCACAACCTCAATACCTTACTCATTCGCCCACTAGAGAACCGCTCGAGAATGATTCCGAAGTCGAAGTTGAGATGCGGATGAAACTAAAAAATGGCGTGATTGAAAAAATTAACTCATTTGGGCTACTATTAATGTTTTATTAAATTTTTAACTTAATGTTTTTATTTGTAGTTTTTAGTATTATGTATTAATGAAATGCAATTTATTATTAGTGTAATTTTTAACTTATTTTTATTCGTTTATTAGAAAAAAGAATTAATAAAAAAAGGGTTGAAAGGGGTTCCATTGGGGTGAAAATAGGATTGTGGCGCTGATGTGTCTGATGGGGTTGTGTGGGATTGCTAATGTCACTGCGGATGCTCTAATAATCATAAATTGTCCGACTTTACCATTCTACTCTGTATGTACTTTAGTATGTACTTTAGTACATACTTTAGTACACTACTAAAGACAATATAATAGAGTAATTTGTGTTTGGTACTCAAAGGAACAATAACAAATAACATAAAACAATTACTGCTACAACTATTATCTAGTTTTTAGTAGGGGTGTCCAAAAATACGTGTATTCGAAACCGTAATTCAAAAACTCGATTAGAAAAATATTCGAAAATTCAGATACCCGAATTATTAGATATTCGAAATTCGAATATCTGATATTTCGGATTCGGATTCATATAGTAAATTTCAGATTTCGGATATTCGATATCCGAAACTTTATTACTTTTTTTTCTCTTTTATTAGTGAACTTTGCCACCTCAATAGAGAAATTGTTTGTAAACACATCAATAAATGATTCAAAACTTCATTACTTGAAGAATTATAGAACGTTTTGGTTGGTTGTTTACAATTAGCGACCATTTCTTTGCGAATTTCGATTTAAAACCTACAAAATTACAATTTTTGGATATTCGGATATTTGAAATTTTGGATTCGAATTTGGATTCAGATTCGGATAGTAAAATCAGATATTTGAAATTTCAGATACCCTACTTTGAACACTCCCGATTTTTAGAACTATGCATCAATAATTATAACATGATGAATATTAAGATAGTTTTCAAAATTTACCTCTAGCAATCATGAATTACTTCTTAGGCGTTAGAACATTGGTGCTGATAACGTGTTGCAAATGACGATATAGTATCTAACAATTTAACAAGAGTACGTATAACACACAATGATAAGAGACAAAGATAGAATGATTTTCATTTTCAACGATAGTCTTCTACATAAAAGACCAAAGAGTTATTGGCCAAGCAATATTGAAATGACCCTTCCAACCACCGTGAGATAAAGAATTCAAGTCTTGGGATGTGACAAATTGCATATATTTGTGGATTAATGTATCTATTTATGGTAGTGAGTGTGTAAGTACTTGCCTTCTAAAAAGATAAAAAATAAACCGCCTACATAAAATAATCCAACTTTTTATAAGACTTTAACCATCAATATATCAAGTACTAAGATTTAAGTAAAAGATGGAGGTTCTATTCATAATACAACAGTAACTTTCCATATAATCATAGAACAATTGTACATCTCCTCTGTATAGCCTATATTAACCATTCAATCAATGGTTCAAACCATTATAAAAAAATACGATGAGTGGTGACACCGTATTTACAGTGTTCTCACGAGAACACTGATGCTCAAAAATTGAAGGAGTGGAGAATATCAAATTTACAGTTTTCTCGAATTTTTTAATTTTTTAAATCAATATGTATGTGGAAAATAAATAAAAAAAACAAATGTAACAGCGTCCGGAGCTGGACACTGCTCCCGAATGCCGTCCAGAATGTCATAGGGAAGACATTGCTCCAGAATGCCGTCCAGAATGTCATAGGGAAGTGGGAGAACACCGTCAAATAGTGTTCTCGACCAAAAATGATGACAGAACGGTGCCCACTCCGCATACTCTAAAACTTTTTGTTGCATATAGTAAATAATCATAAAACTAGAAAAAAAAATAATAATATCTTATATTATATATAAGAAAAGCCCAAATTATTATTATTAGCTTGTCACGTCATCACAATTATATAATTATATTTTGAGCAAGTTATACTGATTATCCTTGTGGTTTTTATAACATTACACTGATCATTCTTATCTCTTAGAAATTACACCGATCGTCCTTAGCTTACATGAAAGTAAACGACGGCCGTCCCATTCACTAACGACCATTAAAAAAGTTCATTAAGCCATGTCACATGCACTCACATGAGGGTATAAAAGTCATTCTATTATCTTATTCTTCAAATTCCTATCACCCTTACATTTTTTTCTGCTGTATCCACCACCCACATTTCTTCGCCTTTCTTTTTCATATCTCATCTCTATCTCTATCTTATAGATCAATGATCATGAAGTTGCCGGGTACCAAAGGCAACACCGATTCCAATCTCCTGATTTTATAATTGAACATCGTGCGCTTCAGGCGGGGTGTATTAACCCAATACTTAGAAAGGTGTTTATCCGTTCGGAAACCTTTAAACCTTAGAAGGGATTTTGAAGACCCTTAAACGTAGAGAGGTGGCCAACCTCTAGTCTTCGTGTAATCCTCCTACAACACAAGATCTTGGGTGATGACGGGTGTTAGTTTTGGCTAACACCCCTCTGATGCTTAAGTCAGTAATTTGATATCAAACAGTGAAGATAATAATGAAAATAATAGAAATAACAAGAGTTCATAATGGGAATAATAAATAATAGGTAATAAGGATCATAAAAGCAGTAAACGTACCATTTCATATTAAAATATGACTTCAGCTTACATGTGATAGAGCTCTAAATGGATTGCGTTCTAGGATCTTAGAAGTAGTTCTCCTTCCATTGTAGATAACCAATATGTTCCTTTTCCAGCTTCTGAATCGATTAAGTATGAACCTTCCCACTTAGGTGCCAATTTCCCATCAGCAGGATTCTTAGTATTTTGAAATACTTTCCTTATTACCAAATCTCCTATTTGGAATCTCCTTATCCTCAAGTTCTTATTGTAAGATTTTGAAATCCTTTGTTGGTATGCCGTTATCCGTATCTTCGCAGCATCTCTGACTTCATCTATTGTATCAAGACCATGAGCTAAAGCCTCGTCATTATCTTCGATTGTCTGCAACTGGGATCTTGCAGTAGGGATCAGCATCTTTGTTGGAATTACAGCTTCAGTACCAAATACCAATGAGAAAGGAGTTTGTTTAGTTGCTTCTTTCACGGTGGTTCGATCTGCCCACAAAATGAAAGGTAGCTCTTCAGCCCATCTTCCTTTCTTGTCATTCAATCTTTTCTTCAGGTTATTGATGATGATCTTGTTACTTGACTCCGCTTGACCATTTGCTTGAGGATGTACTGGTGTTGAGGTTATCATTTTGATTTCCCAATTGGCACAAAAGTTTGTAGTCCTTTTGCCAATAAATTGAGATCCATTATCACACACTATCTCTGTCGAGATCCCGAATCTTGTCAGGATATTGCGTTTAATGAAAAATATTACTTCTTTCTCCTTGACTTGAACAAAGGCTTCAGCTTCTATCCACTTAGAGAAATAATCAGTCATTGCTAACATAAAGATTTTTCCTCCTGGTGCTGTCGGCAATTTACCCACTATATCCATTCCCCATTTCATAAATGGCCACGGAGAAATGATTGGATGCGTAGGTTCTGCCGGTTGATGGAGAATATTGTTGTGCCTTTGACAAGCATCACACTTCCGAGCATATTCTGTAGCATCTTTCCTCATAGTCGGCCAGTAGTATCCTGTCCTCAGGATCTTTGAAAAGAGTGCTCTACCCCCAGTGTGATTACCACAGTCTCCTTCATGAATATCTTTCAAGACTTCTTGTGTCTCAGGATTCTCCAAGCATCTTAGATAAGGACCTGCAAGTGATTTACGATACAATATTCCACGTATAATAACAAACGAGATACCTTCATTCGAAATGCCCTAGGATTTTTTTCATCCTCTGGGATCACATCATTGTGTAGGTACTTTATTATCGGGCGAGTCCAGGATCCCGAATTATTTCCAGTATCCTGAGGTTCAAGATCATAAACATTAAATGTCCCTTTCTCGTCTTGTTGTTTCTGATCATTGGCTGGTATAGTGATATGTATTATTGGAATCTTTATATCCGGAGGGATCCTGAGGGCTGAACCAAGATTAGCCAAGGCATCAGCCTCAACATTATCCTCTCTAGGCACATGTGCAATGTTAAATATATCGTAACTACCTGCAAGCTTTTTCAATATATCTAAATATATTACTAATCTTTCACCTTTTACGGCATACGAACCATTAAAATGATTAGTAATTAGTAAGGAATCAACATATACTTGAAGATTTTTAATTCCTATATCACTAGCTAATTGTAATCCTGTAATTAAGGTTTCATATTCGGCTTTATTATTTGTTGCTTGAAATTCACAACTAATAGATTGGGGTATTATGTCCCCCTGTGGTGATTTTAGTATGATCCCTAATCCTGTTCCTTTTACATTAGAGGCACCGTCTCTATATAGTGTCCATTTTTTTTTAATTCTCCTAATTGCTGAACTTCTAAGTCTACTTCATTTTGGAGATCACTATTGAAATCTGCCACAAAGTCTGCTAAAGCTTGGGATTTTATAGCATTTCTAGGTTCATATACTAAATTATAGGCACTTTATTTTACAGACCATTTCGCCATTCTACCTGACATTTCTGACTTTCTTAATACATATTTAATAGGATAATTAGTCTTAATGTGGATATGGTGTATTTCAAAATAATGCCTAAGTTTAGTAGATGCCATAACTAATGCTAAAATAAGTTTTTCAAGATGAGAATACCTGGTTTCCGCGTCTAGTAAACTCTTACTTACATAGTATATGGGATGTTGTTGACCTTCGAAATCCTTGACAAGCACTGCGCTCACAGCATTCCGGGATACTGCAAGGTATAGGAACAGAGGTTCTCCATTTTCTGATTTCATCAACTGTGGTGCCGATGAAAGATAAGCCTTCAACTCTTGAAATGCTCCTTCTTGTTTTTCACCCCATTCGAACCTTTTATTCCTCTTCAAGATATCGTAAAACTCCTTGCATCTATCCGATGATCTTGAAATGAACCTATTCAGTGCTGCTAATCTCCCGGCCAATCTCTGTACATCCTTTAGGCTTGATGGAGATTTCAAATCCAGGATAGCTTTTATCTGTTCTGGACTTGCTTCTATTCCTCTTTTGATCACCATGTAACCCAGGAATTTTCCTGCCCCCACACCAAAATGACATTTGGCAGGATTCAGCTTCATGTTGAACCGGTCCAGGATATCGAATGCTACTTTGAGATCCCGAAGATGATCCTCCGCTTTCTTCGACTTGACTACCATGTCGTCAATGTACACTTCCATGTTGTCCCCTAGTTGGTCTTTGAACATCATATTGACTAATCTTTGATAGGTTGCACATGCATTTTTAAGACCAAAGGGCATTGCAATATAGCAATATATACCTGTGGGGGTCATGAAGGCGGTATCCTCCTGATCGGAGGGTTCTATTTGGATTTGGTGAAATCCCGAAGATGCATCCATGAATGTTAGCATTTCGTGGCCAGCTGTTGCATCCACCATGGAATCGATGTGTGGCAGTGGAAAGAGATCTTTGGGGCATGCTTTTTTGAGATCGGTATAGTCCACACACACTCTCCATTTCCCGTTCTTTTTCTGAACCACTACTACATTTGCTAACCACCTTGGGAACTTTACCTCCCTGATCATTCCAGATTTTAGCAATCTTTCCACGTCTACTTGGATAATGGCATTCCTCTCCAGCGTAAATTTTCTCCTCTTTTGTTGAATGGGCCTGAAACTGTTATCAATACCAAGGTTATGTGTAATAATATTCTTGGATATACCTGTCATGTCTTCAGGTTTCCATGCAAAGGTCGTCATCCTATTTTTTAAGAAGTGTACGAGATCTATTTTGAGATCTTCAGGGATCTTGGATCCTACCAGCACTTTTTTCTCAGGATTTCTCGAGTCGAAGATGACTTCTTTGACATCCTGTTCTGTAGTTTCCAAGAAGTCTCATTCTTGTTTCTTTAATTGCTATGCTTGCGTTGGTTTAGTTGTTGATTTCATTGTTGTCGTATAACAATCTTTAGCCTCCTACTGGTCGCTGTCTATCTTTACCACTCTCCAAGGGGTTGGAAGCTTTACCATTGTCTTCATATCGTGTATTCATGGCCTGCCTAGAATGATATTATAGGAAGACAGTGAATCTATTACACAAAATTTTTGAAGAGAATTTACCCCTTCGATGTATACTGGCAATTTTATTTCTTCAACCGTGTTCTTGATTTCTCCACTGAAACCAACTAGCACAGTAGATTTTGTTATGATCTTCGTCTCTAGTATATTCATTCTTTTTAAAGTCTCAAGGCAGATGATGTTGACTGAGCTGCCTCCGTCAATCAGGATCATGCGGACGAAATGGTTGGCCACATATAACGTGATCACCAATCCGTCATGGTGAGGATCTCGAACGTTTGCTCTATCGTCTTCGTCAAAAGAAATCACCCTCTGATCTGTCAAAGTTGATGTCCTCGTAGGCCTATGCTCTTTCTCAGTCTTTGCTTCTCTCGCGTTTCTCTTGGCTGCAGAATAAGAGGTACCACAAATGTCAGAACCACCGGATATAAAGTTTATTACCTTAGCGTCTGATGGTGGTGATCCT
This sequence comes from Gnaphalium uliginosum, assembly GCA_963930675.1. Taxonomy (NCBI): domain Eukaryota; kingdom Viridiplantae; phylum Streptophyta; class Magnoliopsida; order Asterales; family Asteraceae; genus Gnaphalium; species Gnaphalium uliginosum. The sequence goes on from OZ005681.1 coordinate 27,416,201, forward strand.
TCCCTTTGTGGGATCCTGGAATTATTTTGAGATTCAGGATCTTGAACTTTTTGAGAATCCCTGAAGGAGTCTTTCTTCTTGCCGAACAGTTCCTTCAGATATCCCTTGCTCAACAAGTAGCTTATCTCTTTCCTGAGCGCTATACATTCTTCTGTTATATGGCCGAAGTCTTCATGATATGCACACCATTTAGACTTATCTTTCCAACCAGTGCTTCTGTCATTCTTTTTCGGCCATCTCGCTTTGTCTCCCAAACCCTGCATTGCGTATAATAAGCTCGTGGAATCAACAGAAAAACAATATTCGTTAATTTTATGATACTCTTCATCATCTTCTTCAACCACGTTGACTTTGTGATCTTCGGTTCTGGAGTATGGCTTATTCCTATTTGATCTATAGGAGGATGATTCTATTCTCCTGTTTGGACGATCGTAAGAGGATGATGTCTCTGCCTTCATTTGTATCAGGGTGTCTTCTTCTAATCTGATATACCTCAGGGCCGTATTCGTTACTTCAACCAAATTCTTACAAGGATTCATTACAAGATCCTGATAGAATTGAGAATCCCTCTTGATCCCCATCTTGAAGGCCTGTACGGCTGTTGCTATATCTAGGTTCGGGATGTCTAGAGATTCGCGTCCAAACCTGCCTACAAAATTTCTGAAAGATTCATTAGAACTTTGTACTACCCTGTAGAGATCATTAGTCAATTTTTCAAAGGTCCCACTGCATGAAAACTGATTATTAAATAGATTGACTAAATGAGCGAAAGAAGTAATAGAATAAGGTGGGACATTCAGTAGCCATTTTAATACGGATCCCGTTAGAGTGGACCCGAATCCTTTGCATAAGCACGCTTCTTTGAGATCTGCGGAGATGGGAATGATCTCCATCCTTTCCCGGTACTGTGCTACATGTTCCTCGGGATCCGTAGTCCCATCATAGAGCTTCATATTTGAAGTTTGGAACCTTTTTGGGATCTCGACATCGCATATCGGAGGTGCGAATGTAATACCCGTAATTTTAACTATGATATATTAATAGATACACTTACAATTATATGGTTACACAATGTTAAATAAAATAAACTAATAACTCTAAGGGATTAATTTGTAAAAATCTCTAAAGTGAAAGAAACCATCTACTTTTGGTCTTCTTACGAATTCGGTTTGTTGACCGATTGAATCTCTAAATCGATCCGTACATGACTATAACTAATAATGATAATAAAACTAAATATAATATAATAATATGTTAGATAGATGAATACTAATTAGATTAAAATATTAATTGAATGGTATGGAAACAAGGAAACAAGGAAACGTGCATCTTTAGAATCACAAAATTTCGTTTCGTATATAAATATGGACCCAATTATCTTAAAACAAGAACCCTATATTGTTCAAGCCTAGCAGCAGCCGTTTTAGACAATTGAAATTCGTTTTTAACTGTGAAGACTTTGTTTCGAGTTGTGGTGGATCGTTTTGCACTTAACAATTGTTAGATATTAAGGTACGGATTCTTTGTTTATTTGTTTATCGTTACTCGTTTGTACGGATTCCTTCACTCTTGTTTTACATTAAGTATTGTACGGATATCTAATCACGTTATTAAAACTTCTTTGGTTCGTATGATATTTTGTACGGATTTCTTGACCCTTTTGTTTACGTTTGTTAAGGAACAAATCTTTAAATTCTCTTATTAAAACTTACTTGATAAAAGATTCTAAATTGTTAGTGTTTTCTATTATATGATCATAAGTTGTTTCGCTAAATATATATATCAGACCTCATACGTTCATTGACCTCCTATAATTCAATTAACTTTTATTGTAATTGTTGTTGGCATATAACCTTTTGATTCATCATTATTGCCTTTGTTGTTAGTATTTGAATTGGCCCAATATTTGTTTAGCGTTATTTATTCTATTATGGGTATGCGAGCTAGTAACTTCCTATGGAGGTACCATAGACATGTCATTGTGGCACCGGTGGCGTGACACTTCTGTAACAGTGTGATTTGTTACGGCGTCTCCTCATTGCGGTGTGATAAGGAATTTTAGGAGGCGCATTGTATTGTTGTGGATGGAGGTGTAGTGCCCAACGCCTCATTCACCATTGTTGGTACACTTGGATCTGCAGTCCATGTACCCATTGTATTGTTTTGAATTGTATTGAGCTCGGATTAACTTACCCCATTGAACTCTTAATCGTTTGAATCTCATTGATAAAATATTGGCTTTTGTTTGGTTCACCACGAACAACCCGCTTCCTTCATTGAATAATTCTTTTTATAAGAAAATCTACATTCGTTTGCTTTTATTTGTATCCGCGCATTGGGCTTTTGGCTCAGCCGTATTCCTTTCTATGCGGCAGGTGATCTAGGAGCGTAAAGAACGGAGCTCGAGGGAAGTTGAAGTAGCTGAAAAAGTTAGCTCGAGATTTCTTTGGATTATTAATATTTTCTTTATTATTTAGACTTTTACTTTAAAATTTTGTGACGCACATTCGGTTTGGCTTATTTTGGTGGCATCATTATGACTCGTTTATTAGATATTTCAAATGAATGAATTTTAGCGCTTATTGAATATCGTTAGTGTGACCTCCGTTTTACCCATGAAAATGGGGTGTTACAGCGTATCTGGAGATCCTGTGGGCTGATGGAGCCACTTCGGGTATAGGTTGTACTACACCTGGGACACTCGAGATCATATCTTTAAGCTTTTGCAATTATCTAGCTATAACGGGGCTGATTCCAGAATCCTGCAAAATGTTAGTACCAAGAGAATAATCACTAGACACATTACCGATATTGGGCGTTTGGAACGATGATCCTGGGGTGTGCACGGGATCCCGAGCGGTTGAGATCCCGACCGAGTAAGTAGGTTCTGGGATCCTGGTACTTCCTTGCATAGCAATGAAGTCTCCTCGGTGGTTTTCAGAGGACGAAGTATCAAAGTCTAAGACCCTGCTCCTTATAGGAGTGGTTATCAGAGGAGTAGGGGTATTAACCCTTGTCCTTAGACTTTCCATATCTTTCTTCAGAACTTCGAACTTCGTTGCCGCGTTCGACTCATCCTAATTGCTCCTTCACCTGAGAAAACATAGACAGAATATCTTGGTTAGAGATAATGACAAGATTAGAGTCCGAGATACCGGATCCTGAAATGGTTGATCCTGCCGAAGTTGTCCTCCTATAAGTAATCTTTGGCCTAAGGTGTGATGACGAAGTAGGTGGAGCAGGAGGGAGGTTTGTCATCGCAGAATTCGAAGATGTCATAGCAGAAGATGTGGATTTTTTATAAAAGTTTCTAAAAAAGTTGACTTAATAAAGATTTTAATAGGAATTTGATTATGAAAAACACCACTTGCCCCACGGTGGGCGCCAAATTGTTTTGACCAAAAATTAACAAGTATAATTCCGTGATTAAATTAGTAAAGTGAGGTAGAGTGCTTAATTGAATTTAAAGATAATCAGGTTTATAAGTGGTAAAAAGTCGATATAAAGCAAATATATTAACCAAAACGTAAAGTAAATGTAGTCGACACACGGATATACGAGGAAAACCCTTGATCTTGTTAGATCGCCAGCACAAAACCTCGGGAAGGAACAATCGTTCCTTGCCTTTGTTACTTTTATAGATCAAAATGAAGATAATACAAACTAAGAGCACAAAAATGATCGAACTAAAGTGTATGTGATAAAATTCGCCAAGAAGATGAGTAAGTAGTGTGTTAGATCGTGAGCAGAGAGTAGTAGGTGAGTGTTAGCAGTGAAGGTCATGTGTCCTATTCGATCATTTTGCCTCGTTTAAATACTAGATACAATATAACAGAAATTCCGAAATATCCGGGATCCTCCGAGATACTTGAGATCAGTTTATTAGTCCTCTTGACTCGTTATTCCACACACCTCCATCTACTTCCGTTTGAATTTGAACAAGTCCTCTTCCTGTCACAACCGAGTCTTCTCATGACCTGGTCAAGATAAATAAACAAGTACAAGTTAAGAACATATGATCCCGGGATACTGAAGATCCGGAATTCTGAGCGTATATGAGATCCTGAATATATCCGAGATCTTTGACATCTGTAAATTACACCTTCATTCGGGATCCTACATCCTAAACATAAATATTAGCCAACAACAGTTCTCCCGTGCAGCCTCCATGGACCTGGAGGACAGACCCACTCCTAATGATCTTAAAGAAAATCAACAACATAATCATATTTGATACATGAGCAGACCAAATGCTTACACATCATCCTATTATTTAGTTTGTTAATAAAAAAATTTAACTTTAAAAAGCTCTTACTTTTTCTTTTTTTTTGAATAATAATCATTTTGTACATATCTCTATTATTAATATATTAAACCAACATATATTATTATCTAAGTGCCTCTTTTTTTATGATAACATGTACGTGCTTATCATGTTTATGTATCCCTGATATGCAATCACAAGTTAGACCGCTCCCGTTGGCTTCTTCGGTTGGCAACCGACGAAGGCCGGCGAACCGACGAAAGCCAGCAAACTGACGCTATTAGCACGGATTCGTCGATTTTCCCTCGTCAGTTTTGAAAAAAAAATATACTTTTAATTTTTTTAACCTTTTTATCCAACCCCAAACACGTTATAAATAAACACACTACTAAACTTCAATTCATACACACTTTTCTCTTCCATTATCTCAATCAAGTACATATTTCCACTCAATTATTCTAGGGTTAATTACCTAAATATACAAAATGAGTTTAGTATTTTATATGTTGTCATCTAAAAAAAAATTCATACGAAATATCACTCAATAATGCTTTACAAATTCGCAATATATAGCAAATGTTAAACATCATTTCGCAAGATACATTTTGCAATATTAGTTTCGCAATACGCAAATTTATTTTCGCAATACGCAAATTTAATTTCTCAAGAAGTTACAAATGTGATAACTCTCGGAGAAATTGCGAAGACATACTACATGTAAAATTCGCAAGAAAAAAAGTGGGGAAAATCGCAAGGAGTATATAGAATATTGCAAGAGGCTTGCAAAAGTAGATGATATTTTGTGGAAGTTTTTTAACAATTGACAATTTAGAACATGCAAGGCCCCATTTGAATAATGGGGTAATTAACCCATTATTCTATACAATTCAACACTTTTATTTATCATATTGTAAAAATGGATTCAAGCTCCTCTTCGAACTCGTCCGAAGACGATTATATGCAACAATATTTAGCGGTCGCGTAATGTTTCGATCCGGTTGCGATGCTAGATATTGTTGATACGTTCGATCAACAAGATGAAAGAAGATGTTTCTGAAACTTCTAATAGGCCGCTAAGATCACCAAGAAGATACTTACATAGAAATCGTCACACAACCGGCGAACGTTTGTGGCAAGATTACTTTGCCCCAAACCCCACATTCCCCTCGGATTACTTTCGATGACGATTTCGGATGAGTCAGCCATTGTTTCTCCATTTATGTCAAGGTATAACATTTTACGCTCAACTACCAATACCTCCTTATTTTACTTATTTCCCTCAATGCCATGACGCTATCGGTAAATTTGGTTTCAATATTTACCAAAAGGTAACAAACATTATACGATTATTTGGATAACTTTTGCAAGTGTATACTTTATCTATTTTCGAGCGAATATCTTAGAAAACCAACACTCCAAGATGTTCAACGTTTACAAGCCAAACATCAAGAGTTGCATGATTTTCCGGGTATGCTCGGAAGCATCGGTTGTATGCATTGGCCGTGAAAAAATTGTCCGGTAGCTTGGAAAGATCAATACACGCGAGGAGATTATGGGCATCTAACCATCATGCTCGAAGCGTTTGCCTATTATGATTTGTGGATTTGGCACACTTATTTTGGTCCGGTCGGTTCAAACAACGACACCAATGTCCTTATTAAATCGGATTTGTTTAATGATCTACTACAAGATTGAGCGTCCGCAGAATCGTTTACTATTACGGGACAAACCTTTATGTCACACCCCGTCTAAAGCGGAAACAACAGGGTACAACAATGATAGGATCACAACACATCAATATATAGAATACTAAATGAAATTTTGTAAATCAATGCATTGTGATGTCTTTAACACGAATGACGGTTCGTGCTAACATACACATCAACTAAGAAACCAAGTAGTACACTCAATAAAGGAATCTCATATCACTAAAATAAAACACGTCTATTCAAAACCAACAATCAATAAATCAAAATCACGTGTTTTAATTGTCTTTTAATAGTACTTAATGCAACCCAAAAGGTCCACTAAGCTTTCTTGCCCTCAGCCTTAGTACCACTAGTACTACCTGAAAAGATATGCTCAAAAACGTCAACACGTATGTTGGTGAGTTTCGTAGGTTTAAAATGACACGAAACAAATGTTTGTTGTGATAAATAAGCTTGTTAGGACCATGCAATGAAATGGTACATATAACATGAAATTACTGTAAATAGAATAACCACAATAGTTCTCAAGTTCTCATAGTTCTCATAGCATCGCATAATTTCACATATAATATGAAATTACTGTAAATAGAATAGCCACAATAGTTCTCATAGTTCTCATAGTTCTCATAGCATCGCATAATTTCACATAAGGTTACACACTTCAAGCATATGTCCAAAAATAATTAAACATATTCACAGCATGAAAAGAGTTGAAAATATGTGAGCATACTTTTTCCCCAAAGGAAAAATAAGTAATAAAAGTGAGGCCACGAGAACTCACCTTGATTAGCAAATCAAGCTACACTTCCAAATAAGTCCAACCAAATTGGTACGTTAATCTATAATCAAATACATATATGTTACAATTTAAACCAGGCTATTCTCTTCCATTGTATCCTATAATGATATTTCATTTCGTCTCTATTAAGTTTCTCACAATCCTCCCCCATATATCATGGCTAATATTAGTCTTTAAATATAAAATTGTTGCAAATTACATCCTCGGTTGAAATACACTTTCTGTCCAGAAATTTTATATCACTTTGCAATTTTTAAAACATGACTAAATGTAATTTTTAGATTCTCAAAATTTTACCACAGACCCTTTTATAAGTCTAGAACTTACAGAAATTTTCTAAAATTTTATTTCAATACTTAACTATTTTTTTAAAAATTCCTTCAATTGAACTGCACACAGTAAAACGTTTCCTGACATCTCAAAACCTTTTATAAAAATTAAAATACTTAGAGTTTTTCAATAATTATAATATTTTTACAAAAGTCGGTCAACCTACTCAAGAGGTTCCAGAAATATTTTTATAACCTAACTCCTAGTCTAACCTATGAATTTATATTCCTCAAACCGTACAAAAATCATAAACCGAAATCACAAATCATATCCCCGTCACATAACACACCCCATTAGTTAAAATAAATAAGTTAAATTTTTCAATTTCATAAATGTATTTTATTTACAAAAAATCCAACCTTAAACATATTTTAACCACTCCAAATTAATTATAAAATATTTCGATCAAACCGATTTAAGTTTATCTATGTTTTCTGAGAAATCGTCACCCATAACAGCATTTTACGAAATAATTTTTATAAAATAATATAGTGCGTTTTCGAGGCCAAAACCTCGTAAGTTCATGTAAAACATTGAGATCTACAACTTTCTAGTTTTGACTGAAGCCTAAAAACGAACGTAAGTATGTCAAATCGACCGTCGATCACGACTGCAAAAATCTGGACAGAATATGAGATTTCGAATATATAACTTTCGGGTTGTAAAACATATTATACCCGACATATCCATTCCCCAAATATATAAATCAACCCTATTACATGTCCATCTCAGAAAATTATAAAGAAGCACTATTTGTTAGGGTTTATAAAGTACCTACACGAACACACGAGCACGTAATACACGGAAGAAATTCTCACACTCAAATTTGATTCTTTCTTGGTCTTGGTCGTCGCAGAGAATACCACAAGCAGGGACGATTCTTTTAGTTTAATGGGAAAAAGGGTTTAGGGTATTAATTAAGTTTGTATTTATATTTATAATATTACTTGGAAACCAAGTTTCATGAGATGGAGTGAGGTGGGCCGACCGAATCCTTCAATGTGGGGTTTGGGTCGGTGCACTTTGGCCCAAGCAAAGAAGTCCCAAACTAGCTCGAGTCACGACGTTTAAAGATTTGGTAATCACAATTTAAATTATTTTCGTACTCGCGTATTCTTTATAAATTCGAATAACTACAACTCGAAGCGAATGTATATTTATAAATATTAACGAACTATATCAAGGTCTCGAAAATATTATGTCCCTTAGAAGTCTACGTGTCTTCATGGGTTTACTACTAGTTCTTATTCACACAACTTGTGTGAAGTCTTATGAAACAAAATTATTTATTCGACTATTTATAACTTCCAAAAATAGAAAGCTTCTATTAATAGTAAGGTTCACAAGATCAGTCAAACATGTATTTGTCAACGTAGAGATTAGAATAAGTATTTAATAAATCACGAAATGGCTAAATCCACGAACCTAGCTCGAGTGACGGTTGTCACACTTTACGAAAGGATATTACCTCGCCGGCGGAATTTATCCGGAATGGACGACTCTTGTATAGTCATTTAAATGTCCGATCGAGGAAAAGAATATGAAGTTCAAGACATACCAAGAATCGGCACGAAAAGATGTAGAACATGATCACCGAGGACAATGAACACAATATATGTCAACTTAAGGAGAATTATCCGCCGGACCCGAGAAACAGACCAAGACATACGTGGGACGAGAGGTTTGAAACACAAATGTGCATGGACAAGGAATTACACGACCAAATGGTTGATCATCAACTTCGTAATGCTCTTATTGAACACATTTGACACCTCTCACGTGACATTCGTCGTCAAAACCGTGCTTAGTAAATTATTGATATGTTTTATTTAAATTATTGTAATGTTTTATTTTAATTAATATAATATTTTTTTAATTTTAATGAAAGAGTTTTAATTTAATTTGTGTTTTAAAACTTAAATTAATAATTAGTGGGTCTCAGAAATTAAAGTGATGAAAGGACTGTTGACAGTGTTTAATCGATCTTTAATTAGTTCTGGATATGCTAGCCTATGACTATTGACAATGTTTTAATAGTTACGTTCCCTTTGCTCCATTTGCAGGCCTATGGCTGTATCGAACAGTAGGTTTTTTCCTATCAAAATTTTTGGCGTCTCAATTGCGTACAATTAGTTAAAATCGAATTGTTTGTACATGTAAGTAGTTTTTGATCATTATTTTGTTTTTACGAGTTTAACACACATCTTAAGGTGTATTCAATTTATTTTATTTAAATCTATAATCATGGAAGACAAATTGTTGCAAATCCGACCCTTTAAACTTTTGTATACTAATTGAATTGGACCGAGGAAACTAATGATTTTGTATCCCTTTTCGCGTTTCTGGTGATTTTATTCAGGCTCGGATGGGGAATTTTTCCCCTTTTAAATCACCAAGTGTTTGACTTATTTTCTTTTGATGTTTGATTTATTTACAGGTTATGCAGTTATTTACATTCTCAAAAATGGAAGGGGGAAAGAGTCAAAGAGAAGGAGTTGAAAGAATTAACCTGTTGTAAAGGAGGTATAAAAGAAGTTTTGAGGATTCTTGTATAGTATTTATCTTGATTGATTCATATATATGGTGCTATTTAACTTAGGTGACATGCTGCAAACATGAGCTTCATGTTGAATGCATTCTTGTGTGGTACGTTCTTTATCTATTGTGGTTAAAATTCGATTAATTCGTTCACAAAGTTAAGTCAAATTTGTCTAAATTCACATATTTTGATAAATATTTCTTAACTGGTGATCAAACGTATTTCATCTTGAGTGCAATAAAGGTGATGATTTTTGGGTGATTAAGCTATTACACTTCAATAATTGTGTAAAGTTGGTTCGAGATTACACTTAATTGAGGATGATAATGAACTTAATACTTAGAGAGAATTGTAATCAAATAATCTCCAAGTTTATGAAGTGTTTGCCTGAAATGGAGGCATAACACTAGTATTTATAATGAAACCGTGGTAAAAACGCTACCTTCTAGAAGGTTTGTGGGTTTGAGCGTGGAACATTCTCTATGTCCGAGCTGACGTGGATCAATGAGAATGTCCGACCAGGTTAATGGAGTGACCATGCAAATAACACCTGCATGAAACATTCCCTAACTGTACTATGTCAATTACTTGACGGGGTCATGCAAAGTGTGTGTTGACCGAGCTCCGGAATGTTACGATATGAGCTCGGATGGCGCATCACGGAATTGCGGACTCGGGAAGGGGTCTAGGCATCGCGCTAAAACGATGTTAAAAATCCGAGCTGAGCTGTGATCGAGGTCATGTCCGCTAAGAATTGGCTTAGCCGTGATGGGAATTACCCGTGATGGTATGTACATCATTAGTTGGTGTCGTAGAAGCTGTAATTGTCTTGTGTGTGGCAAATAAGTTGGTTACAACGTAGGGGGCATTCGATAATCACTATTCAGTATTTGACGACTGATTTTATTCTTGGCGTTTTGAGTATTAGTAGTTCATAATTCCATATTTTTAGGTTAAAAAGTATGTTAGTCCAAGCTCCTTATATAATAACTAAAACAACAGTATTACTTATCTTAGAACTTCATAATTTTACAATGTCTTAGTGCATGACTTTATTAGGTTTAGCACAATCCTACATCACTATAAACAAAAGAAATGAAGGTTAGTGTTATGTTTTGGTGCCTTAAAAGTTTTAACAAGCTTGAAAGCTCCTCTTTAAGTTATGTTTTGTAACGAGAATGTCAGTTACTGATAGTCTTTATCTATGTATTTATTTTGTATTTCAGGTTAGAAGTCAGAAAGATGCTCTTAAGAAATGGAGTTAAATCGAAGAGTTAAAATCTACGATCAAGTGAAACGCCTATACTGATAGAAGACAAGTAGATGGTGAAGGATTTTCATACTTGTGGTGGAATGTTATTTGTATCGATTATAAGCGTTGTAGTATTTTGGATTTGTCATAATACAATATGATATGATATTGTCTTTGTTATAATAGAATGATGACAATCATGCACAATTTGTATGAATAAAATAACGGTTTATGGTTACGTTTAATTAAAAATAATAAACGATTAGTATGAAAAATTAATTAAAACAATAAATCCTTTTCATTGATCCATGTACTTGTATTTAAATCAATCTATATAAACGAGAAAATTACCAGACTTACATTGATTTGCTCGGTATGATCAATCATGTTTGTTTGATCTTCAACCTGTACCCCTAGTACAAGTGGACTAATATCTTCATTCTTTTCGGATGATGCTAATGGGTTCATACCGATACTAGTCACCGTTGGAAAAACCGCTAGCCGTTTCATCCTTTTTGAAATTGGACGGTCCATATTTAAAAGTCGAATTTTGAAAATCGGGCAGTCCAGTTTTCAAAATCATATTTTGATAACAAGACGATTTTCAAAACCGGACCGGTCCAAATTTCAAAAACCCTTTTTGAAATTCGAATGGAAAAGGGGAGAGGAGAGACTTGGAGTTTTATGGTTGTGTATTGATTAACCTAAAACTAATACCCTATGTATTATATTTGTAGTGTAACTAACATTGTCAAACAAGTTGAATTACACTTAAAATTGTCAATTAAGTTTAGAAATTAAATATAATCATTGCACTTAATTAATTCATAATTAATTAACCTCATATTTATTATCGCCTATAGTAAACATCTTTCCGTTGGTGATGCATTATTATAATTCATTAATGTCTTAATCATCAGATTAAATAATTAAGTATAATTACCGCGCACATAATCCATTTATAAAAAGATTGTAAGCAAGTTTTGATTACATTCAAAAAATTGTAATAATGGATAATGAAAAGTGTCGCATTTATATATAAGATAGAACAAAAAGTGTTGCGCTTGATATTTAAAACTGTCGTCATAGCTTTTTGTACATTGAATTTTTTAAATATTAGCAACAATTTCAAAAGTGTTGCATATTCTAATGAAAGTGTTGCTTTAGATCTAAGACGCCGTTAGCTAAGATGACATGTGATAAAGTGTTGCATTAGCCTTAAAGCAACACTTTAGGGCCTAATACAACACTTTTTGAGTGTTCTATTAGGTTAGTTTTTGTTGTGGGCTAATTTTTATGTTTAGAATGCAGGATTCCGAATGAGGGTGTAATTACAGATGTTCAAGATCTCGGATACATTCAGGATCTCATATACGCCTAGGATCCCGGATATTCAGTATCTCGGGATCATATGCTTTTAACTTGTGTTTGCTTGTTTATTTTGACCGGGTCATAAGAAGAATCAGCTCTGGCTCGTTCGTTCCGTGATACCAGGAATGAGACTTATTCAGATTCAAACGGAAATATATGGGAGCATGTGGAATAACGAGTCAAGAGGAGTGATGAACTGATCTCGAGTATCTCGGAGGATCCCGGATATTTTGAAATTTTTTTGTTATCTTGTATCTAGTATTTAAATGAGGCAAAATGATCGAATAGGACACTTTTGACGTTCACTGCTAACACTCATTCACTCTTCTGTTCGTGATCAAACACATTTTTTATTCATCTTCTTCACGAAACTTACCACACACACTTTAGTTCGATCATTTTTGTGCTCTTTGTTTGTATTATCTTGATTTTAATCAATAAAAGTAACAAAGGCAAGGAACGATTGTTCCTTCCTGAGTTTTGTGCCAGCGATCTAACAAGATCAAGGGTTTTCCTCGTATATCCTTGTGTCGACTGCGTCTACTTTATGTTTTGATTAATATACTTGCTTTACATCAACTTTTTATCACTTATAAATCTGATTATCTTGAAATTTTATTAAGCACTCTACCTCACTTAACTAATTTGATCATGGAATTATACTTGTAAATACTTGTTAATCCTTAATTTTTCCAGTGTAGGCCTTTAAGATGGGGATCAAGAGGGATTCCCAATTTTATCAGGATCTTGTAATGAATCCTTGTAAAAATTTAGATGAAGTAAGAAATAAGGCCCTGAGGTATATCAGAGTAGAAGAAGACACCCTGATCCAAAAGAAGGCGGAAACACCATCCACTTATATCGACCAAACAGGAGAATAGAATCATCCTCCTATAGATCAAATAGGAATAAGCCATACTCCAGAACCGAAGACCACAGAGTCAACGCGGTTGAGGAAGACGATGAAGAGTATCCTAAAATTAACGAATATTGTTTTTCTGTTGATACTACAGGCCTTTTATATGCAATGTAGAGTTTGGGAGACAAAGCAAGATGGCCGAAAAAGAATGATAGAAGCACTGGTTGGAAGGATAAGTCTAAGTGGTGCGCTTACCATGAAGAGATAGCAGCATATAAACAAAGGATTTTGCCATATAACAGAAGAATGTATAGCGCTCAGGAAGGAGATTAGCTACTTGCAGAGCAACAGATATCTGAAGGAACTGTTCGGCAAAAAGAAAGACTCCTTCAGGGATTCTGGAAAAGCTCGGGATCCTGAATCTCAAAATAATTTCAGGATCCCACAAAGGGCAGGATCACCACCATCAAACGCTAAGGTAATTAACTTCATATCCGGTGGTTCTGACATTTGTAGTACCTCTTATTCTGCAGCCAAGAGAAACGCGAGAGAAGCAAAGACTGAGAAAGAGCTCAAACCTACGAGGACATTAACTTTAACAGATCAGAGAGTGATTTCTTTTGACGAGGATGATAGAGAAAACGTTCAGGATCCTCACCATGACGGATTGGTGATCACTTTATATGTGGCCAATCATTTCATTCGCACGATCCTGATTAACAGAGGCAATTCTGTCAACATCATCCGCTTGGAAACTCTAAAAAGGATGAACATCCCAGATACGGAGATCATAACAAAATCTACTGTGCTAGTAGGTTTTAGTGGAGAAGTCAAGAATACGGTCGGAGAAATAAAATTACCAGTATACATCGAAGGGGTAAACTCTCTTCAAAAATTTTGTGTAATAGATTCACTGTCTAGCTATAATATTATTCTAGGTAGGCCCTAGACACACGATATGAATGCAGTACCTTCAACATACCATCAATGTGTGAAGTTGCCAACTCCTCGGGGAGTAGTAAAGATAGACAGTGACCGGCAGGAAGCCAAAGATTGTTATACGACGTCAATGAAATCAACAACTAAACCGACGCAAGCATAGAAACTAAAGAAACAAGAACGAGACGTCTTGGAAACTACGGAACAAGATGTCAAAGAAATTATCTTCGACTCGCAAGATCCTGAGAAAAAGGTGCTTGTAGGATCTAAGATCCCGGAAAATCTTGAAGGGGATCTCGTACATTTATTAAAAAATAGGATGACGACCTTCGCGTGGAAGCCTAAAGACATGACAGGTATATCCAAAGATATTATAACACATAAACTTGAAATTGATAATAGTTTTAGGGTGATACAATAAAAGAGAAGAAAGTTTGCACCGGAAAGAAACGCAATAATCCAGGAAGATGTTACAAGGCTGCTAAAGGGTGGAATGATAAGAGAAGTAAAGTTTCCAAGATGGTTGGCAAATGTGGTGGTAGTATAAAAGAAAAATGGAAAATGGAGAGTATGCGTGGATTACACTGATCTCAACAAAGCATGCCCCAAAGACCCTTTTCCACTACCACACATCGATTCCATGGTAGATGCTACGGTTGGACATGAAATGCTGACATTCATGGATGCTTCTTCGGGATTTCAGCAAATTCAAATGGAACCGTCCGATCAGAAGGATACCGGCTTCATGACCCCCACAAGTATATATTGTTATATTGCGATGCCTTTTGGTCTTAAAAATGCAGGTGCAACCTATCAAAGACTAGTTAATATGATGTTCAAAGACGAACTAGGGGACAACATGGAAGTGTACATTGACGACATGGTAGTCAAATCAAAGAAAGCAGAGGATCATCTTCAGGATCTCAAAGTGGCGTTCGATATCCTGGACCAATTCAACATGAAGTTAAATCCTGCCAAATGTCATTTCGGTGTGGGGGCAGGAAAATTCTTGGGTTACATGGTAACCAAAAGAGGGATAGAAGCAAGTCCAGAACAGATAAAAGCTATCCTGAATTTGAAATCTCCAACAAGCCCAAAGGATGTACAAAGATTAACCAAAAGATTAGCAGCATTGAGTAGGTTCATTTCAAGATCATCGGATAGATGCAAAGAGTTTTACGATATCCTGAAGAAGAATAAAAGGTTCGAGTGGGGCGAAAAACAAGAAGGAGCATTTCAAGAATTGAAGACTTATCTTTCATCAGCACCACTACTAACGAAGCCAGAAAATGGAGAACCTTTGTTCCTATACCTTGCAGTATCTCGAAATGCTTTAAGTGCGGTGCTTGTCAAAGATTTTGAAGGTCAACAATATCCTGTATACTATGAATGTAAGAGTTTACTAGACGCGGAAACCAGATATTCTCATATTGAAAAACTTATTTTAGCATTAGTTATGGCCTCTACTAAACTTAGGCATTATTTTGAAATACACCCTATCCACATTAAGACTAATTATCCTATAAAATGTGTATTAAGAAAGCCAGAAATGTCAGGTAGGATGGCAAAATTGTCTGTAAAATTAAGTGACTATAACTTAGTATATGAACCTAGAAATGCTATAAAATCCCAAGCATTAGCAGACTTTGTGACGGATTTTAGTAGTGATCTCCAAAATGAAGTAGATTTAGAAGTTCAACAATTAGGGGAAGTGAAAGAAAAATGGACCCTATATACAGATGATGCCCCTAATGTAAAAGGAACAGAAATATGAATCATACTAAAATCACAACAGGGGGACATAATACCCCAATCTATTAGTTGCGAATTTCAAGCAACAAACAATGAAGCCGAATATGAAGCCTTAATTGCAGGATTACAATTAGCTAGGGATATAGGAATTAAAAATCTTCAGGTATATGTCAATTCCTTGCTAATTACTAATCACTTTAATTGTTCATATGTTGTAAAAGGTGAAAGGTTAATATTATACTTGGATATATTGAAAAAGCTTGCAGGAAGTTTCGAAATATTTAACATTGAACAGGTACCAAGGGAGGATAATGTCGAGGCTGATGCCTTGGCTAATCTTGGGTCAGCTCTCAGGATTCCTCCGAATATAAAGATCCCAATAATACATATCGCTATACCAGCCAATGATCAGGAACATCAAGACGAGAAAGGGATATTTAATGTTCATGATCCTGAACCTCAGGATACTGGAAACGATTCATGATCTTGGACTCGCCCTATAATAAAATACCTACAAGATGATGTGATCCCAGAATATGAAAAAAATCCTAGGGCATTCCGAATGAAGGAATCTCATTTTATTATTATACGTGGAATATTGTATCGTAAATCACTTGCAGGTCCTTATCACTTCTTAATGAAGGAATCTCGTTTTATTATTCATGAAGGAGATTGTGGTAATCATACTGGGGGCAGAGCACTCTTTTCAAAGATCCTGAGGACAGGATACTACTGGCCGACTATGAGGAAAGATGCTACAGAATATGCTCGGAAGTGTGATGCTTGTCAAAGGCACAACAATATTCTCCATCAACCGGCAGAACCTACGCGTCCAATCATTTCTCTGTGGCCATTTATGAAATGGGGGATGGATATAGTGGGTAAACTACCTACAACACCAAGAGGAAAAGTCTTTATGCTAGCAATAACCGATTATTTCTCCAAATGGATTGAAGCTGAAGCCTTTGTTCAAGTTAAGGAGAAAGAAGTAATATCTTTCGTTAACATAATATCCTGACAAGATTCGAGATCCCGGCAGAGTTAGTATGTGATAACGGATCTCAATTCATTAGCAAAAGGACTACGA
Organism: Gnaphalium uliginosum; assembly: GCA_963930675.1. Classification (NCBI taxonomy): domain Eukaryota; kingdom Viridiplantae; phylum Streptophyta; class Magnoliopsida; order Asterales; family Asteraceae; genus Gnaphalium; species Gnaphalium uliginosum. Next base: position 27,433,102 of record OZ005681.1, read on the forward strand.
ACTTTTGTGCCAGTTGGGGAATCTAGATGATAACCTCAACACCGGTACATCCTCAAGCCAACGGTCAAGCAGAATCAAGCAACAAGATTATCATCAACAACCTGAAGAAGAGATTGAGTGGTAAAAAGGAAGATGGGCTGAAGAACTACCTTTCTCATTAATATTCGGTGCTGAAACTGTAATCCCGACAGAGATGGTGATCCCTACTGCAAGATCCCGGCTACAGATGTTGGAAGATAATGATGGGGCTTTGGTTCATGATCTTGATACGATAGATGAAGTCAGAGATGCGGCGAAGATACGGATAGCAGCATATAAACAAAGGATTTCAAAATTCTATAATAGGAACTTGAGGATAAGAAGATTCCAAATAAGAGATTTGGTATTAAGGAAAGTATTCCAAAATACTAGGAATCCCGCTGATGGGAAGTTGGCACCTAAGTGGGAAAGTCCATACCTAATCAATTCAAAAGCTGGAAAATGAGCATATTGGTTAGCAACGATGGAAGGAGAACTACTTCCAAGATCTTGGAACGCAATCCACCTAAAGCTCTATCACATGTAATCCAAAGTCATATTTTAATATGAGATGGTACGTCTACTATCCTTGTTATCTTTATTACTTATTGTTTGTTATCTCCATTATATATTCTTATTATTTCTATTATTTTCGTTATTATATTTACTGCTTGATATCAAAATACTGACTTAAGCATCGGAGGGGTCTTAGCCAAAACTAACACCCACCATCACTCAAGATCTTGTATTTTGTAGGAGGATTACATGAAGACTAGAGGTTGGCCACCTCTCTACGTATAAGGGTCTTAAAATCCCTTCTAAGGTTTAAAGGTTTTCGAACGGATAAACACCTTTCTAAGTATTAACTTAATACACCCCGTCTGGAGCGCACGATGTTCAATTATAGAATCAGGAGATTGGAATCGGTGTTGCCTCTGGTACCCGGCAACTTCATGATCATTGATCTATAGATTGAACTCTTAAGAATTGTTAACACTGAGTGCACTAAGGTGTTAACCCAAAAGATTTTTGATGTTTTTACGTCATTCTAAAGCCAGTAACATTTTTATGTTACTCTAAAACTTTTGGCATATTCATGTCATAATAAGTTTTATCCAAGTATCCTGGATCCAAAATCAAGATAAATGCAAATCGGGAATTTCCCCAGTATCTTGAAGATAGAAGATATAATAAAGATCCTAAAATAAATATTAAACATAATGTCCCGAGACCAGTATGTCCCGTGAATAAAGGTTCTTAATATCCAAAAGTCAAGAGTGGCCAACATAAACTACCAAAAAACAATGGCCAATCACGCCGGATTGGCCTCATCTCAAATTAAATTGTTTTAAACATCACAACCCTTAATCTTTAAATTAAAAACTGGGCTCAGGTTTGGTCAATGTTACCATCATCGCCTAGGGAAACGACACCACCTTCCTTTGTTGCCAAATCCTTCACTACACTAGCCACATGATCCTTCTCAACACTTGCCACAGCCTCAGCCTTGCTTGCCGCCGCCTTGGGCATCTTGCCACCTGCGTCATCAGGAGTTGCATCCGCAGCAGGATCTTCACTATTCAAGCTCGTCAGTTTCTCCTTCCAAGCCTGAACACTCCAGATCGAAGTATCGAAACCTTTGGAAGCTGCTTCTGAAGCCATCAGAATCCTAGCCTCAAGGAATGCGATAGTGGCATCTCTTTTGATTTCGGCTAGCAGCAAGTTTTTCTCCTGCAAGACTTTGGCATCGGCTTCAGCAAACATTTTGGAGATACTGGATTTGAAATTCTTGTTCTCCTTTCTAAGCTTGGCAAGTTCATCAACATCCTTTTCAGCAGCGGCGACCATGGCATCAGCTAACTTCTTCATACTCTCAATTGTTTCCAGCTTCTCATGATGACATTTGGATAATTGTTCAAGAGCCAGTCAAAGATAGATTAACTCATAATGTTGAACTTATATTGAGTCTATTTCAGGATCCGGGATCTTGGAATAAAACTTATATACTAAAAAGTGTAAATGCAGGGGGGTGAGAATCACGTAAAGAAATACCTTGTTGAAATCAAACGAAGAGTCACTCAAATCGATTAGTCTTCGGTCTTCTTTCTTTTGGCAGCTGACTTAGATCGTAAGTTGGGAACATGTGGCTTGGAGCGTCAATATCGGAGAGAGAAAAGTGGGCTGCAAATTTCAAGATATGTCAGAAATTACACATGTAAATTTTGAAAGTATGCTGACATGGTTGCTTCAGATTCTCGGGATCCTATGCTCTCGGTCTGTTGGGGATACTTGAATATCCTTTCGTTGATGGGAATCTCCAGAAACTTTCTTATGTTGCTTTCGGTATCCTCAAGAGGGCATGGCAATTGAGCGAAGTTTGCTGCAAGTTCAACCAACAAGTAAGTAATAATAAATGCAAATTGAAAACCCTAGAAATCTATATCCTACCCTTCACGATCTAAGAAAAAGAAATATGTTCGCCGTTTAGTAAAGAATCCCGATCAACAAAGAAGAATCTCCCTTTCCACTTGGGATCGTTTTGAGTCGAACGGAGCACAAGGTGTTGACGATTGGGTTTGATTTGAAACAGAAAGTAGTGGGAACCATGGCTCCTGAGATTGTAGGTTTGGGCCAGCTAAGGGACAATAAGATTTAGGTCGTGAAAATCAATAACAGTTTGGATGACAGAAAGAGTGCGCCAAATCATCGGCATAGTTTGTGCGTAACACAGTCCAGTGACGGAGAAAAACTCGTCGAATAAAGGGGGAAATGAGAACATAATTCCTAGAGTAAATGGGAACTCTGGAAAGCAGACCCATTTTTCTGAACGGAAATCGGCGTGAGTAGAGGGATTATAGGGCCTGAAGATTGTGCCCGATGGAAAAGCCTCTTTTAACCTTAACTATTCGATATGAAGGTCAGTAAAAATACAGGGTTCGGGATTGGAAATAAAGCGTTGGTCGACGAAATCGTTGTGATTATTACCGGAAATAGGGGCGGTGTAAACGACGAGAGACATCTTTAAAAATAAAAGTAAAGAGAAAACGCTAAAAAGAAGGATAGAGAGAAGAGAGTGGACCTGATGAAGAAGTTCGAAGAGGTAGGTAATGATGAGGAATAACATAGATTATATATTTAATCAAGAGGCGATTATTACTCAGGCTCGCTTATCGAAACGCATAAATATCTTACCTAACTTTGTTCGTGATAATGCTTTATAGAAGTTGTATCTCCATCAGGATCCTGATAGCGATACAACTTGGGGGCAATTGTTGTGGGCTAATTCTTATGTTTAGAAGGCAGGATCCCGAATGAGGGTGTAATTTACAGATGTTCAAGATCTCGGATACATTCAAGATCTCATATATGCCTAGGATCCTGGATATTCAGTATCTTGGGATCATATGCTTTTAACTTGTGTTTGCTTGTTTATTTTGACCAGGTCATAAGAAGAATCGGCTCTGGCTCGTTCGTTCTGTGATACCAGGAATGAGACTTATTCAGATTCAAACGGAAATATATGGGAGCGTGTGGAACAACGAGTCAAGAGGAGTGATGAACTGATCTCGAGTATCTCGGAGGATCCCGGATATTTATGAATTTCTGTTATGAGTTTATGCGTTTCGAGATACTCGAGATCAGTTCATCACTCCTCTTGATTAAATATATATAATTTCTGTTATGAGTTTTGTGCCGACGATCTAACAAGATCAAGGGTTTTCCTCGTAAATCCTTGTGTCGACTACGTCTACTTTACGTTTTGATTAATATACTTGCTTTACATCAACTTTTTATCACTTATAAATCTGATTATCTTGAAATTCTATTAAGCACTCTACCTCACTTAACTAATTTGATCACGGAATTATACTTGTTAACTTTTGATCAAAACAATAACGACATTCTTAAAGGCTGTCAATAAGAATTTAGAATACACATTAATACGTGTACTTATACCATAATAAACTCTCCGACCTCGTGAATTTTAGTTGACCTCCACAAATATCATTTGAAATACAATCGTTATATGCATGTATGGATGTCATTAAAAATACCCTAAAAAGAACCCATTACTTCTTATAATGACACATTATCTCCTCTAACATTGATACTCCCAACTTTTTATTAATCACTATGTTTTTACATCAAATTTATTATAACTTTTTGTCTATATATTATAATCCATAATCTTGATCTAAGTACTACAAACATTATAAACAAAAATCTTAACACCTTACAAATGTATTACTCATTATTTTCCTACTAGAATATGAATTATTATTAGGCTAGTATAAATAATACAAGTCATGGGCAAATGGGTCGAGAGGTATAAAGGCCGTGGGCCATATATACAAACTACATACATGCTATATATTTATACCTACTAACATCCCTTCGCAGTTTTATCAGGAGTAGAACTCCGAACGTTCAAACTTGATCGAAAGTCGGTATATAAAGACGTAGGAAACCCTTTGGTAAAGATATCTGCATACTTTAATCGAAGGGAACATGATGAACACGAATATTGCCTAGGGCAACCTGGTAGCGAACAAAATGAATATCAATCTCAATTTGTTTCGTCCGTTTTTGTTGTACTGGGTTAGAAGTCATGTATACTGAAGTAATATTGTCACAATATACTATGGTGGCCTTCGGCGGTGAAGTGTGAAGCTCTCTAAGAAGATTTCGTAACCAACACATCTCGGCAACAGTGTTGGCAACACCTCGATATTCGGCCTCGACACTAGATCGCGATATAACATACTGACACTTCAAGGACCATGATAGCAAATTATCATTTAGAAAGACACAGTATCCAGATGTAGAGCGTCGTGTGGTGAGGCATCCACCCCAATCAGCATCAAAATATGCAACAAGCCCATCGGTGGACGAGACATGTATCTGAAGGCAATGATCAAGAGTGCCACGAATGTAGCGCAAAATGCGCTTTAAAGCAAGAAAATGTGACTCACTAGGATCATGCATGAATAAACAGATCTGCTGAACAGTATAAGATATATCAGGGCGAGTGAACGTGAGATGCTGAAGAGCACCTGCATGACTTCTTTATAATGTGAGATCAGTGATTGGAGGATCAGTATCACCCAGCTTTGACTGAGTGTCAGCTGGTATTCGAAAGGGATTACACTGCATCATGTTAGCACGCTTTAAAATGTCTATAACGTACTTCTGCTGAGATAGAAACATGCCTATAGAGCTGCAGTAGCAGAAATGCCAAGAAAATAGTTAAGAGCACCCAAATCGGTCATGGAGAACTCACGACTAAGCTGGCCAATAATGGTCTATAAAAGTGATGTGGATGATGTTGTGAGAATGATATCATCCACATATAGAAAAAGATAAGCCACGAAGGACCCCTGACGATATACAAATAGAGATGAGTCACATCTACTGCGCTGGAATCTCTGTCTCTGAACAAAATCAGCAAACCGCTGATGCCAAGTACGAGGGGCCTGTTTCAGGAAAAATAAAGAGCGATGCATGCGACATACATAGTCAGGGAAACTGGGATGGTGATATCCAGGAGGCTGATGCATGTACACTGTCTCCTGCAAGTCACCGTGGAGAAAGGCGTTTTTCACGTCAAGCTGATGAATGGGCCAGTGACGTGATACAGCAAAACTCGGGACGGTGCGGATAATGGCCGGTTTGACAACCAGGTAACGTCTCGTCACAGTCAACGCCAATCTATTGACTCTTACCATTAGCAACCAACCTGGCTTTGTAACGTGCCAGGGAACCATCAGCGTTAAATTTCTGCTTAAATAACCACATAGAACGGACCATGTTTGCCCCAGGTGGGCACGGAACAAGTACCCAAGTGTCATTAGAAATAAGAGCATGATATTCCTCATCCATGGCTTTATGCAAGTGAGGATCCTTAAGAGCCTGTAAGTATGACCAGTGCACCGGTGAATTAGTAGTGGTGTGTAGGTTAAGTCTGTCAATAGGTTTAGAAATCCCGTGTTTGCCACGAGTCATCACAGGATGAGGGAAGGAAGGGGTAGTGTCGGAGATGGGGAGGTGGTTAGGGATGGATTGTGCGAGTCAGTAGTTGAGGAAGTGGAAGCAGATGAGTTGGGATAGGTAGATGTTTCGTCTGGTGATTGGTGGTTAGCATCCGAGGACAACACTGGTGAGGTAGGTTGAAATGCCGAGCAAAACGGAGGAGAAGGTGAGTCAAGAAAATCATATGATGGGGACTGATTTGGAGTGACCGAGCCAAAAGGAAAAACGGTTTCTTCAAAATCGACATGACGAGAGATGATCTTTCGAGTGGAGAGATCGAGACATCGAAAACCTCGATGGTCGGACGGATAGCCGAGGAAGATACACGGGGTAGAGCGTGGAGCTAGTTTGTGAGTGGTGGTGAGGTGAGGGAAGCATAAGCATCCAAAAACATGCAAATGGGTGTAAGTTGGGTGTTGATTAAAGAGACGGAAGTGAGGTGTGTCATTTTGAATGGTCGAGGATGGAAGGATGTTCAGGAGATGTGTAGACGTGTGAGTGCTTCCACCCAATATGCAGGTGGAAGATGAGCATGAAATAATAGTGTGCGGATTGTGTTGTTGATGGTGTGAAGCATTCTCTCAAACTTGCCATTTTGTTGAGAAGTATGAAGACAAGAGAATCGAAAACGAATACCTTTTTTGGCAAAAAAAAATCATGAAATTCCGTGTTATCGAATTCACCCCCGTTGTCACATTGAAAAGATTTTATTGTACATTTAAATTGGTTTTGAACATATGTCGTGAAATGTAGAAATTTTTGAAACACATCAGATTTATGTCGTAATGGATAAACCCACAAGTAATGAGTATAATGATCAAGAAAAATAACATAGTATTTTAAACCACTCAAGCTAGTTATAGGAGAAGTCGAAGCATCAGAATGTATAATATCAAAAGGAGAACACACAATAGAATCAGAAGTAGTAAACGGAAGTCGAACGTGGTTGCTAAGTTGACATGGTTGGCACAAAACATGCGACTTTTCTTTATTGCATAAAATAAATGTACGAGAATTAAATGCTGAAGAGCTTGGTCGCCTGGATGACCAAGACGTCGATGCCATAGAGATGAGTTGCACGCAGTGAAGACTTGAGGAGTGGACTGAGTTACGGGATAGAGAGGTCGAGTGTTGTCGCATCGGATTAGTGGTTGACGAGTGCGATAATCCTTCACGGTAAATGCATAAGGATCAAAGTCAATAGAGAAATGATCATCAGTGGTAAATTTGCGAACAGATACAAGATTTTTAATAATTCTAAGGGTGATAAGTACATTATATAAGTGAAGTGGGTGATATGAGTTTGGAAGGTCGGTGTGCCCGGTGGTCATTATAGGAATTGAGGACCCATCACCATCAAAAATAGAATGAATATCATGTTTATTAGAAATGGACTTAAGTATACCTGTATCCGAATAAATGTGATCTGTAGCATCTGTATCCATGATCCAACCTGAATTATAGGGTTCCTGCAAAGTCATAGTATTAAATAAATGGGGTAAAGTAGAGGCTGATCATAATTAGCAGTCCAATGCCATTGAGAAGTAGGCTGTCCATTTCCAAATATTGGCCCAAGAGACTGTGTAGGCCCAAATTGTGAGGGGTGGGCTTGCTGTGGTGATCCAGAAGTCACAAATGAAGCATGCTGGCCATTTTGGTGTTGGGCCAAAGGCCATGGACTTGGAGTATGCATATTTGTTCCATGTGGGCCTGCTGGTGTGGACCTAGTAATCTGCTAGCAGAAGGTTGAATCCAATAACGTGAGCTAGTATTTTGAGAAAGCTGTGATGGCGCAACTGACGGAAAACGAGAGTTGGAGGATTGTTGTGGTGGTGGGATGTACACCCACCCATATTGCCTGGTGTACGGTGGTTGATGATGGTCGCTTCTACGGGCGCTACCGCGACGATCGTTTCTACGTCCGTTTCCACGATTTCCATTACTCGAAGAGGCAGTGATTAAAACATTAGGAGATGATGAGGTGTGTTCCGATGAACGGGATTCCTCGAGCTTAGTTTCTTCGCTAAGAAGAATAGCCCGGGTTTGTATCCACGTGGGTGGTGTTTCCCGGAGACATATGGCACGGTGACACCATTCCATTTACGTGGTAATCCTTGGAGTGTGTAGGCGACAAGACTTTTATCAGAAACGGGTTCACCAATATTTTTAAGAAGATCGGCCATTGATCTAATTTTTGTGCAATAATCCTTAATTGACAAGTCGCCGAGAGTAATGTTACGGAGATCATTCTCAAGTTGAAACGCGGCTGAGTCTTTGTTGGTGCGAAAAAGTGTTTCAAGATTTAGCCATGTTGCACGAGCGGTGGTCTTCTATTCATGGATATTTTCGAGGACATCGGGAGCGATGGTGGAATAAATCCACATTCGGACAATAGAATCAAGCTTAATCCATTCGGGATCGGTAGGGGGAGCGGTGTTGTCGTATGTACTATCGATGTGATCAATTACATCAAAGCTAATACAATGCGTTTCGAATAAATCGGTCCACGCATCGTAACTTAGATTGTCAAGGTTGAGAGTGAGTGGGATATGAGATTTAATATTGGTGACACTATAGGCTTTGTGTAAGGGAGTGGCGGGTGGTGGTGGTGTAGAGTTGCCGGTTGTCATGGGTAGTGACGATAAATAGCAGGAGGTAACAAAGAAGAAGAGCAAATAAAGAATGAGAGGGATAGAAGGTGGTAGAGTTTTGAGAAGAAAACGACGGCAGGTGGTGGCCAGAAAATATATGGTGAGATCGGCCGTTGGGGTCCAAAGAAGGAGAGTCAACCAACAAATAAGGAATGGTTGGTGTGATTGATGAGAATTTTAAGGAAAAGATCCTAGGAAACGTTTAATCCCTCTGATACCATATTACTCATTATTTTCCCACGAGAATATGAATTATATTAGGCTAGTATAAATAATACAAGTCATGGGCTAATGGGCCGAGAGGTACAAAGGCCGTGAGCCATATATACAAACTACATACATGCTATATATCTATACGATACTATCTACTAACAAAATGAACATATGAATGTTATTAATCTTTTTAATATTTTATCTTAATCTTTAATCTATATTTTAATCATAATCTTAAAATGAAAAATATGGAGTATTCGAAAAAACTTAACTCCTTATAACATATATAGACTTTAAAAATCAATTATAATATTTTATCTATACATTATAATTATTAATCTTACGACTTTTTAATAAGGGGCATTTTGAGTTTATAATATCTTAAAAAATGATAGTTGTATTAATCAGTAAGCTAAATACCATTAAGATGTTTTGATATATATTTTTTTAACTAAGTCTTAACTAGGCTGAAAACCCACTTATTCGATTATTTACAATTGCTTAAAATTTCTAAGTGAGAAAAACCACTTAGAAGTTTGCATATATATATATATATATATATATATATATATATATATATATATATAACAAACTTTCAATGAAGTTTGAAGTTTGCATGTTGCAGATAAACCATATGATCTTTTTGTGATAGGCTTAACATAACTAGGTTGTGTTAACCCATAAGATTTACTAGTATAGGAATGATAAATCAAGGTGATAGAATGAAAATTTATAGAAGATCTACATGAGTTCAATTTTAACTATACTTAAGTTTTCGAGGGGAAGATCTCAAATTAGGAAAAAGAGAGGCAAACCGAATTTACTGCATTTTAAGAATAAATTGTCGTTTAGATTCACGGCAATTTACCAACGAAACATTCCATTTTAACATAACTGCATTTTACACATATAAAATTTGACTGCATTAAAACAACACTATATTTTGCACGTACAAATTTCTTCCTAAAATGCGGTGAATTCGACATTCTCCGATCATTCGAGGCCTTCTTCTCCGATCATTAATCTTTAACTAATGACACTTATTTGAAAATCAACTTCGGTGAGTTTTTTGATGGGTCGAATCTAAGAAACTTAATTTATTTGATATATCTGAAAACTGAACCAAACATATATCTAAAAACTATCACTCTATATTAACTACCATTTAATCTTATATTGATTTCAGTATCCTTGTTATTTGATATATGAAACAAATGATTCAATGGCGATCTAACAGAGGTGAAAAACCGTTGTGAGGTCGTCATGGTATCATCACGAGAGTAAGACGACCCGGCTATCCCAGGACTGCGTTCACTCAATCATCTTTCAGTCTATCCCAGGACTGCGTTCACTCAATCATCTTTCATGACCAAACCTCTCGTAATCAAAATAATTTGATCCTCTTACGAAATTTGCACTTGCACTCTTAAGACTTCTTTTTGAACCGCACTCGGTCATAAAAGCCACATTGGTGCTTGTCGATGGATTAGTCGCTGAATTCACCAGACCATTTTGCACTTCCTTTGGTAACCTTAAAGTGTATTTGTCAATATTTTTAATAGGCAGTCGTACAAATGAATGTCCCACTGAATAAGAGCGGGACATTTTTCTTGAAGGTAGAATGTCATGTTTCAATTCAACCAGTTCAACTGAAACATGACAATTTGATAGCCCACTCGGGCCAAAACGTGACTCAGTTTCATGACTGAGTTGATCGGATTTTGGAACAAGATTTGCCCTACAAACCGGGCAGGTGACATGTAAACCCAACCACTCATCTATGCAATCACGATGAAACACGTGGCTGCATTCCGGTAACAATCTTAACGTCTCATGATCACTGAACTCATTTAAGCACACCGCACATTCCAACACTTGTTGACCATCTGCGATCTCTTTCACCACCGAGTACGTAAAACTTGTGAATGTAGCAATAACGGCAGGGTCAAGCCCATGCGCTGCCACTATCATCACAGAACCCATTTCACCAATGTGTTGAACATTGGCAGCAAGAGCGAGCTGATGTTCAACACAATGGCAGAAGTAGAAGTAAAAGAAGCAAATTATTAATAAGGCAATTAAAATACAGGATAGCACAATTGCCATCGGTAGGGTCATCTTCACTCCTGTTTTCGGGGTGAGTGACACGGCAGCAGACGATGGTTCGTTGGCGGTTTAGTTGGCTGCAGAACAACGTGTTGCTATTAACACAAGAATGACAACCACCCATTTGATATTATCGAGAAATTTGGTCATTTTAATCAATGAATTGGTTTCAAATATGGGGAATGTTTGTTGTTTATAATATGGCTTTGATTCACCCTTTGTACGTCTTGTATTTTATATTAAAAAACAAATACTAAGACGTTTTGTATTTTATGATTAGGATTATGACAAACGGGATTCTGATAAGGTATTTAAGATTGACGTTCCATTTATAAAAATTAAAAGAGATTCTAATTTCATAGGGTGACTACCACACAATGAAATGAAGTATAAGACGAATACATTCTAGAAAAATGTTATTTATTTCACTTATACTCGTTCAATTTAAAAAAGAATAGAAATTTTTTTACTTAAATCAACCCTAAATATGCGTAATCTGTTTAAGGATAACTAAAATTTATAAAATGTGGTTAAAGATAACTAAAGTTTATAAAATTGTTTAAAATGGTAAATCCTGTAGATCTTAATTCCAACACAGGCGAAATGTTCTAAAAGTTAAGTTATTTTTCTTGTTAAAAGAATTAAATTGTTCCATAGATTGAACATTTTGTGAAAATTTGATATCCTATCTGTCCATTAACCCTTAACGAGAAATTATTATTCTTATGAATTTAATCCAAGTGGATACTTTGGATTAACTACTAAGAAATTTATATCTGTTTCAATTCTTTATTTTTTTTAATGATAATATGATATATATCTAAATGATTAATACAAAGCATTAACAATAATAATGTAATAAAAGCACAACATTTCATATACAAAAGTACATCAACTTACATTATTATTATTAGCATATAAATAAAATAATTAACTTTATAAAATATGACTTCTTTTCCTCTCTGTCATACTTGAATCCATCGAGATTCAATTTGATCAATGATTGGATGCAACGATTCTTGATTTTAGAAGTAGATCCGACAAGATTCTTGGAATATTGCCGTTTGCATGATCTTTTACCAATAAGAAAATGACACATCATTAACTTAATTTATCATATAATTGCTAATATAAAAAAAAAGTTCAAAAATGTCAACATCATTAAAATGGAGTTTGAATATCATAAAGTTGTGGAAGAGTCACTCTCTAACGTAATTTATCATATGGTCTCTCTCATTGCTCATTCATCAATAAATCGTATCTTCTCTTAATTACAAAACACATCGATATAAAATTGTATATCTTGTGCATAAAATTGTATTTGTTGTGCATAAAACCCACTGATACTTTAAAACCGATGAAGAATATCATCAAATGGAACTTTCAGTGTCCAATTGGTCAAAAATCTAAGACTATTTTATTACAGTTAAATATAAGGGTGAAGTTCAGAAGAGCATGACCTTTTTGAGGAGTAAAGGAGAGCAAGTTTCTGACCAAACAAAGCGTGATACCTGTCACATGCGGTTCCTACCTGTCAGGCCACTAGAGACTATTTTGTAATTTCGACAAAGTTGTGAACCTATCCGAAAAGTTGTTCAAAAATTTGACCAATCAGAAAACCTGGTAATATGCAAGATATAGTGCAAAAAATAAAATGCGGTGAAAAAAATAAAATAAAGTGAGAATTTCACTAGCATATCATTGTTCCATACAAAATAAAAATTATTTGGTAAACTTCTTAATTTCACTAACACATCATTTCAAATAACTTAAAAATACAAATGCTTCATTTTTAACATGTTCCTTTTGGAAGATGGTTTATTCTTTTCAAATTCAAGCTTAATCGGCTCCAATTTGGTAGACTTTTTATTTGCACTCCGCTTAACTGTTTTATTTACAAAATGAATAACAACATAAAACAACTTACACTAAAGTGCGTTACAGAAACACATAAAAATGCTAAAAAAATATAAAATGCAATGACAATATAAAAGATGCAGTAATCAAGTAATAGTAATTATTTAATTTCAAGAATAAAACCAAACTTTACAAACACATAAAATGCTAAAAAAATATATAAAATGCAGTAACAATATACAAGATGCAGTAAATAAGTACTAGTAAATTTTTGAATCCAACTATTAAATCAAGTTTTACAAACACATAAAAATGTTAAAAAAAACCTAAAATGCAATAACAATATACAAAACATGCAATAAACAACTTTGAAATATTCAGCAACTTCGATCACTTATATAAATTATGACGAATAATAATCCAAATACAAGCAAAGTAGTTGTTTAAGATTCGATGATAGATCCTCGATGGATACATCAAGATTCTAAATTTTAGTGGTAAATTGGGTAATAATTGTTCGGTTTTGTAACACGATTCTTGGAATGTCCCTCATAAGTTTTGTTCGATAAATATACCCTTTTTAATGCAAGTGCTGTGTACTTATCGGCCAATCTTAAGCAACAAAAACTCTCCAACCACATCGAGATAGAAATCCTTATTGTTCGTGACAAGTTGCAAAAGGGTATTAAGAGGGTATATTTGGGATGTGTTTTAAGAAAGATTATTTAGTTCATGTTTACAATACAAAAATTTCAGAAGTAGTGGTTGGCAAAATATCTGAACGAATGATTTTCTTAGACAGAAAATGAAGTTTGAAAAAGCAGGTCGAGATGTGCATTTTGTAAAAACTGTGTAGAAATCGCGATCCCAGAGACCCCTTAAGCATGTGATATTAAAGAAAATGTCAAAAGCAGAACAAATATCGGTCAATAGAAACTTTTGCAGTGACAAACTGTTGGTGTTTTATAATACAGAGGTTCACATGAAGTGGATTGTTAAGATATACGTATTCTTATCCGGCAGAAAAATATTCTGCTAAAAGAAAGTCCAAGTGCCACTCTAGTGTATTAATGTTAGAAATAAAGGATTTGAAACTGTTAGGTCACTTTATGTGTTTAATCAATTTAGTTATCAATTACAAAGAGATGATTCAAACGTTTAATAATAAATTGAATTAACAATTGAAAGTATAAAATTAAAGTGCAGAATCTTAAATATAATACAGTAAAATGGGTCAAAATAGTCTTTGACCCGTCATGTCCATTTTAGACTATTAGGCCACTGTATAGTCTAATTTAGACTTCTTTCAGCCTAAAATAGACTCAAGTCTGTTTTAGACTCATTCAGTCATTTTTAAACTCAATTAGACTATTACTCCACTGTATATGTCTAATTTAGACTTCTACACCAGCAACTCAGATTTTTGATGAAATTTAAACAAACCTAACTTTTGACTCGTTTACAATCAAGACATGAAATTTTGCAGACATACTCAATACGACCTAACGAAAGTTTCCCAATTGACACTTTTCCAAAATTCACGTTTACGATGATTTTGGACTCTTGGTTGAAACATAACCATTTTGACACTTTTTGCAACCAAGTGAGCAACAATACTAACTCACTCTTATAGTCCCATTTTCAGAAGTTGAAAACACAAACTTTGACATAATGACAAGTAACCAAATCACCAAAACCATCATTCGACTAGTTCCAACAAAACGACCCATTTGGAAACCATCAACAACTTAACAATTAGGCTTCCAAATTCATCAACACAACCACAAACTCAATTACATTTACAAGTGCCAATTACCATGATTGACCAAAAATTCAACTCTAGACATTTTGATCATATTACCACCAAATCACTTTTGACTATTTTAAACTATCTAATTACAATCGTTAAATCACCAAATGTGCAAATTTACATAACAACACTTTAACCATTTAAAAGGGTAATTTCAACCCAAACAACCTTTAACATAATACTTTACAAAAGCTTCATACATTACAAACTTCATTACAAAAGATGATCATATTCAAATGATCAACAACTTTGCAAAAGGGCGTTCCTACATCTATTAAGAGCATGATTACAAAGGGATAACTTACTACTTAACCAAGTAGCAAGCCGCCATTAGTCAACCTTGTGTCCCTTGCCCATATCACCCCTTGACCCGCTTTGCTCACCTACACATTCAACATGTAATATCGTAAGCATATAGCTTAGTAAGTAATGGACTTAATCCACAACTACAATTATAATATCAACAACCTCCTTTACGAATATAATATCAATCACAACCATATCAATAACAACTCTAGCAATAACATAAACAACTACCCAACTTAATTAACAACTCAATAATAAGATCAATATCTTTCCAACATTAATGGCATTCTTAACAATAACTTTAAATATCAACTTTTATTTTATCAAACTAGTACTTATTGAATACTCATGTATCTCAATGGCATTACTTGGGTATTTTCAACAACTCAACTTTTATTTCATCAAGTTAATGCTTATTGAATACTCTTATATCTCAATGGCACTACTTGGCTACTTTCAACAACTCAACTTTTATTTCATCAAGCTAGTGCTTATTGAATACTCTTGTATCTCAATGGTACTACTTGGCTACTTTCAACAGCTCAACTTTTATTTCATCAAGCTAGTGCTTATTGAATACTCTTGTATCTCAATGGCACTACTTGGCTACTTTCAACAATTCAACTTTTATTTCATCAAGTTAGTGTTTATTGAATACTCTTATATCTCAATAGCACTACTTGGCTATTCTCATTACATCACCCTTATAAATCCATCAAGCTAGTGCACTTTATCTCAATACACTACTTGGCTCAAATCAACAATCAACCTCTTGTATTTTCCACCTTTACATACATAATTCAAATATTAATATTTAACTCAAATCAACCATTACCTACCTTGAACTTGATTTGGTTAGCACAAGTAACTCTTTCCACTCTTTATTCACCTAACATATCATTACACATACATGAGTTATTTACAACTCAATTAAACTCAGTTTCATTCCTTTTATATACTCTTAGTTAGAATTCAAGTGCCTCATCTCATGCACTAATTTCCAACTAGTCATTCATATACTTGTCACATACAAATACATACACTTAATGGTGATTAAGTTGCTCTTTAACAACCACAACCTATCATCACCATCATACATTTTCTACATACATAACTAGGTGAGATTTTAAATAATCATACACAGTTTATTTACTTAATTCTTTCACAATAAATCACCATTTTGAGTTCATAACAACTCAACAACAATTATACAACCTTCCCACACCCATAATTTCACCAGTCCTCAAATTCTCATTTTAGGGTTTATCACCCAAAATCATCCAACACTCAAATTAAAGGGAATTGGGGGTGAAATCTTACCTTAGCAATGAAGAACTAGCAATTTAAAGCTCAAATTCACAAGCCCTAGCTTTAATTTGATCAAACTCTTTTCCTTCCCTCTTGTTCTTCCAAAACTGCCACACACACAAAATACACACTTGATTTTTCCAGAAAATGAAAGAAGGGTGTGATTTTATTTTGTCAATTTACTTTCTTCACCCTCAACTATCCTTCTTAACACTTTCAGCCTCTCAAATTTACTTATTAATCACCTCTAGTCCCTTAACTCATTCCTTATATACAAATTTGATCCAAACTTATTATTTTGTAATTACATATTTTATGTATTTATTTATAATTTAATGAACATATTTATCATAAATAATAACTTACAAATTTTGGGGTGTTATAATTTTGACTTACATAAAATGCATACCGTCGTTGAAAATTATACAATCTATACTCTCATTTTCAATATAGATTACCTAAAAATATTCTAGTTCCAAACAATATTGAATATCTCTTAACTCATAAAAATGTTCTAATATATCACATAGCATATAAGGATTCTTTCAATAATTTTAAAAAATAATTACAAATTTATCAGATCGTGTATATACATGGGTTTTAGGGCTAGTTAAATCAATAAAATGATGAATCAATAATTTCTTTTGTATTGATATTTCGTATAGAGTTTTTACAGTTCAAGCATTAGGTTTTTCTAAACCTATGACTCCCTATTTATACAACTATTAAAAATAGAAAACACATTCTTTCACAATCTCTAATATATCGTTTCAACTAATAAACCGATAACTATGAAAATAAAATAAAACTCTAAATAATAATATCTTCTAAGTCTTTTAGTTTATCTTCTAATCCTTTAGATGCCAGCTATTGATATGATATTCTAAGTCTTCTGGATCTGAAACTCCAAGTATGTAATCGTTATAATCTGAAATCTCATGAAGCTTGTCAGAGTCTGAAACATGTGTCAGCATCTGAAGTTTCAGACTCAGTCGCCATAGTCTGATGTTTCAGACACAGTCGCGAAATCTCTCTTTTCAGACTGTAATTCTATACTTAGCATATTTATAAGACTTAGAAATTTTGACTCATCATATTAATAAAATATGATTGATATTGTTTTTTTTCAACAATCTCCCCCTATATGATGATGTCAAAACTTTTACAAAAATTACTAATATAACAAAATTGAAATAAACTAGACTTTTATATATTTAACAAGTCATTACAAAGTTATAGTCTATTACATTAAATCTCTGACTGAGAATGACTTATGAACTTGAGCTAGCCATTCTTCACTATCTCCTCTTCCATCTTCAATCAAGTTGATAGCCTTCATCTCTTCTAAATCATCCTTGCAATTCTTCATGTGTTCTTTCAATATCCTATCACATTTATCTTTCATCTCAGGCTTCTTTCCGATCTCTCCCAAATGATAGAATAAACACCTAACCACTCTTTTTCTGAATAGCAGACTCTGATCTCCTTTGCATAGATCTAGAAGAGTAAATAAATTATATTATTCAGAACTATGAAGTTCATCAATAGAACTATGAAGTTCATCAATAGACTGGAAACACTCAACATCATTATTATCTTTGTACATAAAATCCTCATGTTTATCGGTCTTGATGAATGTTCCTAAATCTACATCATCGAGTGTTGTTCATGAAAATCAAGAACAACATTTAAATGATAATGAAGCACCCATAATAACTTGGCACCAAGCAAATGAACCAGTTGGAATAGCTTTGAACAAACCTGTGAGGGTTAGAAAGTCGGCTATTCCCGATGATTATGTAGTTTATTTGCAAGAGGCGGACTTTGATTGTGGCATTGATAATGATCCTGTGTCCAAGACATAGAAAGTGATAAGTCTAAAAAATGGATTGATGCTTTGAAAGAATGCTTTGAAAGAAGAGTTGAAATCAATGTCTCAAAATAAAGTTTGGGATATTGTAGACTTGCCAGAAGGATCTAAACGAGTTGGTTGTAAATGGGTCGTTAAGACCAAACATGACTTGAACGACAATGTTGAAAGATATAAAGCTAGACATGTGGTTAAAGGTTATACTAAAAAAGACGGCATCGATTATAAAGAGACTTTTTCACCTGTCTCAAAGAAAGATTCATTGAGAATCATATTGACATTATGGCTCATTTTGACTTAGAGCTACATCAAATGGATGTGAAAGCAATCTTTCTTAATGGGAATCTCGAGGAAAAAGTATATATGGAACAAGCCGAGGGGTTTTTCATTGAGGGTAAAGAGAATAAGGTGTGTAAAATATATGGACTTAAACAAGCTTCTAGACAATAGTATCTTAAGTTCAATGACACAATTACTTCTTTCGGTTTTGAGGAAATCATCGTTGATCGACACATATACCGCAAGATCAGTGGGAGCAAATTTATATTTTTTGTTTTATATATTGATGACATTTTGCTTGCGATGTGTGACTTGGATTTATTGCATAAGACTAAAGAATTTCTCTCTAACAGCTTTGAAATGAAAGATATTGGAGAGGCATCCTATGTGATTGGAATTTCAATATTCCGTAATAGATAAGAAGGTATATTATGATTGTCTCAGAAAGCCTATATTGAGAAAGTTATTGAGAAATTCAATATGAGCAAATGCTCAGCAGTGTCCCTATTCAAAAGGGAGATAAATTCAATCTTAAGAAATGTCCAAAGAATGACGTGGAACGAAAGAAAATGGAAACAATTCCTTATGCTTCTGTTGTAGGAAGTTTAATGTATCTACAAACCTGTACGAGACCTGACATGTTTTGCAATGGGGATGTTGGGCCGATATCAAAGTAATCCTGGTATTGATCATTGGAAAGCTGCAAAGAAAGTATTGAGATACCTTCGAGAAACAAAGGATTGCATGCTTACATATAAGAGGTCTAATCACTTGTAAGTGATTGGATATTCAGACTAAGACTTTGCTCGGTGTGTTGATAGTGGAAAGTCAACGTTTGGCTATATGTTCCTACTAGCTAAAGGAGCAATCTCATGAAAAACTGTCAAACTATATGTTATTGCTTCATCCACCATGGAAGCTGATTTTGTAGCTTGTTATGAGGCTACAATTCAAGCATTATGGCTCTGTAACTTTATTTTAGTACTTGGGGTTGACGACACTATAAGAAAGCCGCTGAAAATTTACAGTGATTATACGACAGCAATTTTCTTCTCTAAGAATGATAAGTACTCCAAAAAAGGCGCAAAGCACATGCACATGCATATTGATAGCTTTGGAATTATTTGTACGTATCAATTTGATTTGCAATTTGAATAATCGCTTTCGATTTGAATTCGTTTTTCTTTGTTTTGTTCTTTGTATTCGTTCGGTATATATTTAACAAGTGGTATTAGAGATTTAGGTTCGTGAATTAATCATCCTCCGATCGTCGACTAATTGTTGGCGATCCAGAGGGATCCCGCTGGTGTTTGAATTTGTTTCGTTTTCGTTGTCTGGTTTTCTGGTTCGTCTGTTTCTGCGCAGCCGTTAGAAAATTGGTTTTGTTCGTTCATTAACTATCGGATCATCATGAAATTTGAAAGTAGGTTCTAGACACATAGATCTACAATCTGACCTGAGGGATCTTTGATCGGATGTTTCAGTAGAGATTTATA
The DNA here is from genome assembly GCA_963930675.1 of Gnaphalium uliginosum. Lineage (NCBI taxonomy): Eukaryota > Viridiplantae > Streptophyta > Magnoliopsida > Asterales > Asteraceae > Gnaphalium > Gnaphalium uliginosum. Next base: position 27,453,046 of record OZ005681.1, read on the forward strand.
GCTTTTCGAAGTTGTTGTCCGGATCTGGTTCGGTTATTGTTTGATTTTGGTGGAGCGATCTGTTAGTTTTGAGATCTACTTATTATTAGATTATTGATTTGTAGATCAAATTTCAATTTGAATTTGAATTTTGAAATTTAGACCGTAATCCTTATCAAATAAGTGAGTCATTAGAATTTGAATTTGATATTTGACAAATTGTTGATTGATTTGGTGTTTGAAGACTTGATCATTATTAAGTCGCTTGAATTTTGTTAGATCGTTTGGAGTTTGAAAAGTTGAATCTTCTGTTGTCGGGCTTTTGAATTTGTTGCATGAATTTGATTGTTAATATTAAAGATCGTTTTAGTTGATGTTTGATAAATTTGGTTTTAGATAGATGTTAGTTTTGATATTTGAGTAGTTTATTATAATTGTTAAATTAGGATTAGTATTTTGTGTTTGAGTAAAATTATGATTAGTGATAGGTCAATTAGTTTATTATATAAATAGACATCGATAACTTTGAAATTATTTGTACGTTCCGTATATCTCTAACACATGAAATCTCTAACGCGTGAAATAAATTTACGGAAACTAAACATTTTTATAACATTAGTAATTACTCAAAATATGATATAGATTGATTCTTTGAAATTCTTATTAGAAGAGAAAGTTATATCTATGAACGTTCGCGAGTTCAAAAATATTTCACCATATTTTGTGATCCTTCATCACTTTCATATTCTTGAATTTTCACCAATAATAATCTCTGCAACTGCAACCGAATCCATGGAAATTGACCTACTTCCATCCATTACAGACCCATACTCAGTTTTTGAATCCTCAATAATATCTTCAAAAGTTTCGTTCTCTGGCACCCGATGGCCACCATGATCACTCTCCAAAGTCTCGATCTGTGTACGTTGACTTGATCCAATCCTTCGAGAAAAATTCCGATCACCTGGACTCAAAACTGCACTCAAACTGTTCGACAAAATTCCAGCACGACAAAGTGGGCAATTTGTATGACACCGTAACCACGTATCGATACAAGGAATATGAAACGCATGGTTACATTTTGGTAACAATCGTAACAACTCATCATCTTGAAACTCACTTAAACAAACAGAACAATCCGCTCCATCTATCAAGTAATCGTCTTTCTTAAACTTGATAACGTTAATCGAATTGATAACAGACGGTTGGAGACCAATGGTGGTGATATACCATATGGGATTATCAACTTCAAACGAATGATCTTGATCAAAAAGTTCTTCTTCTTGGTCTTCAATTTGTGCATTGTGGGGTCGTCTAAAACGCGTACAACATTTGACCATGATGAGGTAGTAGCTTAAAAAAAGAAACGCGCTTCCAAGTAATGCTACTATGATTATAACATAAGGTGATATATGGATGGTGGTGGTTGTTTGTTGTGGTAATGGTGGCGGTTGTGGCGGCCAATAGAACTCGGGGTAACTACATTTGTATGGACATGTTGGACCACAATCGAAACATGTTGAATTTTGGTTGGAATTTTGTTGAAGTTTCCGGTGGATTAGTGACATTGAGATGCGGGGGGTGGTGGTGGGTGAAAATGGGTGGGTTGAGGAAGGATAAAAATGAAGAATTTTAGGTGGGTTAATTGGTGAGAAGGATTAATCATATAGGATATGTAGTTTGTGTTAATGTAGATAGTGTGTTATTGTCACTTCATTATGGCTCTTTTGTGTATAGTATTCTAAAATAAGAAAACAATACGAACTTAACAAATCCAGTGATATGCTAGATTTTCGCTAAAACATAAAAAGACTGTATGATAAGTTTGTAACCAAAACCAAAAATGTTCAGAACACTACTGTTTATGTTTTTGGTATATTTGGACATTATAAGTGAATCAACAAAAGCTTAATCATCATTTGAACTATGAATGTGTACATATACAAGGAGAGATCCAAATTGTATGGATCTGATTACAACAAATGTGGAAAGCTAGTACTTATCTCTAACTAATATTCAAATTTAAATAACATGTGAAATAATTAAATGTAACTAGAAGTAATACAATATATGTTAACGTTATTATGTTTTCAATGGTACGTTTATATGCTCCCTCAAGATGGACGACCGAGAGAGAAGTCCAATCTTGGAAACAAGAGTGTTGAACCTGTGCTTGATGAGAGGCTTCGTTAAAGCATCGGCAAGTTGATCGTCACCATTAATATGAGTTACACGAAGCGAACCTTGTTGGACTTTTTCTCGAACAAAATGAAAATCAAGTGCTAGATGTTTCATACGAGAATAAAACACTGGGTTGGCCGAGTAATTTGTGGCACTTAGATTATCACAGAAAATAGTGGGTAACGTTTTGGATGTAAAACCAAGCTCAGACAATAACGATATTAACCATTGCACTTCAGTCGTGGTGGAAGCAACTGCGCGAAACTCAGCTTCGGTGGAGGATCTAGCTAAAGTTGGTTGTCTTTTAGAGCACCATGAAATGGGATTTGATCCTAAGTAAACAATGTAACCAGTAGTGCTTCGATATGTTTGTTTATCGCCTGCCCAATCAGCATCTGTGAAAGCATGTAGATTAAGTGGTGAAGTATTACGTAGAAGAAGACCATGATGTAATGTTCCATGTAAGTAGCGCAGTAGTCTTTTGAGAGATGCCCAATGTAGATCAGTAGGTTTGTGCATAAACTAGCAAATGCAACATCTGGACGAGTAAGAGATAAATATTGTAGTCCTCCAACTAAAGATCTATATTCCGTAGAATTAGATATAGGTGTTCCAGCATCTACAGTAAGACATGATGTACTCGACATTGGTGTAGTTGTTGGCTTACATTCACTCATATTAGCTTTATGAAGAAGATCAAGAATGTACTTTGTTTGGGAAAGAAATAAGCCGTGAGAATGAGGAATAACCTCAACTCCAAGAAAGTATGAGAGATGTCCTAAGTCTTTGATAGAAAATCTGTTAGCTAAAAGAGTGATGAATGAATTAACGTGAGAAGAATTTGGGCCGGTAATAATAATATCATCGACGTATACAAGAATATAGATAGGAGAATTAGTGGATTTGTGGACGAAAAGAGAGGAATCAGAAATTGTTGGTTTGAAGTTGGAAGAGATTAAAAATGACTTGAGTTCGTTGTACCAAGCACGTGATGCTTGACGAAGGCCATAGATTGCCTTGTTCAATTTACAGACATGATGAGGAAATGAGGAGTCGATAAATCCCGGAGGTTGAGACATATATACGGACTCTTGAAGATTACCTTGTAAAAATGCAATGTTAACGTCTAGTTGACGTAAACACCATTTATGAGAGGTAGCTAAAGAAAGGATGAGACGAAGAGTGGATGGCTTGATTACGGGGCTAAATGTTTCTGTGTAATCAAGTCCGGGTCGTTGATGAAATCCTTTGGCAACAAGTCGAGCTTTGAAGCGATCAATGGTGCCGTCAGGTTTATATTTGGTACGATACACCCATTTGCAACCAACAACATTAGGAGCTAAATCATGAGGAACAAGGGTCCATGTTTGGTTACGAATGAGGGCGTCGTACTCAGATTGCATTGCATTACGCCAAGCAGGTTGTTTTAATGCTTGAGTGATAGTGTGAGGTTCATGAGGGGAGGAAGTGATAGATTGATAAAGAATGAAGTTATCATTGTGATATTTAGAATTTTGTTTGGGATTTTTGCGTGTGTTTATATGTGATGTAGTTGAAGTAGGTGGCTGTGTAGTTGAAGTGGGTGCGGAAGGAGTGGGTTCGGGATTGATAGATGGTGAGGAAGGTGGATTAGAAGAGGATCGTGGAATATTTGATTCGTTTGAATCGTTTGGTGTTAGGTTGGAAGGTATTGTACTAGAGGAGTGAGGCGTAGAATTAGTGGTTTTTGAATATGTATTTGAGGAAGTTGGTATATGAATGAAATCAAGTTGTAGCCAAGAGTCAGGTTCAGGAGTTGGGGAGATAGTTGTGTTGGTGAGTTTGGAATATGGAAACTCAGATTCAACAAAATAAACATGTCGTGATGTGTAAATTTTGTTAGTAAGTGGATCTAGAAGATGATAAGCGCTTTGAGAAGAGGAGTAGCTAACGAAGATGCATGGTTTAGAACGTTGTTCCAATTTGTGACGTGTGTAAGGACGTAGCCATGGATAAGCAAGACATCCGAAACTACGTAACTTAGAATAGTTGGGTAATTTGTTGAATAGTTTGAAATAAGGAGAAGTATTGTTAAGTGATTGTGTTGGTAAACGGTTTATCAAGTATAATGCGGTTGTAACAGCAAATGTCCAGAACTTTAATGGAATGTGTGCGTGTGATAAAAGTGATAATGTTGTTTCAACGATATGACGATGTCGTCTTTCAGCATATCCGTTATGTTCCGGGGTGTGAGGAGGAGAAGTTAAATGAGAGATGCCGTGAGAAGCAAAATGAGAGGTTAATTTGATGAACTCACCTCCATTATCAGAAAAGAATTGTTTGATTTTAAGTTGGAAAAAGTTTTCTACTAGTTTTTGAAATCGTACAAAAGTGTTAAGAGAATCGGATTTATGTTGTAATGGGTAGAGCCATGTATACTTGGTGAAATGGTCTACAAAGATAATATAGTATTTATATCCATCAAATGATTGTATTGGAGATGTCCATACGTCTGAAAAGAGAAGTTCAAGTGGTCTTGTAGATGTAATAGATGTTAAATGAAATGGAAGCTTATGACTTTTATTGATGCAACAAGAGTTACAATTATTATGCAATAAAGTAATTTCTGGAATGGTAAAAGCTAGGTGCTGTAAAACACGACGATGCGGATGTCCAAGTCGGTGATGCCAAGGAAGAGATTTGGTAGATGAAAACGCAATTGGTGAAGTTTTGGAACGTAGCTCGTAGATCCCTCTACTAGCCATTCCTCGGAGTAGAGTCTTTTGAGTTTGGAATTCCTTGACAACAAAATAGAAAGAATAGAATTGGATTAGTATTTGATTATCAATGCATAATCGGGAAATAGATATGATATTACGAGAAATGGATGGAACGCAAAGTACATTCTTTAGAGTAAATTTAGTGTTAGAAAAAGTAAGAAATAAAGTTCCAATATGAGTGATAGTAAGAGACGAACCATCACCGATAACGAGTTCATCGGTGCCATCATAAGGAGAATGTAGAGATAGAGCATTGAGATCATTTGTAACATGGTGAGATGCGCCGCTATCAAAAAGCCAATCGTGATTTGGAGTGCTTGGAGATGTCATGACGTGAGCCTGAGGTGAATTGTTGTTGTAGTTGTTGCGTGGAAGTGTTGGCAGGTTAACATGAGGATATTTGTTTTTGAAAGCATGGCAAGAGGTAAGCGAGTGGCCTTGAGTAAAGCAGTATTGACACTTACCAAGAAATTTACGGGTTGAAGTATTAGGAGTATTTTGTGTGTTTGTAGGGGTGGGTAAAAGTGGTGCATTGCTTCGGGTATTCCAGTGACGTTGTTGTGGTTTTTTATTTGCCACAAATGCGGTAGTGGGTTGATGAACGGAAGTAGTAGAAGAGGAGAGTTGAACCAAAGATAGTTCATGGTTGATAAGTTTTTCGTGTAATTCATGAAAGGATATGGGTGTGTCACGAGCATGGATGGCTTCTATAACGGGTTTGTAGGATGTTGAATCTAAACCATTTAAAATTGCGTCAGTAACATCCTCTTGATCCATTTTCTTTCCTAAGATGCCTAACTCATCGACAATCGTTTTAATTGATTGCATGTAATCCGTAATGGATTGATCTGTGGTTTTGATGGTTTGTTTGAGACGATGTTGTAGTTGTTTGATATGACCACGGGAAGGTTTAGCATAAGTGTTGGAGAGGATTTTCCATGCTTCAAAGGAAGTGGTAGCACTTGTTATTAGCGGAATGATCGTAGGTGAAAGAGTGCCTACAATGGCACCAAAAAGAAGACGATCTTGGCGAAACCATGCAGAGTAATCTGCATGAGGAGTAGAAACACCATCGGTAACAGTAGGTTGAGGAGGTAAGTGAGTGCCGTCAATGAATTTAAATAAATCCAAGCCGTAAAGTTGTGCTTCAATCTGAGTTTTCCAACTCATGTAATTCGTGGTTGATAATTTAAGTGAAGGTGGAAATTGAACGAGTGTAAGTGAAGGTGATGTTAACGGGATTGAATTGACAACCGAGGAAGATGAATTGGCTGCAGTTGCCATGGGTAATAATCGGGTAATTTAAGAAGAAGAAAGGTTCCTGCTCTGATACCATATAAGTGAATCAACAAAAGCTTAATCATCATTTGAACTATGAATGTGTACATATACAAGGAGAGATCCGAATTGTATGGATCTGATTACAACAAATGTGGAAAGCTAGTACTTATCTCTAACTAATATTCAAATTTAAATAACATGTAAAATAATTAAATGTAACTAGAAGTAATACAATATATGTTAACGTTATTATGTTTTCAATGGTACGTTTATAGACATTATTAAATCGTTTTCATGTGTTGGTAAGACTTAAAACCGTATTCTGTCAAGATTTCATTTTGGCTACACGTAATATATTGATGATGCGTGACCTTACCTTTAGTATTCGAACATCTTGATTTTATACGAAAACTGGTGAAGTTAGATTTATTGGGGTTATGTTTTTTCATACATAAAAGGCAAGATATGTATCAAAATCCGGCAACGAATCTTATTCGACAAACTATTTAGCAATTTGGAAAAAAACTGGTCAATTTCGGTTGAAGCTTGAAGCTTAATTGAGGCAAACTCAGAAGCTTGAAGCTCAAATTGCTCAATCGACGCTTCATTATCAAGTTAGAATTTTGATGTTCACTTACATTTCAAAGATGCACATTCTATTGTGTACTTCAATTAAAGACTAACATTTTGTGAAGTATATAAGACCGTATTCTAATACTGTAACACAAATTAAAATGTCAAACCATTGTAAACTAACTGCTATTCTTAGGGGTGAGCATAATCCAAAGCGAAAACAAAAAGACCGAAAAAACCAAAAAAAACCGAAAAAATTGAACAAAATCAAAAACCGACGGTTTGATTTTTGATTTACGAAAAACCACAACTATCAGTTCGGTTTTTGGTTATGTACATACCATATATATATATATATATATATATATATATATATATATATATATATATATATATATAGGAGTGGGATAAAGGGAGAAGAATTTTTAGGGAGAGAAGAGGGAGAAAATTTTTTTGTTACTATGATTCAGTTTTTTTATTCTAAGTTTCAATTTTTTATTACTATAAACTTTTGAATCATAACAACAAAAGACTAAATCTTATTAATAAAATATTGAACCAAAGCAATAAAATATAGAATTATATTAATAAAAATTTGAATCATATAATCATAATAATAAAAAATCATTCTCCATTTTCTCTCCCTATTTTCTCTCCCTATATATATATATATATTCAAAGGTTCAAATGAGAACCACAAAAAGGTACAGAACTGCGAGAACTTTTAAATTATAGAGATTTTAACATGTTTAATGATTCAATCACATGTGAACATTGATGTAGATTAAGATTAAAAGCAAAATAGTTTGAGAAAACATCAAAATAACCTTTAAAATTAAATTTATATTTTTCGTTCACATGTGCACATGTATTTTATTGTTTTTAACTCTTGTTTGTCAATATTGACATTAAATAACATTTCTATGTAATTAGTTGCGTTTACATGTATAAAAACAATGTAATTTAAAAGTTTTCGCACTTCTGTACCTTTTGTGGTTCTCGTTTGAACCTAACCATATATATATATATATATATATATATATATATATATATATATATATATATATATATTCAACTCTTTATTTATATAACGAGTAATTTGAAGCATTTTATTGTTATATTCGAAATACTCATATATTATTACATTTATAAATCTATTAATTACGTATCTTTTATTGTATATTTTCAATGAACTTCTACATGGATTGATTATTAGTAGTTTCTCTATATAAAGTTTACCTTTAACTTCATTTCTAACATACATATATGTATATATAATGTATGTTTTATCAAATTTATTCGATAAACACGCCCGAAAGGATAAACTGAAAAACTGAACCGAAAAAACCGAATAGAAATCGAAACCGAAACTAAAAAAATCGAACGGTTGTGATTTTTAATTTTCCAAAAACGGAACTTACGGTTCAACTTTTAATTTTCGCCAAAACTCAAACCGAACCGACCAAAAACCGAACTTACGGTTCAATTTTTAAATTTAGCAAAAAATCGAACTGAACCAACCGATGCACACCCCTAGTACTTACTAGCTTTTAAACTCGTGCACAATCATGGGTCATTTTTAAGATACGATATAAATATTTTTTTAAAATGATTATAAATTTACTTTGTAAAATTTGATTGGTAAATCGTATTTAGAAAGAACCTACAATTGTAGTTAGAAGTTGTTTTAAACCTACAGTAAAATTGTGATATAGCTTAGATTATATAGTAGTATATACAAAATTATTAGTTAAATTATCTTCTTTACTATAGTTCTCCAAACCACGTAGTTAGAGAATATTAGATACAAATCTTTTTTGATAACTATTAAATAAATATATAAAAATTATCTTTTTAACAATTAAATGTGAATTGTTCGGATATAATATAAACTGTAGTAGGATTAGATGAGGATATATCTTTTCTCAAAAGGTTATCTAAAATTGATTATAAACAAATTAAATTTATTGTTTATTTAATGATGATGTCATCATGTCCTTTGATTTAGCTAATTTAATAAAATTAAGCAATCTTATTAGTTAATTGGAATTTTGATGATATTATCTTATGATTCTTATATTACATTTAATAATAATAACTAGTTTTAAGACCCGTGTGTAAACACGGATTAATATAAAAATAATATACATTTCTTTTTTTGATTATACTAAGCATAGTTTTTTTTTTTGTGTCAATATAGAGTTTTAAAACTCGTGTATACACATAGTTAACGTAAAATGAAACTAAGTATAATATTTCTTATATTAATATAGTGTTTAAACTTTAAACCCGTTTGCACACGGAAACTGTTAAATAAATAATTCATCCGTTCATTGTAATTAATTATAGAGTTTTAATTTAAACTCGTGTTTACACATAACACAACTAATGTAAAATGAAATTTAAGCATATTTTTTTAAATGATTATTAATATAAAGTTTTAAACCCGTGTATGCACATGAAAACTGTTAAATGAATACGTCAGCCATTCATTGTGATTAATATATAGAGTTTTAGTTTAAATTCGTACATACAAATGACACAGTTAATGTAAAATGAAACTTAAGCATAGTTTTTTTAATTATCATTAACATAGAATTTTAAACCCGTATATGCACATGATTATTGTAAAATGAATACGTGATCGTTTATTATAAATATGTAATGTATTAAATCAATATTTTTGTTTGTTTTATAGAATTGTAATGATAATAATAATAATAAATTAATTAATTAATATTTAATATATTAAATTAGCTAATCAATACGTACTCACTTGTATGATTCACTAATGTGTAGCAAATAACGTTTAATTAATATTTATAATTCGTTGATGTGTAGCAAATAATGTTTAATTAGTATTTATATTGCTTGATAAAATATAAGCTTGTTATTTTTAATAAATATAATAAATTATAACGATAAGGTTTATGGGAAATTATTTTTAGCATCATTTTTTTTAAATTAATTTTTTTTGAAAAAATAATTGATTAGATTTTTTAGGAAAATTAAATGATTTGATTGGTCAATTGGATGTTTAATGAAATTAAGGATTTTGATTGGTTAATAAGGTTATTTGCATAGAAATTTTTTAGGAGAGGTATCTTTTATTAATATTTAGATTATACTAGACCTTAAACCCGTGTATACACACGGTCCATTAAAGTTTTATTTGATTTTTATAAGTACACACATAATCTATCTATATCTATCTATATAATCTATAAAATTAAATTATATCATTCATATGAGTCAAAAAGCTATGAGATGAAGTTGCAAATTAAATTAAATAAATCATATTTTCACTAACTTAAATTCAACAATATTATTTAAACATATTTTATGACATACTTTATTTACGATATCAAATTAATGACATATTGTATTGACCAAATGAAACCATAAATCCTTTACTTCCACATAAAGTTGACCAAAAAAATCGGGTCCAGACCAGAAAGCGGAAAAAAAATCGAAACCCGAAACCGGTTTTTATAAAAATTGGTTCGGTTTTTACAAAAATCGCCGGTTTGGGAACCGGTTTGGATTATAACGTTGGAGAACCGGTTTGTAACCGGGTTGGAAAACCGGTTTTAAAAACCTGTTTGGAACCGGTTTTTTGAGCTGATTGAATATAGCCGTTTTTTTCGAAATATAGCCGTTTTTGACCTTTTTTTTTTTTTTTTTTTTACCATTTTGCCATCTTAAAACTAGTATAAATAGATACCTTGGGTTTGGTTTAGTCACAACACTCAATCTTGCTAATTCTAGTCTTTAAACACTCAAAACGCTTACGATTTACGTACGAAACTCTCAAAAAATTCTCTTCTCCCCTCAAAACGCTCTCGAAACGCTATCAAAATGGCCACTCAATCTTCTTCAACTTCCGCCGGTGTTGGTTCTTCAAATGCACCAACTATTGTTCAAGTTTTGGTAACCAAACGAAATCCCGAGATTTTGTGTAATTACGACAAAGTGTTATTGTCGGATGGTTCCACTAAGGCATTTTGTAAACGTTGCGGGAAATTTTTGAAAGCCGACTCCAACTCTACTTTGAAATCACATGCTACAAAGTATTGTGATGGAGTCAAATGTAATCCCGAGTCGAGTCAAGCAACTATGTCACGGGATGAGAGTATTTTTACATACGAAGCGGAGCGGTGTCGAGAACCATTTGTCGGCTTTGTGCTTCAAGAAGCTTTGCCGTTCAACCACTTCGACAACCCTCGGCTTACTAGGGTCATTCAAAATACTCTTCAACCGCGATATAATCATGTAAGTCGTCTTACTCTTAGACGTGATGCTCTTATATTGTGGAAAAATGCTAAAAGTCAACTAATAATCGGTTTTGAAAACTTAAATATAAATGTATCATTAACAACCGATGTTTGGTCGGCTCCTCATGGTTTGTCCGGTTTGTACCTTTGTGTTACCGCACATTGGGTAGATCCCGCAACTTGGCAAATGATGAAACGTACCATTGCTTTTGAAAACTTTGACTATCCTCACACGGGTAAAGACTTATTTTACATATTACGAGATGTAATGAAAATGTTTAAAATAGAACAAAAGGTTTTTTCAATCTCGTTTGATAACGCGACTAATAATACAAATGCCGTTCAAAGGTTAATACTAAAATACGAACCACCTTTGAAAGGCATTTTCTACCATAGTAGATGTGTTGCACACATCATTAACTTGGTTGTGCAAGATGGACTAGCGGTTCAAGAAATAATCGTAGTAAACGCGTATAAAATTATGTTACAGGATATATTTTGTTCGGGTAAGGCTAGATACAAACATTATATGAGATTATGTAAGGAAACGGATTCCATCTTTTTAACCCCTAATTGGGACATGCCCGTAAGATGGAATTCGATTTACAACATGTTTATGTGCGGTTTACGGCAACGCGACACTTTATACGTTTTTCATGATCAACTTGTTCAAAAAGGTCTTGCAACATCATTTTCCTCCGACTATTGGGAGGTTATTCAAAAGATAACCGAATTGCTCAAAGTTTTTAAAACCACAACTACTTTATTATCGGGTGTTTATTATCCCACAAGTCATTTGGTACTTAATCAAATATTTTTAATGAGTTCAAAACTAAGCGAATACGAATTTTGTGGTAATGTATATGCAATAATGGTGGCTCCCATGAAAGCAAAACTAAGAAAATATTTTAAAGAAATGCCACTAGTAATTAGTTGTGCCGCCGCGTTAAACCCATGTTTGAACATTTCCGGGGTGGAATTACTTATCGATAACATTTGTAACGATTTGGATTTAAATGATGAGGATCCATTTTTTTCACAAAATACAAAAGACTATTTTAACAAATCTTTTAAAGATTTATTTGGTCATTATTTTCAAAAATATAGTTCAACAACAATGGTTTCTTCTAGTTCGGCTTCCACAATGTTGCTTCATCATCTTCTTCCCGAGATCCAATGATTAATTTATATAATAGTTTAAGACAAGAAAACCATAAACGGACAAGGGGTGATGGTCACCAAAGAGCCACTAGCGAATATGGGAGATATACCGGAATGGATTTTTTAGCCTCAATGGGACCCGAAGAATTTGCACATTTTGATATTTTGACTTGGTGTAAAGGGAGGGAAACTCAATTTCCCATTCTAACCATCATGGCCCGAGATTTACTAACCGTCCAAGCTTCTACGGTAGCTTCGGAATCCGCTTTTTCTCTTAATGGCAGGGTATTATCCATACGAAGAACAAGACTCACACCGGCCTCATTAGAGATGTGTATATGCTTGAAGGATCACTTAGACACCACGGAACATATACAAAACGTTTCAAGTCTTGAAGGTGAATTGGAATACGAAGGAGATATACACGATATCGAGGTGGAAGTGGGTATGGCAATATCACTTTCCGATGAAGAAATTGCTCTCGATCAAGCTTCGCGAGAGGCTTCCTCCGAAAAAGATTTCGACTTTTGAAGACTACCCAAATTGAAGATGTTAGAAGAATTGAAGATTAATAAAAGTTGAAGATTTTTGAAGATTATGAAGAATTATGAAGAATTATTGGTTTCAATAATATTTTTATGAAGATTTAGAAGACTTTGTTTTAAGTTATTGTTAAGATATGTTTTCATTCATAATGTAATAGCATTCTATCGGAAAAAAATTGAAGACTACGTTGATTTTCCCTAAAACGCTTAACGCTCGAATAAGATTGAATTATATAGAATTATTGGTTTCAATAATACTTTTATGAAGATTTAGAAGACTTTGTTTTAAGTTATTGTTAAGTTATGTTTCCATACCTAATGTACTAACATTCTATCGGAAGAAATTTGAAGAATACGTTGATTTTCCCTAAAACGCTTAACGCTCGAATAAGATTGAATTATATAGAATTATTGGTTTCAATAATATTTTTATGAAGATTTAGAAGACTTTGTTTTAAGTTATTGTTAAGTTATGTTTCCATACCTAATGTACTAACATTCTATCGGAAAAAATTTGAAGAATACGTTAGTTTTCCCTAAAACGCTCAACGCTCGAAAAAAACCCGAATTATATAGGAAAACTGGTTTGAAACCGGTTTTTGAACCCGAACCGGTTCCAAACCGATCCAAACCGGTTACAACCGGTTAGGGTTTTTCTCCCCCTCAAACCGGTTCGGTTCCAAACCGGTTTTTGACTTTTGAAAAAAACCCGATTCGGTTTTTCAACCCGAACCGGTTTTCCGGGAAACCGGGTTTTGTTCATGCCTACTTCCACAATAGCTTTGTTTTCAGGGGCGGATCTGTATTTTTGTGCAACTGGGGTGTGCCCCCAACGATTCAAAAGAAATTAGTACAAATTAGGAGCCTTTTCTAAAATGCCCTCAGCCCAAGACTTAAATGGCCTCTAGCCTAATAATGAAAATGTCCTCATCCGAGTGAAAGTTTGAGCAACTCTTAAACGAACTTTAATCACCATAGTAGAATCACTTAATTGTTAGTTTCATAAATGTATATGGAGTAAAATCATCATATCCGTATAGGTATGTAAGTAGATCTTACTATCTATGGTAAAGCTATTTATATAATACATGATAAAATTGTAATGCAAGCAGTAATTATATTATTTATAAGACATCTTTATATACTACATTGGTTATCTAATTTGTCTGGTACTCATCCTAATCATCAAGAAGAACATCCGATACTTTTTTTTTTTGTTTTAACATATGAGAAAAATACATATAAGTGCACATGAGCATAGTCGGTCCTAAGGATTTTGGTGTCTTAGACGTGATGATCGGAAAAATTCACGGTTAAACTTTGGTAAATTAACAATACATATTTTTAGGCATTTTGGAACATAGTCAAGTTAGACAACTCATTCTCTTGTTTTTTACGGGGTTATATTTCATAATTTAGAGCTTTGTGATGTCCCTCATTATTGATGCTCTGGGCTGCTGCTCATATAGCCAGGTCATCCTTGTCCATGAATGAAAATTGATCGTCACAAATACACTCTTAAAATTGACAATCATTGTCCTTGAATTTTTTTTTTTGTCTATCATGAAACATATGACTTGTCTTCTGTTACACTTAAACGCAATCGTTATATGAAATGGCATTAATCGATTTCTTGGAATATTCGTTATGTTACCAATGTGGCTAGCTTAAATGATGTCCGTAAATTCATTAGGATATTCATGAAGTCTTGTCGAATAATCCATTTGACTTATTAATGTTCTAGAGTATATTACCGACACCCCCCCCCCCCCCACCCCCCCCTTTAAGGTGAGCTTGTTGTTGCTACAGAGAAATCTGCAGCAGTGCTTTGAGATGATTTCGGAATAAGACGAAGTGTATGACTCTCCGACTTTCGGATGAGAATGATGTAAACCTTGTATTGAACCTAATCCTGCAAAACAAATACACCGTAATTCTCGCCAAGAAGGAGAAGGGGATTTCCCCTCTTGACCAACCTCCGGCGTGAGAATAAGTAAAGGGGTTCGGTAGGAGAGCTAATGTAGTGAGAATGTATTAAATGAGAATTGAATGAATACCTTTGTGTTGGTTGAAAAGTATTTATAGTACCTTGAGTTATTCCCCTGATCTATTTTCGGTAAATGGATTCGACATGTCTGGACTTACCAGAATCGGTTGTATCCATTTTGATGTATGTCTCTGAAATGGCTATTTCCCATGCTCACGCTTCTTGCTTTAGTTTCAGTGCGCCGCCTACGGATTTGATGGCTACCGAATATAAGCTAAAGTAGACTTTATTGGGTGAAGTGAATATCGGGTGAAACGAGTAGATTCTCTTCCAACTGTTGGCATTAGTATTACTTTCAACTTTTGGCATTATTCTTTTCCAACTTTTGGCATTACTATATTTTTCTAACTTTTGGCATTACTATACTTTTTCAACTTTTGGTATTAGTATACTTTTCCAATTTTTGACATTAGTATACTTTTCTAACTTTTGGCAGAACTATTCCTTCAACTGTAATCTTAGTCGAAGGATACTTGGTACGTTATCACTTGTGGTTTGAAATTCTAGATACTTTCGATCCTTCAATGTCCCAGGTGAATATAAAAATTGTTAAAATTAATTGATAATTTCTTCCTCACAAATATTGCTTGATTTTTCTAATTGTCTTTAACTAGATTATCACAAATAACCATTACTTTAAATGTTATTTTCGTAATGAACTTTTAAAGTTCTCTTACTCGTTTTTGGAATTTATTAATATAAGCATGAAACATTAGTTGACTTTATCTTTTATTTATTTATTATTTATTTATTTTTTATTATTTTATTATTATTATTATTAATATTATTATTATATTATTGTTTGATGATTTAAAATTATCAATTCCTATAAGATAAGAATTCCTATTGTGATACCCGGCAATTTAGGCCGCCATTTGTACCTAAACTAGGTCATTATTACTAGTATTTAGTTTGAAATAGAACTAAGTACAGTAACGTTTTGTATATATGTATATATACACTTACGCAATTGTTTTAATTGCGCAATTTCAATCGGATGGAATCCGACACGATAAATACGGACGTTGGTGAAAAACATTTTCTTAAATAACGCAATAATATTAAATAGTCGTTATTTAACCTATATTATTAAGATAATATGTTAAATGTTATACGTTTTGAATAAAACGTACCGTACGCGACGAAAACGCGCGAATCGCGTCCGACAACCGAACGAAGCTCGAATTATATTTCAATAACTTAAAATGAAGTATTTTAAATTAAACTTCAATCAAAACTTACGCGAATAAATCGTTAACGAAAAACATGGTTAATAAACGTTTAACGTTTAAACGAACGACGAAACGAACGGGTAAACGAGCACCACGTGTAATGTAAATTGGGGAAACAAAATTTAAACACCACACCCCCATGTGGGACCCACCCAAAACCGGCCCACTCCCCTAACCCATGCCCAAGACATGCTTTCAACACCATACCCCTTCATCCATCTCACACTCAATCTCATTACACACTCAAACTCACTCCACCTTGTCTCTCCAAACCTCTTATCTCAATCTCTCCCTCTCTTTCCATGATTCCCAGCAGCCACCACACCCCCACTATCAACCACCATCATCACCATCATCCACTACCATTTGCAAGGAGAAATCAAGCACAAAAAGCAAGATCAAGCCTTCTCATCATATTTCCCTCCTAGATCATCGAATCCACTTGTAAGAAACCTCATTTTTTCGTGTTATCTACTTGAAACATACTTAGAAAATGTTATGATGTCCATTTAAAAAGATCATGTCAAAAAACAAAGTCGAAAAATATTTTTGCAAACACAAAAACAGCAACAGCTTTCTGGGCAGAGACTTGACCCGTCTTCAATGAGATGTTTCGTACTCAAAACTTAATGAAAATGGACGATTCAAAAGATAAAACTTAAATTTAAGAAGTTAGATTTCATAACCAAGTGGTTTCGTAATTTTTTGATACCGTTTGATACCCGAAAACGAATTTACAAAAACGTTGCGACAGACTGACATGATGGTCAGATTTTTGTGCCAACTTCTCGAGTCCATAACTTGAGCTACACAACTCCAAACGACATGAGACTTTCGCCTAAATCTCAAAAATTTTATTAGCTTTAAAAGTAGTATGATTACACTCTCTGAAGTATTGTAGATTTATCTCAGTAATTAAAACAATGTGCATGTGTCCAGATTGGTTACAGTTGGACCTCAGAGGACAAATGGAATTATTAAAAATACTTAGACCTACTCAAAAATTCTAGAAAAATTATTTTAAGTAGCCAAGATATAGGGGAACAACTGGTATTTTTCTTGGATTTTATCTCGGACATTTACTTAGTTAAAACGAGTCATGAACACGACTGAAAATCTGATAAAACGAACACGGGGACTGTTTTGGTGTTAAAATAGAAACGACACTTTCGGGTTAACCATAAAACGTAACAATAATTTTTATAAGTTTTAAAAACATATTTAAGAGTCGAGTAAAAGTTTCGGGTCAAACCGAGCACGTTTGACCAAGTTCCTGAACACGAAACCACATAAGACCCTTAGCGTCACACCAGGCCCAAATCGGGTGCGACACTAACCTCTGTGTCGCAATACCATTCGAGTGTCGCAACCTGCGACACTAAGCTTAGTGTCGCAACATTCAAACCAGCAATACTAAGTCTGGCGTCGCAATACTCTGCGACACTAACCCTTGTGTCGCTAAACAGATTCGATTGTCGCAACTTGCGACACTAAACCTAGTGTCGCATTAATCCTAACTTTCGAAATAATTGCGACACTGATCTAATGTCGCAATCCATCCTAGTGTCGCACCTAGTGTCGCGTAAAACAGATTTAAGACATGTATTCACAAGGTATCAAACATGCGTAACAACGAATAACAACGAATATTTATATACGACACTACTCGTACACGCAACACATATACTCTTATAAGTATACAACGAAATAAAACATAATAATAATATCTTCGGGAATTATTATTACAAAACGTCACCAACGGGCCGTACACGTTTTCTAAACGCAAACGATAAACAAACATTTGGACATAACTTGTTGAGTGGACAACTAGCATGAATGATCTTTTGAGACATTCACTTACACATAACCTTATGCATTTAGGGCACTAGAAAGTTACATTTCGGAATATACGTTTATTGATATAAACGCTTGCTTTCAAGACTCAGGTGAGTCTCATAGCCCCACTTTTCACTATTTTATACTTACGGGGTGAGATACATTGCTTATCTTTACATATGAACACAAGTAACTAATAAACTTTTATACGGATTGCATGAGTACTTTTCTAATCCACTGAAGACCTCCCATCATAGTTTCGTTAGTTATGGACTTAAGCGCGAATATTAGTAAATGGATTCATTTGGGACTGACAATCCCCGTCCGGGGTAGTAGCGCTACCACGAACCGTTCCGTAGAAACGGACGACTTGTATTTGTTTCGTACGAGTGTTTGGATTAGGCACTCGCGGGGGCGCATTTTGTACTTGATTGTACTGTACTTACTTGCTGTTAAGCTTCGACTATGAGCTCATGGCAATAGTATATACTTACTTACATTTTGCTTTGTTGCAAAACACTGATGAAATCTTGTGGTTCATAATTACCGATTTACTGATAAACCTCTGAGCTCACCAACATTCGTGTTGACCCATTTTAGCATGTATTCTCAGGTTTACAACAACAGTAGGACAGCTTACAGAGAACTCTAGCTCGAGTCACATGCTTTACAAACAAACAGAGAGATTTTCCTGCATTACTATTTTTGTATTGGTAGTTATGTACTAAGATCTCTAGGCTTTCGCATGAACTCGCGGATAGAACAAAAATGTATTTTTGTGAACAACATATTTTATGAAATGTGATTTAAAACGTCTCATTTAGAGGTCGTTTGTTATAACTCGTGTAATGATCCATGAATAGTCGCGCCCCGACTCGACTTCCACTTCATACTAAATTTGGGGGTGCGACACCTACCCTACAACCTCTCGTACAACGGACTATTTTTTATTTTAATTAAAAAAATGGATTAAATACTCAATTTTAATTGGTCAATTGAACCGTTTATGAAAAATGAAAAAAATATAAGAGTTCACAATGAAAAAGCTTATGTAAAGCGGAAAAATTAAAAGTTCACAACTAAAAACAATTGTGAATACAAATTGAGATCGTTAACATTGCAGGGAGGACACCTCCGATGATCACCAGTCCACCTGAGCAAACTGCAGAATCAGAAACAGAAAGTGTGTATGGATGGTTCTCATAGTTTTCACCATTCCCTAGTTATATATATATATATATATATATATATATATATATATATATATATATATATAACTAGGGAATGGTGAAAACTGTGAGAACCATCCATACACATATATATATAGTGTTAGGTTCAAACGAGAACCACAAAAAGTACAGAACTGCGAAAACTTTTAAATTGCATTATTTTTATATGTGTAAACGCAACAAATTATATAGAAATGTTATTTAATATTCATATTATTGACAAAAAAAAATTAAAAACAACAAAAAAATGTTAAACTATAAAATATATGAAGTGTTCACATGTGCACATGTGGTGATATGTGCACATATGAACGAAAAATATAAATTTGATTTTAAAGGTTATTTAGATGTTTTCTCGAACTATTTTGCTTTTAACCTTAATTTACATCAATGTTCACATGTGATTGAAGCATTAAATATGTTAAAATCCCTATAATTTAAATCTTCTCGTAGTTCTGTATCTTTTTGTGTTTAACTTTAGCTATATATATATATATATATATATATATATATATATATATATATATATATATATATATATAAAAGATATAAGATTCCGTTCTTTCAAAATGTAATACAACCCATTTAAAGTCGAGACGTTATATTCAGCCCATTTTATAGTTTTGGGTTGATGGGCCCAATCGGCTGTTTCTTCATGTATGGCTAAGTAACATATTCGTTCACCGAACTAACACAAAAAAGGTTTATAACTATAATTAATACGGGAATTTTTATTTAGTTTTCTTTGGATGCTTCAAAATTGTTATAGAAACAAGAATTTTATGCGAAAAATGTATTTAGACTTGAACTATGTTATTAACTAGTAGTGCTAAATTAAACAATGAAATGTGGAGTTAACTTTGGCGACAAGGCTAATAATCCACACAACATGAAGTTTCCAAATGTTTGACTTTGACCTTATCTCTAACGAAAAGTCTTCCTCTCCACCAAAGTCAAACTCTTGATTTGCATACAAAATATACACATTTACGTAACCATTAACTTCAACCACTCCATTAACAATCTTTCGTTATTCAATCCTCAAATTAAGCACATCTATACGTATCCATTTTCAAAGATCATATTGAAGCCTTCTAAACTACGAAAAGGCGAAAAGAAGCTAGCCAAGAAATCATGTCTTCAACTATCTCAAGATTCATTGTAGCTGATCCTACGTTGTATTTGAAACCAAACAGACAATTGCTCCTCTTCAATCGTATATCGCATACACCTTTTTCGAAGAACAAGGAATTTGCATGGAAATTTTATGATAAAAGTTGGAATATGCAAACGACAACGTTTGTAAGACAAAGCAGCGTTAATCCGCCACCTGAACCTCCTATTCCATCTGGATCATCCCCTTCTGGATCTTTGTAAGTTATATAAATTTTGGTAAATTCTACTATATATCGAGTGTTCTACTTAATTGTTTTATAATTTTATCTTTATGTTTGCAGGAGAAATTGGATTGTGGGATTAGTGTTAACATTCATTTTGCCTTTTTTTACTCATAAATGGGGCTCATGGCTTCAACTCAAAAGTAAGGATACAAAATGTCAAAATGGCTGTTTTGGTTTTTTGAAGTTTAGTTTTATATAAATACATTTTTTAATAATATTTTTAAATAATATCATCTTTAATTATCTTATTTGTTTATTGATAATTGTTATGTTATTAGTCAACTTTGTGAAGCTAGCTTAAGGGATATGAATACACACAAATATGATCAACGTATACACGACATTGGTTTAAAATAGGTAGTTAATCTAAGTTTTGTCAAATATAGTAATTAACAGATTAACTCAATCTCAAATTGTGCAGATAAAGTCGAAAAAAATATAGAGACAACAGAGCATGTAGTGAAAGCCATAGAAAACGTTGCGGATAGAGTTGATAAAGTGATTGATAGCATTACGGATGATCTTCCAAACGATAGCAAACTCAAGAAAGCTTTGGAACGAGTTGATGAATTAGCCGAAGGAGTTGCCAAGAGTGCTCATGTCGCAGATGATATCATCATTAAGGTTAGACCGTCATTCCATTTTCTAAAATGGATTACATAGATACGTTTGCTCATTATATATACGTATGTCATGTGCATGTACTTGTATGCTACATACATATACACTAACACATGTCAAAATAGTCGAAATATATACTACGTAAACGGTAGAAATGTGTAAAATTACTCAAAAAAATTTTGATATAGATTTTTATATGTAGCTTATTTCCGTTGACTCGATCTGGTGACAATCTTTGTATGATCCCCGGTATTTCCGGGTTGATTAATTTGTATATTGTTAGGACAATAAGTGAAATTAAAAATGTAATTAGGTTGTAATTATATAATATTGTTTCCCACCATCATATCATCATAATCATATAAAATACAAATAGGTAATGTTACTCTATAGTCATTCATTATGATAGTTAGTAACTATAAGATCGTTTTTAATTTTAATCTCAACGTATGCATTTTTTTTTTTAATATCAAAATTAATACAATTTTATTCTCTTTAATATGAGACTAATTATTTTTTTAAAAATAATTATATGATACTGTATACAACTTTTATGTGTGTAACACACTAAAAATTTTATTGTGTGTATGACAAATACTAGCTGCGTATCAAATACTATTTTTATAAATTTTATAAAAGAATATATATATCTGGTATTAAATAGCATAGAATTTTGATAATTTTGAAAATAATTTGTTTACTGCTAAACTAAAATAAAAAATGTCCGTTCCTACCGTTATTATTACAAATATTTTATATAAGCTATTCTTTTTTAGCTCGTTTCGTTTGTTATTTATTTGTTTATATTTTTGTCATTAATATAAATTAATGGAAACGGAGCAGGTAGAAGAAGCTGAAGATAAATTAGAGTCGTTGATTATTCACCAAGAAAAATTTTCAAAGGTGAATGAGAATCCTCAAAAGGATGAAGACAAAGAGGACCAAGACTCAAGAAGAAATTAAGTGACAAAAACGTCAAATAAATTTTTAAAAAGACGTATTTAAATTTTGTTAATAGCAATTAAGGAGGGTGTTTGGTTCATTTGTTGTTGTGATAATTCATGGGATTTGTGACTAAAGAATATTCCAGTTAACAATAGATTGCTTAATATTGATATCAAATTGTACGTGTTCTATCTTTTAACTTGTTTGATTACATATTTATCACTATTCGTTATAATTTGAGTACTACGTATGATTAAAATTGAAATTTAGTTCTTTTCCATGATGAAAACGTCGATTATTAATCCGTTCCGAGCACAATACGCTATAAAATAATTAATGCAGAGCATATACTTCATACTGATTTAACGGGTCAATCCGGAACGCTAGAAAAAGTGAAACACTGGCATATTCACACAATCAATTTCTTTGTGACAAACTAACTGGATTACGCATTTAAGAATTATCTCTAGTAGCACGTAAAGACTCTAACTAGATTGGATCTCACTTTTTATAAACTCGTCACTGGTTGGCCGCCCCTTTTCGGGTTTTCTTTACTCATGCTGCATTGACGAGTGTAATATAAAATTGTCATTTTTCCGATATACATTGAACGTACAAATCACAGTAGAATTTGGTAATTGAAATCTCCAAATTGGAGGCCAAAAAGAATATTCAAAAGGAAACACCTTAAATAATTAGGAAAAATAAACCCTGGATATATAATCGGTTGGCTGCTACCATCCTTTTCCACTTTACGTGTCGTATTCCTCTTTGTTATTACAAGTTACAAGTATAATATAAAATATAAATAAATATAAATGTGCATATTTTAATCGGTTAATTTTAGGTACGTCGTTAGACAAGTCACAAGTGGCCCAATGTCCTAGTGGGTATAGTAAGGTTAGATATTCGTTTTCAATATATGTGCTATCATTTTTTATAGAGTTAACTACATCAAAATGTATCAAATTATGCATTGAATTCATTTACATGTAACAAAAAAAACAACTTTTATCTGTAACAATTTTACAATAAATTATATTATGTATTCAATGACTTCTTCATCGGTATCAACTACTTCTTCATCACCACATCATCACCATTGGTCACATCGTCAGTTTACAAGTTATGGGAGGTAAGATTCATACAGTTATATAGAAATCGATTTAGTTGATTATATAGAAGTTAACACAATCTAAATATATTTAATACTATTATATTATATTTATAATTTAGCTTAGATTAAAATAAGATACTCCGTATACAAATATGTATCAATGTAATTAAACTATTAGTAAACAAATATAAACAAACGAACATTTTATCGAACACTCACGAACGTAAATAAATGAACGAGACCGATGTTCATATTCGTTCATATAATTAAACTAACGTAAATTCTTGTTCATGTTCGTTCATATAATGAAACGAACGAACATAAACGAACTTTCAGCCGAACGGTTCGCGAATTATTCGCTGAACGTTCGATTCGCTTAGAGGCATGCTCATATCTCTATTCTTTCCTTCTAAAACAAGTTACCTCCCATACCCATATCTCTTACTTCTCATACTCCCTACCTCAATGTTGGACTCTTTATGATTTAGCCCCTCCATCATTCCTCTCTCCTCTCCTTTTCTACTTCTGGTTTTTGATTTACAACCGAAGCCTTATTCCCGTGTTTTGACAAGTGTAGGGCATGCATATACGTACTGGTTTGTTTTGGTAGTCTATGGTTTGTGTTGGTTTGATTTGTTTAATTATGTGATGTTTTTATGAGTGGTTCATGATATATGCAGATAGGAGTTGAAGATAAATGAACAAGGTGTAGTTTTCATGTCTGTAAATTTTCTTGGTTTAAATTTGGTCGACACTACTGATATTTATCAACTTACATTTGATCATGTGATGAATGAAACCTTTTTTTCTTCAGTAGTATTCAGACTATAGTGAGAAAAGAGAAAATTACAAGCTAACGACATGGCAGGTGTCATCATTTAATCAAGCTAATTAAGTTGAAGAGGATCGGTAATTATGGAAAGTTGTTGAAGGATACATTACAAAAATATAAGTAAATAGTAGCAACACATGTTGAACAAAACATACTGAATACTACACTATACTTACTTTATAGTAATTTAACGATCATCGTATAATTATATGTGATAATGAGTCGATATCGGTAATTTATTTGATAAAAAATATTTAAATTGATAAATTACACTATAAAATGAATATTAGACAAACTTAATATGGAGTCTTGAAATTTTCTATAAATTAAATATGATTTTGGTATCTTTGAAGAATGTAAGAGGGGTAAGTTTGTTTTTAAATTTTTTTATAGAATTTTAAAACTCAAACACAACAGACTCTTTATAAGAGCACCTTCAATGAACAAAAGCTTTCTAAAGCTTTTATAGATGCCACATCATTTAATTTCGAAAAAGCTTTATAAAAAAGTTTTACCTCCAATGTAAAAAGTGTTGGTTCCCTTAATCACGGATTTAGACTTGTCGTTTGACTTAATTGAAAGGCGGAAACAATCAATCAAGCAATTTAAACGTAAATACTAACACAACGATTTATAATCTTTTCGTATATATTAACAATTTAAGAATAAAGATTACAAACCAAAAACTCTCTCCTTTCTCACACTCTATGCCGTATCTCTATCTCTCTCTAGGGTTTGATCATCCAAAAACGAAATCCTAACTCGATATATATAGACACCCTACTGGACCCTGCGACACAAGCCATATGTCGCAGGCCCAGCCCATTGCGACACAACCTTTGTGTCGCTATAGCGACACAGGCTCTGTGTCGCATGACCAGAATATTGTGTATTTTCTATAATTAACTTTAACACACTCAGACTAATTAACTTTAACAGAACAAACGTTGACCAACTGACTGACACACATTTATGCACCAACAAACTCCCCCATGTCAGCAGCTTGCTCAATTAATCTTCAATTAGTCTTCACCAATAAACTTCCCCATGGAGATAGCTTGGTCTTCAAAAATCTTGATGTTCAGTTTCATATGACTGACAACTAATTAGATCTTCAACTTCAGTGACCATCATCTCTTTCATCAATAGTTTATCCAATAATATTTATCTTCAAAGTCTTTGGAGAACTCTCATCAATTCTTATCGTTTGAATATGAGCATGATATGTAACTTGAATAAAATAACTCAGAAGTAAAATATTTTTGTATTTTTCTTTATAAGACAGAATTAAAATACTGAAAGCAATAAATAAACAATCTTTTTGGGATGGAATTGTTTTGGTCTGGTTAGGAATCATATCAGGATAACATGCAATTATTAGGAATAGTAAGCGTTATTTCGATTATCAGTATGTTTGTCCTCTTTAAATTTACTTAGCATATTTAAATCACCTGTTATAAAGATTAGTTCAAGACGACTATTGATATTTTATCCATCTAAACATTTGTACTTAAGTATATGATTTCAACTCATAATGAGATGAACCACTTGTGTTATTATTAGCATGCATATTATATTATATAACTCACATTAAAATATACATTTGAAATCAAAACATGTTAGTATTTTCTATATAGAAGGTGAAGGTATGGACGTATCTTTAGAACCAAGTTAGCGGTAACAGGTCTGTACTTTCGTACAACAGAGTCACATAAACAATAGTTCGGGTTGAACAAACACCAGTCTGAAAAATTTAAACTAGAGGGTACAGGTCTGTACTTTCGTACAACAGAGTACCATAGTTTAACACAAACCAGTACGAGGCAATCTTTTTATAACTTTTCTGTACATTTTATTTGGGAATTGTAAGAATGCCACGGGTACGTAATAGTTGTCTATTGCTTAACATAGACTACGCACCAAAGTTTTTTCTAGAATATATTAGATGAAACCAGGTCTGTATTTTCATACCACAGAGGAAACAACTAATATATTCCCCCAGATAACACCATACAAAGACCCTATATTTTAGATCATAACATGTTTATTATCCAAATATTAAGACGAAGCGTTAAAATATTTCGGACATTTATGCCCTTATTTCAACTTGATGTCATACATATTAATATGTTATTATATAAAATAATATGCATATTTAAAATTTAAGCTTCTTAGTAACTTTAGCACAAATGTCTACCAATACATCATTTGATGAAGCTAATCTTTATAAGAGGTATTTCAAGTATGCTAGATAAATCTACTGACACATCAAACATAAATCTTAAAATTTCATTTTATGCATGTCTCCTGATGTACTATCATTTCCCCAATTCTTACAGACACAATTCAACGTCTATTTTTAACAATGTTGCAACTATTGCGTTTCTTTAATACTAACAAGTATAAAGAGTGGCAGTTGCCCTTTTCAAGAATTTGTCTGTTCATATTTTTCTGACTTTTTAAATTAGAATTTTTAAAATTTCTCCCCCTAAACAGCAAATTCTTTACACAAAAACAAACAGGTAAATAAACATTTAACAAAACAAAAAAATTTCAAGTCACATATCAAGTCAAATTCAAATTCTTTTAGCACTTTTTTTTTTTAGGTGACACAAAGTTAGTGTCGCAGTCTGCGTCGCACACTTGTGTCGCAGGCTGTGTCGCGAAGTATTGTGTCGCTCTCTAGTGTCACTATAGCGACACAAAGTCAAGATTAGGAAAACCCTAGTAGCGACACAAAATTAGTGTCGCACCTTGTGTCGCAATGTCGCGGCCAGCAGCTCCAAAAACCCTAAAAATCGAAAATTTTCGAAACCCTAACGAATTTCGAACGATAATTGATGAACAAACCCAGAAATACACTTCTAGAAGCTAAATATTCAACTGATTGGACCCAAAGCGTTGATCAAACCACCAAAAACACCACGAATCAAACCGAAAACATTTCAATTAACGATCAAATCTTTAAACAAACGCCCAATGCTCTGATACCACTTGTTGGTTCCCTTAATCACGGATCTAGACTTGTCGTTTGACTTAATTGAAAGGCGGAAACAATCAATCAAGCAATTTAAACGTAAATACTAACACAACGATTTATAATCTTTTCGTATATATTAACAATTTAAGAATAAAGATTACAAACCAAAAACTCTCTCCCTTCTCACACTCTCTGCCGTATCTCTATCTCTCTCTAGGGTTTGATCATCCAAAAACGAAATCCTAACTCGATATATATAGACACCCTACTGGACCCTGCGACACAAGCCCTATGTCGCAGGCCCAGCCCATTGCGACACAACCTTTATGTCGCTATAGCGACACAGGCTCTGTGTCGCATGACCAGAATACTGTGTATTTTCTATAATTACATTTCATTTACAAACTCGAAAATACAAACTTGATACTTCACACACTTAGACTAATTAACTTTAACAGAACAAACGTTGACCAACTGACTGACTCACATTTTTGCACCAACAAAAAGCTTTCCAATGACTTTTTAATATCAAATTAGGAGGTGTAAGTGTAAATATTTAGGGAAAAAAGCTTTACATTAAAAGCTTGAGAAAATCTAAAGCTTTTGATTTTAAAAAAGTTTTTCCCCCAATGATAAAAAGTTTTTCTAAAGCTTTTTTACATAAAAAAAAGCTTTAAAAAAAGCTTTCATTGAAGATTCTCTGAGTAGTTACAAATAAATAGGATTGTTGAAAGTTAAAAGTTCATATTTTTATACATGACAGAATATTTTATATATTTATAAACTTAAAATACTAAAGTTAATAAAAGAATACAAAAAATTAAGAAATTAACGATGACAAAAACCTCCCATGTTGACGACAAATACGAATATGATTCTTCAAGATTAAATCAAATACATGTACATTACCATATAGGTTAACCTATTTGAATAAGAAACCTTCAACATTGACCATAGAAAAACATAATATTTCTGCCAAACTTCAACTCATCTACATTATCATATATCAAACACACAAACTCCTAACCTTAGAAAAATCAATCTTATTTCTACACTTTAATGGAAAGATCAAAGGGTATTTCGTATGGTCGTTTAATCGTTAAAAACTTTCACACGATAAAATCATCGACATGTTCTCAAAACACTAAGATTCTCAAAGGTGTGACCCATTCTCGTATGCTCCCAATCACCGCCACGAATTTCCAAGCACGAAGATCGTTTTGTGATCAAAGTGGAAGTCAATCTACACCACCACCATCCTCGTCATCTTCACCTTCGACTTCTAATTGGTAAGGATAAGCATGTTTTTGATAATTAATAAGCAACAACAAAATCGACTTAATTGATTAAATGCTTTTTATTTTTCAGGGGAAACTGGACAATTGGCGGATTAATGGTGACTTTGGTTATACCATTTATACAGTTTAAAGGTATAAATAAACTCCCTTTAATATGTCATACAGTTGAAAAATGTGGTATATATATACCAAAATTATGAAAAATGATTGAATACAAAAGATATTAAATTTTTGTATGTATACTTTATCTGTTTGAAAACCAATATAACATAACAATTGAAGAGCATAATGCGCATACTAATCTATACTGGTGATATCTACTAATTAAAGTATAAATGGGTTGATTTGAATTATACAGAAGATGTAGATTTGGTAATAGAGACGGCCGAGGAAGTTATAGAGTTGGTAGAAGTGGTGGCAGAAGCAGTGGATATGGTGGCAGAGAAGATCGACGGCGATCTTTTAGAAGGTAGTAAGTTCAAAACCACCGTCGAATTAGTTGAAGAAGCGGCGGAAGCAATCGTAGGAGAAGCTCAAAGGGCTGTAGAGTTCATTGACGAGGTATTTCACATCATTTCAATTTGGAAATTAATAAATCAAATTTCTTTATACGTGTTTTCAGTATGAACTTTATAAAGCATAAACATTTGTCACAGATTATATAAAATAGTATGATCTACTGTATCTTTATATCGAAAAGATTACTGAAATGAAGAAAAAAAAATGCAGGTTCAAGCAGCGGAGCAGAAGTTGAATCCAATTGTGGAACCGGTCAAACAATTAACCCAAGTGGATCGAACCGAAGCAAGTTGATACGTTGTATTATAATATTGTAACTAATCAAAGTTTTATGTTGTAGTTCGTTTTTTTAAGGTTTTAAGCCTGTAGAAGCACGGATCCCAATATAAATATAAAGTTATATTTTATATTATAGGCTATAACAATTGTAACGTTGACCGATCTCAAATTAAATTAAATATTTTATTTTATATCTTTTATCCTTTAACTTTTAAAATTATACAACTTTAACTTTAACTTTTAAAATTATACAACTTTAAACCTTATTTTTAGTCGAGCACATCTTCCCTTATATATCTATGTATGTTTTAAAAAATGTAAATAAATTCATAAGAGAGATATGGAAATATTTGCTCATATATAATTTCAATAATTCCATTTCCATGTATGAGTTCTTTACCTTTCTTATTAATGCATACGATGCTTGTACTCTTTGCACATATACGTGTAATACGACGAGTACAAGTACGCCATCCACGCAGCTTTCCAATATTCATGAAGATGATGATTTATGTTTATTGTATTTTCATCTGAAGTTCACACATGTATTGGCTAAATTGAAATTTTAACGAATTAAAATTTATATATTCCGTACAAGTTTACTTTTTTCTAAAAAAATAATGATAAATTCAACGTTTGGTAGACATGTGCACCTTAAATTTCAATCATTTATCATTCGATGGTTATGCCTATCGGGGAAGGTTCAAATGACAATCAACAAAAAGGTTGAAAACTTGTGAGAACTACTAGTTTACGTATTTGTTCACATGTGATTAACTTCATTTATATGTGAACATTGATGTACGTTTAATTGATAGATAAATTAGTCAAAGAAATCCTAAAATTATGTCAAAAAACACAAAAATACAAATATGTGTTCACATGTGAACGATCATTTGACCAAATCGGTTCAAATGTGTTTTACGACGTGATTTTTAGAGTTTTTAGCATTTTTTTTCTTTCTAAATTTATCATATATCAATGTTCACATATGAATGGAGCGAATCACATGTGAATGAATAAATACGTTATCTAGTAGTTCTCGCAAGTTCTCAATTTTATGTGGTTCTCATTTGAACCTCCCACTATGCCTATATATATGTATAGCAAAATACCTGCACTATGCCGTGGAAATCGGGATATAAAAATTTGTTCAATTTTAAATTCGAAAGTAGAGACGTTATTTTTCGACGAACATCCTGAAATTATTTTGAATACATATTTGTGTCATGATCATAACTCTTTTCAGGTCAAAATGTAGTATAAAGTTTTGCATATATTTTTGCTAAAATTACATAATATGTATTCAAATGATTAATTGTGAGGTAAGTTGATAGGCGTTGTTAACTTAAAGTAAGATATTAATGATATGCATTGGTGTATTATCATATTTAACAAAGTTAAATATATATAATAAATATTAGTGGACAATTTAGTCTTTAAACAATATCGAATATAATTTTAAGACAAATATAGAGATGCATTATATGTAGTTAATATATATATATATATATATATATATATATATATATATATATATATATATATATATATAGGGTAGGGATCAAGAGGAAAATAATTTTTTGAGGAAAGTAATGAAGCTAACTATTCATACACGATGAACGATAATCAAACGTAAAAAATATATTTTTATCAAGAAATATTAATAAAAACAGATGTTATACCTACTAATATTAATATATAAACTACTTTTTATAATTTATAATATCATATGATGAATATTAAGAGAATTTTCTAACATTTATTATTAATGAATGTTAACCAAAGTGGATAATATCAGTTTCTTTAAAAAATTATTCGTTAACATTCGTCCACGATGAATGATAATCAAAATGTATTAAAACATATTTTTACGAATAAATATTAATCAAAACCATTGGTAAAACTATTAATATTCATCAATAAACTACTTTGTACAACCTATAATATCATATGATGAATATTAAGGGAATTCGCTAACATTGACTCTATATATACGCCAATTTGGTATTAGTTAATAACCCGCACTATGCATTGGAAATTCATGCGAAGAAGATAGTAGTGGTCGACTGTGATAACGGACAATAATATCAACGGTAAAGGTCTATTGATAGTTATTGATGGTTGTAATCAACAATATTGGTTAAAATGCCGACAATAGTGATGTTTTACTATGAATAATTCATCTTCATCAATATCTTTTAAGCATTATGTTAATTTTTTTAATAGTCGTAAGTTTTATATATATATATATATATATATATATATATATATATATATATATATATTGTTTTCTTGAATACATCTATTGTGTCCTAACAAAATTAGAACTTTTTTAAAAATTCAAATGTTTTATTAATAAGGAAAGTCAGTATGATGAATGTATTTTAGGTTATTAACGAGTTTTTTCTATCCGTGCGCTGCGGCGGTCAATAAAAATATGTAATTTTGTATAAATATATTTTCCGCATATACGAATTTACGCATACGAAGAAGTAAAATCTTTAATTTATTTTAAAGACATATTTTAAGAGCTATAGTTTAAAAAAATATGAATGTGATAGTTATAATATGTAGAATTTGTTAACTAACTATTTCATATTCAAATTTTTTAATTATCAATTCATAACTTTAATATTTTTAACATACTATCTAAACCTTACATTATTTCACTTTACATTTAAGTTTAGTAACTTTGTTAGTAAAGCTCCGATGTCAAACAATGATACATATATATTTTTATATATAGGTAAAATTTACAATTTCTATGTGGAACTAATCTAATTGTTGAAGTTTCTACTAAATATCTTTTTGATGATTAAATTAAGTATCTCTCATTTTAAATTTTAAATTTTAAATCGATTACGTAAATCATAGATGTGCATTTCACTTCAAATTAAAGATCCATTGTCAAACAATAGTATTTATTTTTATATACAGGTATAGGTATACATGCATCTACAACTTCTAATAATCTAATTGTTGATGTTTCTATTAAATACCATTTGATGATTTAATTAATTATCTTTCACTTTAAGGATTAAATTGATTGACTTAACATATATTTTTATATATAAGTAAAGCTAAAACTTCTATGTAGAAATAATATAATATTGATTTGTCTACTAAACATTTATTTGATGACTAAATTAATTATCTTTTATTTAACAATGTAAATTAGTTTACTTAACATTTTTAATATATTATATATGCTACATAAATAGGTAATCCAATATAAATCCAATTTTATTTTTATTTATTGAATTGAATGAGTTGCTATAGTGTACAAATGAGTATGAATAGGTTATGAATAGTTACAATCACTTTGGTGATTGTATGTGCTAGAAATATAATGTTTATTGTCATATTTATGTACTAATCAATAAGGACATCATGGTAATTTTTGATATTTAAATTTTAAGGGGTAAGGGAAATGATGAAAAGTGTTATAATGATGTATATATATAGATATAAGGACATCATGGTAATTTTTGATATTTAAATTTTAAGGGGCAAGGAAAATGATGAAAAGTGTTATAATGATGTATATATATAGATATGAGGAACTATATAGTTAGAAGGGTAAAATCATTATAAAAGATAAAATTAAGGAATTAAAACATCAAACTTATAAAGTATAAAGAGCATATATCTTCGTTCGGTTAACAAACTTCTAAGAGTTAACGACACTCTCAACATTATTAGAAAGCTTTAAAAAATCTAGAACTTACATTGTTATCCGCCTCTTAAATCACTGAAAAAATTCTCAATTGATTCCTCCAGAAGATTCGTTCTATCGTTGAACCAAAATCAACCAATACCCGAGCCCAGTCGAATGCGTTCTATGGGACATCTTCTACCACCAATATCTTCAAGTGTAGAAACTCTAACCTGCCTTCTAACCATGGAATACCCGATCATAAGCATGATCTCCCGTTTCAACCCACGAGCAATAACGAAATCTATGTTACACCCATCACTGTCGATTAACAAAATGGACGTGGTACTGTTTATTACCCAAATAGCCAACCGAGAAAACCATCCTCACGAGTACCGCAACAAACTTCACATCTTTGAGCAATCCGGTCTGTATCAACGAAGTTCTCAAGACATCACGTCCCTCTACTCGCAACATCAAACCCTAGTCTGATAACGTTCATCTATTCTTTTGCACGGGATCACAAATAACGATGAACCCGAATCCATAACATGGATCCCAAAAAACCTCTCCACAACAAACCAACAATTGAACCCAATCATCGACTCTATTACCGTCGCAGACGATCACCTTCACAACGCAACCGGCCCACCGCCGTATCGTCACGTCAGAACCCACCAGATAAAACCTAATCTGAAATTTCAAATCGCCGAGCACATAAACTTTGCTCTCTGACTTCGTCGCGATCCAACAAAAAAAAACGAGTCAGTCGATCTCAATAACTTGTTGCAAACAAATCCTAAAACCACATTGTTATAATTCCCATTGATGGTTACTTTCAACTGAATCTAGATCCACTGTGATTATTTAGCCAAAATAACCCTAGCTCTCCATCTTTCAAAAAAACTAAAACCCTAATCATCAATAAACAATATTGTTCATGCTTTCATCTGCCATCGTTCTCAATCGCTCAACCTAGAGCTCTGATATCAGTTGTTGGGAATTAGGATTGAACCCCAATCAACGTGTGTTAACACAAACACATACACACAATAATAAACGAATAATTAGTAACTAAGCAATCAAAACAAAGCACCAAGATAGTAAACGCGAATAATACGACACAAGAATTTAACGTGGTTCTGTCCAATCTCCAATTTGGAGATTGGTTTAGTCCACGGGGCGAAACCAAGAGATTTTTTTTTATTTTCGTACTTCAGGGTCAACAATAATACATGGGATATGTTTATATAGGTAGTACATAACTTTGAGAACAAGAAAACATCAAATCTGGCCGACCTAAATTTTGCCAGTGACACATATTTTGCCAGGCGAATCATGCTCTGATTAGATTTTTGCCAATAGATCTAGAATTTCACCAGACGAAAATCTCTTATTTAGCTTTTCTTATTTTCTTCTTGTTAACTTCACAATCCTAACAGTGGGTTCCATCTTCACATGTAAACAACATTCTTTTAAGTTAAAGTGCAAATGTTTCATAACAATTGTATCAATTTTAGTAGCAGTACCAATTACATTAACAAGCAAAAGCAGGATGACGACGGAACCGGGATATAGCTGATAGTGGTAGGTGACGCGACTACATATATTGGGACGTTACCAGCAAATGTTGCATCTGCGTTTGTCGCGTATCTTCTAACAAACCTCAACCGATCTAGTCCACTATGCCTGCGTAACTCGTCGAAAAACTAATACGCTTTTGCTACCTTCCCCCTCTAAAACCCTAACCCGTAAAAGTAAGAATTACGTTCGGTCGGAGATGAGAACACCATGGTAGCAGCGCCACCACGGCTGGTGCTAAACCACCACTGTTGCGCCGTGAAGGTTTGCAGATCTAGATTTGATTTCACGATTTCATTTTAGGGTTCAACAATGGAATAATTTGTTAGATTCAATTTGTTAGGCTTGTTTGTGTACTCTTGGAGTTTGTTCATAAATGGGTTCAATGAATATAGCTAAAAATTTGACAAATGAGAAAATTAAATGAATTACTCCATTTCCTATAAAATCCAACTTACATTCAATTTTTTAAAATCAAATATTTCATAAACGTTATGATTAAAAGTTTTAAAAATTACATAGTCAGAATCATCATCTTTTTTTCTTCGATTAGAGATCCCACAAGCTATACTTTCGACAAAAAAAAAAAATTCATTTTTGTCGGACTTTAGAAAAAGGCGACTTATATTATTACATGTGATTTTATATTTAATCATATGTGATTTATGATAAAAATATAACATTTGTACACGATTATTCATCAATAGTAGATGATGTTAACTCATACATGCTTACAAATTATTATTCATTCAAATAAATAGCTATATTTACGATTTTAAGAGTTGCATTCGTTTACAGCCAAAATCACATGTGATTATTGATTTGAGGTTTAATCGCATGTGTTTTTCAAATGAAGTTTATAATAATAACTGAAATTCATATGTGATTTCACAGTTATATTTATTTACATGTATAATTATGAAAAATTATTTAAAATTCGTATTTGTTTCCACTTTATTTACATGTGATTACTAATTTAATTGTTTAATCACATGTGATTACAACTATTTTTTTTAGGTTTATTAAATTATCAAATAAAATTATCTTTATTTGATTATTTACATGTGATTATAGCTATTTATTTAAATCTTATAACATGATTGTAAATATAATCACATGTGATTGTTAAATCACATGTGAAACATTACAAATTTCAACCACAAATTAGAAAACTGGACAAAAAAAGTTTGTCGGAAGTATGTCATGTCTATTTAAAGATGAAAATATGTTGATTTCAACATTGTAATTTCTATAATTTATAGATATATGGTTTGTGAGATATTTAGATTTTTTTTTAAAACGTGGAAATAAGTAATTGAAATGGAACAATCCTATTGATTCTTCTATTCTTCATTTTTTTAACATTTCTTTATTGAATTTTTCTTCGGTTTCGGATGAGGAAGATGATGTTATTGTGTTTAATATTTATTATTATATTTTTATAATAAGGAATAGACTATTTTGATCTTTTCTATATTGGAGGAGAGACGGGGAGTGAAACAAAATCCGTGTCAAAGGACTCAATTCGTAAAAATCTTACACGAAAATATAAAGTGAAAAAAATCTTACTTGAAAATATAAAGTTAAATTAATGACATACTTCATATACGAAAATGTAAGTTACTCTTACTTGTGTGGTACAAGGTACAAGCTGCCTTCAATAAAAACCTTATTCTCCAAGTCAACTTTTATTGAATCAAAAGCAAACAAAGACCACCTTCTAAGGCCCAACTGCAACCAAGAAAGAAGGGGCTTAAACCTCAACCAAACTAAACGAGCAACCCAGAAACAACACAAATACAATAATACATGAGGTATGTTTATATAGGTAGTACATAACTTTAAGAACAAGAGAATATCAAATCTGACCGACTTAAATTTCACCAGGTGACAACATATTTCGCCAGGCGAAGCATGCTCTGATCAGATTTTTGCCAGAATATCCAGAATTTCGCCAGATGAAAATCTCTTATTTAGCTTTTCTTATTTTCTTCTCGTTAAGCTTTACAATCCTAACAGTGGGTTCCATCTTCATATGTAAACAACATTCTTTTAAGTTAAAGTGCAAATGTTTTATAAAAGTTGTATCAATTTTAGTAGCAATACCAATTACATTAACAAGCAAAAGCAGGATGACGTTGGAGCCGGGATATAGCCGACAGTTGTAGGTGACGTGACAACATATATTGGGACGTTACCAGCAACTATTGCATCTGCCATTTGTCCCGTATCGTCTAACAAACCTCAACCGATCTACTCCACTATGCCCGCGTAACTCGTCGAAAAACTTATACACTTTTGCTACCTTCCCCCTCTAATACCCTAACTCGTATAAGTAAGAATTACGTTCGGCCGGAGATGAGAACACCACGGTAGCAGCGCCACCACGGCTGGTGCTACACCACCATTGTTGCGCTGTGAAGGTTTCAAGATCTAGATTTGATTTCACGATTTCATTTTAGGGTTCAACAATGGAATAATTTGTTAGATTCGATTTGTTAGGCTTGTTTGTGTGCTCATGGAGTTTGTTGATAAATGAGTTCAATGAATAATGCTAAAAAATTAAAAAAATGAGAGAATTAGTAGAGTTGCTCCATTTCCGATAAAATCCAACTTACACTCGAACTTTTAAAATCAAATATCTCACAAACGTTATGACTAAAATTTATAAAAATTACATATTCAGAATCATTATCTTTTTTTCTTCGATTAAAGATCATACAAGTTATACTTTCAACAAAAAAAAAATTTCATTTTTGTCGGACCTTAAAAAATGCAACTTATATAATTACACGTGTGATTTATGATAAAAAATATATATATAACATTGGTATACGATTATTCATCAATGGTGAATGATGTTAAATCATACATGGTTACAACTTAATATTCATTCAAATAAATAACTATATTTACGATTTTAAAAATTGCATTCGTTTACAGCTAAAATCACATGAGATTATTAATTTGAGGTTTAATCGCATGTGTTTTCAAATGAAGTATATGATAATAACTGATCATTCACACACGATTTCACATTTATATTTATTTACATGTATAATTATGAAATGTTATTTGAAATTGGTATTTGTTTACACTTTAATCACATGTGATTACTAATTTAATGTTTAATTACATGTGATTACAACTAATTTTTTTTAGGTTTATTAAATTATCAAATAAAATTATCTTTATTTGATTATTTACATGTGATTATAGCTATTTATTTAAATCTTATAACATGATTGTAAATATAATCACATGTGATTGTTAAATCACATGTGAAACATTACAAATTTCAACCACAAATTAGAAAACTGGACAAAAAAACGTTTGTCGGAAGTATGTCATGTGTATTTAAAGATAAAAATATATTTATTTTAACATTGTAATTTTTATAATTTATAGATATACGGTTTGTGCCATATTTAATTTTTTTTAAAAAAAAGTGGAAATGGGTAATTGAAATGGAGCAATCATATTGGTTCTTCTATTCTTCATTTTTTTAACATTCTTTATTGAATTTTTCTCATGTTTCTGAATGAGGAAGATGATGTTATTGTGTTTAATATTTATTATTATATTTTATAATAAGGAATAGACTATTTTAATCTTTTCTATATTGGAGGAGAGATGGGAAGTGAAACAAAATCCGTGTGAAGGTACTCGATTCGTAAAAAGTTTTACTCGGAAATACCGAGTGAAACTAATGACGTACACGAAAATGTAAGTTGCTCTTACTTGTGTAGTTGTGTCATGTGTGGTACAAGCTTTCAATAAAAACCTTATTCTCCAAGTCAACTTTTATCGAATCAAAAGCAAACAAAGACCACCTTCTAAGCCCAACTACAACCAAGAAAGAAGGGGCCCAACTGCAACCAAACTAAACGAGCAACCCAGAAACAACACAAATACAAACAAAAGGCCGGGAAGCCAAAATTAACCCGGACCACACAAAAAGAAAATATAGTAATTTTAATTTTAATAATAAAAAAAAAATATATCCAAATTCATGTTTTAATGTTTAGCAACTGGAAATGTTCCTTTTCTTGACGCTAAAGGGTGACCAGGCAACGTAAATCCAAATCAGATTCATGCTTATTTTGAACAATAACGAGTGTCAACTAAAGTTGATCGTGGAAATGTCGTACAATGATTCAAAGCTGACAACTCGAAACCCTTTTGAGCCAAACTTTTAACATAATCTTCATCATCTCAATCTACAATTGAATAGTTATAAATTCATCAAGAAAGTAACACTTTTAACATCCAAAAGCCTTTCTTATTTTCAAAGTCCGCAAGTTTTATTCCAAAGATAATTAATAACTAGTCGACCACACAAATACTTGCGTACGTTTAATTATATAACGAAATGGCGACAAGAATTGTTCTTGCCTCTGATAACTTGATGCGAGCTGCTACATTTTATAAAAGATTATCGATTCTCCGTCTGGTGATCAGTATGAACCCAACTGCGAAGTATGTTCACAGTCAGCCGCGCCATGTTGATGGCACTGTTACTTCTCGTCAAGCACGAAAAGACTTTTCAGCTTATTGTATACAACCGGGAAATCGTCATTCTCATCCTCCTCCTCCTCCTCCTCCTCCTTCTCCTCCTCCAAGTTCATGGTGATTGAGTTTTACATGTTTTAATTTATAAATATTCCATAAAAGACAATTAGATCTATTGATCAAATTAATGCAAATCTACTGTTTTCCCTCTTTTTCTTTAAAGCTATATATATACTACAACTTAACAAAACTATATCATTTTCTTAGAAAGAGAGACTACAATTATCACATATATACACATTGTCTCCAATGATATTCGAATAATACAGTCTTGGAACTATGGTAACAAAATTCTATGATTAGCAACTAATTTTATATATTTCTCGATTGCAGGCATCAATGGATTTTTCGAATAATAGCTACGGTGATCTTGCCATTTTTCAGTAAAAAATGGAACAACTTATTAAAATTTAAAGGTATAAATCAAACGATTTGAGATTTATTTCCAATTTAAGATATTTACGTTCGTAAATTCATTAATTTTCGGACATACGGGCATGTTAAAATTTTCAGACATACGGGCATATCAGACTAATGATATTTAAATATCGAAATTAATATCAGTGCTACTTTTGTTCATCATAATCATAATGTAGTACATACTAAAAGATGTTTTGAGTTCAGCAGCAAATTAATCCAACAACAAAGATGTTTTGAGTTCAAATCGATCTCGCTCGAGATAATTAACATGTAGATTATAAGATGGGGTGTGCTTTTTTTTTGTGTAAAAATATTAAAGAAAAAGTTTAAGTACGTTTTTCCACATATAGATGAAGTTGATACGGTGGTTGAAGAGACAGAAAAAATAGTAGAGTACGTAGAGGAAGTGGCTGAGACGTTGGACAAGGTGGCTAAAGACGTGGCGGATCATCTTCCCGAAGGTGGAAAATGGAAAAACGCTGCCGTGTTTGTAGAGGATGTGGCGGAAGAAATAGCAAGAGAAGCTCACTTGGTTGAAGATTTTATACACGAGGTTTAATTTCTTATCTTTTTTTGTTTTCCCCTTTTAATTAATTATTTTATAAAACACCATAATAACAATAATTGGGATGATAATTTGGGAAGAAAATTACACAAATCATCCTTTAAGTTTACTTCAAATTTCACTAGCAGTACTTTACAAAATTTTATTACACCAATCACACTTTCTTTTGAAACTTATTACGCTAATAGTTCTTTAAACTAACGATCGTTAAATCTTCGTAAAAAATAACCACGCGTGATTTTTTTTATTAGATGCACAAAATATCATTTCGTCTTCTCCATAGCACTTAGCAAATTCATCATTAAATTCAGTCATCTTCTGCACTGAAACATCAAATTTTATAATCCACCACCATATTTCACCACCTGAGGACCTCCGTCACTCATTCATCTTATCGTGTCACAGCTTTGATAGCCACCAAATCTTCTCTTTTGCATCAATTCCTTACTCGAAAACATTTCAAACGAAAATCCTAGCTTTAAAGTAAAACGGCAATGAAAACTGAGAACTAAATATGTGATTCGAAATCTTTAATCCACAAATATATAATTGGGTGAAGAAAGATGGTGGTGGATTTGGGTGGTGGATTATAAAATTTGATGTTCATTAGAGAAAATGAAAATGATGTTCTGTAAAACTAATAATGTATCTATACATATTTTAGATCTTATAATATATATTTTATTCAAAAAACTAAAAGAATAAAAAAAAATCACACGTGATCTTTTTTAATGGGAGTTAACGATCGTTAGTCTAAAAGACTATTAGCGTAATAAGTTTCAAAAGAAATAATGTTTGGTCTGATTAAATTTTGTAAATAAACTGCCAATGAAATTTGAGATAAACTTAAAGGATGATTTGTATAATTTTCTCTAATCGATATTCTAACCCGGCCTGTTATTGATTAGGTTGAAGAAGTAGAAGAGAAGGTGGAGTTGTTGGTTGAATTAGCCGGCGATCAAACCACGAATTGATACCAAGCTAATGAATGATTCATTAATTATATATTTTTTGTTTAAATGTATACAATAATGAAAAATGAAAAATAGTTTCATTTTTCTTGATATTTTTCTATCCTTTGTAAAGCATAAATTTAATTTACGAATATGTATAAATATTATTTTTCTTTATGGTTTGTGTTTTTAAAGAGAGCTTGTTGGTGTCATCCACATAGACTAACAATAAAAATGTGTATAAATCACATAGACCATCCATGCAATTTACTTTTATAATAAACTTCTCGTGTATAACTTAGGGCGTTTAATTACAGAAAACTCCTTCATTTTTTTGAAGTTTTTTCTAAAAAATATGAAAAATTAGAAAACGTGTTCAAGTTAAAGTTTTCTAATGGAATATATGATTTAAAGTTTTATACCTTTCCTAATTTGGAAAATAAAAACTGCATCCCTTATATTTGAACGCATTCTCCAAATCCCTTATAATTTTCAAGGAAAAAAAGAACTTTAGAAAAATAGAAAAAGAAAAGTTGGAATACTATTCCGTAACAAAACGCGCCCTTAACAACTATATATGTTGCAAACCTTTAGGAAGAAAAAAAAATATATTGTTTATTTGTGTTTATATCATTTCTCGATTGCTTATACACAGGCGTGACCAAAAAACCCGAAACCCGAAACCGAAAAAAAAACCAGAAACCGAACCCGTCTAAAAATCGGTTTTTTTGAAAACCGATTCGGGTTTTCGAAAACCCGCCGGGTTGAAACCGGTTAGGAAAAGAGATTAAAATTGGGTTGGGATCGGTTTAACCGAACCGGTTTGAGAAACCGGGTACAAAACCGGTTTTTTTTAGCTGAACGTTTTTTTTTTACCGTTATCTAGCCCTTTTTTGTGTTTTTTTACCATTTTGCCATCCTAAAATTAGTATAAATAGATACCTTGGGTTTGGTTTAGTCACAACACTCAATCTTGCTCATTCTAGTCTTTAAACATTCAAAACGCTATGATTTACATACGAAACTCTCAAAAAGTTCTCTAACACTCTCAAAACGTTCTCAATATGGCAACTCAATCTTCTTCAACTTCTGCCGGTGTTGGTTCTTCAAGTGCACCAACTATTGTTCAAGTTTTGCAAACCAAACGTAATCCGGAGATTTGGTGTATTTACGACAAATTGTTGTTGTCAGATGGTTCGACTAAGGCATATTGTAAACGTTGCAGGAAATTTTTGAAAGCCGACTCCAACACAACGTTTAAATCACATGCTACAAAGTATTGTGATGGACTCGAAACTAATCCGGAGGAGGGTCAAGCAACCATGTCACGGGATAGAGGTATTTTTACATACGAAGCGGAGCGATGTCGAGAAGCATTTGCCAGCTTTGTGATTTAAGAAGCTTTGTCGTTCAATCACTTCGACAACCCTCGGCTTACTAGGGTCATTCAAAATACTCTTCAACCGTGATATAATCATGTAAGTCGTCTTACTCTTAGACATGATGCTCTTAAATTGTGAAAAAATGCTAAAAGTCAACTAATAACCGATTTAGAAAACTTAAATACAAGTGTATCATTAACAACCGATGTTTGGTCGGCTCCTCATGGTTTGCCCGGTTTGTACCTTTGTGTTACCGCGCATTGGGTTGATCCCGCAACTTGGCAAATGATGAAACGTACCATTGCTTTTGAAAATTTTGACTATCCTCACACGGGTCAAAACTTATTTTACATGTTACGATATGTAATGAAAATGTTTAAAATAGTTCAAAAGGTTTTTTCAATCTCATTTGATAACGCGAATAATAATACAAACGTCGTTCAAAGATTAATACTAAAATGAGGACCACCTTTGAAAGGCATTTTCTACCATAGTAGATGTGTTGCACACATCATTAACTTGGTTGTACAAGACGGATTAGCGGTTCCACAAATAGATGTAGTAAAAGATGCGTATAAAACTATGTTACAAGATATATTTTGTAAGGGTAAGGGTAGATACAAACATTATATGAAATTTTATAAGTAAACAGATTCCATTTTTTTAACCCCTAATTGGGACATGCCCGTAAGATGAAATTCGACTTACAACATATTTGTATGTGGTTTACGCCAACGCGACACTTTAAACGCTTTTCATAAACTCGCCGAAAGAGGTCTTGCAACACCATTTCCCACCGAATATTGGGAGGTTATTCAAAAGATAACCGAATTGCTCAAACTTTTTAAACCGCAACTACTTTGTTATTGGGTGTCTATTATCCCACGGTTCATTTTGTACTTAACCAATTTTTTTTAATGTGTTCAAAACTAAGCGAATACAAATTTTGTGGTAATGTATATGCAATAATGGTGGCTCCCATGAAAACAAAACTAAGAAAATATTTTAAAGAAATGCCACCGGTAAATAGTTGTGCCGCCGCATTAAACCCATGTTTGAATATTTTTGGGGTGGAAATGCTTATCGATAACATTTGTAATGATTTGGATTTGAATGACGAGGACCCATTTTTTGCACAAAATACGAAAGACTATTTTAACAAATTTTTTAAAGATGTATTAGGCCATTATTTTCAAACTTATAGTTCAACAACAAATGTTTCTTCTAGTTCGGCTTCCAAAATGTTTGGTTCATCTTCTTCCCAAGATCCAATGATTAACTTATATAATAGTTTAAGACAAGAAAACCATAAACGGGCAAGGGGTGATGGTGACCAAAGGGCCACTAGCGAATATGGGAGATATACCG
Organism: Gnaphalium uliginosum; assembly: GCA_963930675.1. Classification (NCBI taxonomy): domain Eukaryota; kingdom Viridiplantae; phylum Streptophyta; class Magnoliopsida; order Asterales; family Asteraceae; genus Gnaphalium; species Gnaphalium uliginosum. The sequence goes on from OZ005681.1 coordinate 27,496,633, forward strand.
GAACGAATTTTTTAGCCTCAATGGGACCCGAAGAATTCGCACAATTTGATATTTTGGCTTGGTGGAAAGGGAGGGAATCTCAATTTCCCATTCTAACCATCATGGCCCGAGATTTACTAACCATCCAAGCTTCTACGGTAGCTTCGAAATTCGCTTTTTCTCTTAGTGGCAGGGTATTATCTATACGAAGAACAAGACTCACACCGGCCTCATTAGACATGTGTATTTGCTTGAAGGATCACTAGATGCCGCGGAACGTATACAACACATTTCAAGTCTTGAAGGTGAAATGGAATACGAAGAGATATACACGATATCGAGGTGGAAGCGGGTATGGCAATATCACTTTCCGATGAAGAAATTGTTCTCGATGAAGCTTCGCGAGAGGCTACCTCCGAAGAAGATTTCGACCTTTGAAGACTACGCATTTGAAGATGTTAGAAGAATTGAAGATTAATAAAAGTTGAAGATTTTGAAGATTATGAAGAATTATGAAGACTTATTTGTTTCAAGAATATTTTTATGAAGATTTAGAAGACTTTGTTTTAAGTTATTGTTAAGTTATGTTTTCATTCCTAATGTACTAGCATTCTATTGAAATTTTTTTGAAGATTACGTTGTTTTTCCCTAAAACGCTTAACGCTCGAAGAAGATTAAATTATATAGACTTTTTGTTTTCAATAATATTTTTATGAAGTTTTAGAAGACTTTGTCTTAAGTTATTGTTAAGTTATGTTTCCATTCCTAATGTACTAGCATTCTATTGAAAAAAATTTAAAGATTACATTGTTTTTCCCTAAAACGTTTAACGCTCGAAGAAAATTGAATTATATAGACTTTTTGGTTTCAATAATATTTTTATGAAGTTTTAGAAGACTTTGTTGATATTGTTAAGTTATGTTTGCATTTCTAATGTACTAACATTCTATTAAAAATTTTTAAAGAATACGTTGTTTTTCCCCAAAACACTTAACGCTCGAAACTAAAAATGATTTATATAGAAAAATCGGGTTGGAACCGGTTTTTGTACCCGAACCGGTTACAAACCGGTTCCAACCGGTTCGAGTCGGGTTGAGTTTTTTTCCCCTCCAGTTCAGTTCGGTTTCGGGTCGGGTTGATCAAAAAACGATTTGGACTCGTTGACTAAAAACCGGTTCAAATTTTGGTTCCGGGTCGGGTTGGTCAAAAACCCAACTTTGTTCACACTACACAGAAAAAGTTCCAGAGTGATCATCAATACATTCCCACTGATCCACCGTCACTTAGGCCCAAGATAGAAAGTAATTGATGAAGTTGAATTAGTTGGCCCACTTCAGCCTCACGTAACATTTTTTACATTATAGTTGTCAGGTTTAAACGTGTACATAATAGATGAACCAATAAAAATGCACTACGTATATAAAATTTATTTTTCTTTACGTTTTTAAAAATTAAATATTTAAAAAATGGTAAGTCGAAAAATTATAAAAATTGCACCATAAAATCTAACGTTCTTTTCTTTTCGATTAGACATATCACATCACATACTTTCGACAATTTTTTTTCCATATTTTGGTGGGTAGTAAACGACTATCACACGTGATACCAACGAGTATCACACGTGATACTAATATTGTACAATTTGTAAAACTAATAAAAAAAGTCATCGAACGTATATCATGTGAGATGTCTAATCGAAGAAAAAAATGTTAATTTTTATGATGCAATTTTTATAATTTTTGAATTTGCCATTCTAGAGATGTTTGTTAAAAACGCGAGAAAAAGTGAATTTTGTGACACGTAACATATTACGATTGATTTATCCATTCTCACAAAAATTCTCATTTTCATTTTAACATAACTCTGTAATTGCCTATCAACGTATCATAAGATTTCCATTCTTGAAAATTCACACTTTTTCAAATCCAAAAAACATACGGAATTCTGTTATTCGGATTTTGTGACACTTTTTCATGTCCTAGATCCTTATTGAATAAATAAAATTTAAAAATGGATTCTGTTCACAAGATAATATTTAAAAACATTTTTTCAGTAAATGGTCACATGGTCAATTTTTTATTTTCATTCCCATATATCCAATGTGCTACAACTTGCATCCATAAACAATCAATTATATATATATATATATACTAGTCAAAGCAAGAGCTTACTCAGAGCTCAAACTCTATTTATACGCGGTAGTGGATGAGAAGTGTATCCATCCAGTTCAGTCGGATAACCTAATTTAAACTCGTACGATGCACGGTAATTTAAAGCATACAATTTGTATTCCTATTAATTTAATCAAATCAATTAATTATTAAGCGATTTATTAAATATAATTGGGTTTAGTACGTAGTATAAAAACAGTGTGATATGTTCATCGTAATATGCTAAATATTTTATACAAAGTTCATGTTATTATACTAAATATAAGATCGTAACTAAATATATGTCAAATTGTTTAATGATAGTTTATTTTCTAATTAGTTATTATTAATAATAAAATAATAATATTAATTAAATAATTTGAAAGAGTTTATTTTCACATAGGACTCCTTCTTTCCATATTAGTATTTATATTTATTAATTATTAATTATTAAAAAAATAATAAAATAATATTAATTAAATAATTTGTTAATTGAAATTAAAATGTTGACACGTGTCATGCGTGCATAGGTGGCAAATTCTGGAGCTTTCTTTTATACTCCTTTAGTATATATATATATATATATGTGTGTGTTCAATGTAGAATGTTAAAAAAATGAAGAATGGGAGAACCAATAGAATTGCTCAATTTCTTTAAAATCCAATTTCCACTCGTATCTTCAAAATTAAATATCTCACAAACGGCATGATCAAAAATTATAAAAATTACATATTCGAAATCAACGTCTTTTTCTCTTCGATTATTGTCGCACCCCCAAATTTCGTATGCAGCGAAAATCAGGTCGGGGCACGACTAATCAGAAATCATTACACAAAGTTACAACGAACGACCTCTACATGAGTCGTTTTTGAAATAAAGACATTTTCATAGATAAAATCTTTGGAAACATATTGTTTACAATTCAAAAATACAATTCCTAGAGTCCTCGTATATAACGGGAGATTCTATTACATAGTCAATGTACAAAAAGTAATGCAATTGAATCTCCTCTAATGTAGTTTTGAAAACCATGCGACTCTAGCTACGATTTCCAGGAAGAAATTCTACTGCGTCTGTGAACTTGAGAATACATTCTAAAAGGTCAACAATAATGTTGGTGAGCTCATAGGTTTAAGCAGTTAAAATAGTAAGTATGAACCACAAGATTTCCAAGTTTGTTTGTATCGCTAAACTACGATAAGCAAATGTATACTATTGCCATGAGCTCATAGTCCGAAGCTTAACCGTTATATATATGTGCCTCCGCAAGTGCCTAATCCAGAACACTCGTTAGGATCAAATACTAATGCGTCCGTTTAACCAGTTAGCGCGACTAATTCGGACGGTGATGGTCAATCCCATATAGATCTATTCATTAATACTCGCGCTAAATCCATACTAACGAAACTATGATATAAGAGGACTTAAGTGGATTAGAAAGTAAAACAACTCATGCAATATGTATGTTTGTTTCCGTACTTGTGTTCATAAAAAAATACCAGTGCGATGTATTTCTCACCCCAAGGTAAAAACAGTAAAAATGGGGCTATGAGACTCACCCGAGTCTTGTAAGCTAGCGTTTGCAAATAGCAAATATGTTTTCCAAAGTGTAACCTTCTAGCGCCCTAAACGCATAAGGTTATATGTAAGTAGATGTCCAAAGACCATCTATGTTAGTTGTCCACTCAACTAGTATGTCCAAATGTTTAATGTTTTCGAAAACATGTACGACCCGTTGGTGAGGGTTTTGTTGACTTGGTCAAACGTTCTCGTTTTGACCCGAAACTTTTACACAATAGATCTTAATGTTTTAGTAATTGTAAAAAGTAAGTTTTATAATTTTTGGCAAACCCGATGGTGCTCGTTTTTATTGCGTGGATTGTTAACAGAATCTGACCAGATTTCATTAAAAATATATGTTTTCGTGAGCTCGTTTTGACTAGTCAAACCTTCGAGATAAATTACAAAATTTTTACACAATATTCCCACATGTGTTATTCCAGAAATGTATTTTACATAATTTTTGGCTAAGGTTAGGTGGTCGAAATAAATTGTTAAGTCCCCTAATGTCCAGTTGTGACAAATCCGGATACAAGTGCAAAGATTAATTTACTGTATAAGTTCTACACAACTTCACGAGATGTAATTGTACAACTAAAAAAGCTAAGAAAATTTGTGATCTCTAAGAAAAAGTCTCATGTCGTTTTGAGTTGTGTACATCAAGTTATGGCCTAAACAAGTTGTGTCAAGAATCTGTCCATCAGGTCAGATTTGCTATGTGTTTTTATAAATTCATTTTCGAGTACTAATTCTTGTCGAAAAATTATGAATCCAGTTGGAAATGAAAGCTAACATCTTAAACTTAGATTTTGTCTTTTGACTCGACATTTTTGGTTGAGTTTTGAGTACGAAACCGTTCGTTGAAGTCGGAGTATTTTTCTGATCAGGATGCATGTTGCATTTCTGGGTATATCTTGTGATTAAAAACGTTTTTGAGCTTATATTTGGACAAGATTAAGTTGAGTGAGCCTTCTAGCATGTTGTTCAAGTAAAATAGATGAAGGAATGAAGTTCTTACAAAGTGTTATTGAAGCTTTAGGGCAGAAATGAGATGAGAAAGTGTTGGTCTTGATTCCCTTGTTTTTTTTTCTTGAAGAAATGAAGCGGTGGTTGATGGCGGTTTATGGTGGTGATGTGGTGGTGTTATGGTGGTCTTGTGGTGGTGTTTGGGTGGTTGATGGCAGTTTATGGTGGTGTTTGGGTGGTCTTTTTTAGAGAGAGGGAAGAGAGGCGTGATTAGAGAGTGGCTAGAGAGAAAGTGAAATGAAAGAGTGATGATGAAAAGTGGTTGTGCATGCCTTTTGTGGGTGTTTTAAGCAAGAGGGGGAAGGTTATGGGGACATGGGCTGCAGATTTGGGGGCCCCACATGGGTGTAGGTTGTTTAAATTTTGTTCCCCAATTCGCGTTACGTACAGTGGTCGTTTACCCATTAATCGCATATATTCGTTTATACGTTTAAACGTCTATTTGATGTGTTTCGTTCACGATAAATTCACGTTTCCGATTGAAGTATTATTTTTAAATACTTTATTTTATGTTTTTAAAAATGTTCTTTGGGTTTTTGTTTGGTTGTCGAATTCGATTCACGCGTTTTCGTTGCGTTCGGTACGCTTTATATAAAACGTATAAATGTTTCGTATATTATTATTACAATACAATAATATAAAGGTAAATAATTACTATTTAATTACAAAATAGATTTACGTTACTTGTAAAAATGTTTTTACCAACGTTCGCGTTTTGTCGGACTCCATCCGATCGTCATCGAGTAATTTCTGGGTTCAGGGTCTGCTCGTGACACAAGTGTACTAACAGTACAAACTTTGATCTAATCAGTATAAACTTGTGAGGGCAGTAATAACTCGACTACCAGTAGAAACTGAACTAGCAGTAGTAACACAAACTGTAGAAACGGTGGCAACAGTAGTAATTGTGCTAGCAGTGGAAACGGTGACAACAGTAGTAATTGTGCTAGCAGTCGAAACGGTGACAACACTAGTAATTGTGCTAGCAGTAGAAACGGTGACAACACTAGTAATTGTGCTAGCAGTAGAAACTTTGGCGACAGTGTTAGTGAGAACAGTGAAAACATTACTAACTATAGAAACTTCTACCAGCAGTACTAACTGTACTAATAGTATTAACTTCCATTCCACAGTACTAACTTTCCTAACAGTATTAACTACTACTAATAGTAGAAACTTCGTGAGAAACTAGTGTTCATCATTTTAATTATAGAATTTAAGTTAAGTAATACCCTAAGATTTTGATAGTTGTCACAATTAGAGATCTCACAAACTATACTTTCAACAATTTTTTCACAAGCTATATAATCACATGTGATTTTATGTATAATCACATGTGATTTTATGTATAATCACATGTGATTTATGAATAAATAAATTATTTTTATGTGATTTTAAACTTATAATTGTAAATTTGATTATTCACATGTGATTACAAATAATGATTTAAAACTTATAATTTGATTGTAAATATATTCACATGTAAATGTTAAATCACATGTGATTTATTATTACGAATTTCACATACCCATTAGAAAATGAAATAAAAAAAGTCCGTCGGAAGTATGTAATGTGAAATTTCTAATTAAAGATAAAAAGACGTTGATTCTAACGGTGTAATTTTTATAATTTATGGATATACGGTTCATGAGATATTTAGCTTTTAAAAAAAAGTGGAAATGGGTAACTGAAATGGAGCAATCCTATTGGTTCCTTCATTCTACATTTTTTTACCATTCTACGTGAACTTTTCTATATATATATATATATATATATATATATATATATATATATATATTTGTTAGTATAAATAAGGTGAATTTTATGGTTGAACTTATTTTAAAGGGATTTATTTATTTTACCTTTTTTCTATATGTACAAATTTTCCTTCTCATTTAATTTTGAGAAAATTACACAAATCGTCCTTTAAGTTTACCTCAAATTTCACTGACAGTCCTTTACAAATTTAATTACACCAATAATCATTTCTTTTGAAACTTGTTACACTAACAGTCTTTTAGACTAACGATTGTTAACTCTCCGTTAAAAAGGACCACAAATGATATTTTTTTATTCTTTTTGAGTAAAATATAAATTTTAAAATTTAAAATATGTATATATGCATTATTAACTATAAATAATATCATTTTCATCTTCTACGTATCACTTAGCAAATTCATCATCAAAATTCGGTCATATTCTGCATTGAAACATTAAATTTTATAATCCACCACCATCTTTCACCACCTGGGGACCCTCCGTCACCCATTCATCTTATTTCGTCACGCCTTTGGTAGCTATTGTATGCTCTCTTTTGCATTCATTCCTTACTCGAAAAACATCTCAAACGAAAACTCTAGCTTCATAGTAAAACGACATCAAAAATTAGGAACCAAATATATGACTCGTAATCTTTAAAGCACAAATGTATAATTTGGTGGTGAAAGATAGTGGTGGATTTGGGTGGTAAACTATAAAATTTGATGTTTCAGTGGGAAAAATGAAAATGATGTTCTTTGCAACTAATAATGTATCTACACATATTTTAGTTTTTCTAATTTATATTTTACACAAAAAATTAAAAGAATAAAAAAAATATCACACGTGGTCCTTTTTAACAGAGAGTTAACAATCGTTAGTCTAAAGGACTGTTAGCGTAACAAGTTTTAAAAGAAAGGATCATTGATGTAATTAAATTTTGTAAAGGACTGCCAGTGAAATTTGAGGTAAACTTAAAGGATTATTTGTGTAATTTTCTCTTCAATTTTACTTCTCTAAAATCAAGTGAATAATATGTCAATCACGTGTAACTCAGTTGATAATGGGTAATGACACATTTTTACCACAAATAATATAAGTTATCAGGTTCCAGTCCGAATACCCATAGTTAGAGTTGTTAAATGAGTCAACTATCCTGGCAGATTTTTTTTTTTTTTTGGTTGTTGATTGTATCGTTTTATAAACCTAACCATACACTAGGATACTCGGTATACGTGCCTCATCTTGGCCGATAGCTATTTTCCAAAATGGTAAATTCATTCATTATAAAATAAACAAGTAGGTTTGGTCAAATACATGAATATAAGCAATAAACAATAATAATGATAAATTAGTTAAGTTTCCAGCTGCATTTATAAATTATTAATTTAAAGTAGTATATGGTATCAATCATAAATCACTCCTTCAATCTACAAAATGCAATTGCAATAAAGCTTTATGTTATTTATCATAAAATAAAACCAAAATAATTAAAGCTTTACTTCAATAAAGATGTTGTTGAACGTGTACAATGTCGGGCCTTAACAATATCTTTATTGAAGTAAAGGTTTATTATTGTTACAAATTTCTAAAAAAATGATAGAAATTGAAGTGAATTTAAATGAAAGTTCACATTGATTGTTATTGTAGATTTGAGTTTCTAACTGATAATAATAGGTGGAGAATGACAAAACTAACAAAAATTATAAACTCAAGTTTCTAAATGACTCATTTAGAAACTTGAGCTTATAATTTTTATCGGTAATGATATTTTAATCATTATTTTTAATAAATCCACCATAATATACAACTATTTATGCATGTAGTGTAACTATTTATTACACAATTTTGATGGATATATTAAAAATGGTAGTAAAAATATCATTGTTCATTTTTTATAAGTACTTGATAACTAACTACAATTGTAGTTCAAAAATATAAAGATACGAAAATAAAACTCAAAGTAGAAAATAAAAAGCATTTAATTATAGGGTAATTATGTAATTAAAATATCAATAAACCCTATAATTTGTTAAAGCTAAGTTTAGTAACTTGTTTTCCTAATATTTATTTTTCCAATAAGAGCGAATGAAGTGGTTTTAAGTGGCTCAAGGTATTATGAATCACATTGGGGTGATCACTTTAGTCTCGAGGTGATTCTTGGAGTGGTTAAAGCAAGGTGGTTCCCCGTGATATGAAGTAATAAAAATTGTCTTTTGTGCTCTTAACTAATAAATAAATTAAGAGGGCTCAGTGTAATACGTACGAATTTAAATGGGATTAAGTGTTGTTGTCAATGTAAAAATGAGGTGACGCTGATGTTTACAATTTTATACGGAGTGATAAGTGACTACTCCCGATACTCTATACTTCTAAACTCTATCTATCGAACAAAACTTGATTGCTTCCATGCATAAACTACTCGTCAAACACAATAAAAATTTTATACATTACTCATTCTTCTATTTATCTGTTTTTATTGATTTATCGTTTGTCTTCATATAATTGTCACAACTCGAAAGTTCGTTTAAAACAGCATAAAGTGAGTAGGTAGTAGTGTTGACAACATGAATTAGCCTAACTAAATGTATTGGACAGTTCACTCCCTGGTTAAATACCATTAATCTCCTTGATTTCCTAACTACTACAACTTGCCATAAGGGCAAATATGTCAAAACTCATTCTTCTCGAACCCCATATATTTATCCCTCAAAAACACGTGATTACATGTACCTTAAATAATCTTTCTATTATTAAATAATTAAATAATAAATAAGTTTCTAATGTTATTTCGAAGAAATACACACCAATGTTTAAATAATAAATAAATCTTTGGCCTCATTTGAGTATATATATATTCCACATTACCAATTACTACCCTCATAATATTCAAAACAAACTTTCAATAAAAAAAATTCAAGATCTATAACCATGTCAATCACAAAGTGTTTGGCTTCTCAAAATTTAACTACAAGTTGTAATTTGCATGAAACCTCAATTCATAGATCTCATGTTAGTCTCCCATTTAATCCCATTTCTAGTTTTCCGACAACCAAACACTCCTTAATTACTCCTCTCACAACCACCACTACTAGATGGAACTCGATGATCGTTTACGCCAATGTCGAACCAGCCGCAACACCACCTCCACCACCGGGTTCTTCTTCTGGTTCTTGGTAATTAATCTAGCAACTCTTTTGTTCTATTTATGTTATAAAAAGCTTCGCCTTTTTTTTGTCCTTCTAAACAACAAATATGTACAACTACCGTCTCCATTAAGACTTGAAACCAAAATCTGATTTGATAAACTCATCACATACCGTTAAGTTAAAAGTCTGAATTCATTTTTGATTTTTTGTTTTGCAGGAAAAATTGGGCTATTGGGATTTTGATGACATTTATTATACCCTTAGTTACAACCAAAGGAGGCCCAATAAAATTACTTATGCGTAAGTATTTAAGCTCTTTTAATTTTAATAAAAAGAATGATCCTTTATGTTAAACTATATAATGAGTCATGTTGTTTCTGTATATGCAGAGAAAGTTGACCAGATAGTGGACACGGCGGAGCACATAACGGACGTAGTGGAAGCGGTGGCGGATAAAGTGGACAAAGTAATAGAAGAAATCGAAGGTGATCTGCCGGAAGGCAGCCAAATCAGAAAGACTCTTGATTACATCGAAAGTGTCGCTGAAAGAGTTGAAAAAGATGCTCAAACAGCCGGCGATTTCATTGATAAGGTTGGTTTTTTGACTTTAACAGATTTCCTTGAAAAGTATAGTGACTCCGTAAGAATTTTATTGTTCAGTTTTCTTTTTTAGGATAGTTCAAAATAATTGTTCGGTTCAATTTCAACCTATTAAAAACTGTTCAAGTGTTGAATAATAAATATTTATTGGTCAGCACTACAACTATCGTACCTTTATAAAACTGTATATAAATGTGTAGTTGACAATTAAATTGAGACGGAAAGAATATTTCTTCGATAAATTTGAATGTATTAGGAGTAGTTGCATTGCAAGTAGGCAGAAAATAAGTAGTGCGTTAACTTATCTTTTCATTTTCAAGCAACCCTTGTTTGAATGTTCTCACAGTTTTATTTCGAGTGGGAAGCGAATGCGTAACTTTTTCGTTAATTAAAGCATCCTCCGAAGATTTTTTTGATAATGTGTAGTCCTAATAAATATAAGTAAAATAGTCTACCACTAACTATAAAGGTCGGTGTGGTCACCAGTGTGGTTTACACCACGGTTAAGAAAGAAATTTTTACTTTTATGATTAGAAGTTTAAATAAAAGATTAAGTTTGGCGAATTGAATGACTAGTTATGCATTAAAGAAAATCATGTATAAACATATGATTTAGGCCAAAAATGTTGCTTTCTGTTCATAATCATATTGAATAAATCTAGTTTTTTTTTTTTAGTTTTGATATAATATTTAATTGAGTAACATGGGGAGGAAGATTCGCATTTAATTAAAAAAATATCAAAAGTATTCAAACCTAACGCATTTAATTGAATTTTTTAACATACAATCACGTTTCTTTGATAATGAAGTCCAGCGTGATATAAATGCAGTAGTCAACTTGTTTGGACAAACTAACGCGCCTTCGTTTTCATCAAAGAATATAATAGTTTAATTTTATAAAGTTAAATTTTAACTATGATGATTTGTACATGCATTTTAGTCATATATCACCGATGTGTTTTAGAGCCTTATACTGTAAAACATATTTGGTGGTGTACGAATCATCACACATTAATTAATGTTCTGGTGAGTAATCAAATACATATATATGTTATCCTTGATAATATAACATAACATAAAGATATATGTAAATCACACTACTAAAAGATTAAAAGCAGGGATCAAAGGCAAAAAGGTATTTTCATCGATTTTAAAATTTTGAGTTCAAGTCGTGCTTGAGAGAAGAAAGTATACTAAATATATGATTTTTTATTGTGAGTAACGTTCTGAGTGGTAGCTGCATTTTAAGGGAAATGAGGGGCAGACAATCTCAGCCGTTAATTTCTGTGATCAATAACTCAGATTAACTGCATCTTAACAACACTGCTTTTATGTACAATGCAGTGTGCACGTAAAATTTAATGTTGCGAATCTAGACCGTTGATAACAGAGATCAACGGCTGAGATTGTCTGTCCCTCCTTCCTCACAAAATGCAGTTGCCTCTTGATCTCGTACTTTTTATATAATATGTGGTTTAGGTGTTTGTGAAACTTGCATTCTATAAAATGAATAAATTAGAAGGATTCAACGATGAAGTCATTGAAAACTCGTCGAAAACAACTCTCAATTGGCGATTTTCGACGAAAATCCTTTCGATGGTATTACCTGGAAACAATTCCTATGGAATTATTTATTATACACAAACTAATGACACTACATTATCTGGAATTTTAGGTTCAAGAAATGGAGGACAAGATAGAGGATATCATGGTACCCGTATTAGAGGAAGCTAAGGAAGTTGCTAAAGAAGCCAAGGAGAAAGAAAAGGCAAAGAAAGCATGAGACATGATCAAATGCTTGTAAAAATTAGATCAATTGGTGACAAGATGAGTCTTTTTTTGCATCTTATATATGATTGTTTATGTGTAGCCCGAATTTTCGGTGTCGAGATTACGGGTACGGGTAATTTGCACTTGCATGTCACTTCATTCTTGAGCCATTAACGCCTAAATGTATTGTGGTTCGAACTTAATTAGGTGCCTAACGTGATAATTATCATCCCAAATCAGTTGGTGATGAGAATATTTGAATTTGATAAGAATTTCATATCAAATACTAATAGACATCTTAATTGTTCATTGTTAAAGTTGTTGGGCTTAGTAATCGTTAAGTAGAACTTATTGGGCTAAAATTTTGTGAATGTATCTAAAATTTACATTTTTTACTGTTGTTTGTAATTATCTATATCTATGTGATTTACAACAAAAATCATCTTTGGTACTTTACTTTTCAAATTTCCCAATATCATCCTTTAAGACGTAATTTCGCATGCTGGGACCCTTTTATGCTGTTGACCAACCTCTGTAAAATAATTATAAATGACCAATACATCCTCTTTAAACTTTCACTTTTAGTCCTTTAAGTTTATATTTAATTTCATTAATAGTCCTAATACGGATAGCCTATCCTTTTAACGTTACTAGTTTATGACCCGCGAAATTCGCGATATGCACAGATTATCTATGTTGCATCCTATGTACGTACAGATTAATTTTTTTTTCAATTTAAGTAAAGTCTATTAAGCATATGGAGCCAAATGTAAGATATATAATTCAAATGATATGGCTATATATGTGCAACGTATGTTTAAAGATTGCATTAGTAAAACTAACAAACCGTCAGCATAAAAAAATGTTCTACTCTCCACCATCTAGATTGGCATCCGTTAATCAATTATTAGAGAATTGTGCATCTGTTTTATATAATTATATTTTTCGTTTGTGTTTGAAGTATGATAAGATAAATTGAGTATATCACGATGCTTAATAGATTGTATCACGTGCTAACAAATTATTAAAAATATGTTGTAATAAGTAAAAATGAAGTAAACTGTATATTTAAATGTAGATGCATAACAAATTTCATCATTGGATACTTTAATTAATACCTGAAACGATGACTTTAAAATAAAAGGTACCGCATGATAAATGAACATAAAACGACTATGCTGCAACATGCATAGTTTTTTTAATTTATTCATGACACATAAGAAAAAAAATACACATTAAAAGGGTGTCAAACTAAATTTTGGAAGAATTAGTTCTTTTCAATTTTTGGGCAGAGTAGTTGATTACCTTTTGACGAAGAAGCACCATCATGACCACCATAGTGAACAACTCAAATTATAAGGGCGGGTGGTTCACACAAGCTCCTGAAAAGATAAATACATAAAAGTTAACGCAAATGTGTAAAATAAGATATAAAGAAAGATGAAAAACTAAATGGATATAATCTGAATATGACATTTGTATACTTTTGATTAGGAAATTTCTACCAAATCGCTTCTAAATTGGTCGATTTCGATCGTGTTTGGTTGCAAATGAATCAAAATTAGCTAAAAGAAGGGGTCAAACAGGATGGAAATCATCCAGCATATATTGATAAGTCACCCTTACTGCCACTCTACAGAACCGTACATGAGATTTTCAACGCATAAAACTTCCTTAATATTCAATTCTAAAAGTAATAATGGTATTCTTTTTAATCATAATTAACGGGTTAACTTTTTATTAAAAGAAGGTGTTGATGTCGACCTGGTCCTTTTTCAACATACTAAAGTGATCAATTTGACTTGTTAGCCAACTTGCGCGACCCACCCATCTTGCTACCTCTAACTTTGACTCTAGTAAAATGGTGGTATATTTACCTCTATTTAACAAAACAAAAATTATAATTATAATTTGATTTATAATAACTGGTTAATAATGACTAATATAATTGGGTCATAGTCTAACCTCTGCATAGCAGTCTTTAATTGAATAATAGTTGTCTTTGCCTTGAAAGTTTGCTTCAGTCTCTCCTCACTGAGTTTGTTTGTCTCGTCGTATCTTTTTCAGTATCACCAACTTTCTTCTCTAGGGATCCAACTAAATCGTGTGATTAATTACCAATAATCCCAACATACTATTTCAAGCACCACCATATTTTAGTATAGTCTGCAAACAATTAGTCATATATATTTTTTATTTATTAAAAAAAATATTCTCTAAAAAAGCAGTGCCATTATTTTTACAGTACAGATTTTTGAATAAAATCATTAAGGAGGTTGTATTCATTACTTGTAGTCCATGTATTAGCAAAGGTTTTTTTTAATTTGACCCGTTTAAGATAAAATACAACCCAGATCAACCCATTCATTAGTAAATGTATATTAACTAATTTCAACTCTACTCAATGATCCAAAAAATTACAAAACATCTTATCATCAAATCTAAATTAACATGAGATACCTAACCTTGAGATTCTCGTTTTCAGTAGTAAGCTTATTCACGAGTTCATGGTCAACCACCGGGATCTACTGGATGATTGGAACTTTTTCAATTGCCTTGTTGGCAGTTTCACATTCAAACCTTCATGAGCAGTTCTTTAGTTTCTTTAAATCAAACTTCCATATCTTGCAAAGCAGATTGTAGTTTTCCATTTTCATGTGTTTTGACTTCTTCCAAGTCAGCCTACAAGAGGGGGTAAATCATGGTAACAACTATCTAATCTTTGTGTGGTTTTTATATCCACAAAAAGTCCCACAATAAGTGTACCCTTATGCGCTTTTCAAGCTGCAATCGCCAAGTAAGTTCTTCAACTTGCTTAACCAAATAATCATGTTTAGTTATGAAGATTGCCTGCTTATTGCAAGCATAGTTTAAGACCCGCAAATTCGCGGGATTATGCAATGAACTTTGTTGTAATGGCGTAAAACAATTTAGTGCACTAAAAGATTATTAATGCACTAAATTGCCATATTCTCGTAACATCCATCCTGTTATCGAATACACTAAATTGTCATTCCCAAATTTCTCGATTCCAGCCACTTTCATTACTTTCGGGAATTTTTGTACACAAACTCAAAATTGTAAGATAATGAACATTGAAAACTTGCAATTGTAAGAAAGTGAGAATGATTGAAAACGAACACATGGGCAAATTAATCAATTATGAAAATACATATGGATACCAAATCCATGAAATGAGAGTGTTTTCCGTCCTCATACATGAGTTGTTTTCAATCCTTTAAGATCTAAGCTTGTACAAGCCAACAACAATGTACAAAAAGGTTAGAACCTGCACCAATTAAGCAGCACAATAATAGTATAAGTAAGTATATTTTGTTCTATGGTCAAACAAACAACTTTTTTAAACCTCAAAGTTACACAAATTTTTTTAATTTTTTCTGTAATCTAATCACACCTCACATGTGGAGCTCATCAGACGAATTCGCATGAAGAAACTCTCAACATCAAGTAACACAAAAGAGATAGATATAAGAACTCGAAAATCACAATTTAATCCAATATTAATTCAACCAAGTGCATCTGTTAAAATGCACCCTACCTTAAACAGATTAAGTAAATTATATACTTTGAGATGTTTTCAAACTTTTATTAGAGATTGAAGTGGGGGATTAGGTTGGTTTGGGTCAAGCATGCAATCTTTAGTTTGAGTCGACCAGGAAGACCTATTTCCTAACTATTTGTTAGAATATAGCAAGTGATAAATGAATTAGAACCACTACAATCCAAATACTGGTTTTCTATTAAGAGTACATCAAAAAAGGAACACTAAAAGCTTAAAGTGTGAACAGATAGTTAACAAACATAGACACAATTCATCCTATTATTGATCCAAATTGCACCAATTTGGAGAATTGAATGATGAAAAACTTACAGGGTCCCATAAATTTTACTTGTGCTGTCTATAAGTTTGATCCACCTCAAAGGTCTTGATCCGCCTCAAAGGTCGTAGCCAATCTAAAATCTGATATTTTCACATTCATGTCCTGGTCTAGTAAAATATTGCTAGCTTTGAGATCTCTATGGATGATTCGTAGTCAAGAATCCTGATGAATCTATCTAGTGTTACACTACCAGATTTGAAGTTTGTATAAAAACGAAGTCTGCATACGAAGTACAAAATAAGTATTTATAACAAAGAGATTCTTATAGACATGCAAACGAAAACAAGTGATCACAAAATTCTGCAATTACCTTGGTTGTCCTCATGTCTAAATATATGATCAAACAAGTGATCATAGGGTTCATACATCACTATGTCATCACAGGTTCATTGCAACTGTAATCTAAACACTAATTATTGGCTTTAAATGATAACAATAATACACTGATTATTGACTTGCACGTCTGCTTCCATGATCGATTATCATAAATTTAAAACTAAAACCGAATCGAACAAAATTGAATCAAAATTGAAAACAAAATTGAATCAAAACCGATATTAAATCATTAATCGTAAATTACCTAGGTGGAGGAACTGATCAGAACGTAATAAGATTGAAATCGATGTCGAAAATATTTGGAATAACTAGACGTGGTATCTTTTGAGTACAATAGTATATAGCATATTTTTAGCAACAACTCTAAATTAGCAAGGGTAGAATAGTCTTTTTATCATTAATATATAGGAATTAGTATGTCATGGTTTAGATAAGGGTGTATTTATATAGGATGCTCTTTCCTCTGATGGGTGATATTCTTCCAAGATTTTTCTTATCTATAATTACTTATAAAACATCTTAGTGTTTTATTTTTAGAAAACTCTTAATAAATTAAGACTCAACATTTACATATTTAGCTATCTCATTTTACAATATAATCCTATTATTTTCACATATTTTCACTTATCAGTTTTCACCAATTATATACCGAATCTCGAGCTATACATACAAACAAACTACTAATATCAACACATAATCACGGGTAATTTATCATTGAATAACAAAAATAATATATGACTATCGGTGAGTCACAGTTTATAATAAAAATACTAGACTGCGCTGCATAGCGCGGATATTATGCTAATATATAATAAAACAGATAGATTATATTGATTTTTAAATATAATTAGTATATATTAACGAAATTAATTATTGTGTATAAAATCAAAAATGAAAACCTCAAATAATGCGACTAGACTTTAAATTAAAATTAGAAATTTATGAAATAAACATTGATAAAATATTAAACAATTCTAAAGGATACGAAGATAACCTTAAATATTAAAAGATTTATTTTAAATAGAATAGTTATCTAGTTTCATGTATATCGGGTTATTTTGTTAAACACGATATCTTAGATATAGAATAGGAATGAATTTCCTATACTGACTTATCTAGGTAAGTATTTTCTTGGTATTCTTGACGGTCGGTTTGAACTTTCGACTTCGTCTTTCGAATCCGTCTTTATCGAATTAACAATATTGATCATAGCGGCAGAATTGAAACAAGTTTTGATCGCCAAAAATTCATCCATATCAGAATCATAATCCTTTGCGATTTGATTAACTACGAGTGGAACTATATAGATAATTATATTGTATAGAATGTAGTAGAAAGACGATAAATAGTATGTGAATTTGAATTTAGTTGTATGTGTATTGATAGTGTTTGGGAAGGGAAAAAGAGGTTAAAAAATTATTTTTTTATTATAAAATGGTAATATCGTTTATACTTTTTTTATTTAACCAACGGTCATATACAACAAAATAAAAAGATTGTTTTTCTTATTGCATTGGGATCCACACTTTTTGTCACATACATCGTCGGATATCCAACCAAGTGAACTGACGGCCCCAAATCGACGGACTGTGCCAATGGTGCCAGTTCCGTCGGTTGGAGCTGACGGTGAAACTGACTGTCCGTTAGTACAGATGTAATTAGATTAACTAAACAATTAATGCCAATTTATTCAACTCCTTAAACTAATTTCAATATGTTTTTGATGATTGGAGGTTTCAATGAATGTCTAATTAACCTTTATTTAATTTATATTAAAAATTTCACTTTTACTTTCTCAAGCATTCAAGATAATTTTATCAGACTAAGAACTTCTTGTTAACTTGCATCTTCAAAAAATTTCAATGGAGAAGAGGGATAAACATTTTGGACCAATCATTTTGAATAAAGGTAGAAGGGTATTATGGTAATTGAGTTTTGGCTAGTTAATTAATTAAATTCAAATCATAATGACAATTTTTATTTCCTTAAATTGTGGAAGACTGAATCTCCACGGGTTCATCCTAATTAATTATACAACCATGTCTACTTATGTTTATAAAATTGAAGAAAACTAGTTAGACACACATGGAAGATTAAGAGAATGATTCACGAAGGTTCTTGACCTTTTGTTTTATTATTTTGCTAGCAAGTTAATTAATTAAATACATTATACTTTTTCCCCGTATCATTTTAAAAAAATTCTCAGAAGAGTTCTTCGATATGTAATCATTATATCGTCAATTACTAAAGCATTATTTCTCTATATATTGTAAAGATCTTCTTTTGTGACCTTTCTGCATTTCACAAAGGATTTGTTCAACCGATGATCATCAAAAAGTTGTAGCTAATATTTGTATTCAATTCTAAGATACTTATATATATTTTTAAATGTTAGCTCGAATTATTTTTAGTTCATTTTATCAGTGGTGGTTTGCGTTGAGAATCAATTATATATATATAAAAAGATTCAAGTCATCACAGGTTATATTTTGTTGAAACCAAGACAATCTTTTGAAAATGTTGTTGATTCATGTAATTATGTCTGATTCAATTGTATACTTGTTTGTAATAGTATATTTATTCATTGATTCAAGAAATTATAAGTATGATCCAGTTGTCCTAATAATGATTCTCCAATTTAGTTTACCATTGTTTTGTCTGTTTTTCATATGATGGTTACAATGATTATGCTACAATGATTCACATTTTCAATTGTTGGTCGCAACAATGATTCACATTTTCAATTGTTGGTCGCAACAATGATTCACTAATTCACAAATTATCATAGTAACATATTTTATAACATCGATTTGGAAATTTTTTTATATATTTGATTCAGAAATTTATAACATTGATTCACGAGTTTTGTAACATTGATTCATAAACTTTAATGGATTGTTTAGTAAGTAGATAACAATCTAACACTACAAAGTAAACATCCAATAAATCGATTGAAACTTATTAAAAAAATGCGTTTATTTTAGTGTTTTAAACATGTCAAATAGAATTATTTTTCAAAAACTATTTACTCGGTTCACAAAGTTTATACCATTAATTCATAAGATACAAAGCAGTTAATCGATTCATTCAATTTTAATGTGAATTACAATAAGAACTATACATAAGAAACATACACTAATTTTTTTTTTTAATTTGATCCGTCGATGTTCCTCATCTACTTTGAGAATTTAATTTAATTTATTTAAATAAGATATAAATATAAATGACAATTTCAAATTATGGTCATTTATTCCCTGGTAGGAAGAAATTCCTATTATTTTGAAAAAGAAGCTCTCAAATATTATAAAAGATGGGTGACAGTTTTTTTCTGGTAATATTACAAAAGGTCTAGTTTGCCCCCACCAACCTTATACGTATGACATATATTTTGTCAAAAATTACAATCATGCCATCAGCGTCAAAAATTACAATCATGCCATCAGCACTTATGAATCGTTGATCAACTTAATTAATGGTCCAGACGTCTTCTCTCCTTTCCCTCTAAAATATTTCTTCTCCTTCGATCCAACTCTTATATATATATATATATATATATATATATATATAGAGAGAGAGAGAGGATTGGGATCATGTGAAAAAATTGGTTAAAATAAAAACGGTAAAAACAGTTGATTTTTATTTTTTATTTCACACTTAATTTTTAAATGTGAAGCTTATTTTTTTAGCTTCACATAAAATTTACGAATTGTGAAGGTTGAAAATTAAGCTTCACACATTCATAAATTTATGTGAAGCTACAAAAATCAAATTTCACAGTTAAAAAATTTCTAACTTTTTGTAAAGTCAAAAAAATAAAGTTTTACAACAAAAACTTTTTGGAAAATAAAAAAAATGTAAGGGTTCACAATAAAAAAACGTATGTGAAGCGGAAAAAATAAAGGTTCACAACTAAAAAAAATTGTGAATACAAATTGAGATCGTTTTCACCGGTTTTATTTTAACTACTTGTTTTCACCAGAGCCTAACCCTATATATATATATATATATATATATATATATATATATATATATATATATATATAAGGTTGAGTTCTGATGAAAATAATGAGTTAAAATAAAAATTGTGAATTGTTCACATAATTTGATAGTTTACCTTATGAATAAGACTAGATTATAACCCGCAAACTTTGCGGGCTACTTCATGATTCTAATATATAGTTATGTATTATAATTTTGTTTTAATGTATAACGATTGAGTTGACATTTTATTTTGGTATGACATTAGAGAAATATTTTTGATCGAAGGAGATACGTTTATCAAAAACGTATTTTGGCATTGAAAGTTGTATAATTTAAAATAGTAGTAACATTAAAATTGAAAATAGTAGCTTTATTCATAATTGTAACATAGTTGTTAAACGAAACAAAAAGATTTACAATTCGTTTAGCATATCTAAACACATGTAGATGATATTCGAACTACAGAGACGTATCTCCTGGATCCAATAACTTGAAATCAATCTACAAAAGGTAATTTTCAGTAGAACCAGCTAACAATTGAAACATGGGGGTGATAATCCATATCTTAATCACCTAAAATTTGTTTGTTTTATACGTAGAATAGATACTAATAGAAGAAATCTCAACCCATTCATATTGCAAGCCTAATTTTTACTCGAGAGGGGTTTCTTCGGTAATGGGCATTTTATATGGCTCCTCGTGTGTTGCCCATTTATTTGAGTATATCCAAGGATTGACATTATTTGCTGCCATATCCTTGAATACAACCAAAGTATTTGAAGTGACGTTATGGTCAACATCTGCATTATGATAAAAATGCAGATTACACATACCATATTTAAATAGAAACAGAGGATCCTTGTTCACCATCACCTACCTTGTTGACACCATTCTCCATCTTTATCCTTTATAAATCATGAACCTCTAAGATGCCTTCTCGAGAAAAGATAGAAGAGAACCTCACCTTGAAAAAAAATGTAAAATAGAAAAGCTTCAAAATAATACTAACCCATAATGCATACACATATTCTAATTAGCATAAGAAATAGTACGTTAGTAAGAACTCTAATGCTTATGAGTCCGATGAATGACTTGGTGGATCACAGTCAAATCTCGAATCCATATTATCATATAACAATGCTTTTAGGCATCTTTCAGCTGCTGTCGATTAAGGATTAGTTCAAGAATTGTGTTTATTGTTTCATAATTCAAGAATTGTAATTTTCTTTATGCTAAAACAAAAGGCAACAAAACAAAAAAAAATTACCCAAATTGATGATTTCGGTAGTTTATAACTTTAAGTATAAGGATCCTTATATACGCCAACCTCTGAAACATGCTTTCGATAAAGGATCATGGAGATGGAGTTATATATTATCTGAAACATGTAGCTTACATCCTAAAAGAATTAAGCTAATAAATTGAATAAAACACAATAAGAAAACTTAATATATTCGGATTGTGAATGTGATTTTCGAATTGGTGGAATAAAAAAGTTCACATAAATCGTCTCGGGCAAGAAATCAAAATTAGACTCGTTGAAATTTCAGATGTATCAAGAAAATGAAATAATCCTATTTTTTTTTTTTTTTTTGTAAATAACGTTGGTATCAATTACAATAACTGACAATCAGTAAATTAGGGGATATCAGTGAAGGAAATCTTGTTTCCTTTTTCAAAATTAATATCAAACGATGATTTTAATGATGTGCTATCACTTCCAAAAGTGTAGGCTAGTGATAACCGAACGACAGAATAATTCAAAGATATTTATGTGTGGATTTTGAAAAATTGAATATATAGAATCGTTTACGTTTATAGCGGAATTTAATTTATAATAATGAGTTGATTTTGAATATTTATTAGTTAATTTATTTTATTATAGGTTTCATATTTGTACATATATATGTACGATGATGATGATTGTATTTTGGTGTTTGCCTCTCTTTTTTTGTTGGGTTGGCCTTTTCTAATAATATAGCTGTTCAAAAAATAAAATAAAATGACAACGATGATGTCTGATGTAAAAAAATAGTCAAAATTTGTATAAAAACTTTGACTTTGATTGTTTTTTTATGAATATAAATATAATATGTGTGACTTTGTTGGGTAATAAATTTAGAATTGCATATATGTATGATGATGATAAGTATGCATTTTCTTTAATATATATAACGGGAACAACTGTGAATGACCATAGTTTTTTTATGTATATATATACAAATTTTTCATGCATTCCAAAAATGATACGTACAATATTTAGAAATATTACTTAATATTATATTTGGTTTTTTATTGATAAAGTTGGCGGAAGAATTAAAACCAAATATTATATATAATTTAATATAATTGAAAATAAAATTAGTTGCATTGTTAATGAACAAAAAATTAAAATCTTTTGAGAAAGCTTCACTATATTACGAAATGTGAAAGTTTGAAGGGTTTATTATGACAAATAAAAGATATTATGAGGATGGTAAGCTTAAATTAATCAACGGCATATTAGTATTTTACTACACAATTAATTAATTAAATGATGTAATGGTTTAATCCTAGGGTTGTCTTATTAAGGATTATCTAAAAATTAAGGGGGAGATTCTTTTAGGTTTTTTTATATACATTAATATAGAAATATAGATGAATTGTTCATTGTTTTGAGGTTTAAAGAGTTGTAGTTGAGAGATTTTGTTTAAATTTAGTACCCAAATGTGTATGGCCAACTTTATATATTAGTTGATTCGAGTCTATAATCTTATAATTACGGAAGCTATAAAAGGCTAATAGGATGATATATAGATATATTATGGCCAATTTTATATATTTGTTTAAATTATAATGTTTCACTTTTACCTTTTTAAGCACTCAAAATAATATTTATCAGACTAATAATTTCTAGTTAACTTGTATCTTTAAAAAATTTCAATATACGCCACGGTGCTTGATGATATATAGATATATTATGATCCCAACAACATTGGACTACCGAAACCATACGAAATCTAGAATTAAAGATTCAACCATCTAAAGAATCAAAACAAGAAATTCAAGATTCAACTTTTATTTAAGATCAAAAGTGACGAATAAAGATAAAACCATTGATGGTGGTGGGGTTAGTAGTTTATTTTATATAAGTTAATAATACCAATAAAAAAAACTACTATCCCTCACGCCTTTACTGGTTTTATCTTTTTACATCAATTTTCATCTTCAATAGAAGTCATATCTTGAATTTCCTTTTCGCTTCTTTTGATATTTTAATTTTAATTTTAATTCTAAAGTTCTTGTAGAAATACTAGAAGCCCAAGTAAGTTCATGGAGTCACTATCTGTATCTTCAAGCACAATGGCATACGTAAAGGAAATTTTGTCGAGGAACCTACAAGTTAGCAAGAAATTATTAGTCTCACATGATGTTCTAAAATATGCTATAACTTCTGGACAAGTACATCAACACCAAAAAGTTATAAAAATAAGTATATTTATTATTATTATATGTATATATGTATATGTATACTAGTGGATTACCCGTGCCAACGCATGACAATTTATAAAAGTTTCACGTACAAATAAACTTTTTCACACCCATATATACCGTGTTTTACAATCGATTAAAAATTCATATTAATAAGTTGTTTATATTGCTTTATACAATATCTCAATGTCTCTTATTAGAGTTTTGGATGTAGCCATATACGCATTGTTTTTTCAATTTAACAGCATTAATCAATAAATGTAATTCAAATTAACGCAAGAAATTTTAACTTAAAAGACTACAAAAAGTAAAAGAAACAGTTTTAAAATAACATAAATCACAATTCAAGATAAATATTTAATTATAGATTCTAGTGAAAGACTAACCTTTGTCACAATGTAATCCTTCAATTCCCTGAATTGTTGTACTTTGTAAACTTATCACGTACACGATGTCATGCGTGTTAAGTGGTGCTTAAAAAGAATAACAAGTTTTAAATTAAAAAGGAAATACTAAAGTTAATTTTAACACAACCAGACAAGAATACATGTTCGTATTATAGCATAGCTTTGGTAAGACCGAGTCGAACTCAGGGAAATGGTGTAAATTAAAATAATTAATTAAACCTTAAGATTACAAATTACAAATAGATAAGGGGGCGTTTTAGTTCCGTACGAACGTAGTAAAGTAAAAACGAATAAAACTTAAACAATTAAGGATTAAAAAGTAACTTGAAAGTAATCAGACAGATAAGCATGTATTTACTTAGAATAGTGATTTCTAGATTCAGGTTTCAGATATGTTTATTGAATTGTCGATTGTTTATCATGGTGATTTCAACTTATATGAACAGTCTCCTGTTAAGGTTAACTAATCCCTAATAAAACTTACCTTAATACTATATTCTCTTGAATACACTGAGGCGTGTTATTAACATAAGCTTTATGCTATTATTCCTATCAACAGATCATTAAGATTCACTATGTGACATCGTGTTAACGCAAGTCTATAATTATTTAGTTTTCATAATTATCACATCGATTAGGTTATATTAATTGCTAGTCTCTTAACCCGTCGCCGGTTACAGTCTCAAGCCACAATTAACTAATAAATTACTTAATTGCAGATAATCAATCAATTCATACAAACGTTAGTTCTAGCATAAATCTTTTGACCACGTTAAGTAACAATTAATCAACACATAATCAATATGGATCTTTCGAATAAACTTAATAATCATTCATAATTTAAATCAACATAAACATATCATGAAACCATTATCTATTAATCATTCATCTAAGTAAATACAATAAAAGAATTAGCTCATGTTTGAATTAACCTAACCAAATCTAGAAACATGTAATAAAACATAGTAAATAGAAAAGAATAAGAATCAAACCCAAGATACTGAACCAAATCTTTGTTAGGGTTGCAAAGCTTCACACCCCAGCTTCCTAGCCTCCAAATAACCCTCAAAGTCGAATTCTAAACCCTAAGGTCGAATTAAGAACGCCTTAATTCATTTGTAAAAGTGTGTGGTTAAAGGTTGAGAATGGCCTCTATTTATAGATTTCTGGCTCGCGAATCTAACTGCCGGTTGGATTCTTCAGCTGCCGACTGGGTTGAGTTTTTACCCGTTAACCCGGATTTTGACCCGCACGCTCGACCGCCTTCCTGATTTAAGTTCAACCGCCGGTTGAAAGCTTCAACCGCCGGCTGAACTTGCATTCCAGAATCTTCTGCCAACCGGACTGGGCTTATTCTTGGACCTCCTTCCTTAATTCTTAATATGATTTCTTTCTTTATTTTAGCCCAATTCCTCATATCTTTTGGGCTTATCTTCTTTTCAAGTCCAATCTTTTCAGGTCTTCAATCTTTTTAATATTTTCTTCAATCTTGGGCCCGTTTTCGCTTCTTTTCTTCATTTCATTATTTTAAGTACCTTTCTGCAAATATAAACGAAATCAGTAACATATATAAATAAATTGCAATAAAAAGGCTTAAAAATAAGCGAATATTATTATATAAATATGACATTATTTGATACTATCACATATCACCTTTAAATAATTTAACAACGATTTGTTATAGATTAAATAAACAAATAAACTAAAAGGCAAAGCTACAATAATAGAATCAATAACAACGATTCAGCCCGTACTTATTGGTAGGTAAAATATTTCTTTATCGTTTTACACAATTTATAAATCGAGAAAAATTCCAACATTTATATTTATACTAGACCTTGAGCTCGTACGATGCACGACCATTTATTAAATACAATTATACTGATTTACAAGTTTAATTTTGTTGATTAAAAGATGTAATTATCATTGAAAATAAAAATGATTAGTAAAGTAAATCAAACTATAATGGGTGGATTTTTATTTATTTTTCAGCAATTGATACATCAAGTATGATGTAGTATCCTCCTTTCCTTATAAGCTATTGAAATTTGAGCATGTGCTCACCTCTCATGATAACACCCATCTTGTCATCATGTGAATGACAAAATTAACAACTGTCAGTTTCAAACTTATATTAAATTTTAATATATTTGTTAAGCCCTTGCGATGCACGATACTTCAAAAAATAAAATTAATCATATGTTTTTTTTTAAGTTTTCAATTGTATTAATATTGTTATAATTTTATTATTAAAACTCAATAGTAACATATACCAAAAGGTAAAGAAAATAATCAATTTCATATATTTTATCTAATTTCCTTAATACATTATAGTTGATGATGAGAATATTAGATAATTGAAATGTATGAGATATTAGCAAGAAAAATTAATTTATTTTATATGTAGGAAAAAAAATTCATTATTTATTCAATGTAATTCAAAATTTAAAAAGCTATTATAATAAAGTATAATAAATTGAATTAAAGCTCTTCACGAAATAGAATGTAATAGTTTGTCAGGAATTTACAATTCTAAAAACTTTTAAGATGGGAGTGTTAAGAATCATGAAGAATTTTAAGAAAAAACTAATTTGATAATGTGACATAATCAAGAGACTATTAGAAAAATGTAAGTAGATGATGTGACATTGCTAATTTAAGATTTAAGGGAAAAAAACTAATTTAATGATGTGGCATAATTAGGAGGCTATTAGAAAAAGGTAAGTAGATGATGTGGCATTGTTAAGACGTAAGGAAAAATCTTTGTTTTATATATATAAATAGATAGATATATTTTTTATAATCTTAAATTTTAATTTAAATTTTAAATATATAATATATGAAAGAGATTTAAAAAATAATTAAATTCAATTAAATAAATAACTTACATAGAAAGAGAATTTATCTATATTCAAATTTAAAAAATATTCCTAATAAATTATGAATATTGACATTAAACGGCTCAGTGTATTTTATATATTTTAATCATCTACAACGACTAATTATTCATTAAGAAATCACATGTACCATCATGAACATTAGAAAGAACTTTAAACAACATTATTTGGATCCGATTTGTATATACACAAAGAAAGTAAAGTACTAAAACGTAATTGATTTCCAATTAGGGCAAAAACCAGGAAGCAAACTCAATAGAACAAAAACAAATAAATAGAGTAATAATGACTAATAAATTGGATCAGAACTTACCGAAGATTATAACAAATTTCTCCAAAAAAACTACAATAGATATGGCAGAAATTTTTTGGATTGAAGAAGTTCTTATCGAAAGGGATTGGGCAACTTTTATGGCGGTGCGTATATGGGTTTTCACAAATAAAGAGATTAGATTAAATTAATTAACTAAAAAATAAATGATTAATAAATTCTGACACCTGATTGGTTAGTTAAAATCATTAATAATGATGACGTCAGAAGGGTTATTTGTATATTATATTTAAGAAGATTGTATAGAATGTAGTAGAAAGATGATGAATAGTGTGTGGATTTGAATTTAGTTGTATGTGTATCGATATTGTGTTTGGGATTGAAAAAAGAGAAAATTTTTTTTATTATTTTTATTATAAAATGGTAATATCGTTTATACTTTTTTTATTAAACCAATCGGTCATATACAAAAAAAATAAAAAAAAAATTGTTTTATATTGCATCGGGATCAACACTTTTTGTCATATACATCATCGGATATCCGACAAAGAGAACCGACAGCTCCAAATTGACGGACCGTGCTTATTGTGTCAGTTCCGTCGGTTGGAACCGACTGTCCGTTGGGATTGGTCTAATTAGACTAACTAAACAATTAATGCCAATTTATTCAACAAGTGGAAGTAAATCCTGAAATTAAATTTCAATATGGTTTTTGATGATTGGAGGTTTCAAGAAATATCTTATTAACTTTTTATTTAATTTATATTAAAATTATAATGTTTCACTTTTACCTTTTCAACCGCTCAAGATAATATTTATCAGACTAATAATTTCTTATTAACTTGTATCTCCGAAAATTTTCAATATACGCCACGGTGCTTAATGATATGTAGATATATTATGATCCCTATAGCATTGGACTACCAGAACCACACGAAATCTAGAATTAAAGATTCAACCATCTAAAGAAGCAAAACAAGAAATCCAAGATTCAACTTTTATTTAAGATCAAAAGTGACGAACAAAGATAAAACCATTGATGGTGGTGGGGTTAGTAGTTTATTTTATATAAGTTAATAATACCAATAAAAAAAACTACTATCCCTCACGCCTTTACTGGTTTTATCTTTTTACATAAATTTTCATCTTCAATAGAAGTCATATCTTGAATTTCCTTTTCGCTTCTTTTGATATTTTAATTTTAATTTTAATTCTAAAGTTCTTGTAGAAATACTAGAAGCCCAAGTAAGTTCATGGAGTCACTATCTGTATCTTCAAGCACAATGGCATACGTAAAGGAAATTTTGTCGAGGAACCTACAAGTTAGCAAGAAATTATTAGTCTCACATGATGTTCTAAAATATGCTATAACTTCTGGACAAGTACATCAACACCAAAAAGTTATAAAAATAAGTATATTTATTATTATATGTATATATGTATATGTATACTACGTGGATTACCCGTGCAACGCATGGCAATTTATAAAAGTTTCACGTACAAATAAACTTTTTCACACCCATATATACCGTGTTTTACAATCGATTAAAAATTCATACTAATAAGTTGTTTATATTGCTTTATACAATATCTCAATGTCTCTTATTAGAGTTTTGGATGTAGCCATATATGCATTCTTTTCCAATTTAACAGCATTAATCAATAAATTTAATTCATATTAACGCAAGAAATTTTAACTTAAGAGACTAAAAAGTAAACGAAACGGTTTTAAAATAACATAAATCGTAATTCAAGATAAATATTTAATTAGAGATTCTAATGAAAGACTAACCTTTGTCACAATGTAATCCTTCAATTCCTTAAATTTTTGTACTTTGTAAACTTATCACGTACACGATGTCAATTATCGCCTGTAAATAATTTAGCAACGATTAGTTAAAGAAACAAATAAACTAAAAGGCAAAGCTACAATAGAATCAATAACAACGATTCAACCCGAGCTTGTTTGGTAGGTAAAAGATTACTTTATCGAGAACTACAAAAAGGTACAGAAATGCATAAACTTTTAAATTATATTATTTTTATATATGTAAAAGCAACAAATAACATATAAATATTATTTAATGTTTATATTATTGACAAAATAAAGTTAAAAATCACTAATAATATGTTAAATTATTAAATATATGAAATGTTCAAATGTGCACAGGTCAAATGTGCACATGTGAACGAAAAATATAAATTTGAGTTTAAAGGCTATTTTGAGATTTGTTAAACTATTTTGATTTTAACATTAATATACATCAATAATTAAATGTGATTGAATCATTAAACATGTAAAAATTCCTATAATTTAAAAGTTCTCGCAGTTCTGTACCTTTTCTGATTCTCATTTGAACCTTTAACTATATATATATATATATATATATATATATATATATATATATATATATATATATATATATATATTAATATATATTATAACCTTAAATTTAAATATAATTTATAAAGCGGGTGATGATGTCATCAAAAATTTAATTGACCTACAAAATTGTTTGATTTTGTTAAATTGACTAAAATTAAGGAGATAATGACATCATATATCATCATTTATAAAATAATCAAATTCAATTAAATAAATAACTTACATAGAAAGAGAGTTTATATCTATTCAAATTTAAAAGACATTCATAATACATTACGAATATTATGAGTTCGTGTGTATACACGATTTAAAAACTAATATTGAACATACATGAAAAATAACTATTTATTTTACTTGACGTGTAAAGTCAAAATTAAAAGGCGAAATACTTGTGACAAACATGATAGTAAATTAACTACACAATCATAAATAACAAAAGTTTATTACGTAAAATATAGTTACAAATTAATCAACGAAGAAAACTTACAGCAAAAGGTAGAGGTAGCGAGCTTTTTTCTTCATGGTTCACTGACATTATATTGATGGTACGTTGAATTCTCGCTAACTAAAAGTATCCTATTGTCATATAAAAAGCGTAGAAAAATCAATTTGATATCCTAATAAATACAAATTAAAATCGATTGTACTATTTTTAACAATAAATACTACTCCCTTTTTCTTTTTTCTTATTATCCGTCTAGTACATATATTCAAACTGATTTTATATTCTTAATTAATTAGGATAACTTATTGCATGACTTAGTTTAAATTATTAAAGTTTGAATGTAAGAAAAGAAATATATGTCAATGTTAATTGTATTATTATTATTATTATTATTATTATTATTATTATTATTATTATTATTATTATTATTATCATCATCATTTTATAAATAAAGATCAAATTGAACCTACGGCTTCATATTTTATAAAAGCTATAAGAATAATTTTTAACTTTTAAAAAGTTAAAATCTAGAAATTGAAGTAAAATACTAACACATACATCTAAGGGTGTCAAGAAACCGACCCGACCCACCCGACCTGATCCAAACCCTATTAAGACTATTAGGGTCGGGTTTAATAGGGTTAAAAAGTTTAATCGGGTTATGCAGATTAACCCGATTAACCCGCATGCTTATAAGGGTCGGGTTACGGGTTAAATTAGAGAAACTTAATCGGGTGCGGGTTGACCCGATTAACCCAATTTAACCGAGTACCTAATTTTTATAATTAACTTACACACGTACTAAATTATTAATATACAAGTTGAAAATGTTAATTCATTAGGGAGACAGTTCTTCTGTATATAAATAAGAATGTAAAAGCTCATTAACAATAATATTTACATCCATGTTACATTAATATAAAGTGTAGCGATATATATATGTATATATATATGAGTATGGATATGATTATGATGATTTAAAGAACTGAATACATTGATATAGTTGTATGTATGCTTTAATAGGAGTGCTAATGTTGTAGTTGGATTCTTTAAATATTGAAAGATGTTGCATGACTCACTTCTACTCTGTATTCGTAACTCATAGTCATCTTCATAAATCATTTGGTATTTTGGTCTACTAGATAAACATTCAATGCCAAATATACCATTAAACAATTTGACATATATTTAGTTACGATCTTATATCTAGTGTATTGACATGGACTTTGTATATAATATTTATCATATTACAATGAACATTTCAAAATGTAATAATAGTATGTACTAAAAACAATTATATTTAACAAATCACTTAGTAATTAATTTATTTGATTACATTAATAGTAAAAAAATTGTATGTTTTAAATTGTCATGCATCGCACGTGCTTAAAACTAATATATATATATATATATATATATATATATATATATATATATATATATATATATATATATAAACTAGATTTAAGACCCGTGACAACGCGAGAGACTTAATGTATTTTTTTTTTAAGTTTGTATTTTAATATTTTTATAAATAAATTAAGTATATAGATTTATATGTAGTTTATAGATACATATGGTCATGTAGATTTGTTTTAATTTGTATATGTAATTTGTTTTCATTTTTATTTTTTATGTGTTATGTTTAAAGTATAATGTTAGACCTCTCCCGATGGTGACAGAAACTGAAAGAAATCGACGGGCCACGTTAGTGCCACATCAGCTTTTTCACAAAACTGACAGGCCCCTGCCATCAGTGCCCCGTCAGTTTCTTTTTTCAAGGACCCACTGACTAATTAATTAACTATTTAAAACACAATAATTGTGTGAATTGTAGAATATGAAATGGTTAAAATTAGTGACAATTGTGGTGTGTGGAATGTGTAAAAGAAATAAGAATTGTAATGAATTGTAGTGTGAATAATGGTTAAAAGACAATGTTTATTTATAGCGTAAAAGTAGTATTTTTAAAAAATAAAACGGTTTGATTTTTAGCCGTTGGGATTGAATTTCATTTTTTTACAACGACTCACTCACTCGCGGTACCCACACACAAACCAAAGCGACGGACTATCGGCATTCCGACTGAAAAAACCGACGGGTCCGTGCCATCGGTGTCGGTTCTGTCAGTTTTAATCGACGGAAAGCGACTGCCCCTGATGGGAGTGGTCTTAACCAGCTTTTAATGTTGTGAACAATTTTTAATTTACTTTATTGAAATAAATTATCAGTCATCATGTATTATGTTATATTAGTGTATACTCTTTTATAAGATTTTAGTATTGTAGCTTTAAGAGTCGCGATAAGACGGACGACTAAATTGAAGTTTTTATACATGTTAAATTAAAGTTAATTTTTTTAAGATTAAATTGGATTTTAATTCATGTGTTAAATGTAAAGTATCATTCAGTTTTTATAATTATAGTTTAAGTTTATTGAGCTTTAGCATGTCAAGACTTTCAAATATATAGCAATCAATTTTTCTAGGACAATAAAGGTATAATTTACGAAGCTCTAGATGTAAAGATAACCAACATTAACAAATTCATTCATAAAAAGGTCAGAGATTACCTCACAATCTTAACAGCATACAAAACAACAGTTTGAATTCATCTCCCTGTTATAAGCGACTGGCCCGACCTCCCTTTTCTCTGTCAAATAAATTAACAAAAAAAGAAGAAGATAAAATAGTGTGGGCTACTTTTTACAATGTGGCAGATTTTTTAACAAATAAATACAACAAATTTTTGGGGGGTGAAAAGTATAATTATTTTAATCAAATCTAGATCGTCGGATGAAATTGAAAAACCCCAATGAAGGGTCCAGATTCCCTGATTTAGTTAGATAAAAGATACATGTAACAAATACATACATTTTGATATGATTGCATAAAGAAAGATTACTTGATAAAATACTTATAAAAAAGTAGGTTACCATGTCAATTGAACATATATCGGCTCTCGGTGTGTGTCATTCATATTTCTAGTCATAATCTTCTTCCTTCAAGCAGATGATGTATATAAATCTGAAACCTATTAAAATTGGTGACGAATAACTCAGAATTCAAAATATAAAAAAGCTCGAAATCGAGCCTTTGATTTTCATGTCAAAAGGGAATGATCATATCTCTTATCATCATCATTCAAGCATATTCCTACACAATCATAAACAAAAAAAAATATTATCAGAACCAAAATCAAACACGTACATAAATTAAATTGTACTATAGTGTAAATAATTAAATTGTATTGCGTCAAAATTACCCCCTACATTACATTACAGGAAACTCATTTGTGAAAATACAATAGTGTAAATAATTGAATTAAATTATCCCCTACATTAATTTCTGTTTCCCAACTCGAGTTGATCTAACTCCATCTACAAGCTTTACCAATAATTAATTGTTATCAAATATACTCAATATATTTCAGCCGGAGAACATACGAAACCATGATCTAAATAATCTATGTTCTCTCATAAATTGTACCAATTTTTTTAGATTTGAAAATCTTTTAAAGGTTCATATACGATATAAAACAGACATACTTTTCAACTTGATAAAGGTTCCTAAAGCCATGGAGAAAATGCTGGTAGCCCTGCAAGAGTAACCTTGTACGTTAACCAAACCAAGATGGGAACCTAATGTGATGTTAGTTTGTCGACCCAGGTTACATAACAAAGAGAGTAAAGATATTTACCCATATACACATATTGGTGTTTGATTTTTATCATTAGGCACATAATATATAAGATGAACTTATAATATTTTATAGGAGTTAAAACTAATACAATTATTCGCTTAAGAATTAGTACATGATTAATTAATGATTAAATTATAACCTGTAATCAATTTGAAGACAACAGTTTGTATTGTGACTAGATTAGGTTGAGATATTTGAATTAAGTTGGAATTCAAATCTCAAGGTTTGAAATATATTTCGGTTTTACAATTATGTGTACGACTTATTTATTATTATTTTAAGGGAATGGATCAGAGAAGCAAGGGCAAGAGAGGAGAGACTATTTTGCAATTTTAAAAAAGTTATAGACCTGTCCGAAAAAATACCCGAAAGTTTTCCAAAAATTTGTTCATTCAAAAAACTTTTTTAATATGCAACATTCATTAAAAAATGTTAAAGAACGTAAGATGCAGTAACAAATTTACAGGATGCAGTAAACATGTAATAGTAATTTTTTTAATTCAAAAATAAAACCAAGTAAATAAGATGCAGTAAAATAAGTATAAGTGGATTTTTTATTTCAACGCATAAAATGTGAGAAAACATAAAATGCAGTAAATATATACAAGATACAGTAAAAAGGTAGTAATTTTTCATTTTCCTTATTATCTTTTTATTTCCTTCATACTTTAAAATTAAACATGATGCATTATATTTAAAAAATATATGTATATAAGAAAATATATCGTGTTGTTAACTGTACGCATGAGACCGTGCAGTTAATTATAAAGGATGGACTGTTTGTGAACAAAATAATTAATTTTATTTAAATGATTATTGGTCAACTGCATAATTTAAAGATGTTGTCAACAAAATAATTAATTTGCCCTATGTATATTGCATCATGTTTTTAAAATCGAATAAAATGCTATAATTTATTCGTATATATTTTTTGCATAACTATAACTAATAAAATCAAAATATTCTCCGTTCCAGTTTAACCGTCCATATTTTCACTTTTGTTTATTTCAAATTAAGTATCAACTTTCATTTTCAATCACACAAAAACCATATAAAAAATAAAGATTGAAATATTATTGGTATACATGAAATCTTTTGTACTTTTTTAAAAGTGTGTATCATATTCATAGTGGATATTTACAATGTGACGGAAATAGTAAGAATTTAATGGAACATGTATATATATACGCGAGTATCAAATGTAGTATTGATACAAGAAATTGGGTAAAATTATAAGTTGCGGACAAAATAAATAGTTTATTTTATAACGGCTATCCCCAAATTCAAACATCTTCCAAACCCACCAAAACCCTAGTGCAAATTGAATCAGTTAATTTCACACCCAAACAAAAACACAGATTCCGACGCATTCAAGGATGGATATCCCCCAAGAAATTGATGATTACTTGCGAGAATCGATCGAGTATTCCCTCGGGCTACCGGTATCTACACGAACCCTAGAATTAAAGCTTCAATCATCTGAAGAAGCACAAAGACATCTTCAAGATCAATGCTTTTATCTGAGATCAAAATTGATGGAGAAAGATAAAACCATTAAGGGTGTTAGGGTTAGTAATGTATATGCACCCTTTACATTTTAACACTGTTTTATTTATTAATTATGTCGGAAATGTTAGGGTTTAGGGGGTTTTGGATATGGGTTTAGATTAGTTATTGCAATTTGAAATCGTAATATCTAGTTTTGAGGATTCGTGAAATCGTATAGCTTTTTTTTTTTGATAATTTAGTGTTAGGCTATTGAAATCTAATACTACGTAATTTCCTTTGAGGATAACGGAAATTTTATTACGGAGTAGTATGCTTACATTGCGTAGCTAACTATTTGTGGTTAGGCTTTTAGTTTTTTTTTGTTATGTTTTATGTTTTATATGGGTAAAAAGTGCATGATTACATCTCTGCAGCATGAAAAGTATATTTTTATTTAATGTTTCTTATTTGATTAAAGATTGATTATGCCATATGGGAATGTTATGAATTGAAGGACTAGTTTTAAAGGCTAACTTTTGGTTTATGATACATTAGGCTGAATCGAGTATGAATGCACAAGCTGTGAAGAAGTTTGTAGAAGAGAATAAAAAATTGGTTATGGAGTGTACTAATCTGTTGAATCAGTGCGCAAAGTTGGAGAACGAGTGTTCATTGTATGAGCGTGATGTAAAAGCTTTGATGGATTTTGGTAATGAGGCTGATGAACGGGCGAAAGTGGCAGAGGCGCGTGTTCTTTATTTGGAGGAGGAGTTAAGCAAGTTATCAGAAGAATTGCAGCTTTTCAATCAACAGTTACAGGGGCAAAAGGTAATTGTTTATGATTTTTAAAAGTAACCGAATTGGTAACGAGTGCATTTATCTATAGAAATGACAGGTTTTGATACCTAACCCACCGATTAACCAGTTTGCCACCTCGTAAATCAGAGTTATCAAAGTTTCAATCATCATGTATTGTTTTAAACCGGCTCTCTTGTGGTTTTACTTATGATAGGGTTAGCAAGTATTCCCGTCTTACCAAGAAAATTTTGGACAATTGCCTTCTTAAGATGTTTTAATAAATTGATAGATTTTCATCTTTGGCTAGATTTCAAGTCAACAGTACATACTTTGCCAATATACTCATTGATAACGTCACTTTTACTCCATAAGATTCTCCCCATTAAACATTTTTATCAATCTATTTGAGATGACTTTACTAACATTAACATGTTTGTTAGATGGAGATTACAGGGGGTGTGGTAGCCAAAAACTATCAGTTATGTTTTTCATAGAAATCAGCATAACACTAAAAAATGCAACTTTGTTACATCTCCTCATGCTTTTCTCACACTGCCATAAGTTTCATTTTGGGGAGTTAAAATTTGAAATATATCCTATTATTGTCCGTCAATTGTCATCATTAAAAGGAAAATTTTATTGTTGGGTCCACCGAAGTTCATAGGCTTTCATTATAGAATGACATATAAGATATTTGCTTTAATGTCAAATACATTTGTCTCGGGTCAAAAATTCCAATAGCTAATAGCTAATGAGAACCAAAAGACAACTAGAAAATAATCAACTGAAGAATGAGCGAGAGAGACATGTACCTTAATCTTTATGTCCATTAATGAATGCCATGATTTATTGCAATCTAAGTGGTATATCACCTAATTTTCTCTATATGTTCTGTTATATCGTTCATCATGATACATCGTGTTTGTTTTTCTATGTTATTCTTGAATATTGATAATAATCATAAATGTATTACTTGATTAAAGGTTGGTACGGTGACTGACAACGAATCTACAGAACACCTTCTTATACATACATTGCTCTCAATTTTGATCGAGAAGGATGAACCCGCTTCACTAGCACGTTCGTTTTTAGAGACAAATAGTAGAGTCGATGTTTGCCAAGAGATGCTAAAAATGTGGGATAGGTTAGTACTATCTTATTTTTTTTTCATCTTGTGGATAATTTCTGTCAAATTTTGTACTAATATTTAATGTATGTATATTAATATCCAATGTATGATGAACGTAGCTTGAAGCCATCAACACTGGATGTTTTGGCTTTGGCTTATGAGGTTCAGAAGCTGCAGAAAGATAAAGAATATTTGAGGATTAATCTCATGACAGCTGAAGAGGAGGTTTGTAATTCAATGCTTATTTAGCTACAAAATGTTTTGTTAAGCCATAAATTTAACCATCGAAGTTGTCATTTTGTATATAATAATAAAACAACCTGCACAGTCATTCATTTATTGTTGTTAGATGTACATAAATGAACTTGAAAATGTAGTCCTTCTTCCACATTTAACCCTGTAATAGTTTATGAATCCCTATAAAATAATATGCATTATATTCATACTTGTTACCTCCATTCTCTGTTTTGTTCTCAAATCAAGTGAATGGGACTCACAGTCACATCTTAATTTCTTTCTACACTAAAGCAGTATAATTGTTTACTAGTTCTAAGACAAACAACATGTTTCTTGATTTACCTCAATGCTCTATTTTATGTATTTCAATATTAAATGAAATTAAAGACTTAAATGTTGCTAGGATACAGTCTTGTTTGATGAAAACAACATCTTAGACAAGGAAAACACGAAGTTGACAATGCTACTCCAAAATGAAAGACAACTTTCTGATTCAGAGGGAAAGCAGAGCAGTGGATCCACCAAGGTAATTAACCTGAAGTATCAAGTCATTAACATTTTGAAATAAAGAATTACAGTTTTCATGTGAGATGTTTCTC
Organism: Gnaphalium uliginosum; assembly: GCA_963930675.1. Taxonomy (NCBI): domain Eukaryota; kingdom Viridiplantae; phylum Streptophyta; class Magnoliopsida; order Asterales; family Asteraceae; genus Gnaphalium; species Gnaphalium uliginosum. The sequence continues at coordinate 27,534,673 of OZ005681.1, forward strand.
GTATCTTGCAGAATCATAAACGAAAATCTAGCCCTGGCCCTAAAGAAAACAGCCCGATTGAGAAGAAGATTGATTTTAGTGATGTTGCTGATTTAACAAGGCAAGCATTGTCTCCATTGCTACATAACAAGTAACTTCTACAAGCATACATAAATTTTGCGTACATTGTTCTTCGGGTATAATCATACTAGCTTTTAGTACAAATCTTGTCTACATACACTTCTTATTAAAAATGAAAGATCAAAATCAACATGGGATTGTAGATACAATGTTCTCAAAGATTCCTTGAAAATGTTTGACCAAAATATGCACTTTGCAGAATCTTAATACTACCATCTTTGGTGTATATCAAAATCGATAAAAACATTTCTCTACTATTGTAATCTGATAATTTATCATGACAAAAAATCATTGTATATGTTTGACAAATATGAGACGTTATAAATAGAAATTTTGATCTTGAGACCTTTGGGTACATATCATAATGCTTCGTTGTCTTTATTCACGAACACATGCAGTTCTATCATTGAGGTAAGAATTCTGTAACTCATACCGTCTATTTTCATTTTTGGTGGTAAGATTTTGAATATCTGAATCTTCTTTCAGTGAAGTTAATGAACATGCAAACCTACAAAATTAAGTAACATTAATAATGAATTTAGTCAATTTGCGGTTTCTATTTTTAAGATGGTCAAGTGACCGACAAAATTCTTGAAATCATTGCCTCTTCAACTATCCCTGTGTCACAGGATTACTGCCGTAGATTACAAAGAGTGACGAAAAGATTCCATCAATGACAAAACTATAACTTTTTACTGATTTTTAAAGCACTTTCCCCATTGCTATGTAGCAAGTAACTTTTACAAGCTTATATCTAGATTGATCTCTAGCAGCAGTGCAGCACAGGCTGTATTATCTTATTATAACCCCAGATCATATGATCTTTTAGAACTAACTTGAGATTGTAGAAACAACTATTATTTCTGCTAGTTTTCTTAGATTCTCCTCTTCAACTCAAATACATACACATATAGAAGGTAAAATCAATGTTGTATTTTTCTTGTTATGGTTATGATGATGATGATATTGGGAGACACTTTTAGAAGGGTAAGGGTGGTCCATGGTGCTAATGTCAAATGGCATATTTGAGACAACTTTTAGCTTTTGTGCGGTCTTGTTTAATCAATTGAAAGGCATAATTCTTCCCACTTTAAAATGCTACTATCAACCTCTGCATCAGAGTTCCTGTAGATTGTTGTGCCGAAAGCCCGAAATACTGTTTTAAGTAAACTGTCCTATATTACACACACCCATTCATCAAACCTCAAATATAAATTTGATAGAAAACTCTGACTGTACTATATACCCAAGCACCTTCCAGTAAAGTTGAAGCATCTTCGACCATTTACTTTTAGTCCGTAGTATACTCCATCGTTGATTTCGATTTTCAAATGTTATATTTTAGATTATTTTCTAAAACGGAAGAAAAACCCAAAAACCCCGCCCTTTTCGCTGGGATAGGGGATGGCATCCTTGATCCCGCCTAATGGACAAGATTTTATTACAAGAATTCTAATAAGTTTAGAATTGTTTATTAAATCCTTAAACTCAATTAAGATATTAGTTTTCTATTTTGATACTTGTTTTCGAAATTTAGCCAAATCTGTACAAAAGGCTCTGTTGTAATAACATTGAACAAGCAATAATTCTTTATATCTTCCTTGTAATGTTTATAACCTCCGCCCCCATTGTCGTCTTACCAGAGTACCAGCCCTTGTCCTAACAAGAGCAGCCTCATGAGCACAGAACCATGTTTAATAGTGTTATTGATTCACCAAGCCAAGCCTTGTCTCCGTTGCTACAAAACAAGTAACTTTTTAGATAACAGAACCAGTGGTGGATGAAGAGTGTAAATTTATATTAAGAAAACCGTCTTCATGTACTAAATTTATATAACATGTACCGCCGAGTACTAACCTGTAAACTGAAAATGATAACAGTTTTGTTACAAATATAAATACACAGCAACTGAATAGAGAATTATATTTACAAAAGACACGTGTATGCTTCGTTGTTAGACAGTCGGACAATTAGTTTGTTAAGCTGCACATTTATCGGTCGCCACATCCAGTCAAACACTCGGATCTCATATGTTGTATGTCATGTAAACATCATTGTCATTGCATACTAAAGAAGAAAGTGAAAGCGGAAACAAAATATTACAGTAGTTCTTGATTAGTCAAAAGAGGATTGATATTTTGCACTTATGTTAGTTAGATGCTCCAATCTATACAGTAATGGATTGAACAATTTCTTTTGTCCCTGTTGTTGAATACAAATATGCTCCCTTAACTGCTCGCCGAGGTAATGAATATGGAACTGTGCATCCTTCGCCATTTCAACACCATGAAGTTAAAAATCCATCAAATAGTTTCCTAGTGACTACAAAGGGTCAAGGAGTCAGGACACTCCATGGCAATTTTGAATTCTTTTCCACGAACTTCTTAACAACTTGTGAATCATCGTTGACGTGTGCCTATAATGTATGTATATGCATTATAAGGTGAATCAATGATAAATGTACAAGCTGTAAAGAAATTTGTGGAAAAGAATTCAAGTTGACAATGGAGTGTGCTGACCTCGTGAACCCTTATACACACTGGGAAAATAAATGCTCATCTTATGAACGTTATCTCAAAGGTTTGGTGGATTGCAAACGTGACGTTGTTCAAAGGACAAAGGAGACTCAGTCCCATATTCATTACCTTGAGGAGCAGTTAAGGGAGTATATTCGAAATCAACAACATTCACAGCAGGTTGACACCAAATTTAGTATTTAAACATGTATTGAATGAACGAAAAATAAGGCAAAACGTTATAACGGATCTCCATGTTATGTGGTTTTGGCAAATGCATATACATTGTTATGTAAACATCGATCATTGTCGTGTACTAAAGAAGACAATAAAAGGATTAACCAAAATAGTAGTTCTTAACATTAAACGTGATTCAATTAACACAAATTTGAACTTATACCTCATCAGTCTGTATCAATCTTGCATATATGTTTCTTTATTTCGATCTGCAAGATTTTTGTTTATGTTGCCTTATTCGTGTGCGCTTGGGCAGTCAAGTAAGCGTTTTTCTTAACATTAAAAACGTTAGTATTAAGATTACGAATTCATTAACCTGATTGGGTTAAGAATCGAGAATCAAGAATTATATCTCGTCAAGATTAAGTTCTAATATGATTTTTTATCCTTGGCAACATGAAATAAAAATTAATCAAATCAAATATAAAAAAAGTTATATATCATGCAAACATGAAATTCAATTAAAATAAAAACATATATCTTGTATACCCTAATCAATAATTAAACAATATTAACTAGATCACAAGTGGTAGTTAAATAGTTATTTACAATGTTATTGAACAACGCGAAAATGCATACTTAAGGGGCATTTAGGTTCTTTCTAAAGAGTAAAGAGATTGTCTTGATCTCTCAAAATTGCTTTAGATCGATCTTCTGTAATGCAATATTATACCAAGTTCATAGTGATATGTAATTGAAATGCCATGTGTGAACTAGTTTATGAATTATGTGAGAAGTCCGTAGATGAGACATCTCTACGGACTTCTAAAATGAAGGGAGCAAATAAGGTAAACTAGGTCACTCATATGTAAATATATTAAAGAAAGGCTAGAAATCAATTACAAAGTAATACGATATAAATTAAAAGGTAAGTAGGACGTAGTTATGAACTTGTAAAAGTTTATAGGAGTAGAAAGATGAGTTTATAGAATTGAGGGTTTATAAAAATTTAATGTGGCACCACGTGGCAATGCTATGGAGATGAAACAAATCCCGTTATGAATGCTTTTACATCAAGTGATATTTGAACATTAGATCTTTTCATACATTCTATTCAAACTATATCAACCTCTTGAACCCAAGTTGGCTTAATATCTCATTATTTCGTTATTAACCTTCAAAGTTATATGAGCTAAGCTCGATATCTTCTTCAAAAAGAACTCAAAGTTAAATCATGACGTGCTAAACACCTACCGAATTGAGTTAAAACCTGATCTAAGTTGGACGCATTGACCCGATGTTTCAACCATAGTCAATGGCAACCAAATGTTCTATGTTATCTCATGTAACCATGGTCCTGAGTTCAAAGAATGCTATTCTCAGTTGTGACCAATGAACTAGTATTGAGACTCCTGCTTGTGTTTCTAATGTGTGTCCATCAAACTCAAATTGCCCCTTAACATTTCATAAAAATTATCATAATTAAAAAAGAAATAAAAAAAATTAAACAAGTGCAAAGCTGGAATCCGCAGTACAATTGTGTCAGTGGACCCAAGATTCAACAGAAACAACACCAAATAAAGAATGAACACACATCACATGCCACCTTCAAAACACTAATAAAGATGCCCATTTGCACATGGCCTCCTGTTCACCACCCACCTCACCCAAACGACACTCCATTTCCAACTAAACGACATCCTCCACCTCCTTCCTTATCTCTCTTTCCACCCAACATAAACTCAACATCCTCAACAAGTAAACTACATGCATCAATCACTTGTACCTTACAACTTTCACATGCATCAATCCAAACATTACTTCACAATAAATAGTGAAAATCATTAAAACTTAAACATCCACAGAATATTTGCGTTCTCACCAAATAAACTATGTGCATTGACCACTTGTACCTAACAATTAAGCTATTTTACCCTACAAATAAGCCATGTGCATCAACCTCGTGTACCTTAAAAATAGACTACGTGCATTAACTAGTTGTACCTAATAATTTCATATGCGCTTATAAAAATTATGTGCATTGACTACTTGTAACTTACAAATTATTCATCCACAAATCATCAACTTCAAAAAATAAACTATGTGCATTTACTACTTGTACATTACAAATTTCACAAGCATTAATCAAGATAAAATAAATAATAAAATTAATAGAAACAGAGTATAGATCAATATATAACCGTCAAACATAATACAATAATAATCATAATCATCATCATCATCATCATCATCATCATCATCATGATAATAATAAAACCTAAAATCAACAACTAAAATAAATAAAACGAATCATAAATCAGAAGAATCACAAATGAACAAAACAAATCACCACAAAAACAACTTCAAATCTCTCTCTCTCTACATAACCAAAGCCGCAGCTAACACAACCACGAATCCAGATCCAACGACGGCGTTTAAGCTAGCGGAACTAGGTGCAGATGTAGGTGAACCGGTAGGATTAGAAGCGATCGACGGTGCAGGAGCTCCGGTAGGTGTGACGGAAGTAGGAGGAGCCGGTGGAGATGCCATTGGAGATTCAGTAGGTGAAGATTTAGGAGCGGCTGTTGGAGAAACGGTTGGTGTGGCCGTAGGAGAAACGGTTGGTGCGGCCATTGGCGACTGAGCAATTGCAGATCCGGCGACTAAAGCGAATAGCATCACCATAACGAAGGTTGAAGCGGCCATTGCTATCTCTCTCTAAATCTCTTTCTGAAGGTTGATTTGGAAGTTTTAGAGATAGAAAGTAGTTTTTAGAGAGAGAATGTGGGAGAGTGTGGGAGTAGAATAGGATCCGAGGGTTTATATATATACGGATGTATAGATAGATACAGTGATACAGTGATACAGAGGTTTTTTAGTCGGTTCCAGGCTATTTTTAATTTTAATTTAATTTTTTATTATTTTGTTAAATTTGATAGACAACTCATAGAGACGAAATCGTGGCCGTTGATTTTGGTTTTAACATTGCGCGTGAAATGATTAGAATCTAAATCCCCGTCCACGTCTCCAATTAGGGAGTTTTAAAAAAAGCCTTGATATTCATAAAACTAATGTTACAAAGGTAAAATTTAAAAGAGTAAATTACATAAAACTAATGATTACATTTTTTTCGACCATTCCCTAACTTTAACACCAGTAAATTTTACTTGTTAAGTCAGTCAACGTGCGCAAATTTTACTTGTTAAGTCAGTCAACGTGCGCAGCACATGAAGGCAAATATAACTTTTCAAAAGCTGGAACAAAGGTAAGTGAAGGTTGGTTGAAAAAAGGGGTTCACAACAGATGGTCACACACATGGGCGACTTAATGAATAAAATTAATTGTCCTTAAGGTTAGGGACAGAAAGTGAAACATAAACCCAGATCGAAAGATTGGGACTGCAATAGAAGCAATTCAGAAACTGAAAATGAAATAACGTATGTATCATTAACCGAGAATATAATTTACTTGATTCAAAACAATTTTCTTTTCTTAAGCTAGAGTTTATGTAGTAGCAACGTCATTTTTAACTAATATCGTGTAACAATTACGTCATCTCTGACTACCATCTCCAGCAACATCTTCCATGAACTTTTTCTTTCGTGAACCAATTTATAGCTCTTTCTCTATTTAGTACAAATCTAAAAGCTTTGCTTAACAGTTACATAATTAATTGTTTGTAATTAGCAGTCATTTACATTGTCGATTTCGATTTAACATTTCAAGCCAACGGTTTTAGATATTCCGATAATCCGAGTTCAATTATTCAAGAATTCGAATATTCAGTTTTGAACGGCGCACCTAATTGAAAGGTAAGATAAGTTATTTTAAAAAGATAACGAATTCATATATAATAGAAAAAATTACACGAGTTGTTCCTGAAGATGATGTTACGCGCCGTTCAGAACCTTCTACAACTGCTGAGTCAACCCTAAAAGTGGATACTAACAGTTTTTTTTATCGATTATTTAAAGAAAATTATGACATTCTTTTATGGGTTGGTGTAGATGAGGACACTTATATAAAGGGCAAATAACCCAAAAAGGTAATGTAAAGTTTAACATTTCCCGATCAATGGAATATCACTTTTTCAATCGCCAAAAAATGACCTATATTTTTAATTTTTGTCTGAAAAGGATTATTTTGTCAAAAAAAACTTAAATTAAGGGGAATATCACCCGATAAAAAAAATTTTATACAAAATTGACTTTTGAAACGTCTTGCAGGGGTTCCTATGTGTTCAAGAGGTTCACATTTTTACATTATCAAAACACAAGCAACCTTCAATTTACCATCTTTTAGATATGAATTTGTCACTACAATTTTCAAACTTTAAATGACTATAATCATGACCCCAAACGTTTTAAACCCTGATTTGTATTATATAAAATATTTATAAATGATGCGGATCACCTTTAACTGATCTTAATTTTATATATATAAAAAATTGATTAAGCAATATTCCTCTTAATTTAAAATTTTTGATACAAACAATTATTTTCTAGCAAAAATTAAAGATGAGGGTCCTTTTTGGGCGATGAAGAGAGTGATATACCCTTGATTGATAAATTTTAAACTTTACATTACTTTTTTGGACTATTTTCCCTTACATAAACTTAAATAAAGAAATATCTAAGTTGATTATTTTAATTGTTAGAAGAAATAACCGTCACTTAAAAAAAGGTTAATTAAAATAATTAAATTGAAAAGTTATTAAAAAATATAAATTAACTATTAACTAAATACAATTAAAAGGCATATTAAATTTAAATTTAAAAAAAAATATTATCCGAATGGTTCATGTGGTTTACAATTATATTTGCAGTCCCTGTGATTTACTGAAATGATCTTTGTACCCTCACATACATGACACATGTCAATATTTAACGGAGTTCACTAATATACGTTAATAATAGGGACTATCAGTGCAATATCATGCAACTACATGAATTACTGTTGTCAAAAGAAATTTGTAGGTACGATCAATACAATTTTTTTACGAACCATAGGAATGAACCGTGCAATATTTCTTAGTTTTTTAAAGATATAAGTTATAACTTCTTACGAAAACAACACAATGAAAATATCTTAACTAAACTCCGAAGTGGCCAATTTTAAATACAGATATTAATGGTACAGATATTAATGGATTATCTTACTTGTATCGTAAGGTACATATTAAAACTCATTAAATATATTAATTTTGTTTTTCCAATATTCAGAAAAACAATTACAAATTATTAACATAAATTTGTAAGAGGAAGCTAAATAGTTAGTCAAGTTACCGTGGTGGTATCATTCCCCCAACACAAACGTCCATGTGAGTTATGAAAGGGAGGACTTTTGAGAAATAAGTTATGATTTCAATCTCAACTCCTCGCAATTTTACATAAAACAGCTGAACATTGCCTGAGGTGTAATCCTTGGGAAAGGGTCGCATCGGATTCAAAAAATTCCGAGTTAAGGTTGCCATCGTAACAACCTTTTGAGAAATAGTTATTCAAATTAGTTTTTTAATGAGTTTTAGTTCATTAAAAAGGATTTTTGATAATAATAAAAAGGAGTAAAAATACCACATGCATATAACTAAAGTAATGTTCTTGAATTCATCACAATCGCTTCATCACATTTTTCTCCTTAAGGTTGATGCTTGTATCTATACCTCTACTCTCAAAGGAGTAGGATGAAAAGAAATGAATGCGTAGTTTTTCACTAGTTCCGCATACAACGGGAATGGTGCACATCTGCTTGCACTCTAAAAACAAATATACTCACAAAATTCTTTCACACGTCGTTACTCTTAAGTCTTTTTGACACGACTTAAAAAAGAACACGCCGAAAAGACAATCCACTTTCCATTGCTCCTAAATTATTTTTTACTAAAAGAAATATAGCGATAAAGAATTAAAAGATTCATAAGGAATTAAATAAGGTATTTTAGTCGTTTTATATGTTAAAACAACAAATTTGAAAAGGATGTTAATAGAAAACATTAAAATCACAAAGACTAAAAATGTAAATTACCCTATTACTCTTGTCCATCATTAATCATTAATTAATTTATATTTATATATTTAATATTTCATTATCATATTCTGTCGAAGTGAATTTTACTCACAAAAAATGATATATTACTATTGATTTTTCATCCTCATCGACAATCATTCCGATAGGGGTGGTGATAGTGCACCAGTAAAATTTAATTATACGTTACTAATTATGCTTTAAAGTATTGTCCAACACAATATGATGATGCATATTACTTGCAGTGTATTACTAAAATTTATTAGTGTAAAAAACATTATCCTACCCGTAGTGATTCCCACTAGGGCTGTAAATGAGACGAAATAACTCCAGAGCTACTCGAACTCGACTCATTAAAAGCTCGATTCAAGCCGAGTTTAAAAAGGCTCGAGCTCGATCTTCTCATATCGAGTTTGAACAGGCTTGCGAGTCTAATCGAGTCTATTATTTATATATAATAATAATTTTTTATATAATATATTTAATATATATTACATTATAGAAAGGATTATTGATATAATTAGGCTTGTAAACTAACCGAACGAACACGAACCGAGCTTGTTCTTGTTCATTAATTAAGGTTTTATCGAACAAATAAACGAACACGAACGGATAAGTGAACGAATATTGTTGTTCATGTTCGTTTACTAAAAATATTTGTTTGTTCACGAACATAAATGAACGCAAACGAACGAATATATAATTTAATGCATTCATTCGTTAATATATTAAATGAGCCTAAATCACATTACTTGAAACATTGCGATGCATATACAATATTACAAAATGACCAAAATGTGATGCTTAATTTTAACATATTATCACGTTTTATAAGACATACAAGTAGATCAAAGTATAATATCTAAATGTCATCATCCAAAATATCTTCATCACAATTAATACTTGAAAATATCTAAATGTTTAACATTATGATATTTAGAACTTAGATGAGATTAAAAAGGATATATAAGTACGTATTAATTTAATTAAAGTATTAGTTAACAAACATAAATAAACGAAGATAAACGAACATTAACGAATGTGATATCGATGTTCACGAACGTAAATGAACGAACGAGACATATGTTCATGTTTGTTCATATAATTAAATGAACATAAATTTTTGTTCATGTTCGTTCATATAACAAAATGAACGTACATAAACGAACTTCCCGCCGAACAGTTCGCAAATTATTCGTTAAACGTTTGGTTCACTTATATGCCTATTATAATACTTAAAATTATAATAGTAAATTTTATTTTATATATATATATATATATATATATATATATATATATATATATATATATATATATATATATATATATAGGAGTGTGATATATGTAGAAGGAAAATTTGTGGGAGAAAAGAGAGAAGGAATCCCAACCATTTAAAAGTTGATCTACGGTTCAAAAAAGGAGTGGCATGAATGTAAAATTAGCTACAAGTTCAAGGGGTAAACTTGTCAGTTTTACTATGCAATTCTTTGAAACCGTCGTCCATTCCTAAAATGTTGCACCCACTTTATTAAGTTCCCATAATTAAGGTCGTGGAACTTTTAGATTTTCAATTAAATAAATAATATAAAATTTATCTACACAAAACGTGAGTCGCGCGTCTGAAAGAAAAGTGCATCTTTACATTGAATCAAAAATGTCATGGTCAGTTTGATGTTTGGAAATATTCAATTATTTTTATTATAATGAATCAAAGTAAAAGTATTTGTGAATCACATCATGATTGACTCTTAGTTTCAATATTATCTTATATTTTCATTAACTGTCAGGTTTTTAACCTTTTAAGGTGTTGTGTTTTTGGGTATTTACAAAACTAAAAGCTTATGTCTATAACATCTACATATACTTTACTCTTGTTTCTTATCTATATATTTAATTGCTTTGACCAATTAATTAATGAATCGTAGTGGACTAAAAGTGAATCATAGTAAAACATGAGTGAATCATAGTAAAACATAAGTGAATCGTAGTGAAAAAAAAATGAATCAAGTTATGCATGTATAAATTTATACATCACTATTACTAAACAATAAATTAAGTTATGAATATACGTGAATAATTAATACAAGAAAGTGAATCAAGGTTGTAGGCTTTTTAAGTGAAAATTTGTGAATCATAATTGTGTAGTGAATCAACATTGTAGGTTTTTTAAGTGCAAATTTGTGAATCATAATATATGTGTGAATGAGTCTCAAGTCGTATATTAACCATATTCATAGATCAAATGATCGGAGGGTCTTAAAATATAATACAACATTACCCTATTTGTTCTTCAAAATTGAAAAAATTATTTTATAATCTTTCAATTGTTGAACAAGAAGCAATAGTGGAATAAAGTTAATTTTTATATGGAGTAAAGTGAAATCGATTCCTGCATACGCTCGATGCAATTGAATATGCTCCACAAATTAAGGAAATGAAAACTGCCATCTATACTTGAATTTTATGATGATAATTTAGTTAATACATTGAAAGGTAATTACCTATAATACCCTTTGACAATAATTTAAAATGATTGGTCTAGAATGCTTCTCCATCTTCTCCCTTTTAAAATGATTGGTGTAAAATAAAAACGGTGAAAACTATCTCAATTTGTATTCACAATTTTTTTAGTCGTGAACTTTTATTTCTTCGCTTCACTTATGTTTTTTATCGTAAACCCTTACAAGGAGTTAAAATAAAAACGGTGAAAACTATCTCAATTTGTATTCACAATTGTTTTTAGCTGTGAACTTTTATTTTTTTCGCTTCACATATATTTTTTTTTATTGTGAACCCTTATATTTTTTTTATTTTTTGTAAAGGGTTCATTGTGAACCTTTATTTTTTTTTTGTTGCTTCACGGAATTTAGAAAATTTTTAAATGTGAAGCTTAATTTTTTTGGCTTCACATAAATTTATGAATGTGTGAAACTTAATTTTCAACCTTCATAATTCGTAAATTTTATGTGAAGCCAAAGAAATAAGCTTCACATTTAAAAATTAAGTGTGAAGCAAAAAAAATAAAATAACTTCACACTTCATAAAATTATAAAGGTCAACTGTTTTCACCATTTTTATTTTATCTCAACCCTTTTAAATATATATATATAGGGTAGAGTTCCAATGAGAACACTTTTAAAATAAGAACGGCTAAGAACACTTCAAATACACACATATATAAATAAAATCATTAGATTCACACTAATACATCTCAAATATGCAAAGAAAAATTGATGCACATTTCTAAAAATGCATAAAAATCAAAAAAATGATTGATGCACAATTATCTCTATAGATGTGCATCTATCATTTTTTTAATTTTTGTGCATTTTTAGAAATGTGCATCAATTTTTCTTTGTATATTTGAGATGTATGAATGTAAATCTAATGATTTTATTTTATATATATGTGCATTTGAGATGTACTTAGCCGTTCTTATTTTAGAAGTGTTCTTATTTGATCCAAACTCTCTCTCTCTCTCTCTCTATATATATATATATATATATATATATATATATATTGATCTAAGGGTTGAGATATGTTTTCACCGTTTTTATATATAGGAATGAAATCATGTGAAAATAAGGGTGTAAAATAAAAACGGTGAAAACATATCTCAACCCTTATATCAAAATATATATATAAAAAGGGGTTGAGATAAAATAAAAACGGTGAAAACAGTTGACCTTCACAATTTTATGAAGTGTGAAGTTGAATGGAAAAACCCGCATTACACGGCACACATTCATAAAAATTTATAACTTAATTTTTAAATGTGAAGTTTATTTTTTTGGCTTCACATAATATTTATGAACGGTGAAGGTTAAAAGTTAAGTTTTACACATTCATAAATTTATGTGAAGTCAAAAAATTAAGCTTCACATTTAAAAAATTTCTAAACTTCTTTAAAGCAAAAAAAAAAACAAAGGTTCACAATGAAAATTTTATGAAAAACAAAAAATATTTATAGGTTCAAAACAAAAGAATGTATGTGAAACGAAAAAAATAAAAGTTCGCAACTAAAAAAAATTGTGAATACAAATTGAGATCGTTTTCACCGTTTTTTTTACCTTCTTGTTTTCACCAGAACCCAACAATATATATATATATATATATATATATATATATATATATATATACATATATACTTAAAATAGAAAAACTATTATATATAAATAAAAAATTATTAAATAAATAATATTTTGTAATAAACGAGTCGAACTCGAACCGAGCTCGAGCTTGTAAATATTAAACGAGCTGAGCTCGACTTTATATATTAGACTTGAGACTAGCCGAGCTTGAGCTCGAGCCCTATGAATTCTAAAGGAGCCGAGCTCGAGACTAGTCAAATTCAAACTCGTCTCGACTCGTTTACACCCCTAATCTCACCGACTAACTCCCTAATTTTTTTTTATTTAAACATATAATCAAATCAAAGAACATTACAAAAAACCATCTGTTTATCTACAATGAAGCAAATAATTTGAGAGATACAAATCATTGGTAGAAAATGACAAATGGGACATGACATGCTGTAACCATGGGGTGTTATTGGAGATATACTAAAATGCTCTTTGTTAATTATATATGCAGTATTAATATTAATTTATTAAAAAATAATTATCTTATAAAATGGTGTGGTTCTACTTTATAAAAGAAATGGAGCCAAAGTTTAATACTCTTGTATTTGTATATTTTAATAAAACTATTTTTTTTAGTATATATTTATTATAATATTATACTATATTGTTATATATTATATATCATTATTATTATAAAGGTCCCTTTGAGGTAAGATTATTAACAATTAGTTCAATAAAGGGATGCTAGAATTTTCATCATTCTGCACATGAGGATGTTTAATGCCAACCTAAATCACTTTGTCTCCTAAGTGACTCATTACACATGTTAATTAACCATTCTTTCCTTCAAAACAAGATTAAGTTTACTAATCATTTTGTCTTCTTTAAGTATTTGGAAACTAACATATAATAATGTCTTGCTCTATATCCATCAATGGTTCATCTGTACCTCATCAAACCATAGTTTGTTCTATTTCGGTAACTCGAGTGGTATTTCGTTATATAGCTTTTTGTTGTTACATACGTATGATTTGCTACTCATATAGCATACTCGTCGTTTTCAACATCTTTCATAAAAGTTATATTTGTAACTAGTAATGGTACGCGCATACAATGGAATGTATACCAAGTTGGGTAGATTTGGTGGCGAATCCTAAATCAGCTGTTTCACTTCAAATGTAATAATACTTTCTCGTTTTGCAGCTAGCGTATTGCTACCCTGTCTAATAATATTCGTTGTTTGAGAAAAAGAAGAAGAAAAAAACCGTCGCACATACTATGGAATGTATGCTAATTTTAAGTCATGCTTTTATCTTTTCTAATGCGTAATTATCTTCATTACCCCATTATCATTGTGATTCTCATTGTAAAAATACTTCGCGGTAACTAGAATGAACTAGAACACATGGAAAGGAGTAAAAATATAGCAAATATGTTCATGTTATACTTTAGGGGCATAAATATAATTGTTAAATTTTAACTTCCCAGAATCAAAATACTAGGATTACTATACTTAGTAGATTGTACTTAAATAGGATCAAATCAACATATAAATGCAAGTAAATTTTAGAAAAAGTTTGATAGCAAAACATCAGTTACTCTTCTTACACCATCTTGCAGAAACAAATGAAATATTCTGGGTGCAATTTACATGATTTTGAATCATATATGTATGTGAACTACAATATAATCAACAGTAATGAATTGACTACGATGAAAATTTAACTTGAAAAAGTGTAACTAAAACTTTCCTTTGTTATGTTTTTTAGTCAATAGCCTATAAGTGTTTGCAAACAAACTGTCTGCTCATAAGATCGTTCCCTCTGGGTCCTGCGCTGAGTAGTAACTGTAACCCTGAAACGACAAATATAACCTGCACAGAAACAACAAAAAGGAACTCTATCTTATGTAATTTTAGCACCAATTCATGAGGATAAATTGTGGTTTACAGAACGGGGGAGAAATGTAGAAGACTCTTGCAGTCTAATATCACAAGGTAAAATGCAGCATATATACTTTCATTGATGGACATTTGTATACATGGTAGCAAAAATTAGCAAACGAAGAATTTCTGTGAAATGTAGAAGACTTTTGAACAGTAAATGCCAAGGACATTATTACAAAGTGTAGTGGTTTTTCTGCATTTTCATAAGAAAGAAGTTAGACTGATTCATTTATACAATTAAACACAGTGGTGAAAAAATAGACCGGTCGGGTTTGGTTGACCCATAACTTGTCCGTTTAATCAAAACAGTTTGTACAAAATGTAGATATTACAATAATAATATTGTTCTTTAATACAACGAAGTAGGCTGTACGCGTTCACAATACACTATGGGCAACATTTCATCTGTTTGACCTGTTTCCTGTTTAGTTAAATGGTTGGCTTTACCAATTTGATCCGATAGAGATAAAACATAACCCGAATCAACCTATTGGGAATTTTCACCCCTGCTAGAATACGAAGAGAATCTGCATCCATGGAATCCACAATGCAGAACAGCGCAATGAAAAAACCCCTTTTGTTTGTAGGTGTTGAATAGTGTGGGAAGAAAGTGTATACACATACCTGAAAGTTCAGCTGCATAACAGAGCTTATATGACACTGAATCAACAACTGACAGCATTGAAGCAGAAAGGAAAGAAAATGGTTTGTCGAGGTAAGTACACGGAGACCTTCTTGTATATACATTTTGACATGTTCTGCCTCCTATTTGATACCAGAAGATGCAGCAGAAGCGAGTGAAGCCTCCATAATTAAAGAGACTGGTTGGCGAGCCTGAAGGCAAGCACCTATGTCAAATGGACGCAATTCAGATCCGTCAAAGAGAAGATTGACACCTGGCAGAATAGCTTCTCTGCTGTCCATATCATCTGATTTACCAGCGTTTGAGTCAGACGCCTCTTCGAACATGCCCATGACAGTTTCATAGACAGGCGATAGAGCATATGATCTGCAGTATAAATACAATATCATTGTTGATTATGCTCAACACACGTAGCAAGAGGGACGGGTCAGGTAACGGGTTGAAACGGGTCATTTCCAGTATGGATTGTTTACCTGCTTGAAATATTTTGTCCTTCGAAAAATAACAGATTTTTTTAATACAAATACTTGATCCGTCAGTTATGATTACAAAAACGATATTAGTACAATAATAATGTAAATCGTTGAATAGAATAATTTAGGAGGTTGTTTGCTGTGCGAATAGACTTTGAGTAATTTTCAACCCATTTGACACATTTCCCTTTTAACTTGACTGTTTGACTTGACCCAAATAAGATAAAACACAGCCCAAATTGAACCAATCATAAACAAACCTGTGTGAAATTGTCATTTGTAATGCGCATCATTATATCAATGAAAGCAATAATCATATTATGAATATACATAACACTTATAGACCAAGTAATAATGAGAAATTCTTTTTGTATGTAATGTGAATGCATTTTCCACCAAGAACCAATTAATCACATCCTCAAATTTGGGTGCAGGACGAAATGCACGAAAAGTATGCATAACCACTTATAATATGAATGAGTAACCAAATAATATGGTGGTCATGATTATGCTGTCAAGCTTAAAGAATGTATTACGTAGTAGCTTGTGATTGAAATTCTACACAATGATATTGTTGGAACTTAGAAACATATTTAGGGCATAAGCTAGAATGAAAGATCACTAGGTTTTGTCTCTCGTAGTTGTTTAATTGCTTCTCTATCACCAGCTTTAGATTCATACGTTATATCTGTTTAAGAAACATACATCATACAAGTATGCAAACACCACCAAAGGCAAACGATCAATATATAGGAGATCAATTGGAACACACCTTAGAATGTTTCCATCAAAGCTCAGAACCTCTGTACCACAACGTTGTCTGTTTGCAATCTTTAATCTTTGATGATCATTCATTCCCGAAATAGGAGAAGAAGGGTCTGTGAGTGGATTCCATCTTTGACTCGCATATGTCATAAGAAGTTTATTTGACTCTTTTGGTTGATCACTTTTTGGTTGGTCTCTTTGGTAAAGCATCCTTGCAGTTGAACCAGTTGCTTGGTACTCTGAACAAATCTTTTGTAACCTTTTCCTTAATTCTTGCATTGCATCATGATGTTCAGTAAACAAATTTGTCTGAAGTAATTGTGAGGAAACCACTCTTTTACATATATTATTGCATAAATTTGGACTAAATAGTGGAATCCCAAATTCCACACTCAGTGGAACCCATTCATGTTTATCATTATCATCAGGTGCAAAACTATTGGGATCGCTTTCTTTATAGAGCTTTAACATTCGAATATAACCAACTGTCCATAACTCTATCTTATCTGCCAAATTACTCAACAAAATGTTCAACTTGTTACTCTCATCCATATCAAGCCCTAATTCCTTCCCTATATCAGCAAATGAACCATCAGAGTTCTTTAACGGCAGAGGAACATTTATGGTACTCATTTCTCCAAAGTCATCAAGGTCATGCCTGCTTAAGGGCTGCACTAATATAGCCGTGTGTTTAAGAAGTGCATTTAAACAATGTAAAAGTATACTTCCTTTGACTAAACGCCCGTCAAACTTGTCAGCTGAAGATTCATCCCAAGACCATACGAGGGCTTTCTCACAACAAGACAATGGTGCAGGAAGTAGTCTTAAGCATTGACCTTTCATAAGGACAACTGATAGTGGTCCACTACGCACAGCTGAATATAATACCAACTTCATCCATGGTGTCATTGAGGAGTAAGAGGGTGGTCCAAAATGAACCGGGCCTTTGGGCCCGGGCAGCACTGAAGAATGAGGAAGTGGTAACATTGACACAACAATTTCGTAATCCCGATGAAACAATCTATCTAGTGTTGCTGCTGCAAGAGTTGCCAAACTTTCACAACGCAGGATATCTACATTATACTTCCTTACCCTCTTATTCGCAACTTTTCCAACGTCAGAACCTTCGACAGATACTAATTGAACATCATTAGTATCTTCAGTAGCATGAACAGTAGGATCAGAATCATCGAGTAGCCCTGATTCATTAATAACAGGATGTCCAGATTCTTCGGTGTATGATTTATCTGAAGCAGTTTCTTCATTGGTTGAAGAATCTATGGCAGGCTTGTCCCCTTTGTTGGGAGCAATTCCTCCAGAAGTTAAACACTCCAAAATACTTCGGAGGCTAAATGCATGGTTGGCGAATTCCTGAAGAACCCCCTCAAATTTGGCTCCCTCTAAAGAGCTAAGATCATTGCAGAGATCTTTTATGCTAGCATGACCCAATTTCCCTGCTTCGTATAGTGTTACTGCATGAGACTTTAAGCCTGCCACAGACATTCATAATGAGAAAATAACTTGCAGCAATATGGTCAATGTGATTATCAAGTGACAAATATACTGAATTAAAATGAAAAAAGAAGGAAGAGTATTAGAAAAGAAAAAATAGAGGCAAAGAGAAAGAACTTCCGATCAACATTCATGCAGATCATAATACGGTAAAAAAAGCTCTAACCAGTCAAACATTCGAAATGATACTGATATTTAAAGGTGGAAAGATAGCCTGCTCCAGCAGGTTGGGTGATGGGTCAAAACGGATGGCTGGGTCAGGTTGGATTGACCCACAAAAACTTTCTGGTTCGTTTCTTATGATGATAATGATCACAAAAACAAATTTATTTCGATAATTGTCTGAATAAAATTTACGAGGTTTCATGCATATAAATTAGGACATTGCTTAACTTCCAATCCATTCGATCATTCCCCCTTTTTTCATTTGGACAGTTTGTGAAAAAACACAACCCAAATCGACCTTTTATAGAAGAAAAAGTCAATAATACCATTTCAGCTGATATCCTTGAGAAGGATAGTAAGAAAGATACAAGGGAAAAAGGAGGAAAAAAGTTACCTGGTGAAACAGATCCCATCATAAGATATGATGTTATGTTAGCATCAACAACAAATGCAACACGAGAATAACCAGAGTTATCCATCCCATCTTGCTGAAAAACACTACCATCAACGGACATGTTTAAAAATCCCACACTGGCTCGAGAAACTTCATCCTCCTCACCAATTGAATTTTTGGCAGAGGTAGGAGAATTTGGTTCTTGAAGAATAGATCCAGGGTCAATGATTTTTACTGCCCACCCTAACCGACAAGCAAAAGATGCAGCAGCCTGCAGTTGAGAGAGTTGGACCTGTAATGTTGTGGCCAATTCAGCAACAGTTGAATTCTCACTTGAAACCACAAAAACAGCATAAAGCAACCTGTATTGCAACATGAGGATCTTCACTTTTTGGCTTGCAGAATTTAATTCAAAGGAATAAAATAAATAGATGAAGCAATCTTCTTACTCCTCAATGGGGTCTTCATAGGACTGCTCTCTGTTTGAAACAAACCCTTCTAGTCTGCATACTGTAATATCTATTATGTCAACCTTCTAACTTCATTTACAAAGAAATAATGTAAAAGAAGCACACAAACTTGATGATAGAACATCACAGTTTCAGCAAGGGAGCCAGTGAAAAATGTAGGACAAATGCAGGAAAGGACCACATAGTTTAAGAATGAAAATTTCACTAGCTCCTCATATTCATAATAATACTTTGATCTCATCACGTCACAGTCCTAAATACAAAGTTTTACCTTTAAATCGATCTTCGGCATAAACACGGACATCAAGGTAGACTAGTCCCCGGCGGTAAAGACCCTTGATGACAACTGGATCAAAGAGCATGAACGCATTTGCTTCCTCCTTGCATATTTTGTCAATAGTTGCACTTTCGTCTTCTGACAGTTTCTGCATTCAGATTCCAGAGTATGTGAAGAAAGAATTCATTCACATACATCATCTAAATCTTTAAGTACTCTTAATCAGGATTGGAAATTATTAATTAAGTTGGGACTAAAATATGCTGGTGATGTTGTACCTTAAATTCTTCCAATGTAAAGTTGACAAGACAAACTCCCCACCAAGGTTCAATTGTGATGTCCACTGGTTGCACAGGCAACAACTCTTTAGCTATTGACTTGTTCAGCTTCCACATTATTTTCTAAATAGCTCCAAAATCATTATGAATAATTAGATAAAAAGATGTTTCGAGTTATATGTAGACAGTGATTGTAATACGGACATTAAAGTAGATGAAGATAGCTCATGACAACAACTGAGTAAGACACCCACCTATACAGACTCCTACATCAATGCAAATTTCTAACCGAAATACTATAGATTATACCTTAGATCTACACTTGTTCATGATATCAATAAATTCATTTCTGCCAATCCCAGTGAGCCGCAAGGCATCTGCTGCGCTAAAATTTGGAATGCGGTCGTAAGACTGTTCTGCATTCAAGATGAACATCAGTCTTCAAATATAGTACAAGGATGCATATGAATGTTGATGAGCTCTTATAAAAGGCATGTGGACATAAGGTAGTTGATGAACTATATAACAGAAATCTAATATAAGTTAATGCAACAACCCACTACCATTTTTCATGACTTCAAATATCATATCGCAATAGTATCTGAATGGAGAAACCCGCATTACACGGCACACATACTCAGCAAGATGATAAGGAAACAGCTGCAAGAATAAAAACAGTGTTAATGGCATGCTTAAATCAAGGCAAACTCATACGAAAAAATCGAATACTTTATTCAGTTTTAGGTTGTTGAAACAACATAGACAGTATGAAAAGAACTGAATAAAAACTATACTAATAATAAAGTTTCAGGATGACCAAGACCATGAGTATGCTTTCTGCCAAAGTAAGGTTAACAGCACAAAGGCTCTGCTACTAAATTCTGTGTGCATATTTAGTTTTTTTTTTTTTTTTTATGATAACACTTGTATGCACACAAAGTCAAAGTCAAGATCTCAGAAGTTAAAATCCAGGGTTCATGAAAGCAGCTACACAATCAAGAGAAGACATGCAGATTATTAACAAAACTAAGAAGCTCTCTTTAAAACTTACCGCTAAATTCTTTCGAAGATAACGCATCATGTCCTCATAATATTCACCTTCTCTACATACTTTACGCACAAAAGAAGTGCGCCATAGGAGCCTTCTCTTTATACAGTGTGCAATTATCCTGCAGATTTCAATCTTAAATAAAGAACACAAATTTGTATGAACATGGAGCACCAATGAGTATCATCCAGACCTTTTCCCAAGGAAGGGGGAGGTTACTGAGATCTTAATAGTTTTTATCCTTTGGCATCACGTAGATCGGTTGTAATATTACATACAATAATAGTTGAAAAGAACTTCAGTGTAGTAAGAACTAGTGTTGAGAGGGATTATGATGAAATCTATGTTAAATGTGGGGTAAAGGTATGATTGCTTTGGGTTTATACGAAAAGTTTACTATCCAAATATGAGTGTACAGATGATATACAATACTTTAAGCTTAATATGATTTTTAAATGGTCATGTAATTGCATGCTTGATTAAGGCATGAAACCTCAAAGTTAGTTGTCACTCTGGTTTTTGATGGGATAACTTCTCATTGTATTAGGCGAAACATTTTAATGTGCTGAACATAAAAACAAAAAATCGCCTTGAAAACATACCGATTGAACAGCTTTGCTCTCCATTCCAGAACATGATACACATTTTCACTCTTTGGGTTAAATCTTTCAAGGATAGAATTGATATGGTCATTGTTATAAATTAAATGACAGCATTATTAGTATATCTATAGTGATTGGTACAAGGTACTCCCTCTGTCCCACAAAATACAACAACTTTCCTTTAGGATGTTCCATAAATATAATGTTTCAATCAGCATTAGTCTATTTATGGTGATCATTGCAAAATAGGAATAAGACTATTTTTGGTCCACAGACTTATCCGTAACTTGTCAACAATAAGGGAATTATAGACAAATACTACAACGTGTTCAGTAAACTATGTGATCCAGCAAACATATCATCCATTTGTATTACTTATAGGTAGTGCAACTAGAAAGTCAAATTCAATTATACATCGGCAAATGACAATCGTAATTCACATGTTTTATATCTAAACCATATCATGTAAATCTCGGGTATCAAAGCACCTAATAGCCACATTACATGATTATTAAACTACCTATTCCATAAATCCAATTATTAATGAAAAATACTAATGAAGGTTGATTACACCAAGTTATAACAAACCTTTCACCAAATCGTCACCGTATGTAATGCACTAAACTCTATTATCAACCTAAGTAACTTTGGTATAATAGTGACATGACACAAGTCTTTTGATGACATGGCGGTATGTCACATCGCCATTTTATCTGCTATAGAAGTCACTCACATTCATTCCTAACAGGAAAAAGTTTGTTAATAAAACATACACTAGCTAACAATTTGGTGCAATACATAGAACAAAATAAATAAAACTGGTAACATGTTTAACAACATTAATAAAGTGATTAAGGAATTAATTAACAACCTTCTATTCCATTCATCTTTAGAATTCAAAGTGGCTTGAAGACGTTTAGGGAGACTCTCCCACGAACATTCTTCCTTAATTGCTCTCAATATCAACTGTTCTTCAATCGTCGACTGTACCTGCAGCATACTTACTAACCCTAGCTAAATTCTGCAATGATGATAAAATGAAGGAAATTTAATCATTAATTGACAATGCATTAACTCGATTGATTAGAATTTCATGAAGGAAATGATCAGAAACGAATTATTCACGTGGAATTCCAATCATATTGATTGATGGATCAAAAATCAAAATGGTAGGGTTTTATGAGAAGGAATGAAAGGAAATGAAATGATGAGAGATCTGTGCGAATGAATGTTATGAATTATGATGATGATGATGATGATGATGATGATTTCATTTTCTCTGGTTGTTAATTATGTTATGAAATGAAATGTTGGAAAAATGAATAAACTAGCTGATTCTCATTCGTTGTCAATTTTTGAAATATTTTTGTTTCTACGTGGGAGAGCATTACCAAGAAAAATAAAATAATAAATTCATTTTCTATTTTATAAATTAAAAATCAATTCATAAGAATTTAATATGCATGTCTAATTGTTACTCTATATCAAATTATCATTCTGTTATCTGTCATTATAATTATAATTATACTATTAAGTACAAGTATTATTATTAATTACTAGAATATAACTCGTAAATTCGCGAGGTTACAGTTGAGAATCTATAAATATTTATTGAATTCATATAACATGGATGTAGGAGATATGATTTTAATTATTTTGTTATTATTACAACTGGATGAAAAAGTTCATCCTTAATATATTATACCATGAATGATTGAGTAAAAAGTTAATATTTTGTATTTTTTTGGTCATGAATTGTAAGAGTCGGTAGTTTATGTATTTACTTCTACCGTACCGTTATATGGTGTTGTCTCTCAGTTTATACGTGTGAAGATATGTAGAAATAATAATTAGATTGTGACAAACGCTTCATCAATTAATATTAGATGTTTGAAAGAAAACTATAAAATTCAAAATTTGATAAGCAAAAAATAACTATAAAAAGTCGTAGTGGATCAAGTAATGACCTTTTGAAAACAATAGCCGTTTAACATGAACCTCCTAAATATCAGCGGTCTCAGTATCATTTGTAGATTCTATTTGATATGAAAATATTGTTTCGGATGAATAGTAGGATTCCACTTCAGGATCGTCCGGATTAATTAGCATTTTAGAAGCGGTCGACGAATTAGTAAAATACGGTTCAATTACATGTTAGAAATAAGGTATGGTCAAATGAAGTTACGTGTGATGCAATTCATAAGATCAATTTGTAAAATAAATGGGTATTTGGGCCACCCACTGAAGTCGCTCCATATTTCAATGGAGCACGACCGAACCCCTCTCAAGGTCCAACATCGTCGGGCAAATCACCTCCATTACATATACCACAACGTCCGAGTCGAAACTCACGCAGATTAAGTTTTAACGTTGTGGGTATTAATTTGTAAAATATGTACAATACGTCTTTGTTCTTCATCAGTATAAATGCATGAAATTCGTGATTTATTGTTCGCAAATATTGGTCAATGATCATGATGAGCTTTAGAGAGATGTATTTTTTTAGGACATTCTTACTGCATGAATATTTATATAATTATATTTCTTCTACAAAAATTATTAGAATGCATAGTTTATTGTCACATGCTAATATTAAAATTAGTATTATATTAAATTAAATTATATATATAAATTTAAGAGAAATACTTTATTCACAAAAGTTTCAAAAAAAACTTTCACAAAATGAGTTGTCACAATATCGTGAAAAAAGAGAAAGATGAGAGAGACTAAAATGCTGAATATGATTGGATATATGATTTTACATGCCACCTCATTTTGTAAAAATTTATTTGTATACTTGTTGTGAGTGTAGAATTGCTCTAAATTTAAACTATTGTTGAAATATGTTTCATTCTTTGATGATGTTACGAAAGTCAGGAATCTAGGTACTTAATAACAAAAGCATGAAACTCGATGTTATAATCATTTGATAACAAAATCATTGTGATCACTATTCAACAGTGAGTAGGCGAAATCTTGGCCTACAGAAAAATATATGTGATATCAAATTATATAACACCATTAAATGTGGGGATAATAACTTTTTTATAAACTGCTTCAATCTGTCACACTTTTATATAAAACTACACATATTTTTTTAAAAACACATATAACTACAAATGTGTGACATCTTCACGAACACGTCATGTAAGTATAACTATATACATATGATGTCATCTTTTAAATTAAATTTCAATTTGTCAATTAAGTCATTTTATTTTAGTAAATTGAGGTGGGTTTAATGTAGAATGCTAAAAAAGTGAAGAATGAGAGAACCAATAGGATTGTTTCATTTCTTTAAAACCCAATTTTCTCTCGTATCTTTAAAATTAAATATCTCACAAATGGCATGATCAAAAATTATAAAAATTACATATTCGAAATCGGCGTCTTTTTCTCTTCGATTAAAGATCTCACAAGCTATACTTTCGACAATTTTTTTTTCATTTTTTGTTGGGTCGTAGAAAATGTGATTTATGAGTAAATAAATTATTTTATGTGATTTTAAACTTATAATTGAAAATTTGATTATTCACGTGTGATTATAGATAGTGATTTAAAACTTATAATTTGATTGTAAATATATTCACATGTAAGTGTTAAATCACATGTGATTTATTATTACGAATTTCACATACCCATCGAAAAAAAAAGTTCGTCGAAAGTATGTCATGTGATATCTCTAATTAAAGATAAAAAGACGTTGATTCTAACGGTGTAATTTTTATAATTTATGGATATACGGTTTGTGAGATATTTAGCTTTAAAAAAAAGTAGATATAGGTAATTGAAATGGAGCAATCATATTGATTTCGTCATTCTTCATTTTTCTACGTCGAACTTTTTTCTTAGTAAATTTTATAATAAAATCTCTAACTTATTAAGAAATTATTTTTTAATCAATCACCCACTTACGTATAAAAAGAAATTTAATTTTAATTCATTAATCATAATGTTATCAAAATCGATTTGTAATTTTACTATTTTTAATTCACTGACTAAATGCTTAATATACATATTAACTTACACACTTTATAATTAGAAACAAGATACTACTAAATACGGCATTTCACATAAACAATCAACGATCCGTGTGTATACACGAGTTTAAAATCTATCTAGTATTATATATAATACACCGCTATAGTTTCAAACCAAATAACCCAGACAACATTTATTACACAATCGACTCATCTTTACGTATATTGTACACTGATTTATAATTACGGATTTATAATT
Organism: Gnaphalium uliginosum; assembly: GCA_963930675.1. NCBI lineage: Eukaryota > Viridiplantae > Streptophyta > Magnoliopsida > Asterales > Asteraceae > Gnaphalium > Gnaphalium uliginosum. The sequence continues at coordinate 27,560,403 of OZ005681.1, forward strand.
ACCTCCTAGTCAATTAGTATCATCTCTGGTGAAGCCAATTGTGACGGATTGTCTTTGTAGATTTGGGTCCACGACAAATAGACGTTGATGCGGATCTTTAAATCATTCACGATGATTCAAAGGTGTAAAATCATTAATTTTGGCTATTGGTGGTAGCACACAAGTATTATAAAGAAATGGGTATTTTGTTTTGGGGATAAGAACTTAATTATGTTAGATTTGTTTAGAGGGGTGTATAGCAAAAAGTCAAGGTTTTCGAATGGGTTACTGGCATATATGCTTCAAAATTGTGTATCGAAATTTGTTTTTTGAATTTTTTGATTTGCATTGATGATAAAATATTGACTTTCCAAAATTTTGAAGATATATTAGGAATGGCTATAACTTATAAGTGTAGATTTAATTTGCGTTTAGTGAGGATTGAGGTTTGAATTTATAAGATGATATTTGAACAAATTTTATTTATTTATTTATTAGAGAAGTTACATTCAAATTATCAATTCACATTGATCTTTGTTTTTTTTTTCGGATTTAAATATATTATTATTACATACGACATTAATTTTTTTAAATGTTTGGATATGTAGATAAGAAAGCTTGGGATTGCAATCATCATTTTGCGGAGTGCAAGAAAAATAAAACAATATATTATGGCTAGAAAAATAAATTTAATTTACACAAAGATATATCTATGTAAAAAGTAAATTAGTAGTAAACCCACATATTCATTTTGTAGTGAGAACTACACATGTAAACCCACACCCACACAATGATTGATTAAAAGATGTGTTTTAACTAAACATTCTTTTAAAACCAAAATATGTTTTTAAAAATGAGTTATGGGATATACAAATATGTTTTTCTAATCCCAATTTATTTTCTTTTTTGAGTGAATAATATTATTTTATAATACCCCTCATATAATTTTCAAAAATGTTGTTGCTTGCCTAGCCATTAGTTTGAATGAGGCTTTTATTTAAAAATTAGATGTATATGTATATTAGTTGAATTTGAATTATTGGTAATTAGGTTTAGTTAGGGGTAATTTTATAATTTAAGCAAGGCAAATGATACTTAATGCATGGACAAAATGAGGAGACTAGATCAATGATTATTAATTAGGGAGGATAATGAAATAAAGGGTTATGATTAATTTAGGAGGAATTAATTAAGTGTTGTCTACATAATTTAGTCTTTGTTATAATAAAAATATGAGAAAAGGAGATTATTATTACTTGTTCAAAACTCGCAAAATTTACGAGATGACACACTAATTTATTGTATGGAGATATAATAAGTGTTTTTGTGCTTGTTACTGAAATATGTAATAGTTATAGTTATAAGGGTTATAAGATTTATTTAATAAAATGATCAAAATACATCACTTGATTAAACACAAAAGAAATAATTGATGATGGTAATGATAATGGTACTAAATTCAGCAAAACATACATAAATACGATGATGAGAAATTAACTATACCAAAAAGATACTAATGTTACTGATCCATGATAGATACTCGAAATCGTATTGAAATTAAAATTGAATTGTTAATTAATACCTACAATGGAGGACTGATTAGATCGTGTTTTCTTATTCAAAGATCAAATAACAATCTTTCAAAAGTCAATATCTACCCAAAATACTTAAAGGGTGATATACAATTAAGGAAAAATAATGAAGGATTTAAATTCCAACTATAGAAGGGTGTGTATTGTAAATATAGGAGGGTATATTAGTCTTTTAACCACATAAAAAATGAGATTAAGTATGTCATTAATTATATTAACGGTTGGATCATTATTGTTGATCCCCATCTAATGGGCCTTGTTCTCATTATTTTTCTTAGAATGTGTTATTAATGTATTAATTTATTTATTTTTAAATTATAAATAGTTTTTAATCATGAATCAGGTTTCACGTATCTACAAGTTTTAAACCAAGTAAAAATACAAATCAATATAACAAAGTTAACAAATATAAGTAGTAAAAATAATAATGCAAAATAGTTATATTTTTTTGCATTCAAAATTTAAGCACATAAAATCACCAAAGGTGATTTTAACTATTCATAACCTATTCACACTCAATATATTATAGCAAACTCATTAATAGTAGTAATATTATTTTCTATTATAAAATAGAATTTCATGTATAAACATTTTTAATCATTATTCATATTAAATTGTATTTATATCACTTATGTATTCAACCTAACTTTTATATCAAAGAACAATCTAAGAAATACATATATTTTATTATTATGTAATGTATTTTTGTAGGGTATAAGTCATAAGAAATATATATATATATATATATATATATATATATATATATATATATATATATATATATATATGTGTGTGTGTGTGTGTGTGTGTGTACATTATAGTTATATGTATATATGTATTAAGCTCATGATGTTTCTACACAAAGAAAAAATGAAAAAATGTTATATTTTTGAATTTAAAATACTAAAATCGATAATTCTTTTTAATTACACTTAAATGAATTATACGTATCATATAACCATAATAACATCAACTATGGCGAATTAGTAGGGTGTCACAACTTGGATTAACGAGATATTATCGTAAATATGTGTCGATAAAGGAAAAAAGTAAGTGTATTTCATTTGGAGTTACAAGTATATAGAATATAAAACATATCTGATTTTTTTAATTTCACTATGTTATATGTGCTATCGGAATATTTGCATTGTAGAACTTTAGAGCTCTGATCGATATTGAAATAAATTAAGTTTCAGCTTTGTATATTAATACGTTCGATTTTTTATATCTTGACACTTAATTATTAGTTTAGTCATCCAAAATAATTGTCACATTTAAATGAGTGGTTTTTTTTAAACAAGTCAACTATAAGCGTTAAAATATTATAAAATAAAAGTTCAATATGAAAACTGTAGTTATAAGGTATGTTAAAAGTACTAAATTAACAATTTATAATAGATTGTGCTTATTATTTTAACCCAAAAATATAGAGTTTTTATATTTTTGAAATTCAGTTCTTAAAGCTTTATAATTACGATATGTAGAATGTCTTTCATTCAAGTTTAATAAAGCAACCTAATCGGTTAAAGTAATTTTAGATTGAAGAAGGGAAAAATCGCTTACAATATGATACAAATTTAAATTGGCAACGTAATTGGATACAAAAACCTTTAACAAATAGAAAAATTGAATTTTAACAATTTGAGAAAACTAAAAATTACTTCAATAAACTCTCCCTATTACGGTACCTTGAAAATGAAGTTGTTCTACATTTAAAGTTACGTAAGATAACTAAACAACCTTAAGAAGAATTAAATTCGTGCATCTAAAATTATACATTTTTTACGTTCCGCCGCAACGCGCGGGTTTAGAAAAACTCGTTAAAAACATTGCTTAAATAGTTGAAGGGATGATTTACATTAATGAAGCAAACATTAAGAATTACCATTTATAAATTGAATTAAGTATGTCATGAAATGAAATGAATTAATGGTTGAATCAATCAAGTTGACCTTCATCCAAGGGGCCTTAATCTCCCAAAAAATTTCTTTTAATAATATATAATATAATAAAGATTAATACCATCTTGTCAATCTATTATCTTTATTATTATTATTATCATTATTATTATTATTATCAATCAATTATCAATCTACTAGATGAATGATCCGCGACAATACAGTTTTTTGTATTAAAAAAATGGTTTTTTCAACATTTTCTATTTTTATTCGAGATTTGTGAATGTTTAAGATTTATAGAAAGTATAAATACTTTGTTAATAGTTATTAAGATAGTAAATTTCGCTTTGATATTGTATATAAAAATAATTTCAATCAAGATTTGTAAATGGGTAAGATTTATAGAATTAATTAGATTTAGTGATAATTAATAAAAAATATTTACTTATTAAAATCCTAATAATTTTTCTAAAAATATAAAAGTAAAAGGTTTTCGCTGTTAGTTTAATTTAATTCAAATGTTTGTTTTTTGAATTAATTTAAAACATTTGTATAAAGATAATAATTGTTTATCATTTTAAATACGAAATGCAATCTGTATAATATTTATTTTCCGTTCTATTGTTTTTTGTAGATATTTCTTAAAAAGTAATTTGTTATTACGTTGATATTAGACAAACAAAGTAATTGGAAAGTATTGAAAAGTAATTTGTACCTCCTTAGAAGTATTTTTTTTATTTATATTTGATCATCAAAGCGTATGAATTTTTTTATATATATATAAAATTTAAATAATGTAACTGGGAAACCATTTTTTTAGTATATCAACTCTACATATCATTTGCATGGATTATTATGAGGTAATATGTTACTTTCTTTAATGGCCAGTTGAACAATCATACTTCTAAAGTATTGTTAGGCCGTAACATAATATTTTAATGTTGTTAATGGGTCGAATGATATAAAATCTTACTACAATTGTTTAAAAGTCAAAATAAATGATTCACCAATTAAATCTTTCCAACTTAAATAACAATATTGCAAATACTAATGAAATTTATAATAATGAAAAGATATTGTAAAACATAGAATATAAATATAATATATATATATATATATATATATATATATATACATACATACATAAAAGATATAAAAATATATTTGTAGATTCTAGTATTTGTTGAAGAACTTGAGATCGACGACATAATCATCATCAATTTCATGTGCCTAGTAAATGAACATTACAATTTTTTCCATAACATTTTTCATAGCATCTTCACGAACTTGATCTTTGAAGACGTTGACTTTTAACCAATCAATAAATTGGTCGAATTTATATTCATCTACAAATAAAATAAAAACTTGTTAATAATAAATTAGAACGGAGATTAATGTAGAATAGTATTAAAAAAAAGGGAAAACAATATCGTAATATACCTTCAAAATTAATAGGAGCTTCATGATCTTCAATATGAGGTTCTTTTTCATCTAAAATACCACAACTAAATTGACAACTTCTAATAATATATCGAAAAACAGGTTCATATACATTATACATATGTATTTGAAAAGGAAAAACAATATTGTAACATAAAAATCCACATTTAATTTAATATCTTGAAAATTAATAAGAGTTTCATCTTTTGGAATTTCACGATCTTCAAAATTAGGAGGCTCTCTATCATCTTAAAATGAATCAAAACGTTGGAGTGCATCAAACATACTGTTTCAATTGTTTTGGAACATCTTTTGAAAGAAGTAGAGAATCTTCTGGATTCATTAACAAATATGGGAGGTTTGTATAGATTGAAGATGTTAGAGAATCAATATAAATTGAGTTAGAGAGGGATTAGTATATTAGGAATACTAAGTTTAAAACCCGTGTATACACGGAAATTATAAGAAGATTTATATTGTTCGCTGCTAATATGGAGTCATTAATTAGATAAGTATGCGTATTTGTAATATCTTTGTGTAAAATATATAGGCATGTAATTTTATTATGTAAGACATAGAGTAATAATAAATTATTGGAAAGTTTAAAACTGTATAAGAATATAAGAATATTCCGAGTTGAAATATATTAAGCATGAGAATTTTAAAATAATAGTCTTAAAAATTGAACGTAAGGCATCATATTTTCTATAATACTCTTTGAATACTTCATTTTTTGTAGTATTTTTAGGTTAATGTTCGTAAAAAATAAGCACATTCAATCGTTTTTCCGTGTACTAGAGATTTTATTTTAAACCCGTATTTTTCAATAGATTTCAATGGCAACCGTTCTCATTTATTAATTTCATTTAAACACGTACGTATTTTTCAAAAGGTTTTCATTTATTAATTTTATTTTAAACTCGTATATACATACGGTTTCAACTAAACATGACATTATGGTATTATCTTTAAACCCGTTTATGCACATGCACTATCAATAAGAATTTATTTTTAATGCAATTAAGATGTTAATAAAATAATTAGTAATTATAATTATAATTGTTATTATTGTTATTTTTATTATTGATTGGATAAGTAAAATCCAATATATTAAGCCTGAGAATTCTAATATAGTAGTCTTAAAAATAGAACGTAAAGCATCATATTTTCTGTAGAACCTCTTTGAGTACTATATTTTTCGTACTATTTGTAGGCTAATGTTTCTGAAAAATAAGTACATTCATTCCTTTTTTCATGTACCAAATATTTTATTTTAAACCTGTATTTTTCAATAGATTTCAATGGCAACCGTTTTCATTTATTAATTTTATTTAAACATGTATTTTTTAAAAGATTTTAATAACAAAGGTTTCCATTTATTAATTTGATTAAAAATTCGTATATACACACAGATTCAACTAAACATAACATTATGGTATTATCTTTAAACCCGTTTATGCACATGAACTGTCAATAAGAATTTATTTTTACTACAATTAAGATTAGGATGTTAATAAAATAATGAATTATTATTATTATTATTATTATTATTATTATTATTATTATTATTATTATATTGTTATTATATTATTGATCGGATAAATAAAATTCCTCCTAAAAGTGATATTGGCATAAAACACTTTGAAAGTTTTAATCATGTATTTTATTAAGGTGATAAATAAATGACTTTGACCTCATAACTTGAAAGTTTTAATCATCTATTTTATCATCGTATTATTCAAATATTGAGTAAAACCCGTGTTAATGATATATTTTTTATGTGTTTTTTTGATGATAATTAGGAAACTTTGCTTATATAAATTATATATACCCTTATAGTTTACTTAACCTACGAATTTAGTTAGGTTACTGAACTTATAAATACTACAGTATAAATCGTGTTATTAGTCCAGTAATTTAATCAAATATATTAATAGTCAAGTAACTTAGTTGAACATTTTTACAAAGTAACTACATTTCTATATATTTAATAGTAGATTCTAAACCCATGTATATACACAAAAATTTTCATAACATTGTCTTTTTATTTATTTGAATATTAATTTCATCTTTAAATCTAATTATTTGGTGATCTTAAAACGTGTTACTATAACCTCCTTTAATCATTGAAAACTCCTTTCATTACTCAAGACTTATTTCAAAAAGATTTTGTTATAAGCAAAAGCCTTGTTAACATAACAATTGTTGGTGCATAAATGTGTGTCAGTCATGATGATGGAAGAACAAGAGGAGGTTATGGCACTGTCATTAGAAGATCTCATTGGGAGACTGCAAGCTTATGCACTTGACATGGAAAGAAAAGAAACTAAGTCAAGTGCCTATGTTCAAGAGCCTAGCTTGTATGGGGCTCAATCTCCTACTGATGAGAGCACTGGTAGGGTGGCTTTCTTGTCCGTTGTTACTTCAGCATCTAGTTCTACTACATGTGCTTCATCACAGGGAAGAGCATATTATTCTTCCAATACACCACCGACATCGGCTACTGAAGAAAATGCAGCTGTCTTCCAAGCTTTTCTCAGTGCTTATGACAGTTTCTTATCAAAGAAAACCAGTACAATTGATCTCACTGAAAGGGATTTTGAGCAGATCGACCCTGATGATCTGGAAAGAATGGATATCAGGTGGAATATGGCTATGTTAACTAGAAAAGCCAAAAGGTACTTGCAGAGAACTGGGAGAAAGAACTTGGAAGATGAAACTGATGTAGGTTTGGGTTTCGACAAAAGTAAAGTGCGATGCTACAACTGTCAAAATCTTGGGCATTTTGTTAAAGAATGTGAGAAGACCAAACAGCCCCCATCTGGCTTCACAAAGCCTTCTCCTTCTAAGCAACCTGTTACTACCGCTTCAAATGCCTTCCTAATGTTGAATGAAGATGCTTATGATTGGAGTGCACAGGCTGATCTGAGCGAAAATAAAGCTCTCATGGCTCACATCTTGAGTAAACCTGAGGTACCTATTGAAGAGCCATTATCTTGTGTGTCATGTATCAAATTAACTAACAAAGTTAACAGGTAAAATGAGGATAATGAAAGCCTTAAGTCTGAGTTAAAACAAATTCATAAGGCAAATAAAATTTTAAAAGAAAATGAGATGGCTTTTGATAAAAAACTAAATGATGCTTTCGAAGAAAGAAAAGCACTTAAGGCCAAGATCTTTAGTCAGCAAGACGCAATGGACAGTTATATGAATATGAAAATGATTATGAAAAAGGAACTTGCTGACTCACAGGCCGAAGTAATTGAATTAAAAAGAAAGCTGTCTAATTTTTCAACATCCTCACTGGTCTTTGATGAGATCCTCCAATCGCAAAGGTCAGATACGAAGAGTAAGGCTGGTCTTGGTTACCACTATGTACCACCTCCTTCTGACTATCTGCCAATGCCTTCAAAGGATGCAGCAAAGACTTTGTACCTACCTTTTCAAAGGTAGATACAAAATCTGTTGCTGAGTCAGTGTCTGATACAACACCGACTGTTAAAAAGCCTGAGTTTGTTAAGGCTAAAGTTGTGCCTCCAGTTAATGTTGAAGAGATTGTTGAGGTGGAGGACTTAACTGAAGAGGCTGAGATTAAAATTGAAAACGTTGATGTTAAACCCGAATATCATATAATTACAAATGAATCTGAAAATGTTTTTAATAATAAGGGCAAAAATAAGGTGGTAAATGAATCCGAATCTGTTTAAATCTCAAAGAAGGATTCAAAAGAAAAATCTTCACATAACTCACAATCATCTATGAGTAATCTGAAGAAAGAGAAAATAATTAATAAATCTGTTAAAGAACAACCTTCAATATCTATATGTTCAACTTTAGAGGCTTCTACATCAACATGTACGCACACGTGTTCATGTTCTGTAAATGCCTCAACCTCTATGCCTCCCTTAGTAAATCATCCATCGAAACAATGTGAGGGGAGTCACTGGAAAGGACGTTTGTGGAAAGGCGGTCGTGTTTTCGGTGTGGTCAACAAAGCCACATCATTAGGGATTGTCGGTTATTATCCCTAAATAGATTTGGTAGAGGGATGCCAAGAGCTTCATTATTTAGAAATTCTTTTCAAAAATCATTTTCAAGGCGTGGTTCGTTTTCGCCTATATCTGGTTATGCATCCAACTCTCCAAAACCTATGGCTAGAGTAAACAAAGGTGTGCCTAGTAGACCTCAAATCAAAAAGCACAACATTGTTGAAAACAAATCATCTGAACCTTACCAGGTTTGGAAACCTAAATCCACAAACGACACATCAATAAAATCAACTGAGTTTTTAAAATATCTTAAAGTCATTGATGTGATGATTATGGATGACAGTGGACAACCCAAGTCTATTAAGGCTTCGGTGTCTCATAAGTACTAATGTTTGTTTGTGGTGATGCAGTCAGGTTTTTAATAGCTAATCCTTTTAGTGACTGCAAGGATGTGACGAAGAAGGTTGATTTCAAGGTGGTCATGTGTGGTGACGATGTTTGAGTGAATGGATGAAATTTCTGAAGTGATACAATGTGGTTAAAAGTGCTTAAAGAATTTGAATTTGATTGTATATGTGACTTGAAATTTTTCTTTAAACATTCTTTGTTTAAAATGGCAACGGCAAATTCTTGTGTTCCAATTAATGCACATCAAGATAAGCAAAGTTGCCACATTTGTTTTCTTTAATGATTATTTGTTTGTTTTTTAGTAAAGAATTTGCTGTTCTGGGGGAGTAATTTTAAAATTCTAATTTAAAAGTCAGAAAAATATGAACATGCAAATTCTTGAAGAACGCAACAGTCACTTTTTATACTTATTAGTATCAAAGAAATGCGAGGTTGCAACATTTCTAAAAATGGACGTTGAATTGTGTCTGTAAACAACTTGGGAAATGATAGTACATCAGGGAATATGTACAAAATAGAAACTTTAAGTTTTATGTTTGATGTGTCAGTAGATTTACCTGGCATAGTTAAAACAGTTTTTCTAAACATTAGTTTCCTTACATGATGTATCGGTAGGCATTCATACTTAAATTTTTAAGAAGCATAATGTCAAACTTGCATATTATTTTATATAAAAGATATTTTTATGTATGACATTATGTTGAAATAGGAATTTAAGTCTGAACTTTTGACACGTAGTCTTAATATTTGGATGCTTAACATGTTATGATCTATGTTTAAAATATTGATGTGGTCTTATCTCGGAAAATATATTGGTTGTCTCCTTTGTTGTATCAAAATACAGACCTGGTTTCAATTGATATATTTTTTGAAAGGACATAGGTACGTAGTCTATGTTAAGTTACGGACAAATATTATGTACCCGTGGTAATCTTGCAAACTTATAGTATTGTATAAATATGCAAGAAAATCTATAAATAGATTACCTAGTACTGGTTTGTATTAGACTATGGTACCCTGTTGTACGAAAGTACAGACATGTACCCTCTAGTTTAATTGTTCAGACTGGTGTTTGTTCAACCCGAATACATGTTTATGTGACTCTGTTGTACGTTGTACATACCTGTCACCTCTAAGCTTGGTTCTAAAGATATTACTATGTTATTACTTTTTAAATGGAAAATACTAACATGTTTTAATTTCAAATGTATATCTTAAATATGTTTTATATCGAATAATATGCATACTCATAATAAGATCAAAGGACTGTTAAAAGTTCTTTAATTTAAGTTTGAAATGTTTTAGGTGGACAACAATATCGATAATCATTTGGAACTAATTTTTGGCAAAACTAATTTAAATATGTCATGTAAATTTCACTTACAAGTGGACAAATATACTGATAATCGAAATAACACTTACTGTTTCCTAATAATGGTATGTTATCCTGATATGATTCCTAACCAGACCAAAATAATTCTGTCTCCAAAAAGATTGTTTATTTATTTATTGCTTTCAGTATTTTAATTTTGTCTTACAAAGAAAATTTCAAAAATATTTTATTTCTGAATTATTTTATTCAAGTTACATATCATGTTCATTTTCAAAAGATAAGAATTGATGAAAGTTCTCCAAAGACTTTGAAGATAAATACTATTGGAGAAGCTATTTGATGAAAGAGATGATGGTCACTAAATTTGAAGATCTAATTGTATGTCAGTCACATGAAACGGAACATCGAGATTTCTGAAGACCAAGCTATCTCAATGAGGGAGTTTGTTGGCGAAGACTAATTGAAGACTTATTTAACCAAGCTGCTGACATGGGGGAGTTTTTTGGTGCATAAATGTGTGTCAGTTAGTTGGCCAACGTTTGTGCCTGTCAAAGTTAATTAGTCTAAGTATGTGAAGTGTTGAGTTTGTATGTTCGAGTCTGTAAACGAAATGTAAGTATAGTATATAACAATATACTGTTCGTGCGACACAGAGCCTGTGTCGCTATAGCGACACAAAGTTAGTGTCGCAATGGGCTGGGCCTGCGACATAGGGCTTGTGTCGCAGGGTCCAGTAGGGTTAGTATATATATCGAGTTAGAATTTAATTTTTAGGTTGATCAAACCCTAGAGAGAGATAGAGAAACGGCAAAGAGTGTGAGAAGAAGAGAGTTTGTAATTTGTAATCTTTATTCTTCAAGTGTTAATATATACGAGAAGATTATAAAATCATTGTGTTTGTGTTTACGTTTCAATTGTTTGATTGATTGTTTCCGCCTTTCAATTGAGTCAAACGACAAGTCGAGATCTTAGAACAAAGGAACCTTACAACAATAATAATAATATCACGTTTATCTATAAGGTTGTTATAAGCAAAAGTCATAATAATTTTATATGAATTTAATGGATTTGTGCAGACATCAAATTAAATTATAGATAAAGGTGTTTGGGGGTCAATATACTACTCGTACACACCATGATTTGCAGCCCGATTTTTTTTAGCTAATTATAAGGTGGATTTTTTATTTTATTTTTGAAAGAGTTTTTTTAAGTAAACAGTGAGATGTGATTGGTTAATTGAAAGATTTGTGAAATTAAAGAATTTGATTGGTTAATAGATGTCAATTTTGATAAAAAATTTCATAGGTGAGGTTTTCTTTTATTAATATTTAGATATTTCAAGAGATTATATTATTAGTTTAGATTAGATAGGCACAAGTTAGTTGAGAAAAAAACGTGGATGGTGAATATGATACAGTAACTTCTTTTTCTTTTTCTTTTTTTTTGTCGACTATTAGTTAATTATTACTAATCCTAATATTTTAATATTTTTAACTAATATGATGAATGTAAACAAATAAATAGAGGGAGAAAAGTATAACTTTGAAGATCAAATATAAACCGTTGGATCGCAAGGAAGGAACCCATCAAAGAGTCCAGATTCCTCCATGGTATCTTCTTTTAATTATACTACTAGTAGATGAGCCGCGCTATGCGGCGGAAACGATTTTCGAAATCGATCATTATGATTAATCATTGCATAGTTTGATAGAGATCAAGCCCAAATAAATGCTCAGCCCACTACTTTCAATGAAGAGCCTAGTAGACCCAAAGTGCGGAAAGTGTATCAAAGGAAGAAAGGTATGAAGGGACACGTGTAAGGCTTGGATTAATGGAGTTGGTTACTCTTGCATGTGGAGAGAATATAATATAGGTAGTGGGGTCAGAATGAGGGATTGTGCTTATTTCATTTTGTATTTTGTGTCGGCTTTAGAAGCTTGGGCAGTAGGTCATCTTCAAAGGAAGATCCTCTATGATTTTGTATTTTCCTTTTCTTCCATTAATGAAATCATCCTACACCTTCTATTAGTTCTTACATCCCAATATTTTATTTATCTAATTCCTATCAATTGGTTCCATTGTCGGCTTACCCATCTTCCACCATGGTGCAACCAGAGCAAACTACCATTCCAACACGTATGCAATCCCGTATTGACACCCATGAAGAAAAAATCGAAGTTCTCTCCACCCAGATGACAAATCTAACTAACACTGTTCATGCCATGAAAGAAATTCTCAACAATCTACCAAAAACCATGGAGAAAATGATGTTTGATTTCCAAACTCGTCAAGGTAAACGTCCCCTTCCTATTGAAATTAATGATGACCACTCCACCTCCAGACCTACCTTGGTAAATGCATCTGGTTTTGGTCTCAACCAACATGATCAAGGCTTAGGCAGCTACATTCGCGACGATCATTTTGATGACTCGCTTTTCTCCATGCCAAAGGTTAAGCTATCATCGTTTGAAGGAATCGACCCACGGGGCTGGATTATCAAAGCTGAGCTCTACTTCAAGGTTCACCATACTCCTACAAATCAGAAATTGCAATTAGCTCAGATGTGTATGGATGGAATAGCCCTCAATTGGTTTACTAATTTGTTGATCAAATATCCCCACACCAACTGGATGCAATTTCGTGAGAAGCTTATGACTCGATTCAGTGGAACGAAATTCCGTAATGCTCATGAAGCACTTGGCTCCTTATATCAAGATGATGATATTGAAATTTACATCGAAGAATTTGAAGCACTCTCGGCCTTAATCCCAGACAAATCAGAAGAACAATCAATCGGTATGTTTCTTAGGGGTTTGAAGGAAGAAACCAAAAATTGGGTGCGAGCTTTGAACCCTAGTTCATGTGATCAGGCCAAGGATTTCGCCAGGCACGTAGCCGTCGCCACCGTTGTTCCCACTGATCGCTCTGGAGTGAGGGGAAAATCTCAATCAGGCCCATCTAGATATTTCCCTACACAAGGTTGGCGTAATTATTCTAAATCCACACAATTAACTGGCCTAATATCACAGCGCAATAGGCCCAATTTCGGACAGCCCCTTTCCAGGCCTTTTACCACCACTAAGGCCCAAAATCCCACCACTATTAACACATGACATCTCACCAAAACAGAATGGGAAGACAGGCGATGCAAAGGGTTATGTTTTAGCTTTGGATTAAAGTATACCCCCCCAACATAAATGCTCCGAGGGACAATTACGGGTTCTTCTTCTCGCAGATGGTGATGAGATTGATTCTGAAGGGGAAAATTGCGTTGTAGAGCACGATCCTGTACCTGAACCAGAATTTGATGGGGAGTGTTTAGCCCTCGAGCACAATGGTATGTTAACAGAACCTTCATCTAACCTGAAAATCATTAAATTAATCGGTGAATTGAAGCTACCCAGCCCTAATTTTAGTTGACAGTGGGGCTACCCACAATTTTGTTTCCAAAAAATTAGTTTCTGCTTTGGGTTTAAAAGTTATCACAATTGGCAAATTGGGGATTCGTTTGGGTGATGGAAATCATGTTTGGATCACAGAACAATGTCAACACCTGACCCTCCGATTTGGGAAATTTTTATGTCATGTGGATGCGTTGGTTTGTGATATTGGTCCTCTCGATACAATCCTTGGTATCGCCTGGTTACGTACCCTTGAGGATGTCCTTTTCAACTGGCAAACACACGTTATTAAATTCTGAAATCAGGATACACAAATCAGACTATTGGGTGTTAACTCCCCAAAATGGGATCAATCATCCCTACAAACATGGCTTGATGGCCAATTTGCTCACCTCACCTTTGAACCGGGTCCAGAACCGTTACTATCTACTGATAAGAATTCTCACTCAGCTCACTATTGGGTCAATTCGACTCCCTATTCCACACTCTACAAGGTCTTCCACCCATTCGATTAATCGAGCATACCATTAACCTCCATCCGGGCCATGGACCAGTTTGTGTTCGCACGTATCGGTATCCACATGTGCATAAAGATGAAATACAACGTCAGGTTCGAGAAATGCTGAGTAAGGGCATCATCAGAATTAGTCAGAGTTCTTTTTCCAGCCCGGTCATATTAGTAAAAAAGAAAGATGCTTCTTGGAGACTCTGCATTGATTATAGAGCTCTCAATCGAGCAACTACTCCAGATAAATATCCGATCCTAGTAGTAGAAGAACTCTTGGATGAGCTTCATGGCTCTCTTTTTTCTCAAAAATCGACCTCAAGTCCGGGTTTTATCAAGTACGGGTCAGAGAATCCGATATCGAAAAGACGGCTTTCCGCACCCACGACGAACATTACGAGTTCTTGGTCATGCCTTTCGGCTTAACCAATGCCCCAGCGACATTCCAAGCTCTCATGAATGACGTTTTTCACACTTTTCTACACAAAGGAGTCTTGGTCTTCTTCGACGATATTTTAATCTATAGTTCCACATGGGACAACCATATTTCTCTACTCACTTCTGTCTTAAAGCTGCTGTACAACCACCAATTGGTTATTATTGGCAAGAAGAGTAGTTTTGGTATTCAATCAGTGGATTTTTGGGCCATATCATAGATGGCAATGGTGTCTCCATGGACCCATCAAAAATTCAGTCCGTTATTACTTGGCCCACTCCCACCACTGTCAAGGGAGTTCGTGGATTCTTAGGCCTCACCGGGCATTACAGAAAATTTATTAAAGGTTATGGTAAAATCGCCCAACCTCTTACCACTTTGACTAAGAAAGATGGGTTTAAATGGAATCCTGAAGCGCAATCTGCCTTTGAGGAATTGAAACACAAAATCACCACAGCCCCGGTACTTGCTCTTCCTAACTTTTCAGTTCCTTTCGAGATTGAATGTGATGCCTCTGGGAAGGGAATAGGAGCTGTCCTTATGCAGTCTCGACAACCCATTTCTTATTTTAGCAAAGCATTATCTGATAGAAACCTTGCTAAATCCGCATACGAAAAGGAAATTATGGCCTTGGCACTATCCATACTACATTGGAGGCCATATCTTTTGGGCCGGGTTTTCACTGTTTTTATAGATCAGAAGAGTTTAAAACACCTTCTTGAACAACGGATTACTACAACAAGATCAACAGAATTGGATTGCTAAGCTATTGGGATACCAATTTTCTATTTGCTATAAACCCGGAAAGGATAAGCGTGCTGCTGATGCGTTATCCCGTATACACGAAAGAAACGAACTTTTAACCATGCTTTCTTTTCCTCAGTGGTCCGAGGGTACAAATTTAACCGAGGGAGTCGACCAAGATCTAAAGTTACAGAAGATTATTCGCAATCTCTCTACTGATCCTCTATCCCACGGCCATTTTTCACTTATTGATGGGCGTTTATATCACAAAAACAGATTGGTGATTCCTTCCTCTTCCCCTTGGATTCCTAAATTACCGGCCGAATTCCACAACAGCCCCAGTGGTGGTCATTCCGGATACTATCGCACCTACCGATGCATTGCAGCCCAAGTTTATTAGCTAGGTATGACTACATCAGTCAAACAATTCGTCAAGGCTTGTGATACGTGTCAGCGATACAAGGCATCTACTTTGGCACCCGTGGGCCTCTTACAACCATTACCGATTCCTAATGCCATCTGGGAAGATATTTCCCTTGATTTTATCACCGGCTTACCAAAATCAAAGGGATTTGATGCCATAATGGTTGTAGTTAATCGACTTTCTAAATATTGCCAATTTATCCTACTCAAACACCCATTTACAGCTTGATCTTTAGCTGAGCTATTTCTTAAGGAGATTATTCGCCTCCATGGTATCCCAAAATCTATTATCAGTGATCGCGACCCCCTTTTCTTGAGCAAATTTTGGAAAGAAGTTTTTACTCTACAAGGAAGTCATCTGAAATTCAGTTCTGCTTATCACCCCGAAACTGATGGTCAAACAGAGGTGGTCAACAGGAGTTTGGAAACCCTTGGTCTTTTTGGCTGCCTTGGGCGGAATTTTGGCATAATACTTCTTACCACTTGTCAACAAGTACCACTCCTTTTGAAATTGTCTACGGTCGCTCCCCTCCCTCCGTATTCCAATTTATTCCCGTGGAAGTTCGATATGAAACTGTTTTACAAGACCTACTTGACCGTGATGAGGCTCTCGAACAACTTAAGTATCACCTCCAACGTGCTCAGAATTACATGAAATCCTCGGCTGATAAACATAGGAGAGATGTTGAATTTTCAGTTGGCGATTGGGTCTTCCTCAAACTCAGACCACACCGTCAACAATCAGTGGTTAAACGTATTAACCAAAAGTTGTCAGCCCGTTTTTATGGACCATTTCTCATCACAGCTAAGATTGGTGTTGCTGCCTACCGCCTTCAACTCCCCGTGTCTTCTCGCATCCACCCCGTGTTTCATGTTTCTCTCCTCAAACAAGCTGTTGGAAACTCCCTAGTTGCACCATCACTTCCGCCGGGCCTCGAAACTGATACATCAGACCCCAATGCCCCTGAAAAATGCCTCGCGACCCGTACTATTACAAAAAACGGCCAGCCTATCCAACAACGGTTAATTCATTGGCAAAATAGTTCTATCGAGGAAGCCACATGGGAGGACGCCATTACTATTCAGGGTCAATTCCCAAACTTTAGGCTTGAGGACAAACCTGTTTCTCATGGGGGTGGTATTGATAGAGATCAAGCCCAAATAAATGTTCAGTCCACTACTTTCAATGAAGAGCCCAGTAGACCCAAAGTGCGGAAAGTGTATCAAAGGAAGAAATGTATGAAGGGACACGTGTAAGGCTTGGATTAATGGAGTTGGTTACTCTTGCATGTGGAGAGAATATAATATAGGTAGTGGGATCAGAATGAGGGATTGTGCTTATTTCATTTTGTATTTTGTGTCGGCTTTAGAAGCTTGGGCAGGAGGTCATCTTCAAAGGAAGATCCTCTATGATTTTGTATTTTCCTTTTCTTTCATTAATGAAATCATCCTACACCTTCTATTAGTTCTTACATCCCAATATTTTATTTATCTAATTCCTATCATAGTTGATGCAAATAATATGTCTTAGATTAAGTACATAATATAATAATAATAATAATAATAATAATAATAAACTTGATGTGATATTTATGAAGTGTACTGATCATAAAAGTTAGAACTCATTTATTGAAAGATAAATTATTTTTGTTTTTTCTTTTATTTTATTGTCATTTTTTCTGTATATATTTACGTTTTCAAGTTTTTAAAACCGTGTAAGAATAGAAAATGATTGGTTAAAAAAACATATGTAGATGTTTATTTGTGTAATTGGTTAAAAAAAAAAATTGTTTCCAAAAGGAAAAATATTTAATGTGTGAAATGTTGACTCTTTCAAAAATACATACTATTCACTTTTCAAGGGTTATAGTTGATATTTCTGATAGGACAAAGACTAAGTTTTAAGTCAATAGCTTAAACCAATAAAATATTATTATTATTATTATTAATATAATTTTATCAGTATATTGTCTTTATTATTATTATTATTATCATTATTATTATTATTATTGTTATTATTATATCTTATAATTAATTAGCCAACTAAATTAAGAAATTCTTATGATATATTGAGGGTTATAATGGTAATTTTGCAATTAAATGATGATAACTTTATATTTTGAAGAAAACATTATAAACGGAGAGAGCGAGTATTTCAGATGTACACGTTCTAACCGAGATAATCTCGTGATCAATTTTGACTCTTTCCCTGGTCAGCATAAGGTATGCAACTAGTAAAGTTTGAATCTAAGATCTTTTGTGAGGATTTAGGACGCCAACCACTAGGTCACCTCGGTAAGTTACGACTATTTGAAGACAATGTTGTGTTTGAGATAAATAAAAGAAAGTTGAAGGACTATTTCTGCAAATATCTCAACCTATAAAAAATAGCGTAAAATAAGGATCGAAAACCAACGGGTATATAAACCACGTATTTTTAATTTTAGTTTTTCGGCGCCTCCTTCTCTTACAAACAGCAAGCATTAAATTAGGGCACGCCGTCACCTTCCTTGCCGGAGTGCCGTCATCCGTTCACCGCCGCAAATTACCGTCAGTTCCTTTTACATAATATCCAATCAATTTTCCACAATCAGGCATTCTAACATTAGTGTAATTATTATTTTTATTCAGTTTGTAATATCAATTCCTATTCCTATTAATCAGGAGAAACATAGTTTGCATGATGGCTCTTCGTTTCGAGGTAACTTAATTAGTTAATTTTAATTAAGGTTTAACTCTACATATAATAGAATTAGTATATATTTTGAAACTCTTTTTAGGTGCAATGCTATGCTATATATATGTAAAAGATAAATAATTGTCTGAAAGAAAATTATTCATAAAATCTTTATTTATTAGAGAGAGAGATGAAACTAATAAAGGCATTACATTTACATGTGTTTCTTGATAGATTCTTGGGAGGTTCAATCGTGCTCGTGCAGCTCGGTTAACGCTTCCGCACTTTGTATGCGAGACTCCTTTATTTATGCCAGTTGGAACACAAGGTTAGAAATTTGAGTTTCGGTCAGTGTTGATATTGTTTCCTGTTTATGATAATTATTACTTGGTCAGTTGCAACACAAAAAAGGTTTCATAACTATCTATAGCAATTGATACTAAACTGGCTGTATATCTTTCTTAAGTTAGGCAAGTTGAGATTTATGCTTATGTTCCAGTATCGTATGGTCCAACGTAACGTAATCAACAAAAAAACCACATATATGGTATGTGGATTCTCACGGTCCGTGAGCAGAAACGGATACTATTTGTGAAATTGGTAAATTACACATCTGACATCTGTCATATTTGAGGGTACAATGCAGTCTAAGAATTTTTAAGCTGTTCAGTGTTATACTGATGGAACAGAAATTGTTGTCTTTCCCTGGCTACAGGGACAATAAAAGGCTTGACAACACACCAACTTGAAGAGATTGGCTGCCAAATTATACTTGGTAATACATATCATTTGGCGCTACGTCCAACTTCTGAGCTAATAGATGAATTAGGCGGACTTCACAAATTTATGAACTGGCCTAGGGCACTTCTCACTGATTCTGGTGGTTTTCAGATGGTACTGCTTCACGACTTTCTGTTTCAATGTAGAGCTAGTTAAATATATATCTTTAATTCGTGGAAAACTCGTGTTTTCAAACAAGATTCATCATACTCTTTATTGGAATATAATAGTTTGGGCTTTTCGAAACGCTTTCAGGTCTCATTGTTGCATTTAGCTGATATCACCGAAGAAGGTGTCACGTTTCAGGTTCTTTATCTCTCTCTTACATGCACATTCTGAAAATTTGAGTACTATCATGTTTAGTAGTTACCAAGGTGGCCTAGTGGTTTGCGTCCTGATATTCTCACAAGAGGTCTCAGGTTCAAACCTCACTAGCTGCACATCTTGGGGTGGCCAGGGAAAGGTTCTGAAACGGGATACCCGGTTAGACCGCGTACATCTGAATAAAAATACTCGCCTCCCCGGGTAACTTGAACAGGGTAAACCTTCTCTTTTTTTTTTTTTTTTTTTTTTATTTTATTTATACATTGATCCATCATCCATGCATGCAACTTCCTGGTATAAAGGCTACAGAATTTTCGCCTGACTGAACAAATGTTACATAAAACTAAGTAAATGTCCCTGTAGGTCCGTTGTCTAGGATCGATAACAGGGTTATCTATAGGTATTAAGGTGCGGAATCCCTTAATACTAGTTATATCAATGTATAACGGGTTTAATTGCGTTTTCTATTGCGAATATTAAAACTAACGAGTCTTCGATTATTACGAATGTAATCAATCAAATCCGAACTCAAAGACTAGGTATTTTGCTCTGGACGATTTTGCTAACTTGAAATCACAGTGTGTATGTCCCAGTCCCCGATTTCTAAACCCTAAATTCCACTTTATACATATGAAATTCGCGGATTTCTGGGCTTCTGCGAACCTTAAGGTTCGCAGCCCATGAGGGTCCTGCAAACTTTACGAAGTTCGCGGTCAATCTTGGTCAACATTTTTCAGCATTATAATATTTAACTCTAAAATGTTTACCAACCAATATGTTTCATTTACAGTTCAAAACCAATGTACAAACTTGATTACAATTAACAAAAGTTCTATTACAAGCTAGATCTGTTGTCACAAAACATGTCTCAACAGACTCCCCCTTGACAATAGCTTAGCGTCTTTGTTTTCAAGTTGTCTTTGGTAATCACTTGTAAATTTTGCTACCAGCATATATCTTCAGCTTTATGCATGTCTTTATCATAGACTGATAATTTCGAGCAACATCTTCCCATCCTTCAATTGCAGTGATCCTATTCTTGTGTAGCATCAATAGGCCAGCCTTTGATAGATTCATCAGATGTCGACGATCATAAATCTTTAAGATTTCTTTCTTTTCATCTTCAACTTCATCATCATGTTCAAACATAAGAGCTTCACCAGTCACAGAATCCACAGACCATCTCTTCAACTTACCTAAAATATCTTGAGGCATAGTCTTTAGTGGAATCTGCTGTATGCATTTCACAGCTGGATATATTTTCTTCCTTCGACGCCTTCCTGTTCTTTCGCTTCTTTCGTCAAGCTTGATTGTCTTTCCGACTCTTGGCTTAATTCTTTCAAATTTCATTGACCAACCCTTGGTCTTGATAATCTTTTCAACGTATCTTCCAAAAGGATCATTACTGGGGTTATTCAATTCTAATCTAGCCAAGTCTCGGATTTCAAACCTAGGCAAAGAACTGAAGACAACAAGCTTCTTCTCAAAGTATTGAACTCCGTCAAATCTCTTTATAACAAAAAGCTTGATATCAGGGTCGAAGTACCATCCAATAACACCTCTTCTCAGTACACGCTTTCCAGTGATATCAACTTCACTAATCCCAGTCTTTTCCTTCTTATTCTTCAAAGGTCTAAACATCAGATTATCTTTAAGTTTATCAGGAAGATCATCTTCAGAATCAGTTGACTCATCTCGATTTTCATCTAAGTCAATAACTCTTTCTCCATCTTCATCCTGAATAATTACTTTTGTCCTTGATGGGCTCACGATGAGTTCATCTATATTAGCATCAATATCTACACCTTCGTCTAACCCAATATCAGGGATAAAAGTCCAATCTTCAGGAGGTTCAAACTCTCCCTCCTCTAGATCATAATCGATTTCTTCTTCGACCTCATTAAGAATTTCAGTATCTGAGTCACTTTCAACATTCATATCTACAAATGATAAACATGACATGAATTAAATGTGAATAATATAAATTCTTTTATCGAAATAATCAATCTAAGAATTTTTTTATCATTGGTTTTGAACTGTAAATGTGAATAATATAAATGTGAATGTGAATAATATAAATGTGAATAATATCTACAAATGTTTTGAACTTTTGTTAATTGTAATCAAGTTTGTACATTGGTTTTGAACTGTAAATGAAACATATTGGTTGGTAAACATTTTAGAGTTAAATATTATAATGTTGACCAAGATTGACCGCGAACTTCGTAAAGTTTGCAGGACCCTCATGGGACCCGCGAATTTCATATGTATAAAGTGGAATTTAGGGTTTAGAAATCGGGGACTGGGACAGACACATTGTGATTTCAAGTTAGCAAAATCGTCCGGAGCAAAATACCTAGTCTTTGAGTTCGGATTTGATTGATTACATTCGTAATAATCAATTCAAGACTCGTTAGTTTTAATATTCGCAATAGAAAACGCAATTAAACCCGTTATACATTGATATAACTAGTATTAAGGGATTCCGCACCTTAATACCTATAGATAACCCTGTTATCGATCCTAGACAACGGACCTATAGATAACCCTAGGCGCTTGATGCAAACCATATGTTAGTCGTTGAATGACTCTTATTCAAACGTGTCGTGACAATAGTTTCTACTGGTACATCTGCTTCCACATTTGAGCTAATTTCTTCTATTGTAGATGTATCATGGTTCTCATCACCTTTCTCATTTTCAACATTGTCTGAAGACAGGTGATCTGAACTTGGTGATGCATCATTAGTTTCTGTTTCATCTTCGGTAGTACTTGGTGTTGTATCTGATGAAGACTGAGGCTCTTTAGAAACAGTCATAGGAATACTTGAAGTAGGAGCGAAGCCAATATCTTCATCTCCATACAGTAAACCATGATCACTCCCCGAACTGCCCACATCTTCACTAAGAGGAACATTGAAAGACCTAAAGAGACCCGAATAATCAAATTGCCAATCGAGACCCTTTTGAGGTTCATGTGTGTAGCTAGTCACGTCAATATTGTAAACAATTTCAACCACACCCGTTCTCTTGTTAAATACACGTTTATTTGGAGAATTAGGAACATAACCTAAGAAAAATCCTTCGTCAACCTTCTCTCCAAATTTAGATTGATCACGCGTCTTTAACAGAGTACACGGAACCTCAAACGGTTCAAATCCCATTAAGTTCGGTTTCTTCCTGTTTAAAAGCTCATAACATGTCTTGTTCAGCTTCTTAACAGTTAAAACTCTATTTAGGACATGACATGCTGTATTCACTGCTTCTCCCCAAAAGATGACGGGAAACTTTGAATCGGCGAGCATTGTCCGTGCAGCTTCAATCAAAGTTCTGTTTTTCCTCTCGGCAACACCGTTTTGTTGCGGCTCATAAGGTGCACTGAATTGATGTTGAATTCCTTTGCTTAAGCAATAGACATTCATAGAAGCATTCTTGAATTCAGTGCCATTGTCACTACGAATCCTTTTTACCCGTGTCTTGTAGACATTCTCAATTAGATCTAAAAACTGCATTAACAGTCCAGGAGTTTCATCCTTAGATCCTAAAAAGAACACCCAAGAAAATCGTGAGTAATCATCGGTAATAACTAGACAATACCAATGACCACCCATACTTTTCTTATTTACCGGTCCAAAGAGATCCATATGTAGTAGCTCAAATGGCAAGGATATAGAGTTCTCAGTCTTAGACCTGTGTGGCTTTTTGTGCTGCTTTCTTTTCTTGCACGGCACACACTTGTCTTCAAACGCGAAACTCTTTTGTGGTACACCCAGAACTAATCCATTTTTGGTTATATAATTCATTTTTCGAAAGTTCAAGTGTGCCATTCTCCTATGCCATAGCAACGAATCTGTCTCAGAAGCCTTGAATAATAAGCATGTCGACTCCATTGAAGTGATAGGAACATCCATGTTTATGGCATAGATATCCCTCTTCCGTGGAGCCCTCATCAATATCCATTTTTCGGGAATAACGAAACCCGGCTTCAGGATCAAGGCCTCTTTTTCATTAAAGTGAACAGGATGACCTTTATCACAGATTTGGGAAACACTTATTAGGTTGTGAACTAGTTGTTCAACATAGTTTACATTCTCAAAAGTCAAAGTTCCATTTGAAACTTTTCCTTTTCCCATTATCATTCCTCCTTTATCTCCGGCAAAATTTACACGTTGCCTCATTCCTGCTTTGAAGTCTGTCAGTAGACTTCTTTCTCCTGTCATGTGTCTTGAGCATCCGCTATCCACATACCACCAATTATCATCAGCCGCGGACTGCCTCTGGACATGACACAAAGTACACAATTAGTTATCTAGGGGGACTCAAGCCGTAACGGTCTTGGATCGTCCCTTATCATCAACAAACTTGAACTCTTTCAAGTATCCATCCTTCCTTTCAGGAGACTAGGTATTTTGTTCTAGACGATTTTGCTAACTTGAAATCACAGTGTGTCTGTCCCAGTCCCCGATTTCTAAACCCTAAATTCCACTTTATACATATGAAATTTGCGGGTTTCTGGGCTTCTGCGAACCTTAAGGTTCGCAGCCCATGAGGGTCCTGCAAAATTTACGAAGTTCGCGGTCAATCTTGGTCAACATTTTTCAGCATTATAATATTTAACTCTAAAATGTTTACCAACCAATATGTTTCATTTACAGTTCAAAACCAATGTACAAACTTGATTACAATTAACAAAAGTTCTATTACAAGCTAGATCTGTTGTCTCAACAGTCCCCCACCTTTACTTTGTACATTTTGTACATTTATTTGCTCATCCTTTATTACTGATATTTGATATTCATTCTACAGTCACCAGTTGATGGAAAGCCGATGCTCCTGACACCCGAAGAATCCATCCAAATCCAAGTAATGTACACGAACTCATACTATGGGGTATAAGTGTAGTTTATCCAAACTAATGAAACTGTTGCCCGCTAGTTCTTACAAGGTCACTTTTAACATAAACCTCGTGAATCTTGATTTGTTATAGTAGTATTTGTACTACTACATAACTCTTTAGTCATATATAAAAAGTCCTGGGAATGCCTAGTAATGCAGGAATAGTTGCTGAAGACTGATGTTTGTATATGTGGTTAGAATTCTAAAGTTTCTGCTTGTCAATTATTAATTGATGAATATGAATTAAACGTTTTTGTGTGCAAAGTGGAAATTGAAATGATTGTGGGTTTTATATAGTTTTGAATTCTCTGTCAACAGTTGTATCATAAATTGACCTTGATCTTTTACCTTGTACTATATATCCCTCTACTCTTGTAGAACAGAATTGGAGCCGACATTATTATGGCTCTTGACGATGTAGTGAAAACCACCATTACAGGTCCTCGAATTGAAGAAGCTATGTATCGTACTTTACGCTGGATAGACAGATGCATAGCAGGTAGACCTTTTAAAAGTTACAGAATTTTTATTTGCAGCAGATGAATGAATATATTTTATAAAGTACCAATTAGTTATTGCTACTTGGTAGGTGATCTAGTTGTGAACTCACTAGAATCTCCTAAATAAGATGTAATTGGTATTGTGTGAATTGTATTCTAAAGTCGCGCAAAGTCTATTTTACTGCATAGAATCTCCGAAATCGCTCTATCCAACGACCTAATCTATTATTGTGATAATATTTTTTTCCTAATTATAATTTAATAGTTTAGTTATATATGTGTGTGTATGTATATGTATATGTGTGTATTTTAAATGGACAAAACATGTTTTCGGGTCACCTGATTTAGATTATTATTGAATTAATATATCTTTTTGTACTCCATCTGTCACGTTGGAACATTTGCTTAGAAATAGTTAAAGGACAAAGCTTGGCTAGTTGTCAACTGTCTAAATACCCTCATCTGGCCGAATAAGAATTGACAAATAGGTAATTATAATTTGGACACTATCCAGAAATGGAAATATTGAATTTTTCTTTCATGACTCGATGGAAGTAGTTGTAGTTTTCATTAAAAATGTATTATTTCTTAATTCATAGTTTGATCTTATTGGTGTGGAAATGCAGCTCATAAGAGACCAAAGGAGCAGAATTTATTTGGAATTGTACAAGGTGGTTTAGATCCAGTCTTAAGGTATTTTTATATTTCTACCGTAGTCTTTCTTCATTTATGTAGTTATTATCCATGCTTTAAGCAATATTTCTAACCTTCTCCTTTCAGGGATATATGTGTCCAAGGTTTGGTGGAAAGGAATTTGCCTGGGTATGTGCACAACTCTTGTAAATTTCACATCAGTTTTTCCATTACTACCGGGGAATGTTTTTAATTAAAAATTCGATTTAATTCTGCAACATTTTATGAACTTTGACCAAACTGTAAGTTTGAAGGTCATGATAATGTGAAAATTTTCGCTAGCTGGGGCAGTTTCGACTATTTATTTATGAATGGGCTTATCTGGGTTATTTATCCCTATTGATTAAAATAAAAAGGTTTGCTGAAAAGGAAACAGATCAAATGGGTCAAAGTTCATCAAATTTTTTTATGTATAACCGCTCCTTAATGATATGATCATACTCTTATATAAAAAGATAGATCCTCATCGAAATAATTATATAACCTTTTGCATTCTCTGCAAAAACTAATTTTTGATTTCGGGTCTATCACTCTATCTGATCCTTACCATTGTGCCCACTGCCACCGCTATTTCATGCTTTAGATTGGAGATTGAGCACCAATTTTGTTCACTACAAACATAAATAACCAAGTCTACTAGTGTAACAGCTATGCTATCGGTGGTCTTGCTGGTGGGGAGGATAAAGATTCATTTTGGCGTGTTGTTGCACAATGCACTGCATTACTTCCAGAAAGCAAACCCCGATATGTTATGGTAACATACTGATCAATCTTGTGGGTAGGGGGTTTATTTCAGCTTTTTGTATATGTGGAAACTATGAACGGGTCTATTCGGATTAATTTTTGTCTATGATGGGTCAACGTGTCAAACTGGTAAACTCAATAGTATTAGCTATAAAAGGAAACGGGTCGGACAGGGTTAAAGCCCTCCAAGTGTATATTTAATTCATAACATTTTCTAAATCATTTTATTTAAGAAATTAGTTTATTATTATTGAAATAGTACACTTTTCGTGATCGTATTTGAGACACTATTTATTCATAAAAAATAATATTTTTGACAAGTGTCCCAGGTCAACTATATGTGTACAAATATTACCCCTTCGTTATGTGAACCCCTTACGCAACACGCCCATATTACCACCTCTAACTTTTTATATCGTCCACCTCCCCTGTTTTGTATAACTTGATGTTGCGGTTTGACTTCTTTTTCAGGGTGTTGGCTATCCACTTGATATTGTAGTTTGCAGTGCACTCGGTGCCGACATGTATGACTGTGTATATCCTACACGTACAGCTCGATTTGGCACTGCTCTTGTTCCTGAGGTATATATTTCATAAAAAATTTGCATCTATTGGCTATTGTTGATTCCTCGGTCCCAAAGTAATATCAAAATCTACCCGTTCACATAGTTCGATGATAATGTTATATTAGTTAGTCAGGTATCTAATATAACTCTCAGTATGTCAAAGTTTAAGTAATAGCCCCAGTGCCAAAAATACAAATTTCTGTTAAGGCATCACAAAACGAATTACATTTATTTCTGACAAATGGAGTACATTACATATCATTACTTTTTCTTTGTAAAGAACAAATACTTATTGCTGTAAAAGTCCATTAGTGTTTGTACTTTGGTTTTCTGTATGTCAATTTCAAGAACAATAACTAACCAATTATAATTTTGATTTTGTCAACTGAAAAGTTGTATGTTCTCAATTTGTCAATATAAGCCTCACTAAAGGGTGTTTGACTTAATATGGCAATCTTAATTTCAGGGGGTCCTAAAACTTAAGCACCGATCTATGGCTGATGATACCCGACCGATCGACTCAACATGCGAGTGTATGGTATGCTTATGATAATAAATTTTGCTTCGTACATATACAAGTTACAGGTGACAGTTTCGACCCATGTACTTATGAGTGGGTTGATCTGGGTTATTTTGAATCAAAACAAACCAAGTTATAAAGAATTTAGCTTAAAAGGGGGTGGGTCAAACTGCATCTCTAATGCATGCAACCTACTAATGCACTATATTACAATATTTTTTATTATTATTGTGATAGTGTTGCTATTTCATCATATTTAATGCATTGATTGTTTGTTAAAAATTCAAAACAATTTCATGTCAATTCAACTGGACCCATTTCGACCCCTACTAAAGCTGACATTTTTAACCCAAACCTATTCTGACATATTACCGACCTGACCTCTTGCCTCCTCTACAAGAAATGATTGCATTCTCTTCATTTTGTTGCTGCTTATAGGTTTGTAAAAACTACACAAGGGCCTACCTTCATTGCCTTGTTACAAAAGATGCTATGGGTTCTCAGCTTCTATCTTATCACAATCTACACCATATGTTGCAGGTAAAACCTTCCTACTGTTTAATATTTCTCTTGAGCTTCAGTACTACTTTCTATTTACTCAGTCTGCTAGAATGTGCACTAATGAAATATTTTATACTTGCAGCTTAGCAGAAATCTTCATTCATCAATTATAGAAGGAACATTTCCAAAGTGTGTTTCTCTTCTACCACTTTGTACATTTTCCTTTTCAGTAGCCCAAAAAAATTGGACTTCCTCCATCACATGAAAAACTGTGAACTGTCATTTGTATTACTTCAAATGTGCCACTATCTGCTGCTTGTCTAATAAATCCATGATATTGATTTGGGTCTAGATAGATATCTTATTTTGTCATTGCTGAGTATCTTGAAAATTTGACAAATGTTTAAAACGTTTTCTAAAGCTATTTGTACAATCAGGCATATTAAGTTACATGAAACAGAGGTAATACTCTTTTCTATGATGTTCTAATATGCCATCAATGTTTTTTCTCCTGCAGATTTGTATGCGACTTCTTGACGAAAATGGTATGTGTACTTTTGGCTCTACTTCTATGCATATTTAGTTCGTAAGATTACCAAGGTAAATTGCAGAAAATATAAAGGGGTTCTCAGAATGCTTAATACATAAAAGGTCGTCAGATTTTTTATATACAAACCAACACTTCTATATTTCAAATAAGAATAGATTTCTATACACATTATCTGTATGTTCCATTCCAACACTCCTGCTGTATAAAAATTTCTATACTGGATGTTCCATGAAAATTGCAATTCAATTTTAGTTTTTCAAGTTAACATTTCTCATCTTCTCGTAAACATCATTACAAGATTGACAAAAATGAATTGTGCCATTAGAATCCTATATTTAGTTAAGGGTTAATTTAAACCTTTGCAAGTAGTTGAACATTTTGGTTAAGCTATGTTCCTATGTGGTTAGTTAAACAATTTGTAGTAGAGAGAGGGAGTGAGGGACTACTTTATTACCTCTATGGCTGTATTAAAATTTTATTAAAATACCTAATTTCATTTTCGCGTAATTCTTCTTTTTCTAAATAAGTGATGTTCTGTTGGCAAGAATCTTTCACTTGACACTTACAAATATAGTAGGATTTTCATTCTTCGGATTGACATAGTATTTGCAGTTAGAAAATAATTATTTTAATAACTAACATAGTAAACATTGCCTTCATTGTAAAAATGATTATGTGTCCCCATTTACTTGGAAATATATGTGAAGCACTGAAGATGAGACACATTTGCAAAATGAAGTAAAATGATATCAACAAGTAAAAATTAACTTTGTTAAGGTTAAGTCCACCAGGTCCGAGTTCACTGCCACACGAACTCGATTAATAATTTATTGAGCTGACTTAACATCATGTCTCACTTTATTGTCATTTGAAGAGTGTTTTTTAGGGAACAGAGTCGTAGTTTAATGATTTGCATTTTGCAGTTTCCGGAGGGTGATGTTCCCGAATGGGTCTGCAATGCAATGGAGGTTGCCGGTATAGACATCTCTTCGTGTTCAACTCCAATCAATTCAAAGATTACTATACATACTTAAAAGCTAGGAATGGTGCATAGGCACACTGGATGGATCTTGATTATTAGGTCCATACTTGTTTGGTAAGTTGTTACACTTGCAAGTATGCAGCATAAATTTTGTAATCTATATGCTGCTCCTTCATTTGTTATCAGATACACAAAGCTCCAGCTGCAATCACTCGATTTATGTTAGACAGCTATAACTCATTGATTATATATACGTTAGGTGACTGCTGCCAAAAGCTTTCACAATGGTCACCGTAAGAGCTTTTTTCTATAGATGGGCAAATTATGATTTCCGTTTGGTTAGGTTGACGTGTCCGATACGTACATTACATAGTTTATTACATCCTCTCCCTTTGAAATCTACATTAAGGGTTGGTGTGGTGACATTTTAACTTATTTTCAACTTTTATTATTCATGGTTGACTAATATATATGTTTTTACTTTATTTACTTAAAAAGGTTGCGGAAACATGTATTTAGATTGTCTTGTTCAGTAATAGTAACTGTCCTGTAAGTTTCACCTTTGGTATGTGTTAAGCGCTTAACTCGTCAATGGTTAAACGACTTTGATGGTAGCTTTCTGTATAGATCTTGTTCAGTAACTGTGGCTTTTTGTGGTTTATTGACTTAATTTCTTCTTCAAAACTTCATCCTTATCTCAGTACTTGCAGCCATGATGTACATCTAATATTATTGGAGTGAGCTTTTAATGCTTTAATGTAGCATTTTTACGGCATTTTCACAAGTAGTTTGGTTACGATAATGGGGTCGCATTCCTAATTATATTCACTTGAATAGTGTTATCAAATGATAACCATAATATACATAATGGTATATTCAATGGATCTGCCTGACTGCCGCCCAACTAAAGAATTTCAAATACACAAGATTGTGTGGTTATAATGACTAGTGACATGTTACTCATTTTTCTAACCACCTTAAAGATTTGATTCTGATGGTTGGTTGATTGGGGAGTAGTATTCTTTGAATGTCCTCATCATTCATGCATGTTGGTGGGTTGGTTTATTTGTCTTCTATACCATTTTTATATCATGTCCAATTGTCCAAATCGTATGGGTATAAAGATTTTTATGCCCTTGTATATTCTCTTAACCGAGTCGAAGATCGTGAAGTTGTATTGAAGTTTAGTGTAACGCTAATTATGATCTTCGACTTCTGTCAGTTGAACGAAAAAGAATTTCATCATAATCCTAGCATCAATGCAACGTTGATGATTCACTTAACTACGTGTCACATTAGTTGCGAGTTCAAGTCTTATTTAATACAAGCTGTATGTGTAAGTAGTGTTATTTTAAGCAGGTAAAAGTTTGTTGTTCAATATAATAACGATAAATTAAGTAGTGTTATTTTAAGCTATAGGTAAAAGTTTGTTGTTCAATATAATAACCATAAATTAATTGTAGGTAAATTAAAGAACCAATTACAAGTTTATTGATTATTATATGTCTAAAACATTAGTGCGTTTGGTTCGTGGAATGTTTTTAATGGAATTGGAATTGATTAAAGAAATTGAAATTCCAATGAATGTAAATTCCTTTAGCGGAGAGAATTTGGTGATTTCTGTAACAATTTATTTTACAACCAAACATCATCATGATATGGAGTTGAGATATTAATTCTATCGAATTTCATGAAATTCTGCCGATCAAACGCAACCTAAGATTATTTGAAAAGAAAGTTAAAAATAAGGAAAGAAAATGAAAACACACGAGATCAATATAATGACGGAAGGATCCAAAGTCGGTGCCGACGGGTTGCGTGAGTGATAGCTTCTTTCTTTAATTCAGGAAATAAAGCTTTTATTTATTTGAGACAAGGAAACCTTTGTTATATGTTGAAACTTTTCGATTTTGTCCCTAAACTTTTCTTTATCTCAATTTATATCCTTGATTTAATTAATTGTTGCAATTTTTGTCCTTTTGATTGACATCAGTTAAATTTTTCCAATAACTCAAATAAAATGATCAAAGTACCCTCATCTTCTTCAAAGAAACTTTTACTTTCAACACTAATTTCCCATTTTTAGTTCTATCGATTGATTCATCCCATCAATTTCAATCAATAACTCTAAAATAAACTTTTTAAACTAAATGTAATATTAAAAATTTAACTATTTTCAATTCGGTCGCCATTCAGATTTTTTAAACCCAAGTGGTCACGATGTTAGTGGTGGTCAGTATATGTATTTGTTTTTGTATGTGTTTAGCGTTTAGGGTTTGTGAGTTGATGGTGGTCGGTATATGCAAAATGAAATATTGTTAAAATTGATGTTTGTGAGTTTTAGGGCAATAATTATTGGGTTTGATATGCATGAAATTAATAATTCGTTTTATTGTTTGATAATTTGTGTTTCACAAATTTCATTCATATCTATTGTTCTTTTGGGAAGAAATTAAATATTTAGGTTTTAGTTGTGTTAGAGTTATAAGATGAACTTTTGGTTGAAAAAAGAAGATGAATGAGGGTACTTTGATCATTTTATTTGAGTTAATGGAAAAAGTTAACTGGTGTTAATTAAAAGAACAAAAATTAAATTAACTAATTTAAGGATATCAAACAAAATTTAGGGACAAAGTCAGCAAAAGTCGTCAACTACAGGGACCAAAAGTGCAGTTTACTCTATAAATCAATAAATAAATATACTATCTATAACTGAATTTTAATATTTGACCAAGATATATATTTAATGATGAACAAAGTCTAAATTCCCTCAACTCATACGTATACATTTTCATTAATAAGTGGAGTACCAACTTTGATTCTAAATATTGAAACGGTGATAGTCGTATACTCCGTAATATTATAATGTTTTTTGTTTTGTAGGAAAATGAGAAAAAGAAAAAGTCAATAAATGAGTTAAAATTTTATGTGTAACGAAAGGTATAGGAATAGTTTAATCCTTTGAGTGTCAACTTTAATCCTTAGAGTGTCAACTTTTTAACGCTTTAACCGGTTAAAGATTTTTTTTTCTTTTTTCTAATGATTTAATTTTCAGTTTACATTGACTTATTGGATTAACTCTTCAAAGAGTTAAACCATTAAACTTTTGAAAGTTAGACGATTTAAATAAATAAATTTATGATGGTAAAATCATTATAAAAGATAAACGTAAGGGATTAAACTATCAAACTTTTGAAATATAAAGAGCAGATATCTCCGTAAAGGGTTAAACCACAAAAATTTTAAAAGTTGAAGGATTAAATCATGAGGAGAAAATCTTAAAGGGTTAAAAGAAAGAAAAAAAATGAAACTTTGACTATTTAACCATTATTAACAAAAAACTTAGATAAGTTGAGAATAAATGTCGAAATTACAAGATTAGAAGTAAAATATAATATTCAAGTGAAGTTTCCTGTCAAAAATAAAAAATAAAAAATAAAAAATAAAAGCATTAAAGTAATATTGATTTTTTTATAAATAAAAAAGGAGACCCAAACACTTATTAAGGTAGGTTTGAAAGAACACAACCGTACCTATTTAAAGTTGGCCCAAGTTATTATGCTTTTAGAATAAAAATAAAAAAATAAAAAAAATATTGAAATGAGACCCCAAATTCAAGATCGTAATGGTCACGCGTAACTTTGCACCGCCACCCACCCTACAAGGCACACGGAACACGCCTGCACTTTTAATTGCAAAGAATATATAATATCCCAAATCGTACTTTAATACGAAATATATGTTATTAATTATAAGCAAATTACTCTCTTCTTCCAAAATAATTGTCACATCATAAAAAATACACATTTTAATAGAAACAAAAACACAACTACTTTCTCTTTTTGTAGAATGACAGTTTTACCCTTAAACAATTAATTAATACCTTTTTTTTAAAGTTTCTATGAATCAATTTTTTTGTAAAAGTAAATTATTAGTAAATAGGTAAAGTTTGTATATTAATTTTAGAAATGTACGTTTATTTTGGGAAAAAAAATAAAATGAAACTGTAAGCACTTATTTTGAAATAGAGGGCGTATATATCATGAGTTTAGATTTATAAACTAAAATTTCACACTACTAACTACTAATATATATGGTTCATAATGGTTTAACCACTAAATTTTAAAAAAAATCATTTTAACCTTTCAATTTTTATTTAATGTTATAACACCTTAAATTATACCTTAAATTATAGGTTGGCAAAATTTAATCATTTTAGCTTGTTTGGCCATTTAAATAACTTTTTGTAGTAACTGGTAACCGGTTGACCAGACATCGTTAATGTCGTTGACATAAGTTTAAAAATATTTTAATCACTAAACTTTCAAATTTGTTCCCGGTTAATCCTTCAAGGTTTCTTTAAGAAATTTTGAAGGATTAAAACGATTTTTT
Organism: Gnaphalium uliginosum; assembly: GCA_963930675.1. Lineage (NCBI taxonomy): Eukaryota > Viridiplantae > Streptophyta > Magnoliopsida > Asterales > Asteraceae > Gnaphalium > Gnaphalium uliginosum. The sequence goes on from OZ005681.1 coordinate 27,594,675, forward strand.
TTTTTTTGAAAATTTAGTTATTAAACTATCATTAACTTTAACCCTAACATATATAATACAGCCTATTAATGTGCATAATTTATTGTATGAATCGAAACATGGTATTTATCATCTCCCAAAACGTTATCACCCCCTACCACTTTGATACGACATTATGATCGCGTAAATTAAAATGGGTTCGTTTCAATAAGAGAATGAATACAACTTCAAAGGTTAAAAAGTTTAAGCGTTAATAATGATTAATAAAAACTTTAAACAATGAAAATGTGCGATGGAACCGATTGATACCTAAGAAGGTCAATATTTTGTCATGGAGAATCGGTTTAGAGCGGCTTCCAACGCAAGTCAATCTCGCCTATAGAGGTATTGATCTCAACTCTACAGGATGCCCGGTGTGCAATGAAGATCAAGAAACCGAATCACACTTATTTATGAAATGTAAAATCGCTAAAAAACTATGGATGGAGATATCTAATTGGTGGCACATCGACATACGAAATTTCAATGATATCAAATCATTAATTTCGTGTGCATCTTCTTTTCTTGGCGGACATAATTCATACTTAGATGCGGTGATTTAAACTTCTTTTGGGCGATATGGCTACATCGAAATCAAGTCACCTTCGATGTGAAAATTAAGACCAAGGAGTACTGACACAATTTGTGATGAAGTTAAACTTCTTTGTTACATATGGATTTGTAGCAGAGGTAAGAAAAGTACTTTGAATTGGACGGATTGGATTTGTAACCACCATCAAGTGAAACACATTCTATTGTAACACACTTTTTGCATCTAGTATCTTGCTTGTGTGCATTTTAATATATCCTTTCACAATTCAAAAAAAAAAATTAATGATTAATTCTAAAAGTTTCACTTTTCTTTTTTTCGTTTTCACCGTACAAATTTTTTTCTAATTATTTAATCCTTCAATTGTATTTTCTATATACATTCTAAATCATATACCTAATTAATTCAATTATGTGAAATCAACAATTCCAATATAATATAATAGAATTAGTATACAACTTATGGATGATATTTTGTCAAAAGTACATATGCATGTAAAGTGTGATCAAAATTAAGAAGACGTACTAAGGGACAACTAACTAGTTAATATTAAATCGTGCCCTGTCTGCAACATTTAACGTGTTCATTATCAAGTCTCATTAATTAGAATTTAAAGCTGTCTTATAGTTTTCATCAACTAGTTGTAGCATTACATTAAAATTATAATATATATTTTCATGTAATTAAAAGTTGTCAAAATTACATGACAATTACATTTTGCTAATTTTCGTACACACGACTAGCAATCTTGATTTGAACCGTATGCCAATATATATTCATGTACGATAATATCCTCAAAATACAACATTTCTATATATTTTTGTAAATTTTGAAGTGACAAATACTAGTCCTCCATATATATTTGCAAATTTTGAATGACAAATACTTACTCCCGGTCTCAAATTTATGGTCCATCTTTTCATTTCGGTATCACTAATTTATTATCCACTTTGTACTTTCAACGAATTAAATCAAAACAATTCTATATGGTAAATATATAATTTTATTGGTTGTTCAGTGTAATGCGTACATTTTTCTTAAATTGTGTTTTTTGTCCGTAAACAATAAGTTTGACGGAATGAGTAATTTCCATATATTTTTGTAAATTTTGAAGTGACAAACACTAGTCCTCCATATATATTTGGAAATTTTGAATGATAAATACTAATCTACGATTTCAAATTTATCGTCCATCTTTTCATTTTGGTATCACAATTCTATACGGTAAAATATAGAATTTCATTGGTTGTTAAGTATAATGCGTGCATTTTTCGTTTTTTTTTTGTGTAGACTAATTTGAGACGGAATATCATTAATGAGAAAAAGAAATTGCTTGTTTAGATGTACAAGATTCTTCTAGTTCGTTGCTAGTGAAAGTTACTATAATAGTCTAACAACTAATCAAACGTAGCTGTAGTCAGTTGTTAATTTATGACTCGACTCATGACTTACAATTTCAATTTTTAACTCGTGACTCGTGACTCGATTCAAAAGAGTCACTACTTTAATATATATATATATATATATATATATATATATATATATAATTGAATAAGATTTTTTTTCTTGAAAGAAGTAAAACATGGTGACAATCGATAATTAAGTCGTTAACCGACAATCAACACAAAAGTTTTATTTATTATAGATTATAGTCATTATTTCTCTATTTTTTTTCATTTAACCTTTTGTGTTACATTATAAAAGTTTATTTGATTTTCTGAATCGTAAGAGTGGTATCAGACTCGGAAGAGTCGCACACGACTTAGAAGAGTCAATAAATGACTCGAAAAAGTCAAATTCCATTTAAAAGTCGGGGTTCGAGGCGCTTCTTTTTTTGAATATTTGACTCGACTCTTAAGAGTCGACTCGTCACTCCTAATAGTTTGTGTAAATATAAATGTAAATGTGCATCTAACTTTAATGATATTACATTTGGCCAAATTTGAGCTCGATTCGTTTATTTGTTACTTGGTGAACTCGATCCGAAATCAAATAAATGTTAAAATTTATTGTTCGAGCTCGAATTCAATGTTCGTTTGTTATAATTTTTCAAGCTCAAATTGCTTGTTTATAAACTCGAGCTCAATAAACTCCTTGGACAAATCGAGATCGAGTTCAGAAAAGTTCATTTATACTTTAGGTATTAGCTTCATCCATTAGTTACTTTTATTTAAGGTATTAAATATGCAAAATTTCTGATATACACTTTTCGATTTGTTAAGCTCGATTAGTTAGTTCGATTCAAAACTAAACGAGTTTTCAAAAGAGCCGAGTCGAATAATAATTTTTGAAACTCGACTAATGAAACCAGTAGAGTAGTAATTTTTGTTCGAGCTCGAATAACCCAAGCTCGAATTCACGTTAAAGAAGCTAACTTTAAACTCGTTAATAACCCAATATCAAGTAACTCACTAATTGCTAAACTCGTTAATACCTCTCGGCCAAATACATGTTAGAGATGACTAACGTATTCGATATTCTATATGTTTAAGTTAGTTTTTAAATTTCTATACCAAATTATTATTAATTATAAACAAAAATTGTTGACAATAATTTAAGTATCCAGGTGTCACACTGCCACTTAAGAAGCCCGAAGGAAACTCCCATGAAGACTCAGAGCAACACAAGTACCTAACCCTATAAATACACCTCAAAACACCAACAAAAAGCTACCCAAAACACCTAATTAACAACCATATACACCAATCCATAAACACACCCTCCAAAAACACACACAAAAGCCTAAAACACCAATAAAACCCTAAAAAAAACTTACACGCGCAAAAACACACATCCAAACATCCAAACACCTAATTAAAACCTCAAAAACTTAGCCAAGATAACACACAAAACCACCTAAAACACACAATGGAAAAACGATCTTCATCAACAACAAATTGCAAGAAACACCCAAAACACCGGCAATCTCCGGGGATTTGTTCGTTGTGCTTAAGACAAAGATTAGTGAAAATATCGAGTTCTTCTTCACGAGCTATCACTAATGTATCTTCATCATCTTCTTCATCTTCAATCTCATCGATATCTTCGGCATATTCTTCGCATGATTCATCCAATGCCTCCTCTTACACTGCATCTCCCATGCGAAACGATCGAAATCGTCGAAAGATTGATAATCTTGGAGGGAAAGGCTATCTTTATTTCTTGGCAAAAAACTCTAGCGTTGTGTTAAAGAAAAGTAGATCAATGGTTTTTATTAGTGATCAAAAGAATGTTGTACAAGATTATGAGAAGAAGAAAGTTGGATTTTGGTCAAAGTTAATTGGGTCGAAAATGAGTTCTTCAAAAATGATGCATTCAAGAACAATGAGAGAAAGGTTTCTTTCTAGATTTTGATTTGATTAAGTTATTTGTTTCATCATACATTTTTAGGATCTTTTTTTTGAGAAAGAAAAAAGAAGAAGACTCTTTTCGGGTTATTTTGTAATTAATTGTTTGGGTCGATTTGTGGGAGAAAATATCGGAGGAATCAATGAAAGAGGAGTGGTTGTACGAATTATAGAATAGGGAAAAAAAATTCTTTTATTTTTTTCTTATTTCATGTGAACGTGAATGTGAATGATTGACTATGCATACACATATATAACTTTATTGCTTAATTTAGAAATTGTCCTTTAAAATATTTATATGTGTACAAATTGAATCATATATATTAATGTGAATAGATCTTAAATAACTTCATTTGAAGTCAAGTAAAAAAAAGAAGAGAAAATTATAGAACTGTCTGACAAATCTACACAATTATATGTCTGATCAAGTATCTCGCTTTATCACATCACGCTGGAGCGAAATATAATATAAAATGTTTTTTGTTAGTTCGCTCCAATTAAATACTCAACAATTAGCTAAAATTATTGAAAAATAAACATAAATTCGTCCAAATGTCCAACAACTCGTTCAAATGCCCAAAATATTCATGAAATCGCTCAAATGCCTAACAATTCGCTTCGAATATTACAAAATACACACGAATTCACTCAAATGTCCAACGATTCGCTCAAATAATTAAAAAATATACATGAATTCGCTCAAATGCCCAACAATTCCCTCAAATGTTCAACAATTCGCTTCGGAACGAATTCATTTGCATTTTGTAATAATCAGAGCGAATTGTTGGGTATTTGAGTGAATAATGTTTTGTTTTGGGCATTTGAGTGAATTGTTGAACATTTTAGCGAATTCATGCGTATTTATTAATAATTTGAGTGAATTGTTGGGCATTTAATTGGAGCAAAGTAACAAATATTTTTTTATACTACATTTCGCTCCAACTTGATGTGATGGAGCTAGATCTTTAATCAAAATAGATAGTTTTGTAGATTTTGTTCATATTTAAACATTTAAGGTCAAATCAGACCATCTACTTAATTTTCTTTTAAGAATATTAATTACTACATAGAAAAGTAAATTGACATATTTTAATTTTTGTCCTCTAAAATAGTCTAATAATTTACAAAATGTTATCATTTACGGATCATAAATTACATTTATACACATCAAAATATCGATCAAGACTCAATAACATCTCGAGTCAATCTCTTAAAAGTCCGAGCTTTGCTCAATAGTACTCTTCTTCCGAATTCATCTTTGAGCTTGCGTACGAGCTCAAACTCCATTCCATTAAAGCTTCTTTCAATTGAGCTTAAGCTCGAATTAATCCATCAAGTATCGACTCAGTATCCATCTTCCCTTTATAAGGTACCAATATTAACTTTTTGGTTACCAACTTCTCTTTCTAAATCAAAAGGTTTGAACTCTCGCATCTAATTAAATATTTTTATATATTTACATAAAACTTAACTGATTGAAAATAAAAAAGTTTTGAACTATGCTCGTATTTATTAAATAAAAAAAAATACAGGTAATGAGGGGAGTGTAATTAAGAATAGAATATGAAGTTTTGACTACGATTTGGTTTCATGCATGTCACACATTTATGATTTATTTGACAGTTGTTTCTGCTGGATTTCATGTGGTTTAAACAATATAATGTTTATATTAATTACCCATTAGATTCTTTAATATTTAATATATATTAGCATTGAAGTACACGATATATTGTACTTGCATTACTATTATTAGCTTTATCAAATATAATTTGCAATTACTTGTATTATTGAAGAAAAACTAGTTCTCGATTTCATAAATAATATTTTAAATGCATATGTTGTGTGGATATGATTTGATTTTCGATCTAAATCAGTGAGATTTGAAAATCAAGTTATCTAGGAGAGCAAGATAACTTGATGGACAAAATTTGTGTTCCCTATAAATATAGGAGTTGAGTTAGAATTAAGGTGAGGAGAGGTTGAACAAAAAAGAGAGTATATGAGTCTCAGGAGCGACTCAAGGTATTTTGGGGCCTAAAGCGAATTAAAGATATGAGGCCTTAATATAATTGACTATATCTACACCTTGTTGATGCATATTCAATAAAATTTGTTTGGATAGTACAGACGATCTATTTTCTAAATTAAAAAGGCCAATACATCAATTTCGTTATGATATAGTACATCAACAAAAATTTGTTACTGATTTAGTATGTTTTGATAAGAAGAAACAAGAAAAAATAATTACCAACCAAAATGTCCTTTCAAAGAAGATAATCTTAGTTCTTTTACTTATATAATATAAAGTCTTCAAAGGAGATCGAGTTATTGACCAATCGTAGACTTAGGGTTTATAGAAGTTTTTAGTTAGGAATAGAAAAAATAACAATACTTTCACGTATTTTATTCATATCACCTAAAAATACTATACTAATATATTGATATCATATATGTCGTGCTTTCTTCTTCGAAACCATCAAATGATATATTAATGTGAAATTATATGTGACATTAGATTATACTAATTATGAGATTTAGAATTAATTTATCAACTTAACCACAAGTCATGTTTGAAGTGATTGTGCTTTGAATTTGAGCAATATGCTAAATGATAATGCGTAAAAAGAATAAATTGGGGAATTCAATCGTGAAAACATAAAGATTATGATAAAATAATTTTGATGATAGCCTATGAAAAACAAAGATTGATTTTAAAGAAATGAAAAAAATAGAACGACGTAATATTTTTAACGGAATTATTTAAAACTAACTATTAAAAAATTTGGCTTAGTCCCTTTTATCACTTAAAATATGTCTTATATTTTACGACTTAAATTCTTTGAGACCTTATAATTCGTTTTTTCCTTATATAGTGGGCATAATCTCTTAGAGTGTATTTTCTCCAATACCTTAAAATACAAAAAAAAAAAAAAAAAAAAAAAAAAAAAAAAAAAAACCGTCAGAGATCCTTGTTGTTATCTTATACTAATATAATATGACATCGAAAATTTTGGGACCTTACGAATTTGGAGGGCCTAAAGTGTTAGCTTCACTAGCTTTACCCTCGAGCCAACCCTGATGAGTCTCCCTTCGTCCCGTGTGGTGGTCTCGGTGATTCAATAATGACGGTGCGAATTTCGTTATTGTAATCTACGGTGAGAGTGGTTACGTGATGATATTCAAAAGTGTTGAGAGAAGCGTTCATTCTTGTAATATTATTCATGTAGTGAAATTTTAAGTGGCCGCAGGTCCCGTGGTTTTTTTACTCTCCCTTGAGAGGTCTTCCACGCAAAATATCGCGTGTCGTGTTTTTTCTGTTTTATACGTGTATATTATTGGCTTATATAAGGTTCTGTGATTTCGTGTGGCGGTGATCGATCCCAACGAGCGATATGAGAGACAACTGGTATCAGAGCGGGGTTGGTGGAGAAGAATCGCATAACAGGAAGGAAGTAAATACGAGAAGAAAACATAGTACGGTTCGTCATATTCTGCGCATCATCGGGAGAATTGATGGTGTGAGTTCATTAACTGTCGGATCGAGATAGATGATGCTGGAGTGGATATGGATGAGGTGACGTTCAAAGATGATGAGACTCGGTGGAGAATGTTGACCGCAAGGTACTTGTGTCGAAAGTCTTCCTAAAAAGGAGGTTGTTTGGCGGCGTGTCCTGGTAGAGAGAAAGTCGACGGCAACATGATGAAGATCACACTCATTGTCGTTGAAGAGTAGATCCATGTCGGAGAGATGATGAAGATTTATGAAGATATGATTCAGTTTTCTAAATTAGTGAGAGTTGAAAATCAAGTTATCTTGGAGAACAAGATAACTTGATGGACAAGATTTGTGTTGCCTATAAATATATGAGTCGAGTTAGGGTTAAGGTAAGGAGGTTGAGCATAAGAGAGAGTATATGAGAGTCCCCCCTTCGTCCCGTGTGGTGATCTTGGTGATTCAATAATGACGACGCAAATTCCGTTATTGTAATATACCGGTGAGAGTGGTTACGTGATAATATTCAAGAGTGTTGAGATGAACGTTTATTTTTGTAATATCGTTCGTGTAGTGAAATTTAAGTGGCCGCATGTCCCGTAGTCTTTTACTCTCCCTTCAGAGGTCTTCCACGCAATCGTGTTTTTTCTGTTTTATACGTACTTATTATTGGCTTATATAAGGTTGTGTGATTTCATGTGGCGGTGATCGATCCCAACGAGCAGTATGAAAGGGCGGTCGATCCCAACATATGCGTCGATTAATTTCTCACCATAATTATATGTTATTTTATGTTCAAATTCCATTCAACGTATAATAGATTTTTGAATTCATAGTTAAACATTTTTTAAATGCGCAATAATGTAGTTAAAACTAACAAAAAATTACACAAATCGCACAATAATGTAGTTGAAAACATTTCTTAGATGTGCACATATGTTAAATGTTATAATTTATAATTTATATTTTACTCAAACGAAAATAAATTAAAAGAATAAAATAATATCATACATTGCTTTTTTCAACGAATAAGTAATGATCGTTAGTTAAATGGCTATTAGCATAACAAGTTTTAAAATGAAGGATGATTGGTGTAATTAAAGTTCGTAAAGTACTACCAGATAAATTTGGACTAAATTTAAAAAGACGATTTGTGTCATTTTTTCTAGAGTTAATTATAACCTTGCAACAAAAATGAAAATTTATTTGAAATTTTATCATAGTTGGGCAAAGGTACGTCTGTTATTTTTGTATGTAAAATAAAAGGCACTATTTTTGTATGTAAAATAAAAGGCACGCTTTAATCCATAAACAATATTACAAAAGCATACATGTCCCATGACATTTGCACTTGTGATCTAATTAACCCTCACTTAATATGCAAAAACATTATTGAAGGGTTGAAGCCGCCCTGTTGCAGCGAAAATATGTGTTTGTTTATGACAAAAGTGAACTACATTGTAACATCGTACTATACGAGGTTGGGATGAATTTATCCCCAAAGAAAATGTGGCGTTTTAATCAAAGTTGATTTGGAGTTTTTGACTAAATTATGAAAACATATGACAGTTTTGCCGATTTTGTATGTGACATAACTCTCTAGTAAAATATTGAGTTAATGCACTGAAAAGTCATCATACTTTTAAAAAATATTCATTTAAGTCATTGTACTATTTTTGTGTCTATTCAGATCAATGTACTAAAAAAATTATACTCATGAGTTATTATACTATATGAAAATATGCATTTATTTCATTATATTATTTTTTTTGTCCTTTTAGATAACTAAACTTTTGAAATATGATATTCAAATCATTAAACTTTTTCAAAATAATTATTCGAAAATATCATTATACGATTCAGAAATGTATGTTAATTATGGTTGTGTATAAATGTTTTTCAACTTTAAATTAAAATATTTTAATTAATGATAGTGGCTAAATATTTGAACATTATGCTTGTGTAAAGTAGTAAACGAACCAAACGAGCTCAAATGATGTTTGTTCGTTTATGTTTGTTTATTTATGTTGGTTTTTATTTGTCGACTTAATAAACGAACATCAACGAATTCATTTTTTAAGAACGAACAATAAAAAAAACTCATTTGGTTTTAAGCGTTCATGGTCATTTATTCGTTTACAACTCTACATGCGCATAATATTCAAATATTTATCCACCACCGTTAATTAAAATACTTGATATAAAGTTGAAAAAATTTATACATAACTATAATTAACCTATATATGCATGAAGCATATAATGTATTTTTGAAATGTTATTTTGAAAAAGTTTAATGACTTAAATAACATATTCTAAAAGTTCAGTTGCCTAAATGATTCAAAAAAATAATATAATGAAATAAATGAATAATTTATATAGTACAGTAACTTAAAAGTATAAAGTTTTTAATACGATGATCTGAATAGACGCAAAAATAGTACAATGACCCAAATGCATTTATTTGAAAGGTACGGTGTCTCTCCAGTGCATTAACCCTAAAATATTCTATTCGTGAATCGTTCTTTTGATGTGACTTTATTTCATAAAAATATTCATGCCCAGTATAATGAAAAAAATGCGTATTTAGTATTAAGAGTAATTTTAAATTTTATAGATGGTCAATGTGATTTACATTATTTACAAAAATTGTCCATATAATTATATTTTTTACCTTTTCAGTCCAATAAGTTTACATTTGCTCGGAAATAGTCCATGTTTCACTTAAAATGACTAAAGTACCCTTTCTCTTCTCACTTTCGAGTAGTAAGGATCTAAACTACCAAAGGGTACTTTAGTCGTTTTAGATGGAGGAAGGACTATCTTTAAACAAAATATAAATTTTGGACTGAAAAGATAAAACAATAAGTATATGAATGATTTTTATAAATCGATGTAAATCACAAGTACCATTCGTAAAATTTACTCTAGTATTAAAGGATCGACTACATGGTGTGAAGGATTACTATTTTATAGACCCAATAGATAATATGGTAGCCCATAGTTTAGTTGATTGAAGCCCATTATAACTTTTACTGATCCAATTTGGTGACCACACACACAGGCACACATTACCTGGCCGATTGCCCATATGTTTTTTTTTTTGTTTTTTTCTTGGTTTTTCTTCTTTTTTTTTATCTTTTTTTTTTCCATACTACAACAAACTGAAATAACATTGCGAGATTCACATTAGACCAGTAGGAGCAGTGACTGCTAGTCGTGGCACGAATAACTGTCACGTCAGCTACAACTAGCAATCGTGGATGATAGGTGAGAGTGAAAAGTCTCACGACTAGCCGCGATTATTGCTGATACCTACATTTGCCTTGTAATTTCGTTCTTTAAAAAATAATTATTTTTAATTAAATAGAACATTTTAAATCATACATACTTTATAAATTACATTTTTAATGTAAAATTTATTTAAGTTTAACATAAAATAACTTTAATAGTTTCTTTAAGTGTGTTTACCCAAAAAAAAAAAAAAACAATTAAAAATAAGCCCAATAAAATAATCCACTTATAAAAAAAATTAACCAAATAAAAAATAAACCATTTATAAAAACTAACACTACTTCTTATCTTTTTCTTCTTCTTGTCTCTTCAACTCTCAAAATTTATTTTTTTTAAAAAGGTCGCAAAATAAAAAAAACAAAGGCGGGCGCATTTCTTCTCATCCTCGCTCGTCACAACCACCACGAATCCTCCTCCACCACGGAGGCACTCCGTCAGTCATTCCCGTCGTCAAGCTCCACGACCTCTAGCACAGAGGCACTTGGATGCATCTCTAGAACATATCGTACTATTTAGCACTATATAAAAGGTTGGGGAATCACCACACGAACCACACAAAAAGGTCCATAACATCATCATTACACTAAAACTTATATTTAACAATTCGTAATCACACTGAAATGTGAACCACACCAAAAAGGTCCATAACGTCATCATTACACTAAAACTGTATAGTTTACCTTTCCTGAAAAAAAAAATATAGTACGAATCAAAATTGCCATTTATAGACCAACACTTGAAGTTGGAGGATTTTCATATTTTAAAACTACCTTGTTTAAGATCCACATGGTACAGATAAGAAAAGTACCTAGACCATTACCCTAATGTAGGTTATTTTTTCTTAGAAGTATAGAAAATTTCATTAAATTTTACGGAAACATATAGCAAAAAATAAGACCAGTAACTAAACCTATACTAACATAATAATTGAGATAAAAGTAGTGACACAAATGTATTTACGAATACGATTAAAGTTGGGAATATTTATGATTTTGCCAAAATTGAATAAATCGATCAAACCGAAAGAGTTTGCGCTTTTAGCTCTAAACCGTACCATTTAGTTACTTGAATCAATTTCTTTTTTTTGTTACCAAATGTCCGGTAGTTTATCCGAATCAACTTTTCACTTATAGAGTCGTAAAAGAGTACTGTCTCATTTTAATGTTGGAGACGAGTATGCAAAAAACTCAAATTAAACAACACTTTCATCTTATGATCAATAAAATGCAACACAAATAATGAACAAACTTTAACACTTAACTGTTAAACATGCATTTTCTCGTTCTCCTCTATCGATCTCCTAAATTCTGGGGAGTGTTTTTTTAGCGTTAGCCACCATTAACCACCATTAACGCCAGCCCGGCAAGCGTCAGTTAATTTGTCCATGTCGGGTTAAACTCAATGTTGACGGACAAACAATTAAAGGATTTTATTTTTCTTTTTCATTTGATTTCGTCGGTCCGAAAATAATTTTTGGGTCCCTTTTCACACCAAGTTTAACACTAAACCACTCCTCCAAATGTCTTACCAAGTGTTGTTTAACACCGAACTTGTGTTCTTGTAGCTAAGTTTCTATATACTAGTTCCCTTTTTATAAAAGATTAAAAGGTAAGTCAATTACCAAAGTCCATTTGTAAATTCTTATCGGTGTTGAGTACTTGAGTTTACTAGCTTGAATTATAAGAAAGCCAATTTGATTACCTTTTCTCTCCCATTTTGTGTATGGAACTTGTGAACTACGATTGTAAGCCACTAAATTTTGCATGTGAAAATGTTTATAGTTGGGTCATGTCATCGTGAAGGTCTTTAACATGAATTAATGACATATTTGAGTGATCCTTTCAAGACGTTATGTGCACATGGAAACCCATGTCCTTAAATCAATGCAAAAAAAACCTTCTTGAGATCTACATTTTCTTTGATAATGTAGAATTTAATTTATAAACTAATCAATAACATATTTGGTTTTTATTGCCTTCGAGTGTTTAATTACGACATCTATTTTTAAGGATTTTTTTTAGTATATCCGGTGACTTTTAAAGAATGGTGAGGATTCGAGGAGAATACAATATTTGAGCGGATAATGTCTCTACATATATTTTAGTTTTTCTAATTTATATTTTACACAAAAAATTAAAAGAATAAAGAATATATCACGCGTGGTTCTTTTTAACGGAGAGGTAACAATCTTTAGTCTAAAGGACAAAAGAAATGATCATTGGTGTAATTAAATTTTGTAAAAGACTGCTAGTAAAGTTTAAGGTAAACTTAAAGGACGATTTGTATAATTTTCTCTAAAGAAAATGTAATTATGAGAAAAATGAAGGATATGATGGTGTACTGTTGATACGTGTTGTGATGTATAAAGTTTATAATTCGATGTTTCATTTATGAGAAACTTATGCACACCTTTTTAATGTATTGAACTATTAAAAAGGTGGCTCAGGACGCATTTTAAGATAATAATTCTCTCTACGCTTTTAATCATAAGAGTATAGCCGTTGCTTTTTTTTTTTTAATATACAAAAAACTTACATATATGCGTCTTACACTACATGTTTTACAATACACGTTTTTAGTGATGCTTGAATCTATAGTCACCTGGTTGGAAATATACTTCATAACCGATAGGTCTAATTAAGGTCTTCTTATTCATGAAAGCACATGTAAATTTGAGGTCCAAGGTCTTCTTATTCATGAGCATATAGCTTTATAAGGAAACAAAGTAAAAATATTTTATGATATTTAATTTTTTGCCAAAAAAAAAAGAAAGAAAAAAAAGACATCTTCTAATTATAATTGTTGATTCCAAATTTGATATTTGATGAAACATCGAGTCATATTCACGGTTTTTGATAAGGGTAAAACAAATGAACGTGTAGAACATGGCAAAGCATATCGTACGAATTTAGTACACCTAGAAAACGTCCAATTTTGAATTTGAGCTTAGTCTTTTGAAGCAGGAAGTTAATAATGACGACTACAAGTTGTCAATAAGTAAAATTAACGTAATACCGGTGCTATACATCAGATTATAAAGTTTTATTATAAATAGTGACTTAATATAATAATAATTTTCTCGTATACAGAGCTAGTCATTTGGCACTCACTAGTAAAGAGTGAAAATTTATGAAAATGATAGTTATAAGATGGAAATCACATCACATACCTTATATATAGTAAGGTTGAGTCTCATTCTTAAGAGTTTCTAAATATACAACATCAAAATGCTTTATATATTAGTACATTTATATTAAAGCATTGAACTCCATATTTTACCTTTATTTATTAATTGCAATCATTTATTTTTTAAATAAATTAAGTAAAACTTGTCTTGAATATAAGGGCAAAACTGATATTTAGGGCAAAACTGATATTTACACAACCTATCTTAATAATTCAAACAAAATATATGTGGGGCATTCTTTTAGAACGGAGGTAGTATTTCTTATTCACAGCCATTAGAATTGTCATTATCAATTCTCTTTGAGATAACATCTAACCATCTTTTATTGACTTTGCTAGTATTATTTGATTTGGGATATGCTTGACGACAACTAATTTGAGTTAGAGTTTGTAAGAGAGCTAAAGTTTATTTCAAACGCTTTTAAAAACTACTTGAAAACATATCTATTTCAAGTGCTTTCCAAGTGCTTCTTTTTCTAGTAAACTCCACTTGATTTTGTTTGACAAACAAGACTTTCTTTCTTTTTGTAAGAACTTATAAAAACTAGTAGCTCTAATATTCTCAAAATATTCTAAGAACTTTTGTAATAACCCGTCCTTCATTAAAAAAAAAAAATTTGAAGTCCCTTATAAGTCTAAAGTTGTGGCTAACAGATATCTTCACCATAATTTTTAGTTGAAATTTGAAGGTATCCGGTTAGTCATTGTTTTCGGCTTTAAGGGGCGTTACATATGGTATCTGAGCCATAGCCTATCGGGGTTTGACGGACACGCGGCTCGTGCATCTCATGGGGTATGGATCCTTCTTATTGGTTATGTTTCAACTTGACGAGGACGTTGGGTGTTTAAGTGGGGAAGTTTGTAACACCCATCTCACATCGGAAAGAGATAAGAAATTGGAGTCCCTTATAAGTCCAAAGTTATGGCTAACAGATACCTTCCACCTTTTTTATTTAATTAATTATTCTAATGATTGTACTTAAGAGGTGGGTTCAATGAAGAATAGTAAAAAAAATGAATAATGAGATAACCAATAGGATTGTTTCATTTTATTTAAAACCCAACTTCCGCTAGAAATTTTAGAATCCACAAAGTACGACTAAAAATTTTAAAAATCACATATTCGGAATTAGCGTCTTTTTCTTTTCGATTAGAGATCCCACATGATATACTTTCGACAATTTTTTTTTTCATTTTTGCCGGGTCTTAGAAAATGTGACTTATATAGTTACACATGATTTATAATTTAAAAATAACATTAGTGCACGATTATTCATCAAGATTGATGTTAACTCACACATGATTACTTTTAATATTTATTCACATAAATAACTACAAATAAAATTTTAAAAATTACATTCGTTTACAGCTAAAATCACATGTGATTACTGATTTGACGTTTAATCACATGTGTTTTTTAATTGAAGTATGTGATAATAATTGATAATTCACATGAGATTTCACATATATATTTATTTACATGTATAATTATAGTTAATTATTTAAAAGTCGTATTTATTTACACTTTAATCACATGTGCTTACTAATTTAATGTTTAATCACAAGTGATTACAACTTAATTTTTTTGTAGGTTTATTAAATTATCAAATAAATTATTTTCATGTGATTTCAAACTTATAATTTGTAAATTTGATTACTTATATGTGCTTATAGCTTGTGATTCTTAAAATTTGATTGTATATATAATCACATACGAATGTTAAATCACACGTGATTTAACATTACGAATCAAACACCCATTAGAAAACGAAAGAAAAAGTTCGTCAAAAGTATGTAATGTGACATATCTAATTAAAGATAATAATAATAATAATAATAATAATAATAATAATAATAATAATAATAATAATAATAATAGTAATAATAATAATAACAACAATAATAATAATGAAACGCCCAATTTTATTTTTTACTTTTATTATTTTTTTTATTATACGTACGCGATCCCAGTATAGAGGTACGCGATCGCGTAATGAATGCTAACGGGGAGTATGCGATCCTACCTAAAGGTACGCGATCGCGTATGTTAATACAAGAAAGTGTGTCAAACATCTTGGAGTTGAAGATTAAAGTTTTAGACTTAGCATTTTTTTGTAACTTGTTATGCGAACTTATCATTGTGCGAACTTGTCATGCGAACTTGTGATTAAGTTCGCATACAGTGTTAAGTTCGCATCACTAGTTCGCTTGAACAGTGTATATATATGTGTGTCTAGTGTCTGTATTAAGTACGCATGTGAGTATTCTGTTGATCAATTTGTACGAAGTTATTAGCAAGCATTCTAAGAGCAATTGTGATTGTAAGTGCGTCAATTGTAATCAGTGATTGAAATTAATAGAAAAGGAAAAAAATATTTACCGTGCGTGTTCAATTATATTTTATATAATTCACGAATTGATCAATCACTTAGAGATTTCACATCTAAGTGATTGTAATTGAGTTCTACATCTTGAATTAGTGTTCTACAATTGTTATCAGAGCCGTTTGAAGGTGAATTCGATTGAATTCGTGAGTAAGTACGTACGGAGGTGTTTTGAATTGAGGTTTAATTTCGTGTAATTGAGTGTGAGTTCATTGATTACAGAGTAATTAGGTTGTAAATTGAAGTTCTGTTCGGTTAATTGAGCGAATTTGGTTCGGTTTCAAGTGTTCGGTGAATATCAAGCTCCGATTTGTGTACAGATTGAAGTATAAGTGATAAATTTGTTGATCTCTGCATTGACGAAGGATGTTTATTGATTGAATTGAAGTTTTGCACGGTTGAATTTTTGGAATTTGGATTGATTTTGAAATTTCGAGTTGCACGAAGTTGTGAAAACCAGAATAACTGCATTCTGCGAACTTGTTTTTGGTTTAAACAAGTTCGCACTAGTTGATTACTTTGAATACAGTTGGTAATTAGACTTCATTGGGTTTAATTCTTGGATTTTTGGACTTGCTAATTTTCTGGAACGTTGAGCGAACTTATTCTGATTGTGCGAACTTATGCTTTGGCGCGAACTTACCTTGTTTGACTTGTTTGACCTTAGCAAACTTAAGTGTCACTGTTACTGCGAACTTGTTGTTAAGTTTGCAAGATTAAGTACTCAGAAGGCTGCGAACTTGTAATAGTTTCAATTGTTTGTGTGACGTATTGGACTAAGTTGGACTTAGGTTTTTCTTGATGATTAGAACCTTTAGTTTTGACCTAGGATTTTCAAAATGGGGTACAATATGACAAACATGTTGAAGTTTGATAACGAAACCGGAACACCAAACAAGCCAGCACGATTCATTAAACCGAGTGACTACTCAAATTGGCGTTTTCGTTTTGAGAACTATATTGCATGATCCGGAATTACTTGTTTATCTTACCAATAAGTATGTTCTTCCACCAATGGATAATGGTCGTGGTTTTAAGACTGTTAATTTGATGACACCGGAGGAAAAGAAAGATTATGAGAAGGAACGCAAAGTTTACGCCGCTATCACCGTGTGCTTATCAAAAGATATTATGATGTTGTTCAAGAAAAAGATAACTACTTTTGAGTTATGGGATGCTATTGAAAAAAGATTTGGAGGAAATGAACAATATAAACAAAGCTGTCAAGAATTGCTAAGGAAGCAATTTAACTTGTTTACTCAATTATCGGGTGAAACATTTGACGCTTTGATCTCTAGATTCTTATTACTTGTGTGTGAACTTAGGGATGTTAATATGAATCTTACTGAGCTTGTGATTAATAAGAAATTGCTTCATGCTTTACCTCAAAAGTGGAATGTCAGAGTGATGCTACTTGAAGATAAAAGGGATTTGCAGAATTGGACTCCGGATGAGCTTATTGGAAAGTTACGAGCATACGAGTTGGATATGCAAACAAAAGAAACGGGAAAAACTCATGTACAAGATCCAAACTTGTATAGTGATGTATCTTCTCCAAACTCAAGTGGAGTCGGTATCACTTTTTATCAGGTATCACAACTTCAAGCAATGAAAAAGAGCATATGAGTGGAGGTAGTAGTGGATGTGCTTCATGTGGGCATTGTTCAAGAAATGCTAAAGTGTCTAATGCTACTCAAGCTGCTACATCCATACCTTCAAAAGTTTCTAAAGATCATATAGTACTTTTCAATGCTTTTCTGAGTTCTTATGAGGGATTTCTTTCTTCTAAGACATCGAATCTTGATCTTACCAATGAGGATTATGATCAGATTCACCCTGATGACTTAGAAGAGATGAATCTGAAATGGAGTATGGCCATGTTGACTAGAAGAGCTAAAAACTTTCTACAGAGAACTAGGCGGTCACAAATTAGTGGAAATGAAAACAGGGGTTTGGTTTCGATAAAAGCAAAGTCCATTGTTATTATTGTCAAAACTACGGTCATTTTGCTCGAGAATATGATAAAGGTAAAAAACCAGCTTCGGGATTCATTAAGCCTAGCACTCCAAGGCCTTCTTACAACAATAACAATGCATCACAAGCCATAACTACTCCACAAGGTACATCATCCTCTGCACTAGTTTCATCAAGTGATGAGTACTACGATTGGAGTGCACAAGCTGAGGATGTCGCCGCTTATGCTCATACTCAGAATTCAGCATTCATGGCCAACATCAATGAGGTTGATGCTGATTCCTTTTCAAAACTTTGTGTGACATGTGCTGAGCTTCAAGCAAAGCTCAAGATCTATCAAGATCAAAATCTCATTCTGTTAGATGACATCGAGAAAATAAAGCTTGCGAACAAAGTTTTAAAATCAAATGAAAAGATTTATGAGGAAAAATATAAATCTTCATGCGATGAAACTCAACGCTTGAAAATTAAGATTTTAAATCAATAAGCAACTATCGATAGTTATCTAAAAGAAATTGATCTTCAAAGTAAAGAAATAGCTGAGATCAAAAGTGAAGTTTTGAACTACAAACGAAAATTTTCAAACTTCTTAGCTTCTTCTATGATTCTTGATACAATCCTTCATGATCATAATTTGGATACAAAGTCCAAATCCGGATTAGGGTATCATGTGGTGGCACCACCTAAAATATATGCCCAAAGTCCGGATAAGGACTTAATCAAAGATTTTATCTCATCGACATCTTTGTCTCCAAAGATTATTGATCATGAATCTTCTGAAAATGACAAAGGAAAGAAGAAAGTTCAAAAAGAACTTCCTTCTAAGCCTAAGGAGAAAAACGATACTGATGCACCAATCAGTATTGTTGAGCAATGTGTTGAGACTAAGGTTGACAAATATGATGTCAAGCCAGGCAATTTCATTATTACTAATTTATTTCAAATGGCTGCCACAAAAGGCATGTCAAGGCCTGCAGCAAAAGCTGAAATTTTGAAAAATGAGTTCAAAATGAATGTGAAAAACAAGAAAGCATATTCAAAATCTAAAGCTGAATCCACATCATTTGAATATGTGAAAGTTGTGAAAATATTAACACGTGGAGAGTCTCTTGATCAATCCTCTACTTCTAAATCAAATACCAAATCAAAAGATCATGTTTCACAAGATTGCTCATCACATTGTCTTCATTCTCCTAATCCAATCTTTCCTCCAAAAACTCTAAAGTTGAGAGTTTTTGTTGAAAGGCGAACATGCTTTAATTGTGGTTATCAAGGACATGTAATCAAAGATTGTTTAAGACGTGTGAATCAAAAACGGACATATTTTGAGCATAAAAGAAACTTTCAAAGAACCTCTTTTAGAGAACCATTCTCTAAAATTTTTACAAGATTTAACTCAAAGAATTCGAGTTTTGTTCCATAAAAGCGTGAAAAAGTTGAGAAAGTCAACACAAATCTTTCACTCAAGCAATTTTCCAAACATCGTTGGTGAGGATGGACGATCCAAAGCTGTCAAGGCTTGGGTGTCCCTTTTGAACTAATCTCGTTATTGTTTATGCTGGTACAGAATCGCCAACCACTGGATAATATTTGGTACGTTGATATTAGGTGTTCCAGACATATGACATGCAACATATCCTTACTTTATGATGTCAAGTCTATCAAGGATATGTATCTTTTGCAGGCGATAAAGGAGTTCAAATTACTGGAAAGGGCATAGTTTCTAATGGGTGAATGAGTTTTGAGAAAGTAAACTTTTGTGAACAACTCCAATACAATCTGTTGAGCGTGTCACAAGTTTGTGATAAACAGTACACGACCGTTTTCACTGATGTAATGTTTAATACTGAAGTCTGGCTTTGTAATTCCAGAGGAATGGATTGTAGTGAGAGCTCCAAGGAGAAAGAATACGTATGTCTTGGATATGCGTACAATTTCTACTTCCGATGAATACACTTGTTTAATATCAAAAGCTTAAGAGAAAGAATTGATGCTTTGGCATAAACGAATAGGACACATTCATTTATGAAAAATGAATGAGTTGGTTAAACATAATCTTGTTGATGGCATACCTCGTCAGACTTTTGCTCTTAATGATCATTGTATTTCCTGTTCCAAAGGAAAACAACATCGAAAGTCACATGTGTCCAAAGCGGTGAATACAATTCAAATGCCATTGGAGCTTCTGCATATTGACATGTTTGGTCCGGTTAATGTGCGAAGCATTGGAGGAAAATCATATTGTCTTGTAGTTACTGATGATTTCTCTCGATTTTCTTAGGTCTATTTTCTACGTTCAAAGGATGAAGCTCCGGAGATTCTGAAGTTTCTCCTTTTGAAATTGGAAAATTTTTGTCGCTTGAAAATCAAGATGATACGCAGTTACAACGGCACAGAGTTTAAGAACCATAATTTGGAATTGTTTTGTCTATAAAATGGCATACATCATCAATTCAGCGCTCCTCGAACTCCTCAACAAAATGGAGTGGCTGAAAGGAAGAATAGGACTTTAATTGAAAGTGCTCGAACGATGCTTGCTGACTCAAAATTGCCAATAACATTTTGGGCAGAAGCCGTAAATACTGCATGTTACATGTTGAATCGTGTGTTGACAGTCAAAAAGAAAAACAAAACGTGTTATGAACTTCTCAATAACCGGAAACCAAACTTAAAATTTTTAGAACTATTTGGATGTCCTTGCACTATATTTAACACTAAAGATCATTTATCTAAATTTGGAGAGAAGACAATTAATGACTATTTTCTTGCCTATTCTGTCAACTCGGTAAACAAAAGGGTGTTTAATAAAGTTACGGGTTGTATTGAGGAACATTTTGAGGTAGAATGTCTTCGGTACACTGTCCCACGGCAAGGTACCGGTCCAGACTGGATTTTTGATTACGATCCACTCTTCAAGACCTTTCAAATTCTTCCTGATGGTGATGAACATGTGTATGATATGGTTTATGGGGGAGTTAGTGGACCGAATGTTGCAAATAATGTTCCATCTACTTCTTCTCCTGATCTTGTGTCCGTTACTCACAATGACTATGATGCTGATAGTGATGAAAATCTTGATGAATTTCAAGATCCTCCAACTGAATTTGTATCCAGACAAAATGAAGATGCTAGTACAAGTGAGGCCGCTCATGAGGTTGTTGATTCAAATCTAACAAATTTGGATTTAACAATTGCTCAAGAATTATTCCTTCTCTACGGATTCATAATGCTCACCTCACAGAACAAATTTTAGGTGACCTTTTAGCGGGCGTTCGAACAAGAAATCAACTTCAACAAAGTGAACTTTCAGTGGTAGCTCAATCGGCTCAGATGGAATCTTGCTTTCTTTCGCAAATTGAACCTAAAAAGGTACATGAAGCATTGCAAGATTCATCGTGGGTCAAAGCTATACAAGATGAACTACAACAGTTTGTGAACTTAGATGTTTGGAGACTTGTTCCTTTACCCGACGGTGAACATCCGATTGGTACGAGATGGGTTTTTCGTAACAAGAAAGATGATCGCGGGGTTGTTGTGCGCAATAAGGCAAGACTTGTTGTTCAACGGTTTACTCAGATAAAAGTTCTAGATTATGATGAGGTCTTTGCACCAGTTGCTAGACTTGAATCTATTAGGGTGTTCCTTGGATATGCAGCTTACAAAAGATTCAAAGTCTTTCAACTTGATGTAAAGAGTGTTTTTTTGTATGGTATAGTCCAAAAGGAAGTCTATGTATGCCAACCGCCCGACTTTGAAGATCCACAACATCTCGAGTATGTTTACAAGCTTGATAAAGCTTTATATGGACTTCATCAGCCACCTAGGGCTTGATATGAGACACTGTCCCAACATTTGCTCCAAAACGGATTTACACGTGGGCAAATCGACAGTACCCTCTTTGTTAAGAAATCGAGGGATGAGTTCTTACTGGTGCAAATATATGTCGACGATATTATCTTTGGTTCTACAAACGAAGATCTGTGTCAAGAATCTGAGAAGATTATGAAGTCCAAGTTTGAAATTAGCTCCATGGGTGAATTGTCTTTCTTTTTGGGCCTACATGTTCAACAGTCAGACAAAGGAATATTTATTCACAAGACTAAGTACGTCAACGACATCTTGAGCCAATTCAAGATGCTTGATTGTCAGTCTTCTAGTCTTCCATTAATCACAAACTTGGACCTTACTAGACGAACAGGATGTTGATCAGATGAATATCGATCTATGATCGGATCCTTGATGTACCTCACTGCTTCTCGACCATAAATTATGTTTGCAGTCGCAATTTGCTCTCGTTATCTAGCCTCTCCCAAGGTTTCACATCTGAAGTCAGTAAAACGTATTTTGTGTTATCTATAGGGTAGACCAAAATTTGGTCTCTAGTACCCTAAGGATAATGATTTTAGCCTAACTGCCTATTCAGACTCTGACCATGGTGGTTGTAATATGGATAAGAAATCCACCACTAGTGGTTGTCAGTTTTTAGGTAACTGTTTAGTCTCATGGCAATGTAAGAAACAAACGAATGTTTACACGTCCTCAGCGGAGGCAGAATACATTGTTGCCTCTAGTTGTTGCTCCCAGGTTCTCTGGTTTCAACATCAACTACGAGACTATGGTTTACTTATAACTGTAACTCCAATCCATATTGACAACACAGCCGCAATTTGTGTCAAAGACCAAACATATAGAGTTAAGACACCACTTTATACGAGATTGTTTTGAAAAATGGCTGATCACCTTGGTCCACCTGGAAACGTTGAAACAGAAAGCAGACCTCTTTAATAAAGCTTTCTCCAAAGAACGTTTTGATGAACTTACTACGATGATCGGGATGAAAGATTTGATCATATTGAGTGACTAGAAACTTTTGCTTTACATATTTTTTTTGCAAAAATTTAAAAATCCAAAAACATAAAAACATAAAAAATCCAAAAACATTATAAAATGAAAAGGCAGGGGAGATTTGTGTGTAAAAAGTTGATAAATGATAGTACATCAGGGGTGTATGTACATAAACTTTAAATTTAATTACTATTTTTGATGTGTTAGTAGACTTGACTAATAATTTTAAACCATATTTTCTAAAATCATAAACAGCTTCATCATATATTGTATTGATAGGCATACTACACGAATGTTTCTAATAAATTTAAACAAAAAAAATTATATTATTTGGGAGAAATAGACTTTGATGTATGGCTTTTTGGTCTTAAATCTTGAATGAAAGTATGTCATATTCAATCATTTTAGGTCTTAATATTAATTATATGGGGTATACTAATTAGTTCCTTTGCTGCATATATGCTGACCTGGATTCTATTAGTATATTTGGGCAAGTCATACTTATTTACTCTGTCATATGAAAGTACAGACCTGTATTAAAATGTGACTAATATGTGTTTTTGTTTAAACTAAAGGTTACTCTGTTGTACGAAAGTACAGATCTGTTGCCAATAGTTTATTCAAAGGCATTCAAATTGGTGCTTGTTCAAACTAATGATTACTTTGTTGTACTTAGTACAAACCTAGTTTCTTCAAAAACTGATTTGTGCCTAAAGATAATTATATATTCTCATCCTTTATATAGAAATTATGTGTATCCAGATTACAAGAGTATGTCAAAGTATGAAACTCATAAATAATATCCATAATAATAATAATCATTTTGTTTAGAAACCAAAGTGTAGAATGTTTAAGTGGAGAATAATATCAATAATCGTCTTGAACTGTCTAAAAGATAAGAACACGTGTTTTAAAATTGATTAGGTTAAATTTTAAGTGAAAAAATATATTAACGATCGAAATAGACTTAAATTTCTTAAAGAAAAACATACTCATACTGATATGATCCCAAAACACATAAATTTTATCCACACAAAAAGATTTTTCGTTTTATCATCTTAGTTTTTGTTTATAAAATGAAAAATACAAAAAGATTGTACTTTTGTTTGTAAATGGTAAAATAGAAAATTACAAAAAGATTTTATCTTTCTATGTTATTTTCTTTCTAAAGTAACTTAAATATGATAAAGATTTAATTTCCATGAGAAGTTTGAATTACTTGAAATTTTTTTCAAAAAACTCTAA
Organism: Gnaphalium uliginosum; assembly: GCA_963930675.1. Classification (NCBI taxonomy): domain Eukaryota; kingdom Viridiplantae; phylum Streptophyta; class Magnoliopsida; order Asterales; family Asteraceae; genus Gnaphalium; species Gnaphalium uliginosum. The sequence continues at coordinate 27,619,008 of OZ005681.1, forward strand.
AAGTAAATTCGCATCATAAGTTCGCTACTATTGTTCCTGCGAACTTGTAATAAGTTTGTAAGAACAGTTAAAGGTATAAATATCTGAACTGCAAAGTTATCATTACAGTACCCTTTGCGATTTTACTCTCCGAATTTACTCACTTCTGCGTATTTGCTAAAAATCAAATCTGAACTCGTTTCAATTGTTAAATCACTTTCTTTCTGTTTGAATCGTGCTCTCCGACCCTAGATTTACTAACTGGTAAGTTTATAGATCGTTTGATTTGGGTTTAAAGTCTAGATTTGAAATCTTTAGTTACAGACTTAGTTTTTAGAGTTAGATTTGGTCTTAAAACTCGACCAAACTACTCTAAATCATTTCCTGCTTGTTAAAACGGTCTATTGCACACGTTTGATTGTGTTAATCGCAAAAATGAAAAGAGAATCGACTGAGAGTTCGAACTGCAACTACTGTTCACGCGAACTTAACCTAAGTTCGCAGCTATAATGTTGTTTGACGATTTGACCAAAATTTCAAAAGTGAGACTGCGAAGTTATTACAAGTACGCATGAACAGTACTAGCGAACTTTAGATAAGTTTGCATAATTCAATCACGTTGACCAAAGTTCAAGTGTTTCTGCGAAATTGTCCCAAGTGCGCATGTACAATATATGCGAACTTAATATAAGTTCGCAAGTTTCAACACTTAGAAGTTTTTTTTGTGATTTGTGAATTTGAGTCTTAACAATCTATTGTGCAAATGTATATTTCTTATAGATTACATATGGCTCTTCCAGCAAATGCAATTAAGAAGAATTTTGATGGAAGGCACAACATTACTGCTTTCCTGGATACATCAATTGATTCTTCTGCACCGTATCTTTCGTTGACCAATTTTCTTCAAAGATCATGGATAAGTCATGCCATCACTGCTGAAGTGGAGATCTGCTGGGAGCACTTTATTCAGTTTTGGAATAATGTGCATTATGAGACAGTCGATGATGTTCCAACCATAATATCTGCGGTGATGGAGCAAGAAGTTTGAGTTACTGAAAAAGTAATGAGTCCATCATCCAATCAAAAAAGAAAGAGAATGAAACCTGGTGAAAAAGAAATGAACACTGAGAACTGTTCTGCAATTCAGAGACACTGAGGAAGATAGAATTGTTTTTCCTTCAACCTTGATTAGTGCGTTCTTTCAAAGGATTGGTTATCCGGATGTTTCTCCTGACCAATACCGAAAGGCAAAACTGAGTGCTTCATGGAGGTTTCTCATGCACACTCTTATCCACTGTCTGGGGACAAGAAAGAGAAAATATGATTGCATCAATAATCAGCTAGCTTCAGCTATGATCTCCTTAACCCTGACCAAGCCTTACAATTTTTCAGGATATGTTTTCTCAAACATGATCCACAATGTAACACATACGACCACAAGATTTTATCTATTCCCGAGATTCATGCAACTTATCCTTAACATGATCCACAATGTAACACATACGGCCACAAGATTTTATCTATTCCCGAGATTCGTGCAACTTATCCTTAACCATCTTCTACCGAATCTTCAATTTATGGGAATGCCTGTTAGGTTGATTCCTATGATCAAGAAAATCTACAAAGATTGTTATGTAGTTAAAGATCCAGCTCCTCGAGTCGTTGAACTTTTCGGGCACATTCTTAATGAAAATTATATTGAGCCTGCGAATGATGGTTGGGAAGATGAAGTCTAACCTATTCCTCAGCAACATCAACAGCCAGAACAAGAACCATTGATAGATGCTCAAGTGCAAGATGACCAAATGTTTGATACAGATTTTTTGTGTGAAGAACCTGCACAAGAAGAGGCAGTTAAAGTTGAGGAGGGTAATGAGGAAGCAATTGTGAGCTCAAGTACGGTAATGAGGAAGCAATGTTGAGGAGGGTAATGAGGCAGTTAAAAAGTTGGCTAGGATTGAAAAGAAGATTCAAGAACAGAGGAAAATTAGGAAAAGAGGAAAAGAGGCAGAGAAGAAGGCTCAGATGATGAATATGTTTCTCTACCGGAACATCCAGCTCGTGTTCGTCAGAGATTAAATAAAGAAAATCTACAAGCTGGTACTTCTACATCTCAACCGATTGAAATTGATGAAAACAATGCACAGCCACAACAACAACGGGATGCAGCAACGTTATTGCAAATGTTGTTAACATCATCAAATGCTTTGCAAGAATCAGTTTTGGTCCAATCAAAAGCACTGGAATACTTAGACTGCAAACTTCACACTCAGGGCAAAATAATTGAGAATCAATCAAAGAAGCTTGAAGAGCAAAATGAACTCATAACTGCTCAAAATCAGAGAATCAATGAGTTGGAGCTTCGAGTACAATCCCTGGAATCGAATCAAGTTGTTCAGGGGGAGGATATTCAAGAGGATGAAGATGATGATAATGATAATGATGAATCCCCCGATGACCAAGTGCAGAATATTGAACAATTTGATTCGAGGGATCAGGTTGAACAAGAGCAAGAGGCTGAGCAATCTATTGATGAAATTAATCCGCTTGCTATGGTGGTTTATAAAGCTCCTAGTCAAGATACTAGACTAGATGAGCAAGTGCTTGAAGTTGAACCGATACAGACGGTTGATATTGAAGAGGTGGAAGAGGGAGATGACTTGTCTACACTCCAACATGTGCTAGATTTTGGAATTCAAGATTCAGACTTTGATGAAGAACCTTGTAATCTGGAAATTTTTGAGTTATCTGATGAAGATGGTGTAAAATATAAGGATGTGAGAGAAGAAGAAGATGTAAATGAAGGGAGATTTAATGAAATAGAGTTCAATGATCGAGTTGATGAAGAGATAGAGAAAGAAGAAGTGATTATTGAAGACTATGTGGATTCTGACTTGGAGGAGATGGAAAAGGAACAGGCAAGTTCCAGCAATGTTGCTAAGGCTGATTGGTTAAAAGAAAAGAAGAAGCTAGATACTCCGTTGATCAAGAAGAAGTTTTATAAAGTTAGAGACAACAAATGTGTTGGTCAGATAATCAGCTGGAAGTACGAAGGTGATAACCAAGTTGTAAATGTGAAAAGATCGATGGACTGCAATACTTTCGAAGAAACTTCAAAGAATTCAGCACTCTGCCGAAGGTTGAGATTAATAGATTAGCTACGCTTAATGTTATTAATCATTCCAATGACGACTTTGGAATATTGTTTGAAAAGATTGTTCAGAAAGAGGTTAAGTATGGATTCAACCGATTAACGCCTAAACTTGGAAAAAGGAAGATCTACAAGGCAATAAATCCATTGACTGGCAGACCGTGGGTGAAGCTTGTGTATCCCCCGGTCAAATGCTTGAAGAAAATCCCATTGGAGAAACTTCTAGTCAACTTTACAAAGAACTTTAAGAGTTGGTCATAGATCAAAAAGACTAGTGAAGCCGAAATCAAGTGTTTTGAAAGAAAAGAATCGGAGCATATAATTTTTCCAAAGATGATCACCATCTATGTCTACGATCCTTTAAGCTTAATCAACTTATTAAGACAAGATTTGGAATGCTTAAAAACAAATCTGATCATCTACATTCAAGAAGATGAAAACCAAGCGCTAAAGTTTCAGAGAGTGGTTGAAGTATGCTGAGCACAGGGTATTCATGCCGGAAGCAACCTACCTAGTAGTTGGAGCTGAAGAATAAACAAACTATCCAAGCTGCTGACAAGGGGGTGTTTGTTGATACAAGAAAGTGTGTCAGACATCTTGGAGTTGAAGATCAAAGTTTTAGACTTAGCATTTTTTTGTAACCTGTTATGCGAACTTATCATTGTGCGAACTTGTCATGCGAACTTGTGATTAAGTTCGCATACAGTGTTAAGTTCGCCGCAGTAGTTCGCATGAACATTGTATATATGTGTGTCCAGTGTCTGTATTAAGTACGCATGTGAATATTCTGTTGATCAGTTTGTACGAAGTTATTAGCAAGCATTCTAAGAGCATCTATGATTGTAAGTGCGTCAATTGTAATAAGTGATTGAAATAGAAAAGGAAAAATTATTTACCGTGCGCGTTCAATTATATTTTATTTAATTCACGAATTGATCAATCACTTAAAGATTCTGCATCAAAGTGATTGTAATTGAGTTCTAGATCCTGAATTAGTGTTCTACAGCGTACTCAGTACTAGAAATTTTCTGTGGACATTCGTTTGAAAAGTAAGCGATCCCGATAGGGGTACGCAATCGGTTACTCACAACATGAAAATTCTCTGTTCAGATTTTAGAACAAGTTACGCGATCAGGGAAGGCGTACGTGATCGCGTACTTTGTCCTGAATCCTGAAATGTGCAGCAAACTCAGTTTTTGGACCGAATGAAAACTAGACTAACTTTTGACTCGTGAACATCCGACTTACCAAAATTTGCAGATTTCTTTCAATCAACATAACGAATACATTTCATTTGACACTTTTCTTCAAATTTACAACAAATGATGATTTTAGACTTGGAGCTAAAAACAACTTTAAACTAAATAACCACTTGGGCGACTTAAACAAGCTAATAGCAACTCGACAATTTAAAAATACACTTGCCAAACCTTTTTGCAAGTGAAGCCCGCATAAATTCTTCATAATCTCCTTGCTACCTTTATGCTCACCTTTAGCACTTGACTCACTTGCACCTACAACATGTAACAACTAAAAAATAAGCATTAAAGCTTAGTGAGTTTATGAACATTTAAACAAGCAACTAATCAACTTTAACAACATGAACAACAAATCAACTTTAACTATTTGAATCACTTAGCAACTTGGACAACTCAACAACTTATGCAACTTAACAACTTGATCAACTTAACAACTTAAACAACTTGTGAATATAAGAATTACACACTCACTTTAACAACTTATGCACAAGAAGATTGTGCATACTACTTTATCAACTTGTGCACACCACTTTAACAACTTATGCACAAGGTGATTGTGCATACCACTTTATCAACTTGTGCACACAAGGATTGTGCATACCACTTTAACAAATTATGCACAAGAAGATTGTGCATCCACTTTATCAACTTTCAACTTCACAAAACAACTAAAGCTAGCACAAGGCTAGAAATCTCCACTTAACAAGCAACTTGAAATTTAACAAATAACAACTTGTAATTATAATCACCATTTGGTTATGTGAAACCTTTTACACGGATGTAATCCGGAATCACATAACCATTTAACCCGCATAACACTCACCTTTGCTTCGACCACCCGAAAGCACCACTTCTTTTTGCACCTAAACAATCATAATATATCACATAAACATTCACATGTATAAGAGTACTCAAGCTCTTGATTAATTTAAATTGATTATAATTTTAACTCTAATTTATGCATTTTACTGCAGCCCCAACTAGTCATTTTGGACCCCACTTTTGAACCCTATAAACCTTTTCAAAACAAACATATATTATACCATTAAGAAGGTATTCCAACATAATTTAATGTAAAACTTTCACCTTTTTTACAGTACAATACATACCAAGTTATAATCTTTCAAAAACAGCAAAAAGTCATTTTGCAAACAACACTAAGGGGCTGATTTGCCACTTTTGAACTACCTAGACATATTCATTTTCAGAAAACTTTATACCGATTTAAAGACCTTCAACTATACTTTCATTCTCTATTTTCAAATTTTCCAAAACAATATACATACAAAGTTACAGCCCCTCAAAGATTGCCAAAAACAGTTTATTTCTAATTTTCGCCCAATTCACCCAACGATCCGAAATTGCAATATAGCCACCACACATATTGCAACCAACATACTAAGAATCAAAGAACATCATTTAAACTAACAATAAGGTAGGTTACCCTTAATTTGCAAGAATCAACCAAAATCCCATTTGGTCATGGATGAATAATTGACCAAGTTCATCTCTAATTCAACTTTTGATCAATAACTATGATTTCTATACTTCATTAACCTCATTTGAACATAACACACCCATAATTTCGTTCAATTCATCCCCAAACACACAATTCACCTTTTTCCCTTAACTCTAAGTTAAAATAATCAAGAACACTTACTTACCTTATGTTAGGGTTGAGAATTATTACTCGAATTCGACTTCCTCAAACTTAATTTGATGTTTTTCAGCTGATTTTCCGCTCCTCTCTTTCTCTCCCGCGCTCTCTCCCTCTCTTTAGAAGCCTCTTGCTTCCAATTTGTGATATGTATGTACATGTATATGTATAGTTATTTTATTTAGTGCTTTAATTGGGTATTTGCACCCCTAGTCCCAGCCACTTTAAAATACACCACTTAAAAAAGTTGCCCCCGACTTATTATTTAGGCAAATTTAAATACTTCTTGACTACTAATAATATATGAAATTTTATACAACTTATAAAATAAAGCATATACGTATATTATAATATTACCTCAAATTTCGGGGTGTTACAAAAAATTATAATAATAAAATGGTGACCCTTGTTAGTTAAGCACCAAACCTGTAGTTCTCTTGAAATAACAATATGCAGCTATATTTATAATTAGGTGGTGTAATAATGAGTAATAACTAATATGCAAGAACGCTTTGATGAGTGTTTCAAGATACATATACCATCAACAACTCATTTCCTTCAATACAACAAACATAAAGCTTAAGACATTTTGAATATTGTAATGGATATATCATGCCTATTTCAGCGATAAATTCACGGTTCCCTTATTTTTATCTGGCAGAGAGTTGCTCGACATCTATCACAATCATCTGCGATACACCATGTGAATAGTTTAAAAAAATAAAATTGTTATAAAATTACACCTCATAAATAGAAATAAATAAAAAATAACATGTCTATAGTTATAATAATTTGTAAACTGGACCAAAGCATCCCTCACTAATCTTAATAACAGGATCAAAGATATGAGTATTTGATTTGATTTATCACAAACCAAAATAATTCAGTTGTAGTTCAAGTACGCGTGGCTCTATGACAAGGCCGGTGATTTGAATCAGCTTGAATTCCACGATACCATTGTAAATAAAAACATACAACAACTTGAGATGACACTTTCATCCCATTTAATTATGAATAATCAAGTTGGGTCGTGTTTATACGAATTAAAAAAATTCATCCGAAAAGGGACGGGTCAAACATGTTAACAGTCGCCCAAATTCTTTAAAAGCCCACAACCTCCCAAACCGTTTTTTGAATTATATAGAATTTTCATTTTTGCCATGCTAAATTATCTATACATTATTTTGTAAATATGAACAAATAGGTTATACATTTCATGGTAACCGGACCCAGTCCAATTTAACCCAGATTAATAATTAACGGATTTTGCTTATAAAATATAAAATACAAAATATATAAAATATAGGTGAAATAATGTCATATTGGGAAAGTATAAGGATTAAGATGAAAATCGAAAGGACTATAGTTGTTATTTAGAAAATCTCATCGACACTATTTTAAACTTTTCTTTTAGACTCAGAAGGAATCTGAGCTCTCCGATTAATATAGATGAAAACTAATCAACGGTCATCCCTCCTTTACGAGATTTTATTACTTATTTAAATAAAAGAGAAAAGAGATTGTATAAAACCGTTCATTAGACGAGTTTTAACAATAGTTTTCAGTATGTTATAGGATTAATCTACAGATAAAAAGATTCATTCAAATTTTTAATTTCTTGGGAAATATTATTGGATTGATCCACACAGAAAAAAATCATTCGAAATGTAATTTCTCGGGAAATATTATTATTTATTATATTATTATTATTATTATTATTATTATTATTATTATTATTATATTATTTGTATTTATTATTATTCTAAAGAAAACAAAGAAAAAAAAATCAGAAAATGAAATTAAATCCTCCAACAATACAAGAATCCAAATTTCCACCGAATTACCTCGATTCGCATTTAATTTGAAATTAGTACACAGTCATGCTCATAATAAAATCGCTTTCTGAAAACTGACCAAACCCTACTCAAAACGATCAAGAAAACATTAGAAATCGAGGAAAGTATAAAAGAAACAATACAAATATAGATACAATATATATATATATATATATATAGATACAGATATAGAGAGAGAAACACAAAAGAATCTATTTGTAAAAATCATTCCTTTGAAGATCTTACTGATCGAAAAAAACGGAGCATTGTTCTGGGTGTTTGTGTGTTTAAACTAACTGGGTTTGGTTTTCTTGTTTATCTGCATTGATTTCACCAAAAAAAGAAAAAAGATTTTTATTATTATTTTCTCGAAATAAAAGAAATGCAGAAAAAGAGATGGAAGAAGTTAGGGTTCATGAGGAGAATGCTAACGTGCGCCATCGCTTTGATTTCATTGGTGGCTTTGTTTTCTGCTCATTTGCATCTGTTTTTCCCTCCTTCACAACTGTCTGTGCTTCCTGATCCTTACAAGCTTCCAAAGGTGATTCCTTTTTAATTTTTTATATATGAATTGATTGATTGTTGATGGGTCTAACTAGGGTTTTAGTTTTCTTGAATTTATTTGCTTAGGTTGGTTGTTGAGTTAGTTACTGTTGTTGGAATGTGGTTGTAAATAGTCATTTGCTAAAAGTTTCTTTTTTTCATTTGCAAGAAATTCTGTTTATTGAAAAGGTTAATCATTAAAAAAGCTTACTAATTTGGGCAAATCAGTGCTAACTACAGACAAATAATTATTTGAATTTTATTTAATTTGATGTTGGAATTATGTGTCAAGCCAAACGGGGATTTTAGGTGTTTTTGGTAATATTTTGTTTTAGTGATATATAATGATCAAACTTCTTTAATTGTGTTCTGCATCTTGGATTTTGGGTTACGAATGTCACTAATATTGGTTGGACTTTTGGTTTTATCCTGATTTCGAACTGATGTTGTCCGTTTTTGTTTATCATAACACAAAGCCGATCTTTTGTGGTTTTTATTCAAATTATCGAATTGAAAAGTTCATTTATCTTTCCATTAATAACATTTGTAGCAGCAAAATATTTTTGAAACCAAAAGTACTACTTATTTCGTATTTTCGTGGGTATTGTTCGGATTTTGAATTGCAAACATTGGAATTTATTTGCATAAAGTTAGATTGCCAAATGTTCTTATTGTAGCTTTTTTCGTGGGCTCCACATGCATTTGAAAGTATAATGTCACTGATCTCTGGTAATGTAATTTGTAGCAACATGAAATGCAATACCAAAAGTTGAGCAAAGAGCGAAGCTGGATTCGACCCCATTTGTCAAAAGCTCCTCTCCCTGCTCTGAAGGTTAATGTGATTCACTCAACATATAACTTTTAATCTCCCATTGATTATTCTATTTCTAGCTTATAAATCCAACATATCTTATCTAGCGTTTAACGTTTTGTTAACAAAAGTTTGCGTTCATTATTGTTGTGCTGAGAGCCTGAGATGTTAGGTAGGAGTAAATGACTTTTTTGAATCAATATAGTTGCTTTTTATTGTTGCAAGCTATAATTTTGCAAAAATGTCTGAAAAGTACTAGCATTTGCAATGAAGAACGATTTTGGGATGCCAAATAACAACCACTATCTTTTGAAATTTGTGGGCAATTTCAACCGAACAATTATAAATGCTGAAAAAGTTGAATTTTTTTCCCTCTTATGGTAATCTAAGTTTGATGGTATTAGTAATAATTTGTAAATTCCACTGACCAAATTAGAGATGTGAAAATGCTTTGCTACTTATTGCAATTTGTCCATTTTAGAACTACTTTAGGCTCAAAATTGCTTATACGTGCAAATTTTTTAGTATGTTTTTTCATAATATAATACTTCATATTTTTAAGAAAATGATGGTTTGTTTGCAATCATCAGCCAAATAGGATAATAGGCAAGGTGTGTGCTTATGTATTGATACAGAAATAGTCATGCATCTTTCATGTTTTCACTCTTTTAGACTTGACAGTTGAATGCTGCTAACGGCTCATTGGATTTCAACAAGCTGTGGAAGCGTCCACCGAACCGTGACTTTACCCCCTGTGTTAAGCCAAGTTCATCATATATAGGTTAGGAACACTGTGATCTTGCTTTGAGTGAATTTGTAACAATGATTTTATTTTTCACGGTTCACATGGTTTATGACTTCAGCTCCACAAGAAACTCGAGGCTACTTGCTTGTTCATACAAATGGTGGCCTCAATCAAATGCGAGCTGGGGTACGTTTCATTTCTTAGTTCCCATATATGTTAATATATTCGTTAAGCAATTTATTTATGATTAGCAAACTGTAGTTCACATGTTCTTGAATGTTGTAACACAATTTCGCACACAACTCTCATGGATCCATGATCCTTCGATTTACAGTTAGTGAGTTCTGCTTTGATAAAATGTTTGGAAAGAAGTATGATACGTAGTGGAAAGGCTTGATATAAAGCTTTCTTTAATGGGAGTCATGACTAATACGTCATTGTTAATTTTGTCTTGTTATTAAACAATCTCTTATAATAGTTATTTTGATTTTGAAGATTAACACCTAACTCTTTTTTGTTGTTGCAGATTTGTGATATGGTAGCTGTTGCCCGCATTATAAATGCTACTCTTGTGGTACCAGAGCTCGATAAACGCTCATTTTGGCAAGACACTAGGTACTGCTTCTTGCAATTAGTAAATGAATTAATTTACGCTTGCCTTTTGGATGCTTAAAGTCTAAAGTTTGAAAATGCAGCAATTTCTCTGATGTGTTTGATGAAGATTATTTCATTAGTTCCTTGGCTAATGATGTTAAAATAGTAAAAAAACTCCCAAAAGAATTGATGGCCGCAACGAGAGCTGTCAAGCACTTTAGAAGCTGGTCAGGTGTTGATTACTATGAGCAAGAGATCGCAAGCTTGTGGGATGATTATCAGGTACACTTATTTGTTTGTTGTGCTTTATATTATTTTGCAAACAAGCAATAATTCACGCAATATTGAATAAAGGGGAAACTAACAGTAAAGTCGACAGACTTTTGATTTATTTCTAGTTCAGTCATTGGATTATTGCTGAAATCATTATATTCTCATAATCCATTAGATTACCATATTTAACTTCATTATGTTTGTACTTTTTTTTCTTCACAATCTACCATATTAATCAATTTTGAGAAGTATAGTGGTTATGGTAGCTATGTATAAAGTTCTGTGATCAAAATAGAAATCAAGAGAATTATGTTGCTAGATATCTTGATTCTCCCAAGAAAAAGGGAACACTTATTTTAGTAGTAGAACTATCTATTGCTCTTAAATGCTTTTAAATGCATATAACCTTAGATAATCTACTGTATGTATCCTACTTCAAAAGAGTATTTGTATGTATCAAACTTTCAGTTATTCCCATCAGGTAACCGGTAGATGTGGCAGCCATATAGGTTTTCACATCATCAAAACTGGTGCCATGTCACCTGTTATAAGAGTTTAGATACTTACAATAGCAATAAAAGTTTGATTCATACAAAGCAATGTTTAGAAGTATCCACATACAATCGATTTTGAGTAAAGTTTGATGAGTTTGAAAAAAAGTTGCCTAAATTATAAATGCAAAATGGAATGTGGGACTTGACAATCTTTGTGCAAATTGCTGATTCTTGCGAAATCAAATATGTTTTTGTGCAATTTTGCAACAACAATGGGCTGTTTGGAACATAAAGCTAAGTATTATAAAGAAATAGTTGCTTCATAATCTGTTACATTTTGTATTTTACATTTGACATTGATGGTCAAATATGTATTTTTTAACGACACGAGTAATGCATAGTTTTAACTTTCTTAACACTGTTTTCTTTCCTTTATATAATGGTTACTGTGCTTTTATAATATTTGACTTCTCAGTTTTCAACAAAAATATGATTCTATACTCGTCAATTCTTAAAATGAAATGGCTCTTTTGAGATACAAGTTCAAGGTGTGATAATCAATAAACTAATCTTTCAATTCCTCTGTTTAGGTTATTCGGGCAGCTAAATCGGATTCAAGATTAGCTAATAATAACCTTCCTACCGATATTCAGAAATTGCGTTGTCGTGCATGTTATGAAGCCCTCCGTTTCTCGCCTCGTATAGAAGCAATGGGAAAAGTAAATATGAATAAATGTTTTTATTTAGAGGTGGCAAAGTGATTAAGTAGCCAGTCAAAACAGGTCATGTTTAGGTGCGGGTAGAAATAGACCGTTTTGGGTTGGTCCGAAACAGTTTTTGTTTCAATTCGTATTTTATTAATCTAGTTTTTTTAATAAATGATTTAGGAAGTTTGATACATTTAAATTACACCATGGAGTGACCCGCTTGACCTGTTTTCCGGTTAGCTTTTATTTACTCGCATGACCCGTTAGAGAAAACATTCCCAAATCGATTGCCACCTCTAGTCTCATTTACATAAATTGTGGGTCGGCTTAAGTTATTTTTTATTGATTTGTAGTGGTTGGTGGATCGGATGAGGTCTTATGGTCCTTACATTGCCTTACATTTAAGATATGAAAAGGACATGCTTGCTTTTAGCGGATGCACGCATGATTTATCAATTGAAGAAGCTAATGAACTTACGGCTATTAGGTAAAATATATTATTACAATGAAAACTTTTGACACTGTTATATTCTTATGTATATATTTGATTTTGTCTAATACTTGTTGTAGAGAAAATACGTCGTATTGGAAAGTGAAAGACATTGATTCCATAGATCAAAGAGCAAAAGGGTATTGTCCACTGACTCCAAAAGAAGTTGGAATTTTCCTGAGAGCCCTTGGGTTCCCACCAACAACTCCTATATATATTGCCGCTGGAGAGATATATGGGGGTGATTCCCGTATGGCTGATCTCACATACCACTTCCCCATGTTAATGAAAAAGGTGTGTAGTCCGTCGACTCATTGACTTTGACTTCTTTTCTCTTGTAAATTTCAAAATAGTGGCATATTTCCCTGCAAAATTGGATCTTGATATTGAAGAAAAGATTGTGGTGCATCTATACTTTCCATCGATGAGCTGTTTTTACAAAAATATGGATATGGCAAAAAGCGGTTGCAACTTTTCAGTAGACACATTCACACATAGTATGATGCAGATTGTTCCCAATGTTGAAAGATGGAAAGTTGTGGACTAGAGTAAATGTAATGGGTAGTTAGTAATGATTGGCAACTGTTATTAGCAAAATTGTTCTTTAATGGTACCTAACAAAATTAGGTTAACAGTTCTATATGTGTTAATCGTTTCTTTCCTCCATCAATTTAAATCTTAATCTTTCAGTGTGCCCCTTAATGTGTTAACAACCCTCAAATCACATTTTCATTGTTATGACAACATATGATGGGACCCACAAAGTGAAATTGTTAAATGGCAAATTAAGGTCCCAGTTTTGTGTCAATTGCTGCAACTATTATAATCTTGTTTATAATTTTTATTGAAGGAAAAATTGGCGACAGTTGAGCTTGATCCATTTATCAACCATGCATCTCAAATGGCCGCTTTAGATTACATTGTATCAGTGGAAAGTGACATTTTCATTCCCTCTTATTCTGGGAATATGGCAAGGGCTGTTGAGGGTCACCGGCGCTTTTTGGGGCATAGAAAAACTATTTCTCCCGACAGGCAGGTGTTTTCGTTTGTAATTGTTTTCCTTTCTCTCTCTTTTTTATTGTTGCAAATTTCGTTGTCTAATGGAAATTAGAATCTACAAATATCATTGTTGGTTTCTTGCTACAGTTATAGATAAAACATGATTTGGGAAAAAAAAATGCCAACTTCGACTTTTTTTTTATGCAGTTTTTTTGAAAAGTGATTGTTCATTGTTCTTTCAATGTGTAGTACTTTTTTTTTCAATTTCGCAAGCTTGATGGTATTGATTTTGGTTCACACGCTCCCTATTTTGCTATTTTAAAGGAGTATATATTTCCCGTGACTATTTATTTACTCATAAATACGGTCTTTTGATCTGATTTTTGATATTCTCTTAACTTTTCGTTCATCAGAAAACTTCTTGTTCGCTTTTTTGACAAAATTGCTAATGGCACAATGAAAGAAGGCAAGAATCTTTCAAATCGGATTATCGAGATTCACAAAAGAAGGTACGTTTCTTGTCTATCTGGTGCTAATAGTCACTGCATGATGTTAAAATATTCCATGCAGTTTTGAAAGAAATGCTTATAAATAACAATATTTTTACTTTTTTCACACAACAAAGCTTTACAATTTTTTTTGGTACATACTCGAACTTCCAGTAAGCCTGTTGTCATTAGTATTTTTGCAAAATGGAAATAGATGTCTGAACTTGCTTTGTAGCTATAGAAGGCTCCAAGTTAGAGGTGAAAATTTTAACGCGTTTATATGGAAGTAGGTCTTTTTGGCTTGTAGTTGATTGATAATCTGCCAAATATAAAAGCATAGCTAAAATTTGAACGAGTCATTGAGTCAAAAATGACTACCAACATGTATTTAGATGTTTAGAGCGTCCTAAATCCTCTTATGTAAAAGAAGTTACTCTTATTATAATTAAGAGTCTAATAGATTAGTTATTTACTAAAAACATGAAAATGTTAATGGGTGATTCTACCCATTTTGGCCGCATAAAGATTACCGTTTTTCCCTCTTACCTAAAATGACATGTTACCCAATTAGTCTGTTTTGCCACCTCTATGTCAATTGTTCAAAAATCAAGAATATTCAGCAAAGAGAGTCGTCCTAAGTGGCCACTGTGGTCCGCCTACGACAGTGGTGTAATGACTCTCCCCCTGGGTGGTGCTGCCGAGGTGGTGGCAACCAATGGTGTCCTTTTTTTTCTTTTTTTTTTTCTCTTTGTATAATAATGATTTTAAAGTATAATAAAATATTTGAAGTGGGGCCCAATATTTGGTGTGATGAGTACATGTAAAAATGGGTTACATTGTGTTAGCCAGTGTGGTAGCGATGTGGCACACTGTAGTGTGGTTGTGTTACCACTCCTTTTGTTCTTAGACAAGGGTTTTTGAAAATTCATATCATTCTGATCTCAATTGGTGTGCTTTTGTTGCAGGCAAGGCTCCCCTCGAAAGAGAAAAGGTCCCATCACAGGGACAAAAGGAACAGATAGGTTCCGTTCAGAAGAGGCATTTTATGTGAATCCTTTGCCTGACTGCTTATGCCAAAAGGAAAATGAAAATGGCACCACAGTCGTCATTAAATAGACCTTGACGTGTTGTTTTGTATTTAGATGATTTAGCACCCAGATGAAGATGATGATGTGGCACCCAGATGATTTAGCACCCTTCTTTTTGGGTATTGCAGGCGATATATATCCCTTGAGAAAAAGTAGATACATTTTAGATGAAAAAGGTGGTTAGGGGAGTGAAAAGATGAGATATTTGGAAATGGTTTAGAAGTATTGGGTGGGATGCTTTATAGAATTAACTAATGTTCTTGTAGAGTAGTGTTTTGTGTATTCAATCCATTCTTGGAACATGTTATTTAAAGAAATAATATAAAGAAGATAGAAAGGTTAACCAGTTGTTACATGTTTGTTCTTTCTTTTGCTTCCTAGTCCTGTTAACAAAAACTTTACCATCCATGATTGCTAACAAAATTGGTACCATGCTATGTGAAAACATTGGAAAAAGAGAACATCCTGGCTGTGAAAAACATCCACACTGAAAGCACCTACAACTGCTACAAGTAACATAATTATAGAAGCTTAGATGAGTCCGGAATTGCAGGCGATTAAATGAGCCCAAAATTGGTGGATTATGGTACTGTGGTTCTTAATTTTCATCATCTGAACAATCTGCTATGGCAACGGTGTCAACTTCAACATCTTTCTTCTTTCTTTTTGCATTTTATTTTTTCGTTTTGGTTTAGATGGAGGATCTTCCTTAACTTGAAGTCCTTCATTTGTCTCCGAACTTTCTTTCCTGATTGCGTTTGATACGATTTTCGAATTCCTCACATGATATGTGACAAAACCCTCCCACATGTTCTTGTTGATTAATCATGTTGCTAGCAGAATATACCATTATTTGAATCGGAAAGAATACCATCTCCCAAACGTTTTGTTTCCATATCGCTAGTTTCTTGCAACAAGGTAAGGATTATATTTAGAAGCATTCAAATGTAGGGCAAACCAGCTACGAAGAGCAAAAACAGTGGAAGTTACTAATAAAGCAACTACAGAAATGCAGAATTACGGCACCAAGACTGCTTTATCTTTATATTATAAGAGAAGATCACGTATCCTAACTTCAATATCTTTGTTGCACTTGATATCAAGGTTCTGATTCTTTTACATGTAAAAAAGTACTTGAAATTGCATAATTAAACAACTTAACCATTTTAAACTATAACACCAGCATTTTAAGTATTTTAAATCAAATGAGCAAGTTAAATTGTTAGACAGATCATAAACACCAAATACTAATATTGTTTATCTCCACATATCATCCAACACAGTTGTTCAAATAAAACCCGATTGTAACTAGAAGCTTAAATCTAGAACAGAACTCATTACTAGCAGTAAGAAGGTACAAACAAACTAGAAGATTAAATCTGTCGAGACTTTAGTAACATAGATTGCAACTAAGATTATGCATCAAGCCCTCTCGCCCCTAATACGCCTAGCGAGCTGAATGTCTTTAGGCATGATGGTGACACGCTTGGCGTGAATTGCACACAGGTTGGTGTCCTCAAACAGTCCCACAAGGTAAGCCTCTGCTGCCTCTTGGAGTGCCAGCACTGCATGGCTCTGGAAACGCAAATCAGTCTGCACAAGTGGAAGTATAAACCAACCATGAGAATCGATCCTCCCAACTAATCACAAATTGGAGGTGTCAAATTGGACAGGTAGGTAAATGACCAAAATGAGTTTAGGTCAGGAACAAATAATATATATATTTTATATTATCCGAAACAGGTCAGGTTAGGCCAATCTGAAACAAGTTTTGTCGTAAAAAAGTAAATTTTTATAAAAAGCTGCGGTGACAAATATGATTACAAACTTACTATTTTTCTGAGGGAGATTTGATAAATAAAATGATTCGGAGGTTTTATACCATGACCAGTTTTACTCGTTAACTTTGGCAAATCTGTTTGCTTTATACAGTTAGAGATTAAACATAAATCAGATAGACCCATTAAAATCTAAATGGGTCAAAACTGCCAGTTCTACCACATATGATGTATCAAGAAATCCCTATATTATATGAAAACTATAGCTTCTTTTTGGAAAATAGTTGAACAAGAATGTTCAATGATGTGCTAAATCGCTAAAAACCCAACAAGGAAAAAAGGACCATTCATTGACAAACATGTAGTCTGTCCCATGTCCATCCTATAAGAACAGTAATTATCAACCTAACACATACTTCTGCAAAAAACTGAAACTTTCTATCAAACATCTAAGATACCAATCATGAAAGACAAATAAAAGGGATCTTGTGGCACCTTTCTTTAATTCAAATGACTAGATGAATAAATATAAAGCTTTTGATATAGAAATGATATAATATTCATTTGAAAGAGAAAGTATATAAACTATTACTTATGGACTAAATTATCAATAAGATATATGATGAACCAACCTTGAAGTCCTGAGCAATCTCACGAACAAGCCTTTGGAAAGGTAGCTTCCTGATTAGAAGTTCAGTACTCTTCTGATACTTGCGGATTTCACTGCACAATAATAGCACTTAACATCACAACCAATAGTTTATAAAAATGGTACAAACTTTAAAGTAGGGTGTCAGTGAAAAACCGAAGGGCAACAGTTCCAGGTCTGTATCGGTGAGGCTTCTTCACACCTCCAGTTGTTGGAGCAGACTTGCGAGCAGCCTAACATACCATAGAAATTCATAATAATCACAACTTTGTTTTACAACCAAAACAAATGATAAATTTATAAGTTGCATTCTTGTTTTATCCATTTTGCCACTTTCACTATTCAGTAGGCAGAGACGGATCCAAGAATTAATCTGTTATCTTTTACATTATAAGAATGTTCATTGTTTTAGGGTATGAATCTATTTGAACGAGACTCGCAGAACAAAAAATTGAATGATAAAGAAGAATGCGGCCCAATTGCAATTCAATAGTGAATTAACAAAAAGATAATGATACCTTGGTTGCGAGTTGCTTCCTAGGGGCTTTCCCTCCAGTTGACTTACGAGCAGTTTGCTTGGTGCGAGCCATCTAAATTCGTAATAGTTGTTACAAAACAATAAAAAACTAGAATTAGATACCGAATCAGAAACCAATAAATACTAATAGTATAGTATATATCCTAAGATCATAACGACAGTCCCTCTTGCTTGAACCCTAAAATCATTAGGGTATAATCACAAATCATAACAACACCGGTAAATATGTTCAAATCATTCCACCTCGTACATTTTAAAAAGCTTATGCAAACTTAAATTAAAATTAACATGAAAACTTTCAGTATTACGCAACAAGACTTCAAACATATATAGATATATTCTAATTTTTGTAACTAAACGAGGTATATGAACAGTAATTACATATATCACGTTATCGGACCAAAACAAACCCTAGAATTACCACGATCACCGAAAGTTTTGGAAAAAGAACTAAAAAAACGCAATTAATCGTATAAACGACTACAAAGAGTATAGACGTATCACAAACCCTAATTGATAACACAAGCAGATCGAATATGAGAATGAAAATGGAGAGAGGTGCGTACCTTTGACCGGTTTTTATGTTTCAAAAGGTTAGGAAATCTTCAGTTCACAACTGTTGCCAAGTTTAGCAATATGCATGTATTTATAGAGCTTTAATTGGGCCGGGTTGAACAAAATGGGCTGGATATTATATATAATATATGTATGGGCCTTTATAAATTGCTCTGCTTGGGATGCTTTATTGGATTAATTTACATATTTCTTTTTGTGTAATACATATACATATATTCATGTAGTTGTAGTTCTAGCTAGTCGAGATGAGTCAAATAGAGCTCGATCGTATTGAGTTATGTTGTTGGGATCGACCTCGTCATAATAAATCACATAACAACTTTGTATAAGTCAATAATTAAATACGCATAAAACAGAAAAAATACGACACACAAACTTTTTGCGTGGAAAACCTTTCAAGGGAGAGTAAAAACCACGGGACCTGTTAGCCACTTAACATCCACTATATGAAAGATATTACCAAATTGGAGACGCTCAACTCTTGATATTTTGAATATCCTCACACCACTCTTAACGGTTGATTACACTAACGGAATTCACGTTGTCGTTATTGAAACACCGAGACCACCACACAGGACGAAGAGAGACTCTCATATACTGTATCTTTTGCTCAACCTTCTCGCCAAAACTCTAACAATAAACTCCTATTTAAATAGGCAAATCTTAAACTTCTCACAAATAACTTGATTTCTAAATCAAGTTATTTGTTACCCAAAATAACTTGATTTCTAAATCTCACAAGGAAATCGAATCATATATCCCTACAAGTTAATCATACTCGGATTGATAGTATCATTAATTGATTCAATATGTTGGTGTTTAACCATCGTTAGCTAAAATAGAATAGCACTAGACGAACAAGTAATATCGACTCTCTTGAGGCGTGAGTTAATCTGAATAAGAGTTGTAATTAACTATGTTATCACGAAGAAAGAGATCTTTTTTTACCTACATAGGAATTCAGGATAGGATAAGGCGAAAATGACTTCTATAAATCGAAGTGTATATATGAGTTTGTTAACATGTGTAATAACACAATATTGTTTTACATTTTTATGTACTAAGAAAATGGTACATTAAATGTTAAAAATGATGTATCAAACCCTTATCGGTACACGCTTTTCTTCATACCCATTGTAAACTCCTGTATTTACTAGGAGCGAATACTATTATATGGATAGTTTTATTTTTTACTTATTTATTTATTATTTTAATTTTTTCAAAGTTATAAAAATAACTATAAACTATTTTAGCTTAGATTTTTGGCTGTGTTATTTTACCATTCCAAACAAAAATCATAAATTACTATATTTTAAATTGTATGCTTTGTAACTTGCATATAATTTACCTAAATAAATTTTCAAACACCCATTAGATCAATGTTTTATCTTCTAATAATCAATTAACTCGATATGACAAAAGAATAGATGTGTTTTGTTTAACGTAAGTTTAATTTTTGTTTGATAATCATTTATAATTTTTTCAATAAAATGCCAAACTGGTTGATCCCAAATTACATAATACCTTAGTATAAACGAGTCACTAAAAAAAAAACAATACTTATAATCTTATGAGACGAATCAACAAATGTAAAAATTATTAATAATAATAGTAATAATAATAATAATAATAATAATAATAATAATAATAATAATAATAATTTTAAATAACTTGATATTATCATGTTCAATTTGAAAGGGACCAACATATATGGTTATGATATATTTTATTCAAATGTAAGAAACTACATACAATGGTTTTGATAGTTAGAGATATTCAAATTTAAGTGTATATATTAATATTATGATATGTTATTTGTTATATTCAACACGCGTGTATAATATAATTCACCTAAAATTATAAATTAAATTTGCTCCGCTGGAACGCGCGATTAAAACAACTTGTTTTACTTACGTACCAGACTAGATGAGGTTGAGAAAAAATAAACGTCCAACAAGAGTGTACAGTGAGTGTCTCACTTTGTCTACTATTTTATAAAGAGAAATGATTGATTAATAAATCTAAAAGTTCAATAAAGATCGAAAAAAAAAATGAAGATTTGATGCTAAATACATGAAATGAAAATCAAATACTTATTTCCTTTAAAACATGAATGGTTTATATTTGATTTTTAAACATGTTTATTACTATCTATATCACCTAAACGTGTTAGTGTTTGAGAATGCATTTAACTCGTGTTCGATTTCTATTGCGTGTATTCTACTTACGTTTGCTATTTTTAACATATTCAACTTTTTAAAAAGTGTGTTTTAATATAGTTTGCTAATGTGTCGTCTGTTTAATGTGCCATTTGACATCCGTAAAGGTTGACACATTATCAAAAGTACTAACAAAATACATTAAAACACATTTTTTAAAAGTTGAGTGAATTAAAAATAGCAAATATAAATAGGGTATATAAGACTTCAAACACAATTAGATGCATTCCGAGAAATTAAACTCATACTTAAGTAACAAGTTAAGGAACTTGGAATTACATAAATTGAAAATATAGATTTGGGTGGGGTCAAAGGTTCATGCCACTTTGATCTCATAGATAGGGATCCCAAACAAAACATTGGATAGGATAAAGTCATGAAACCCACACACAATATATCCCACCCATATTAAATATAACATGGATTTCACATAATAACAATCTAAATTTAAACACAAAATAACCATCAACAACAAGAAAATAATCAATCAGCAGCAGCAACAATGGGTTTGGTTTCATTCCTGTCAACAGTCCCAACTTTGCTTCCAGTTTCTCCATTACCCAATTCATCAAAATGCCCAGTTTATTCTGTAAGTTTTTTCTTTTCTTTAAGTTTCACTTTATAATTTTTTTTAATCTCATTGATTAATTGATTAATGTTATAATGTCATGAACAGGGTACGATTAGTTGTAAAGTTGTGGATGGTGGTAACAATGAAACTAATGGTATCAGAAGGAGGGACATTCTTAATTGCTTTGGTGCTGCCATCAGTATGGTAATTGTGCATTTTCATTTTGATGATTAACTTTTACTTTTTGAAGTTGTAGTCAAAATGTTGATGTATTAATGGTGAGTGAGACACTATTTATTTTTATAATTTACATCACTGGCACTCTAAGCACTGTTAATGAAAATGTGGGAAATATGATGTTAATTTAGCAACCTAACTAAATTAGAGTGATGTGATCATGAGTTTATGACAGTTGTTCTTCTCTTCGTAGGAACTGGTGGCAAGTTCGAGCCCGATCCCGAGCCCATTTGTTGAGGTAGCAAATGCTGCTGACTTGATACAGCGTAGACAACGTTCTGACTTTCAATGTAAGCTTTTCAATTGATGTCAACTCATGGTATTCATCAACACTAAATAATAGAAGTGACAATTTCAACCCATTTACTTATGGATAGGTCGATTGGAATTGAGTTATATCTCCAAAAGGTCAAATTTAAAATCTTAACTAAAAAGGGAACGGTCAAATGTATCAAATTGGTTGATGACTTGAAACTTTAAAGCCAATCAAACTCTAACAACATCCTAAATACTTTTTACCTTTTATTCAAAGATTTAAGTTTTTATTGTGATAATGCTATATGTTAATCATAATTAAGGCACTAACACGTTTTGTACATTTTTATATAGTCTAAAATGTCTGCAGGTCGACCTGACCGACCCATTTTCAACAGTCTAGAAAGTCTAAAGATGACCCCTTTCCATCTAAACCCTTTTTGACCCATTATCCAACCCTCCCATCTTGCCACCTCTAACTAAAACAATTCAAACATAGTGAGTCGCTATTTTGACCTGTTGACCCCTAAAGCAGTTCAACATTTCGCTTGTCAATACATGAAGTCTAAAACTTCCCGATAATGTTCTTGTATTTTATTATTGGGTAACTTGCATAACTATTTATCTTTTCGAAGAGTGTATGTACTTTAACTATGTTACTCTGTATGCTTATTTTTTAGTGATTACAATTCAAATGATCTCCTTAGTGATGTCTTGTGATTTGGAAATGTTTGTAAAATGATTTCTAGTTTCCTGCTATATTAAAGAAAATTTGAAAATTGTTTGCTGCATAACACATTTACATGATATTAACTTCGAGAGTCAATAACCGTGCACTCATAGTTGACTATATGATGGTCAACTACAGAGTTTTCATAAGTTAAGAACAGTCTGCACTGAAACCATCAGTTTATATGAACTGCAACTTAGAAGGACTCATTTTCAACCCCTATTGTGTGTGCAAGTGCATGACATTGCAAATACAGAGACTATTTATAACAAATGTTTGGACTCAATCTTTTTTTTTTTTTTTTTTTCCTTTTCTCATTGTGCAGCAAGTATAAAAACAACCCTCTATACGGCCATCAAGGTATATAATGGCATAAGCTTTGTTCTTCATATAAATATGTGTCACAGGTTCGAGCTATGGAAAAAAAGCTAATTAGCCTTGGTGCACCATGTTTGCTTACACTTTAAGACAAATGTTACTTGTTACTGTTTCAGGCAAATCAGGAGCTCATTCCACCCCTATTAACTTTAGCACTTAATGATGCTATGACATATGATAAGGTCGGATATAGAATCATAAACTACTGTTTCATGAAAAATATTTGATTAGTGTAATTAATATGTTTATCGTTAAGCTTGTAGGCTACAAAATCTGGAGGCCCAAATGGATCCATACGTTTTAGGTACGCTTGAATCTCTCTGTCACAAAAAGAAGATTCTTTTTCAAGTTGATATAAGTCAAATTGCTTTACAAGTTTTCTCATTTTTGAGTCATCAAAGGGTATGAAAGGTACTTGTTAACTAGTTAAATTCGTATGAAAATTTGTGTTAGCTTTCAACTTTGATCATGCTCATTTTACATGATTTAGCTTAGATGTTCGAATTTATAGTCCATGTTTTTTTGCATGAAGCTCGGAAATCAGCAGACCAGAAAACAAAGGACTTTCGGCTGCTTTATCTTTGGTCGAGGACGCGAAAAAAGAGATTGATGGTTACTCGAAAGGTGGACCGATCTCATATTCCGATCTCATCCAATTAGCAGGTTTGACTTTACTCAGAGTTCTTTTAGTCAAAAATAGTACTTTTCAAATTCAAATGGTTTAGAAGTTTTAATTTCCAAAAGGTTTCCATTCTGATGATCTTCTACTTATATGTAGTCATAATTTTATTTTTAGTGCAAGTTATTTAGTCTAGTCAATTTTGAAGCTCAATAACAGTTCATTTGACTACAAGTCAAATATTGACTTTTTAACAATTACTTGTTGTAGCTCAAAGTGCTCTTAAAGCTACATTTTTGGCTTCGGCTATTCGAAAATGTGGTGGTAATGAAGATAAAGGGAATTTGCTATATTCGGCTTATGGTTCAAGTGGACAGGTTTGTTACTTTTTGTTGTTGTAAGTTCTACGTTTCTCAGTCTGTTTTTAATTTTATAATACTTTCGTTTGTATAGTGGGGATTGTTCGATAGGCAATTTGGACGGTCGGATGCCCAAGAACCTGATCCTGAAGGAAGAGTACCCGACTGGACGAAAGCAAGTGTTCAAGAAATGAAAGAGAAGTTTATAGCCGTCGGATTCGGTCCTCGCCAGGTAAAAATATAAGTTTGCATCCAACAAGAGAACTATAATCGAACTAGTAAATTTATCTCATTCAATTTTACAGCTAGCAGTAATGTCAGCATTCTTGGGTCCTGATCAATTAGCAACCGAAGCCATATTAGCCACAGATCCAGACGTTACGAAATGGGTTGAGAAATATCAACGAAGCAGAGAGACAGTCTCCGAGACCGACTATGAGGTTAGCACTCCATTCACAACCTGGGTCGAGTCGGATTGTTTACTAACCTAGAGGTGGAAATTTGGCTCATTTAGAAATTAATTGGTTGATGGTGAAAGTAATCCTTTAGAGTTTAGACTAGTCAAATGGGTAAAATAGAGGATAAACTTAGAAGAAAACGGGTCAAATGGGTTCAACAAGTCAAACAGGTCGAAAATAGCCTATGCTTATAACCTTCCAAATCAGTTCATTAAACAATTAGATTAATATTGAATTAACAAAAACTTTGCAATCCTATTTGAGATACAATTTTTTATAGAAAAAAATATATCCTTGGACCAAAAGTGTTTCAAGTTAAGCCAACCGGCCATTTTGTCAAACATATTTACAAGAGTATTAACTATTTAGATCATTGTGGTTAACTTTTCATTATGAGCTAACCAACATATTTTTTATAAATGGGAAGAAAAGGTTGTATTTGATCATGTAAGAACGAATTTGCAAAAAATGTGTAGATATAGAAAATCACACATGGGCACATTTTAAATTGCTCATTGTTGGATATTAAAGTGTTTTTCCTGCAACATCTAATGATTTTTCTGATGTATTTTCATAAAAATGGTGGAGCGAAAAGTCAAAAGATGACGGGTTTAATAGTAAACCTTTTATATAAACGTGTTTATGTTTATCTTGTTTCAGGTGGATTTGATTACAACCCTAACGAAGTTGAGTGGTTTGGGTCAAACCATCAATTATGAGGCATACTCATACCCCATCCCTAGGGTCGATTTCACAAAACTCAAGTTGTAAAAAGTCCAGTAAATGAGCATAAAGAGACGAGTGAAGGATATGGCGTACTCGGGCTGCAGAAGTGTTTTGTGGTTAGAAAAGGTATTCAATTGAGGCTTATATCCAAGAAGAATATGGTTTTGTTCTCTACATGGTAGTTATAAATTTATTGATTGATAGTTTTGAATAATATTGGCACCATCTAAGAATCCATTCATGTATAAAAAATTGCATTTGGAGATCTGTTTGGAGTGATTAAACTTGTGAAATGGAACATGCTTTGAAGTCATTACATTATAAGATGCATGTGATAAAACTTGGTATAATTAAATGTAAGGGTGATCTTTGAACATAAATGGGGTGGTGGCGCAGTTGGCTAGCGCGTAGGTCTCATAGCTAAAGAGTGATCCTGAGGTCGAGAGTTCGAGCCTCTCTCACCCCATTTTTTTTACAATTGGATAATTTTAATATATTTTCTCACAATTTCAAACCTTCTTATTGTGTTTTCACTTGTCTATAACCCCTTAAAATGAACTAGACACATCTTCTCCCTTCAGAAAGCCTGAATAAAGATGCACTTAAATACTAAATGAGCAAATATGATTTCATATGGTGAGAGACTGACTTTGGTTCGATCGGTTCTTGGTAGCATGTCCTTGGATTACTTTTCCTTGTTTCGAGCCCCATTGAGTGTTATAAATGCGCTAGAGAGTTTGACAAGAAATTTCTTTTGGGGTGGGAATAATGAAAAAAGAAAAATTGCGTGGGTAAAATGGGAAAAATTGTTAACAAAATTTGAGTTGGGTGGCTTAAATATTGGAAGTTTGAAAGCTTCTAACTGGGAGTTACTTGGAAAATGATGGTGGAGGTTTAGGGTGGAGTCGGAGTCGTTGTGGGTTAAAATTATCAAAAACATATATGGGGAAGACTGGGGTTAAAAGAGGAATTTAATCAAAATAATGGGCATTGTGGTACATGGGGGATATCATTAGAATTGGTAGAGTTTTAGAGAATATAGAAATTCAATTCACGTCATCATTTGGGAAAAAGTTGGGGGATGGAATGTGAACAATATTTTGAAGAGATAAATGGGTGGGAAACTTTAGACTTTGTGAAAAATTCCCAAGACTTTTTCATAAAGAAATTCAAAAAACGGTGACAGTAAGTGAGAGGGGAGAATGGAGAAATGGAAGTTGGGTTTGGACATGGGGGTGGGGGACGGAGTTAACGGGGAGAGTGTTAAGTGAGAAAGAAGAATTGGTAAATTTAATTCATGATCTTTTGCCTAATGTTCAATGTAGGGATAAATGGAGATGGTTGTTAGATGAAGATGACATTTTCACGGTCAAAGAGCTCAGAGAGATTATTGACGAAAAAATTCTTTGTCAATTTAACTCTTCAATAGACACGAGATGGATCAAAGCTATTCCAAAGAAGATCAACATTTTCATGTGGAGATTAGCTCATGAAAGAATTCCAACCCGAATGATGCTTGATCACCTAGGAATGGATTTGCATACGGTACTATACCCATGTTGTGATGAGGTGATAGAAACTATTGAGCATTGTATTTTGAGATGCAAAAGGGTAGAATCGGGTTGGGGAAAGATTTTCAAGTGGTGGGATATGGGAAGCTTCAATGTCAACTCAATTGAAGAGTTGGTTCAATATGGTGAAAATTCGACTTTCTCAAATACGCAAAACTTGTTATGGCGAGCGGTAATTTGGATCACGACTTACATTATTTGGGGATCAAGGAATAGTATTGCTTTTAAAAACAAAAGGTCGAATCATATAGATTTATGCATGGAAGTTCAAGTTTTGTCTTTCTTTTGGATATCTCATAGATTCAAGAAGTTTAAAAGCTCCTGAATGGAGTGGTGTACCAATCCGAGAGAAGCAAGCAGGGGTTAATAGCATAAGGTTTGCAGTTTTTTTTTCGGTTTTGGTATGGTCACAAAGGGTTCGGTGAAATTTCTAAGTATATATTTTTAGTGCTTGTAATTTTGCTCTAGGTGTCAACTTTCCAGTCCTCTTAATGTATGTCTTGTAGATTAAAGGGTGGAAGTTGATCGCCCGTGACGTATCGATTTCTTATATATTAATATTTTGTGCTTTTCAAAAAAAAAATAAATAAATAAAAAAAATAAAATGAGCAAATATGAGGCCACGAGTTTAGATGATATTCTTTTTACATCCCGTAAACAAACAATATGTCCAGTAGGTATAAGTATGATATTTGTTGTTCGATGCGTTGTTAGAAATCATAATCAGTATAACTTTAAGCAGTAGATACTTATGTGTTCTCAAACAAATTAACCCTTGAAGTACTAATGCTATGTACTCCTAAGAGTAAATATCTTTTCCCCTTGTAGTTCCTCAACAAGTCAATACATACACATTTGAATCGCCACCAAAAGTCCAAAACCATCGAACTACATGGTAGAAAAACGTTAAAATCAATATATCTTAACCCACAACAATATTTTTAGTCATAGTTATAGTTATAACTAGTCAAATATAGTCGATAATGTAGTAATGAGACGATGCCACAATTCAGCAGTAATATGGATATAAACTGGCATGTTCTTTTCTTCAAATAGTTGATCATCAACCAATTATCTAAAATTCACTAACAGAAAACTTCTGTAAACCAATGTTGATTTAATAAAAAATATTAGAACATTAATCATACGATACTAACTACATATAAGAGTGATCAGAATGTGATAAACAATAGAGATCAAATAGTAGTTCATTCA
This sequence comes from Gnaphalium uliginosum, assembly GCA_963930675.1. NCBI lineage: Eukaryota > Viridiplantae > Streptophyta > Magnoliopsida > Asterales > Asteraceae > Gnaphalium > Gnaphalium uliginosum. The sequence goes on from OZ005681.1 coordinate 27,647,000, forward strand.
AAATACTTGAGACATTAATTAAATGAAACTAAACTTAGAAGTTCACGAATAGAATATATCTCATAAGGATAATAAAGAAGGAGAAATAAGAAGCCAAATTCAACCATATTCTCCTATTAATTTAGAAAAGAAGAAGATACGAATCTTAACACGAGGCTGCACCTCACAGTTGTGGTTGTTCCTCACTTTGCTTTGGTGCTTCCTTAATTTCATCAGCTCCTTCCTCCTGCATCCATAGATCAACAAAACACATGTCATAATGGGGTCGTCAGATGGCTTGGATCAAGGATTGGATGAATGTAGGGAATTTCTTTATGTGTCAAAATGGTTGGGTCAAGTCAATCGCATGATTTTTGTCCAACTATCAATACGTTTACACTTTACATAGATAATTTTAGCAAAAATAATTATAGAAAATATATAATAACAATATGAGTTCTATTCATAAAGCGCCTTAGTAGCTCTTATGTATTAAAAATAGACTATGAGTGGCTTTTGGTCTTTTTGACCCGTGCGACCAACATGGTTCATATTTTACTAAATTGTTTGATATTACCCATTTGAACTATTATAGAAATAACATAATCCAAACCGGCCCATTTTCATAGCTCAATGGTTCGAAATTGTACCTGCATATCGGAAGTCCACAGAGTGAGGTTGTCACGAAGGAGTTGCATGATCAAGGTGCTGTCTTTGTAGGACTCCTCGCCCAATGTATCCAACTCAGCAATTGCTTCATCAAATGCCTATAGAAATCAAAGAGAAAGTATTCATTTTGGATTTGCAAGAAGTCCAAAGAATCCATTGTTCTGAGTTTGGTATAAAGTTTTAGAGCTGAACCTGTTTAGCAAGGCTACAAGCTCGGTCGGGAGAGTTCAAAATCTCATAGTAAAAGACAGAGAAGTTGAGAGCCAGTCCAAGTCGAATTGGGTGTGTTGGGGCAAGTTCACTGTTTGCAATATCCTGCAAATTATTTGCATGCACTTTTAATTTCACAAAGGAAAACCTTCAAGCCAGAAATTAATGAAAATGACTCATCAAAGCTATGTAAAGATTCACAATAACTTATCAAAGACCTTTAAACAAGAGCAATAATGACATAACTAATTTTGGAAAATTCACATTAAAAAATTTACTATTCATTTGTAAGATAGTCGCGCTACGCGGGGCCAAATAAATTATAATAATTTTGTATATAATTGACTAATTACACAAATTTATGACACTAATTTCATGGTCAAGAGTTAACCGAAAAGATCGAAAAATGCATCGGATGGCCTTATATAATGTGGATATAGATAGATGTGTATATACTAACAACAATTTAATATATATATAGCATGACGCCATGACGGAACCCCCAAAATAAACACTAAATATTCATTAATATTTAGTGTTTATTTTGGTGTTCTACATCCCCAATTGATCAAATTCCTGTATAACATAAATGTAAACAAATTAATAAAATTAACCTGAGCAGATTTATAAGCAGTGAGAGTACTCTCAGCAGCTTCTTTTCGTTCACCACCAGTCTTAAACTCGGCCAAATACCGATGATAATCTCCTTTCATTTTCAAATAAAACACCTTTGAATCACCACTAGTCGCCGAAGGAATCAATCTAGAATCAAGCAACTTCAATATTCCGTCACAAATTTTTGTAAGCTCCTCTTCAATCTTCGATCTATAACCTTTGATCACAGTCACATGGTCCTCATTACCACGTGATTCCTCTTTTTGTTCAATTGATGAAATGATTCTCCATGATGCACGACGAGCACCAATCACGTTTTTGTACGCAACTGATAGGAGATTACGTTCTTCAACCGTGAGTTCATCGGTTTCTGATACCTTTTCCATGAATTCAACCATTTCGTCGTAACGTTCTGCTTGTTCAGCGAGTTTTGCCATGTAGACATTTTGATCACGCGTTGATAATGCCATATTTTTTTCCGTTTTGGGTGAGTGTGATTAGATGTATGGAGAAATTTGGTTTGGTTTGAATTGAATTTAGGGAATGAGGAAGAGAATTTTGAGGGGAAAATGTGAGGATTAGAGGAAATAGTGGAGGAAACAAAGGGTTTTTTTGCAAGGACAATCATCAGATTTGAGTTGTCAGGCTGTGATTGGTTGTACCGTCTGATGTTTATAGTGTACGTTGAAAGTTTGGAAGATTTCGGTCTTAGAATGTTTCGTACTAGCTAGAATATTTTGCGGTATTTAAAAGTAATACCTGCTTTATTCTATTTTCGGCACATACATTTATGAGCTACTACAAATTGTTGGATTTTAGAAAACAAAATCCAACTCCTTGAAAGAGGACTTAGTGGTGGAGATAAAGAAGGGTTAATTTCTCACTTTACAAGTAAATATATAGATTACAAAAGTGAATTTTAGATGGGCCAAGCCCTACAATTAACATGAACTGGGCTATATAAATTGGGCTAAAATATGGCCTGTTAACATACCCCAACAGTTTGAGCGGGAGGAACACGCACATTCAAACTGGATCGAAATTCGATAAACAGGGAGGTAAGAAGACCTTTCGTGAAAATGTCAGCATATTGGAATCATATTGGAATCTGCAGCACCCGGATTTGCCCCGTGGCCATTTTATCCGGAACAAAGTGGATGTCTATCTCGATATGTTTAGTGCGCTTATGTTGCACATGATTGGATGACATGTATACGGCGCTAACATTATCGCAATAAACAATAGTAGCTTTGGACAGCGAGTGATGAATTTCGCGAAGAAGGTTTCACAACCATGCGGTTTCTGCCACAACCATGGCAACTCCTCTGTATTCGACCTCTGCACTAGATCGAGAGATTGTTGACGTTCGGAGGACTAAGATAGAAGATTATCTTCAAGAAAAACACAGTAACTAGACGTAGATTGGCGAGTAACAGGGCAACCACCCCAATCTGCATCAGAGTAGGCAGTGAGAGCAGTGGTAACAGAAGCATATAGTTGAAGACCATGATCAAGGGTACCCTTTAAGTACCGAAGAATACGCTTAAGAGCCGTAAAGTGCGGTTCCCGAGGGTCATGCATGTATATGCATATTTGTTGAACAACATAGGTCAAATCTGGACGTTTGAATGTAAGATACTTAAGGGCTCCTGCAAAGTTGCGGTATATGGTGGGGTCTGATACAGGAGGACCTGAATTCCCAAGTTTAGCTGGTGTTTGACACGGTTTACAATAAGCATACGAGCCTTCTCAAGAATTTCGGTTGCATATTTCTTTTGAGATAAGAACAGTCCCGTTTTATTGCGTACAACCGAGATACCAAGAAAATAATTAATGGGACCAAGATCGGTCATTGCAAATTCTTGATGAAGGGAGTGATGATCCGTTGAAGAAGTCCAGAAGAAGAAGCAGTGAGGACAATGTTGTCCACATAAAGTAGTAAATACGCTTTGTCATCTCCGTGTTTGTATTTAAAAGAGAAGAGTCACATCTACTGTCTTGAAACCGACACGGAGGGCATAACCAACAAAACCATGCTTGAGGTGCTTGTTTCAATCCATATAGGGACTTTTTGAGTAGGCATACATGGTTGAGTTTGTGCGGATCATGAAAACCCGGTGGCTGGTGCATGTAAACCGTCTCAGAAAGTTGGCCATTGAGAAAGGCATTCGTGACATCTAGTTGGTGCACTGGCCAATCACGAGAGACAGCTAAGCTAAGGACGGTATGAATAGTGGCACATTTTACATCTGGGTTGAAAGTTTCATCACAATCAACACTTAGTTGTTGACTTCGTCCGATGGCAACAAGACGGGCTTTGTAATGTCCAAGAGTGCCATATGCAAGAAATTAATGCTTAAACAGCCACATGGAATGAACAACGTTAGCATTAGCTGATCGAGGCACGAGTACCCACGTACTATTTTTAACTAAAGCATTATATTCATCAAGCATAGCATTATTCCAGTTAGGATCTTTGAGAGCAAGAAAAGGAGATTTTGGTTGAGGATAAGTAGTGGAAACATGAAGATTAAACTTTTCGGTGCGTTTAATGGTACTGACTTGTGAACGAGTGACCATAGGGTGGTGAGATTGAGCAGGCTGGGTGGTATTAGTGGTAGTATCAGATGGTGTGTTTGCATTTTGATTATGGATTGTGGGTTGATCCGCATGAACCAGATACACATTCTGACCTGTATTCTGCTGATATGGGCCTAATAAGTTGTTGCCCGCATTCTGCTATTGAGACAAGGGCTGCTGGATCGTGACAAACGGGCTATTAGACACGCTGTTGGGCTGCACTGTCGTATAATAAACATGTTGGGGCAGCTGCTGATGTGATCGAGATCCACTAGGTGGAGTAGTGGCCTGTTGGACATGGAATCCCCTGGTCTGCCCATTTCGACCAGAATTTGGACCACTATTTCGGGCCTGATGTGGTTGGAATTGTTGTTGGCCATGGGCCTATTGACCAGCAGCCCAAGAGGCATTGTTGGATGGTTGGCGGTGGTCCACAGATGTTGTGTTGCCGCTGTTTGTGTGCAAAAAATGACAACACTCGGCAAAACGACAGTACCCACGAGCGAAATTTCGACAGGGGCCATGATTAGGGTTGGAGATGAAGAAGAGCTCTCATAATGGTGGGATTCCTTTCGTACTTTCCTGTTTAATCTTGTTTCCTCAACTAAACACATAGAAACGAACCGTATCAAGGTCCGGGAATGGATCGCGATGTCGAATGATCCTGGCCAGTTGATCATATTTTTCAACGAGCCCATTGACATCATGTGTGACAAGAACTTCGTCAGAAGCTAGGGAACCAAGATTCTTGAGAAGGTCACTGATAGCTTTTATTTTATGAAAATATTCCGTAATCGAGAGGTTTCCCAGATCCAAAGTAAGGAGTTCATTGTTAAGCTCGAGTGTGCGGGATCGTTTGTTATCATGGAATGTCTTTTCGAGTGCATCCCACACCCCCTTGACTTTGATATTAGGCTGGAGAACTTGCTCTAACAATTGCTCATAAATTGTCCCCTATATCCAAGATTTAACTAATGAGTCAAGCTTTCTTTGATCGGCTTGAGTTGCTTCTTAACTTGTTGACGTTTCTTCGATGATGTGAAACACCCCGAAGGACTCACAGTGAGTCCGAAAGAGTTCACTCCAAGATGCATAATTAGACTTTTCAAGGTTCAAGACTAGTGGAACATGTGACTTGATATTTGTAACACCAAAGGCTTTGTCGATGATTTGGTTGTTGTTGTTTCCTGTCATGATGAACAAGGATGAGGATGGCTGTTTTAGGGTTCTTGAAGGTTTTTAGGGAAGTGGTGAAGGAGAACACAGGTTGATATGGAAGACAACTAAAATTAAGGAGAATGAATATTTTTGAATTGATTACGTTTGGAATAATTGAGAGAGATTTGACATTGCGCTGATACCATAAAGAAGGGTTAATTTCTTCTTTGCCTTTTCATTAAACGTATAAGCAAATATATAGATTACAAATGGGTCAAGCCCTAAACTTAACATGAACTACGCTACATAAATTGGGTTAAAATATGGCCTGTTAACGGGAGATGCAAGAATTTTTGAGTTGGAGTAGATACAAGAATGTTTGAGTTGGGGTCTGTCATCGTGTTGCTTAGTTGGTTATGGAGTGGAGGATTTTAAGAAAAAATTGTAAACACGCCTTCCACATGATGTACTCAATTAGCACGGGGCGCGTGAAGCCAATGTTAACGGTTATCCGCGTTTTTACAAAATATAAACTACCAACATACAAACCTTTCTTTATATATAAGAGCCTGAGCTAGTATTTATTAAAATCAGCTCCTACACGGATACTTACTGAGATATAGCAAAAAGAAAAGCTCGTTTTTTTTTATAAACAAAATTCTATAATTGTACTTTTGGTTAATTAAAGAAACTTAACCGATCAGATATGGTTGAATGGTGGATTGGTTAATTGTGAAAGTCAATATTTAATTCAGTAAGTTGTCTAATATTTATATTTTTTATAATAATAATAATAATGAGCCGAAAACAAAAAAAGTCATACTGTCTTTAGAATGTCTAATATCTCTTGAACTGTGAAGCAAATGCAATCAAATTTTGGTTGTCAAAACAGTGCCGATTATAAAGAGAATGAACCTAAACTTACTCTATAACGGGCTTTTTAAACTTCAATTGAAGACTGAATATTGAGTTTAACCGTTAACCAAATAAGGGAAGTTCTTAAAAGCAAGGGTACATGCACTGCACTTAATGTACCTTATAATTAAGGAAGTTCTTCAAAAGCTCTAGCTAGATATAGAGTAAATTACATTTATGGTACATAGTCATTAATTTCACTACTCGTTCCTGGATCTATTTTTTTTACAGGTTTAGTCCCTTGACCTGGTTTTCGTTTCACTCTTGTCTGGTAAAAGTGTCTAAAATTTTTAAAGGTATTTTAAAAGTGAAACGAAAAATCGGGTCAAGGGACTTAATGTTGAGTAAAAGAACATTAATAGGTTTAAGTTGATGAATTACTGTTCAATACATTCATGCATTAAAAGAACATTAATAGGTGTCCTTTTTCGTTTTCGTTACATTCTACAACCATAATGTGTTATGATGCATTTAAAGCTATCATCTTCACTTTAAGTTGGTGCCTATTAATATAATATTTTTTTCTTGTGACGAATGGCGTCTACTCGGGTAAACTTGAAATAATTATATGGAATTGAATAATATCTTCAATTCATAGAATCCCGTATTTGAAGAGTTGAAGATGCTATCCTTTCAAGTGCCAAAAGCCACTGCCTAAGAATATGCGGTTCAATGGTTGAGAATAAAACTCACGTACGATGAAGAGCACGTACAAGTCACTTCTCTTCCCTTCTGATAAACTAATTAGTTAGCTCACAGAACTCCAACAAGTGCGTAAATAGAGTCATCGATATGGTGTATATGAAAAACTCTAAGTGAAGATATTTTTGTAGGCAATTCGGAAAGCAATTTCTATCAGTCTCAAGTATTTGCATTTAACTGGACTCAGGTATGTGTTAAAGCACAAGTCTTAGCTGGGTATATTTGACTTCGGATCCCATGGATGCTTTCTGATGCAGTAACGCATTTATATAGTTGTCGAATCTAGCTATTTCTAGGACCTTTAATTATGATATTTGGGTTTTTTCAGAGAAAAGGAAAAGATCAAAAATGTGGTGCAGAACAAAGAAGATTTAAAAGTGAGCTGTGATGAATCCAGTGCATTCGTAATTTTCCAACAAGGGAATATATATGTTTTATTATTATACACGGATCTTTAAAGTGGCGGTTGCCACCAAGTGAAAAAACAAAAGGTAAGGAAAAGGACATAGAGTACATCCAAAAAACGGAATGAAAAACTGAAAATACATACATTTCCTCCAAGGGGCCTTAGCTGACAACTCGTCCCAGCGTTTTGTACCTAGATGTCAACAACTAAATACATATATGTGATCAACTTCATACATATTTCAATCCGTCTCCATATATATTTTTAACATAACAAAGCAATGAAATTTTTAGAGGTAGTACTACTACTACTACTCCTGCAAGTGTTGTTAATCAGCTTCTTAAATGCTACATAACATAAGTTACATAATGTTACATGTCCTGATAAATGTGGAGATGTTACAATACCTTATCCTTTTGGAACCGAAGAGGGCGGCTACCTAGATAAATCTTACTACATAGAATGTAACTCTTCAACACAAATTCCCCTGTTAAATCACTCTTTCGCCTTTGAGACTCCTGAACATCATCTAGAAGTTTTAGAGGTAACAATAGATGGTAAGCTGAGAGTTAATCTCCCAATCGCTTATCATTGCTATGACAAGCTGTGGGACCAGGAATATTTCTCAAGCACTACAGTTTCTACGTTCTGCTTCCCCATCTCAAGCACAAGAAACAAGTTTATTGGAGTAGGTTGTCATATTGAAACCCTTATTATGCTTATGGAGCAGCCTAGTACATTCTTAGGGTGCCTATCAGAATGTGAGAAAGATGAAAACCTCATAAACGGGTCATGCCTAGGCATTCGATGTTGCCAAGCGAACATCCCTCAAGGCAAGACATTCGCGGAACTTTATGTTAGTGCTAGATTCAACAAAGCGTGGTATTATAGCAAGTGTATTTTTGCCTTCATTGTGGAAGAAGGTATGTACAACTTTGACACACGTGATCTTAGCATTATGACGAATAACATGTCTTTCCCAGTCGTGCTTGAATGGTCTGTTGGGGATGGAACATGTGAAGAAGCACAGAAGGACAATGTAGCTTACATGTGCCATGAGAACAGTGTATGCTATAATGGAGAAGGCAATCTTCCTGAATATAATTGCAAATGCTCTGACGGATACGACTGAAACCCGTATATCCCATATGGATGTTAAGGTACATACTTTTGTAATTTATATTTGTAATACAGAAATACATAAGCACAACCAGATATGGTAACCTAACGATTGTAATATTTCATACATCTTTTAGATATCTATGAGTGACTTTGAAGAGCAAAACGATTGCCTTCCAGGACACTGCAATAACACAGACGGGAGTTATACTTGTATTTGCCCAAAGGGTCTCCATGGAGATGAAAAAGTAGGTGGGAGTGCACTCCTGTTGAGCACAATTCAAAATATAGAGTAACCGTTGAAGGTATAGGATACAAATAGTACAATGTTATCTTTTTTTTTCTTTTTTTTTTTCCGGAAATATCATGGATTGATCAAGTTACAACAGAATCATACGTAATATCACCGAAACAGTGTCTATGGAATATGCATATGCAACAACTGGAATCTGAGGACCCTTGGTGTACAATCATTGCAAAGATGGTCGATTTATGGTAGCTAGTTCTATTTGAGGACTAACAAACACTGTTTTTATGAGGTATCCTTAGTAGTCACGGCTGTATCCATGATTTTTGTCAACTTTGGAACCAAACAGATGATACAAATCAAGAACAGAAAGTGCAGGTTTAAGGTGCACCGGAACAATTTTAATGTGCTCCGGAACAATAAACAACTACTTTGGAACCAAACAAATGATAAAAATCAAGAACATAAAGTGTAGGTTTAATGTGCACCGGAATAATAAACTGCTAATTACGATTGGGCCTAGTCACACACAATAACACTTAGATATCACTCAAATGACCAAATAAAATTAATTATAATAACTAGATGAGTTATTTAATTACTTTGTGATCATTTAATAAATGTTATTAAATTGAAGGGTTCAAGATAAAAGTTATTAAAATTAAATTGTTATTCCTAATACTTAAAGGGTTAAATAGTTAATTAATAATAAGAGGTTATTAGATATTAATTATTATAAATATAATAACCCTAGACAAAAATTGGAACCAACTTTTTATTTCTTTTGTGGTGTTCGGCCGTGAGCAACAAAACCCCCAAAAAGCTGCCGATTTGGGTCCCAAGCAAAAGAAAAGTAGTTTAAATTGGCTTTATTGAACTAGCATTCGGGTGGTGATAAAAAATGTACCGTGTGAATCAACTATAGAGATAATCATTTTGTACATGTTTATTTATTTTATTTCTGCTGCGTTTGTTATTTAATTGTTAATTAAAATAAATTTAGTTAGACTACGATTTCCAACAGTAGTATCAGAGCCACTTTTATATCATATATTGATCATAATGATTATTTTTTATATGGACTCATAGTGTAAAGTTTGTGTCTTGTTTGTGATTGATTTTTTGGATCATCACTTAAACACATCTTATGTTGCATGTTTAATATCAAAATAATCATCTTGTGTTACTAATGATGAAAATCGATTTTTGGATTGTAGATCTAAGAAATCTATTTGGTATGTGTTAGTAACAAGTTACTTTTTTTTTTTAAATATTGTTGATATTTAAATATTAAGTTAATGACTTGTTTTATTTTAATATGTTATATTTGTTACCATGGTTATCAACATGCATAATTAATCAAGGCGAGCCATTAATTTAATTTTAATAATGTAATTATTAAAATATCATGTTTATTATGCATAGCCATGTTTGCCCTAGCCTTGTGGTTGTGATTGTGTTTGTTTGCGTGTTTTGATTTGATGGCGATTTTGGGCCAATTCTTGTAATAATTTATTTTGGGAATTTTGGTCCTTTTTTTGATGTAATATTTTAATTTAATGTTCATGTTCCATTGTTGTATTTTATTTTAATTTGTAAGTACCTAGAATAAGTTATTATACTTTTATTTAAAATTATAACAAGACGAATATTTGGATCATAAAGGATACAAGACGAATATTTGGATCATAAAGGATACAAGACGAATATTTGGATCATAAAGGATACAAGAAGATGGAGACCAAGTCACATGAAATCAATCTTGATCACCATGGGATAATGACTGAATTGGGAGCTGAAATCACATCTTTTCTAAAGATGATTAATGGTTATCCTTAGATTGATCATTCGGTTTTCATGTTGACTCATGAAACCGAATATAAGATTTTGAGCTTGGCTATGCATATATGTGTGTGTTTTATTTATTACATGTTAAATATTTTTGTTGATCTTATTTGTATGCAAGCTTGTTTAGTTGAAAACAATACTATAAAATACAAAAGTGGAGTTTAAAACTAAAATTGATGATTTTAAGTTAAAACTCTAATAAAATTGGTGATTTTAACTCGGTAAAATAAATATATGTTTTATGGTGACATTTAAAATGGTTTAAATGATTCAAGTTCATGCTTGTTGATTTTATAAAACTATAACAATCTCATGTAGGTATTTATTAGTAATAAAATAACACTTAACGCGCAAACATGAAAAACATGAAAAACATAAAGCAAGATATATATTTTTAAGCGATAGTTAAAATCGGTTTTAACAAATCGTGTGACAAACTAATGTGCATGAATTATTTTGTCACATACTTTTTAGACATAGATTTAATAATGATTAAATAATATACCCGCAAAACTAAGTCATGTCATCCAATTAGCTTGATACACTTGGTTGTCCTTTTTGGCCACGGTCACATCTAGGTCAAGTTTGACGCTGAGGTGATTAGTTGTCACTGGTCAGACCTATACAAGGATGAGATAATACAAGGATGAGATAAACATGCCAGTAGAAGACATGTAGTTTTAGTACTATATTTTCTCAATTCCATAAAGGATCTAACAGTTGTACTTGCAATGCAATTGGTACCCGCTACCTACCGATTGAATCTTCACTGTATTCGTGATCAATTGTTATGATGATAGAAGCTCAATGTGGACCTTAGCATTTCATAAATTAATTGTTTATTATAAAACTTGGATAGTTAATTTATAAAAGGATTTATTGTCGAAATACTAAAATGACCTTTACTTTGATTTTGTAGATATCAACTCAATCCGTAAACAATTTAACTCTCTCTTCCTTGTTTGAGAAGGAGAATCAGAAGGGTACGTGCTTCCTTGACTGATATAAAAAATTGAGGACGGTCCTCAAGAATCAAGGGAAGTTGTACATTTTTGATACCTCACTAGCTCCACCTCCCACTTCCACCGACTCTCATGCTATTCATGAAGCTTGGAATAAGCATAACAATGAGTAGGAGAGGTTGCGTTGCTAATTCTTGCGACTTTGCATCCAAGCTTAAAGAAGCTTATGGAGGGTCGCGGAGCATATGATATGCTTGTTGAGTTGAAAAGTTTTTTTTCAGCAACAAGCACCTCTTTGAGGTTTTTAATGCTGTTAAAAGGCTCACTGCATGCAAGATGAAAGAGGGGGAGTTGGTCAGTACTCATGTTCTTAAGATGAGGAGCTATTTTGATGAATTTCAAAGGCTTGTATCTCCTATATCTAATGATATGGGTGTGAGTTTCATGTTAAACTCATTACCTATATCATATAATAATTTTATTAGAGAATTTTATATGCAAGGAGAAAAGAAATCAATCTCGAAACTTCATAACTTGCTTATGACTACTGAAAAAGATGTTCGTCTCAAGGCTTCGTCATCCTTGAAAGTCAAGGGAAAGGGGATCAAGAAAAGAACGCCTCAAAGTAAAAAAAAATGGCAAAGACAAAGAGATTGCTTGCTTGATAGAGGAGCTGTCTGGTCTTTCACTTCCTAGCTGATGATAATGACGCTAGTACAACTAGTGATTCAAGTATATACATGATTGAACTGTATACATTCTCTCCAAATTCCTGGGTACTTGATACTGGTTGTGGAACTCATATTTGTAATAATGTGAAGGGATTTAAGAGAAGTAGGAAGCTGAACAAAGGCGACTTGGACTTGCATGTTGGCATGGAGCTCGAGCAGCAGTACTAGCTATTGGTAGCTACGAGCTTATTTTACCAAGTGGTCTTGTCATTTGTTTAAACAATTTTCGTTATGCATCTAGTATAACTAGGGGAATTATTTCAGTTTTCCGTTTGAGGGATGTTGGTTTCAAACCCTCTTTTACAGATTATGGAATTTCAGTTCCTAAAGATAATTTATTTTATTTTAATGCCATTTCTCGTGATGGTATTTATGAAATTGCAATGCATGATAATTATGTTCATACCTGTAGTGCTAAAAAGGTCAAGCAAGACTTGAACCAAGCCTATCTATGGCATTGTCATCTTGGACATATAAAAAAGAAATGCATATCAAAGCTCCAAACTGATGGACTTTTGGAATCAACCGGCCATGAGTCGTTTGATGTATGTGAATCTTGTTTATGTGGAAAGATGATTAAGGCTCCTTTCTCCAGTCAAAGTGAAAGGGCTAAGGATCTGCTTGAATTCATACATACCGATGTAAGTGGCCCTTTCAGAACCATGTCAAGAAATGGTAAATACTACTTCATTACATTAAAACATAAGGTTATGTTTACTTGCTTAAATATAAACATGAGGTCTTTGACACATTCAAAGCCTTTAAGAGTGAAGTAGAAAATCAGCTTTGAAAAACCATTAAAGCCATTCGATCTGTTCGAGGTAGTCACCTTAGCGAGGATGTATATATGGTGCAACCAGAGGGGTATGTGAATCTAAAATATCCTAATGGAGTATGTTAGCTTCAGATATCTATTTATGGATTGAAGCAAGCATCAAGGAGTTGGAATTTATGTTTTGACAAGAAAATCAAAGAATTTGGTTTTACTCAGAATCAAAGTTGTAAAACTCGTTAGGCGCTAGTCGAGCGATGGGGAACCTTGTAGCTAGTAATCGGTCTAGGCAGGGACTAGTCGGATTGAGATTTTTCATATATAAATAACATATTTTCAAAATCATATGTCTAGAAACATAAACATAGTAGACTAGAAATATAAATATATTGTTTATAAACATAAACATAAACATTCAAATACTTCACACATACAATTATTAGTTATTAGATTCACGCTTCATCCTCATCTTGTCCACATAGTTCAATGATATGAACTCCATCGGACTCTTAGTCAACCTCATCCTCATCTACTTCCTCCTCACTCGCCGACTCGAATTTTTCCTCAAGTAGTTCTTGAGCCTCGCTTGTGTGTGGAATAAAAGTGATGGTTCATGCCTTATTTTTCAAAGTCCTAATTTATTTAACACAAAAAAAAACAGTTGACCGACTTTAACCGATTTTGATCGACTAGTCGCTGATTTTTACCGATTTTTACCGTTGACCGACTAATTACTCCAACTACTTGCTTGGCGCATCAGACTAATCCCGATTACCGACTACTCCCCGATTAGTCGGCCGCCTAGGCCGATTTTTACAACACTTCTCAGAATGAGATGAGCCCTGTCTTTACATTAGAGCTAGTGGGAGCACTGTAGTTTTCTTGATCTTGTATGTTGACGACATACTACTCATAGGCAATGACATTTCAACTTTGCAAGACGTAAAGTTTTGGCTTGGAAAATGTTTTGCTATGAAAGATCTGGGAGATGCAGTATATATCCTTGGGATTAAGATCTATAGTGATAGATCTAGGCGGCTGATTGGTCTAAGTCAAAGTACATTGACAAGGTCTTGAAGAGGTTCAAGATGCAAAACTCTAATAGAGGTAACTTGTCAATGCAACATGGGATAACATTAAGCAAGTCTCGATGTCCTACATCACTTGCTGAGATAGAGCGCGTGAGAGGGATCCATTCTAGATATGTTCTTAAGTACTTGTGAAGGAATAAAGACATGTTCTTAGTTTATGGTGGTTTGAATGAGGAGCTTAGTTTTAAGTGTTACACTGATGCGAGTTTTCAAACTGATCGAGATGATTCTTGATCCCAATCAGGCTATGTCTTCATCATGAATGGAGGTGCGGTTGATTGGAAGAGTTCCAAGCATAGTATGGTTGCACAGTCTATGACGAAATCAGAATACATTGCACGTTCAGAGGCTGCAAAGGAAGCTGTCTGGATCAGAAAGTTTGTTGCTGAGCTAGGAGTAGTACCCATCATAACTAGACCTATGGAGATGTACTGCGATAACTCTGGTGCCTTGATACTTGCAAAGGAACCTACAATGCCTAAGGGTAGTCGACACATTCTTCGACAATTTCACTATGTTCGTGAATTGGTTGGAAGAAATGAGATCAACATCCTCAAAGTTCATACCGATATTAATGTAGTAGATCCATTTACTAACCCTATGTCTATTACTAAGCATAATGATCATATTAGAGGCATTGGACTTAGATTTGCTAATGGTTTATTTTTATTTGTATTTTAGTATTTGGATAAATGGAGCGTTTAATAGTTTTATTTGATTAATTAATTGATATACTTGGTATGATCGTTTTTATAAATATTTATGTGTTCTATATTTGCAAGTTTAAATCCATGAATAATTAAACTATTCTAAATATCTATAGTCAGTCAAAGTTATGGGAATACCATTGAATTAAGACTAATATGAAGGATGGTAATATTCATTGTAGATGAATATGTAACTTGTTGAGACCAAATTCACATGTATTCATTGTTGATTAATATTGGAATGACCCATCCTCGAGATGTCACTGCATGGATCGTCGTTAATAATGAATCTCGAAAATGGTTAAGTCTTTGTGTCCTTAGACCTGAGATATATGTTAATTCTCAATTGCAGGACTTGTCATACTTTGATATGGTTAAACGTTGTTCTAAATAAGGCAATTATAAAGGTCATCATCCGGTATAATGGGAAGCGCATGATAGACGCATATAGTCAATATGGGATATGTTTCTCTTCTTGTAAGAGTGCGATACTACTAGGCCCGTCGATGGAATGAATAGATGTTTGCATGGCCATGCCCAACCTAAGATTAATAGTTAATCAATTTAGTTTGGTAATCTTATTCGACTTCTAGATCGAGAAACTAAATCGTTGGAAAATGATATTGACTTGATCCTTGTCTCATGTTCAACATGGTATCCAAACAAAGGGACGATAGACTGCAAATTATTTGATCGTTTACTGAAACTAAACTCATTCGTTTTTAGGGGCAGTAGCATGTTGCTAGACGTTAACCATTGTCTATATAGTTGCTAAGTATTGTGCAATGCATAAGTGGGAGTTAGGTTTAATATGCACTGGAATAATAAACAACTATATTGCTAATTACGATTGGGCCTATGAGGTCACACACAATAATACTTAGATACCACTCACATGATTAGATTAAGTTAATTATAATAACTAGATGAGTTATCTAATTACTTTGTGATCATTTAATAAATGTTATTAATTGAACAGTTCAATATAAAAGTTATTAGGATTAAATTGTTATTCCTACTACTTAAAGGGTTAAATAATTAATTAATAATAAGAGGTTATTAGATATTAATTATTATAAATATAATAACCCTAACAAAAATTGGAAGCAACTTTTTGTTTCTTTTGTGGTGTTCGGCCGTGAGCAACAAAACCCCTCACAGAATTGCCGATTTTGGTCTCAAGCAAAAGAAAATGAGTGGTTCAAATTGGCCTTGTGAACTAGCATTCGAGTGGTGATCAACAAGATGTTGTGTGGATTAACCATAGAAATAATCATACTATTGATTATAGTTTCATTAAAGAAGGTATAACTCGTATTCATCCTATTTATTATTATTGATTCAATATGAGAATTTTGGATCCAATGGAAATCGATTTGTACATGTTCATTTATTATGTTTATGTTGCATTTGTTATTTAATTGTTAATTAAAATAAATTTAATTAGACTACGATTTTCAATAGAAAGGACATCTATACACAAAATAGTGGCATCATGTTA
This sequence comes from Gnaphalium uliginosum, assembly GCA_963930675.1. NCBI lineage: Eukaryota > Viridiplantae > Streptophyta > Magnoliopsida > Asterales > Asteraceae > Gnaphalium > Gnaphalium uliginosum. The sequence goes on from OZ005681.1 coordinate 27,663,212, forward strand.
CAAAAAGCATTATTTACATATAAAGATACCGTCACTAAAGTAAAAATCTTTAGAAAAAGAGCTAAAGAAGGCAACAAACAACTTCAATGAGGACAACATTATAGGCCAAATGGGTTATGGTACTGTTTACAAAGGAATCTTAAGAAACAAGACCGTGGTAGCCATCAAAAAGTCTAAAATATGTGACCAAAGACAAATCAATCAATTTGTGTACGAGGTAGTTATTCTATCACAGATCAATCATCCAAACATTGTTAAACTCATTGGCTGTTGTTTGAAAACACATGTTCCCTTACTTTTGCATGAATATATCACCAATAACACCTTATGCCGGCACATACATACACGAAAGGCTATTATGCCATTTGGAACTCGGCTAAAGATAGCTGAAGAAACTGTTGAAGCTCTGGAGTATATGCACACAACCAGACAAGTTATTTATAGAGATGTCAAGCCATCAAATATACTATTGAATAATGGAATTTTTTCCAAAAATATGGCTTTTATCAACTTAATTATCATAACTATTGCTTTTACAAAACTATTTTCAAAACTATTGAAACCGGGTTTGGCACACCCAGTTTCTAACTTGCCAAAATGAGAAGACGGGTGTAGCACACACAAATTCTAAATGTAAGAGTGAGAAACCGGATCTTTCTTTCAGACGGTGTATTATTAAAGTGATGAAACCGTGTATACTAAACTTGGTTTCTAAATACTTTTGACCTCTAGCGGATAATGGACTCTACCTTTGTTTTTGTTGTAACAGACAATGTATGGGAAATGTCTTGTCCTCATTTGAAAGTAATTGTGTGGAAGGGCTTGCTAAAAAGAAAAGCTGAGTTTCATGAGTTGTCAACTCATTCTACTTTCATGTGATTTACTCTTTGAAACTTAGTAGCATGAATGCATAGATACAAAGGCAATGTTGCATGAAACGTGTTTAAATATCGACATCTTCTCCAGTTTCTCTACAATTATAACACTTAACCAACTTCAAGTTTTCTTACTATACATTTTCACTTTCAAAACTTATACCAAAATGAATTCTAGAATTATTGATCATCCGGTGAATACAGATTTGTTGTATTTACACACTAAGCATAGAGCACATTATGTGTTTCGTGAGCCAGAATCGAATGAACCAATGGATGTTCGAAGATGTGATAGAAGATTTTTTAAACATATACAAAGGTATGGGATTCCGCCACCAGTTATGGCACATATACGAACAGCCGATATCGGTGGGGTAATTGATGGTGGGTATCGAAAGGTAGATCATGCTCTCTTAACTGCACTTATAGAGAGATGGAGTCCAGAAACGCATACATTTCACCTTCCCATCAGTGAAGTAACCATAACCTTACAAGATGTACAGGTTATTTGGGGTTTACCGATTGATGGTAATGTAGTTAGTGGTGTAGATACTGATTTTGTTGCACACAATAGAATACCTAGTTTGTGTGAAGATATGATGGGTTATACGCCAGACCCTGAAGCAATTAAGGGAGCGAAAATAAAGTTACCATATTTACTTGAAAGATTGAGTGACCCACTTGTTGAAAATGAAGAATCGTATATAAAAAGGGCCAGGATATATATAATGTGTTTACTGGGGGGAACAATATTTCCATATTCATTTTTTTAACTCAATTTTCTTATATACTTACAAAATTTGACAGATTTGAGTTCCGAAAGTCAACTTAGTTGGGGGAGTGTCGTGATTGCTTCTTTGTATAGAAACTTATGCAAGGCGGTAGATCACGATGTCACATATACTCAAGGGCCGATGTTGTTGTTACAATTATGGGCTTGGGAGCAAATTGGTGCCTTTGCCCCGGGTATTGTCAGAAATCAATATAATTTTCAAACCGCTTATTGTGCAAGGTATGCTTACAAAAATATGACTTCCATGTAAATATCAGCTTGTTTATTCGTTTATATTATATCTATCTTGATAGGTTAAAAACTCATGCATAAAAACATACGGAGTAGTACTTTACTATATCAATTTTATTATATTTGTTTTTATTATATCCATACTAGCATAATGTACTATTTTTTTATATTTGTTATTTTTCATTCAAGGTGGCAATCGAGACTTCGATACAATGACACACCATCACATGTGTTAAATACTTGTCGTTCGGTCCTCACATGGTTAAAAGATCACGAGGTAATACGTCATATCATTACATATTTTTTAATAAAAAAATATTATTTGATTATGTTCTTAAACCTTTTCTCGTTTGGTTATAGTTTAACTGGAGATCGTATGATGATATTAAACACATGTACAAATGGTAGACATAGTTGGAGAAGTGATACATATGTTATCTTTTGGGAGATTGTTGAACCACACTTACCGAATAGGGTAATGAGACAATTTGGTTTCATTCAAGAACTTCCCACTATACCACTCTTAAGTCAAGATGAACACAATAAAATTCATACAATGACCCGACAAGGGAGGCGGAGCTTTAATTGGTTGGGAAAACATAGTGAGTACATCAGTGTTTGGATGACTCGGCGTGCACGTGTTGCAAATGGAGTTCTAAGTGTGAACCCTATTGCTACTCCAGATTATATGCATCGGTATTGGCCTCATACTTTGATTTTTGTAAGCAATCCTAGTCATGCGCAACAAAATCCACGTGGGTTTCCAGATCATGGCAACGAGTGTCAACTTTTGGTACATAGTGCATTATTAGTATTTTTATACAAGTGAATCTAAAAATTGTAACTCTAATATACAACCTATATATGCAGAGGGATGTCATGACTCGAGTGTATCAAACATCCAGGAATTTCATGGGAACTGATCCAATGAACTCTCAAAATTATCAAACTTTTGAGAATATTGCAAGTCAGTATATGCATATTGCACATGCAAATGAGCGTATGCATATTCCAACTTCGTTTGTGACAAATGAGCCATATATTGGAGGTCCATCAAATATTCCTGCACGAGTTCAATGGTTGCGTAGACGTGGTGGATTTCAAAGACGTTATGAAGCCGGAACTTCAAGTGTGCATGATGAAGGTGGCCCTTCTAATGTCCAAGATATGAATGAAAATATTTTTAATGATACACATCCTCAAGAATGTTACACCCCATCTTTTGAACAACATGGCCGAGATCTTTTCAACCAATCAAGTGATATCTTCATGAATCTGCATATGTTCAATAATTTTGAACCTTTTGAGACTCCACAAAGGAGATCATCTGTTACTCCTATTCGTTTTGATATTAATATAACACCACAACAAAATGTCAGAGATGATGCGACACAACAAAATGTCAGATGTGCTAGAAGCAGAGACACAAGTGGCTGACCATGGAAATATTGCATACAATAGGACAAGAAGACAAACTACAAGACCAGGTTTGGGACAAATCATCGACGTTAGAATATTTTTTACGTCTATGAATATTTATCAAAAACTATGTATTGTGTTTGTCATTATCTCATCTTATATATATATATATATATATATATATATATATATATATATATATATGTAATTTTAAAACTTGATTTTAAAAAATGTAAATGTAAATTTAGTTAACTACATTTTTTGAAAAATAAATACCACAATATATTGATTGGAAGCTTGACAAGTAGTCCTATTATGACCCGTTTGATTGCATATACCACATCGTTTTATTACGGGTTCATTAGCATCGCGTCGATCCATCTCGTTATGTATTCTTCTTGCACGCCTTCTACCTCTATGTGTATGTAGTCTTGAGGAATCAGCCTGAGTACTCCAACCGGGCTCGCTCCAATAATTAACATGGGGTAAGGGTGAAAAATCACAACGATATTCACGTTTATACGTCCTAGTGGTATACACTTTATGCACAATGCTATCGGGGTTTTCGCCTCTATGTCTACAAACAGAAATTGCATGTGAACAAGGAAATCTTTGCATTTGCCACTTACCACATGTGCACTCACGATTGAGAAACTGCACTGTATAGTCATTTCCACCGGAGTCGTTTGTTTGGAACCTTGAAACGACTCTATAAACTCCAGAATGGTAATTGAACTCGCTTATGGTGTGCTCTTGTGCATGCCTATCACGAATATTGAACACCTTCCACATACGTGGTGGTAACGGTGTATTACATTTGCCGGCAATCTCACTGTGCTTTCTGAAGTGTTGCACCGCGTAATTGAATGTGTAGTCAATACAAGCCTTTATCGGCAACATTCTAGCTCCACGTAATGCGTTGTTTAAGCTCTCTGTTATATTTGTTGTTAGATTAACCCAACGTCGATGATTTTTATCATGCACCAGAGTCCACTTTCTTCTCCACTTTTTCTGTCAATTTCTTTAAGATACTCCCAAGCAGCAGGGTTTATACTCTTCATTGATCTTATACCCCATACATACTTTCTTTTCTGCGTTGTGCTCCCAATAGCCCAACAAAGTTTTTTCATACTATTATTCTTGAACCTAGTCATGAAATTACTTCTTACGTGTCACAAACAAAACCGATGATAGGCATATGGCTCCTTCCAATCATCAAAATTGTTCATTGCATGAATTATTCCTTTATGTCTATCAGAAATAACACACAAAGACCTTTCATTGTTTTTTGCAACGTACAACCTAAACTGATCAAAAAACCAACACCAACTGTTATGTCCTCATCCACTAGTGCATAAGCAATTGGTAATACGTAATTGTTGGCATCTTTTGTAACGGCCGTTAGCAATTTACCTTTGTACGAACCCTTTAAGTGTGTACTATCAACACAAATAATAGGCTGACAAAAATTAAATGCTATAATAGCCGGTCCAAATGCCCAAAATATATACTTGAATATGGATATATGAGATGAACTTTGTGGACGATGTAACCACTTGATGATGGTATTGGGGTTTGAACGCTGCAGTGCTGCAATATACTTGGGCAACTCCACAAAGTTACTCTCCCAAGTACCATAATACGCTCTATTGCTTTCCGTCTACCATGCCATGCCTTCTGGTAAGAAATATCAACGTTAAGAGTATGTTTTATATGAGCTAGAATTTGTTTTACCGGGAAGGCAACATCTTCTTGAATTAGGTGGATGATATGACTTGCAATCATGTAGGACTTTAAACTTTTGTTGTTGTCGCTAATCACTGATCTGTAGCAATTGTGTGCATTCGACCATTTTGAAATTCGCCACATATGTTGATTTTTCTTCTTTGAAGCCACAACACCCCATTCACAATGAGGTGTATTGGAAACATGCGCAAAATTTTTACTTCTAGTGTAGCATCTTGCTTTCTAAAATTTAGGAGAGCTAGAAATTACAATAAGCTCCCTACTTTGGGCAATATTCCAAAGTCTAATAGCATAGACGAGTTCGTCTTTTGATTTGAAGTACATACCTACTCGAATTTCATTAGATGTTTGACACCAAAGATCCAAGCTTTCTTCAACTTCAAAAGGTATGTCATTATCGTCATCATCTTGAATGCACGGTTGACTAACTCCGGTACTTTCTTGAGCTTGAGTTTCACCCGCATCATCTTCATCATCATCTGATCCATCCCCATCATCACTAAAAGCATCTCTTGTTTCTTCGCTATGTTTGGAGCTAGCTTCATCAGAGTTATCCAAGCCTCCATCAGAGTCATTATCAAAATTATGTCCTTGATTACTAAGCTGGTGTAAGGAAATATTTGATACGTTGGTAGATGTTGATGGACCAAAATTTTGAGATTGCATAAAATTGTGAGATTCATGTTGAGTTTGCGCTAAATCATTCGATTGTTGGGGTGAGTTTATAGGTCGAGATACGACGATTTTACGCATGAGCTCTAAAAAGCTTTTTTGTTGGGGTGGCATTATTGGCTACATTTTTACATGGATTTGACCCCAATAATTCTCATCGTGTGCAGCTAGATAATACATCGTTTCTAAAGTATCATCACCACAAACTTCGAGCATAATAACAAATTTAACTTACTTGCTTCTTTTTCAGCGCCAACATAATTGTAAACCGAATCAACAAATTCGGCATATTGCATCTTGTGCCTAAGCACAATTGATGTGCGTTTTGTTGAATTATCACCTTGAATAAAACCATTGTGAAATTCAATATCACCACCCCAATATAAATTTACTATAAACGGTCGGTTTAAATTCATAGTCGGGTAGTTGTGACACCCGAGACTTTAGGGTAATGATTACCTTAAGCTAGAACCATGATTACGTGTATTTAGTATTTGACTAGGCTAAATACTTGTAAATACTTGTATATGTTTATATACACATACGTGATTATTTGTAATTACGCGAAACAACCGGACGGAGTCCGACAATCTATACGGCGTTGGTGATAACTTTTCATAAATAACGTAAACCTATTTTATAGTTTAAATAGTAGTTATTTACTTTATATTATTATTATTAAATAATAATATGCGAAAAACCTAGACGTTTTGCTTAAAACGTAACAAACGCAATGAAAACGCGCGGATCGCGCCCGATACCCGAACGAAACCGACAAATATTTTGAGAAGGTTCAAGGAAGTATTTTAAAGATATTGGTCAAATTAAAATAGCAATTTCGTATCAAAAATAAAACACAAAAACTAAACATTTACAATTAAATTCTAACGCGCGCGAATAACGTTTAACCGATCAAATAACGTAACACGGGATCGAGAAGCGAGTCACGAACCCAAGACCATGATGGGCCAAGCCCATTTCAGCCCAGCCCAGGCCCAACCGGCCCCCTTTGCCCCCCCCCCCCCCTTACCTTTTGACTCCACACCTCTTCAAACTCTCATATTTCACAAACACTTAAACTCTCCCAACTCTCTCATCTCCTTCTCTTCTCCCTCCCTCTATTTTGGCTGCCCAAGAACACCACCACCATCAAACACCACCTGCCACCATCAACCACCATCATCATTCATCACATTTTCAAGAAGAAATCAAGCCAAAACACAAGATCAAACTCTTCTCATCATCTTTCTTCTCTAAATAATCGAATCTTCTTTGTAAGAAACTCCATCTTCCTTTTATATTACTTGTAACACTTCTATAAACATGTTAAAATGTTCACATAACAAAGAAATATCCAAAACATAACACAAAAACATTTTTCATGGCTTAAAATGTTCAAAAAATGTCACATGCATTCTGATAAGAAAAATAGCTCGACTTCAAGGAGAAGTTTCTCCCTCAAAACTTGACCAAAATGGACGATTCAAAAGGCAAAAATTAACTTTAAGAAGTTTTCTTTCATTTCCAAGTGGTTTCATAATTTTTGGAGCTCGTTTGATACCCGAAATGATTTTTACAAAAACATGTACACGGACCGTCCAGAAAGTCAAAAAAATTACTCTTCTTGTTCGAGTCATAACTGGAGCTATACATCTCCAAATAACTTGAAACTACCGCCAAAAGTTCACAAATTTTGTTAGGTACAAATGTCGTTTAGATAACTTTCTCGGAAAATGCGTAGATTTTGCCCATAATCTAGATCTTGTTGCATGTGTCCAGATTGGTCACTTTCTGACCTCAAGAGACAAATGGAATTTTTAAAAATACTTAGGTATACCCAAAAATTCTGGAAAAATTATTTTAAGTAGTTAAGATAGTAAGGAACAACTCATATTTTTCTGGAAAAATGACCTGTTCCAAGCCTCAGTGTCGCAGAAGAAGCCGAATCGTCTGCGACACTAGCCTCTGTGTCGCCATAACTTCCCAATCGGCAGCTTTTGCGACACTAGCCTTGATGTCGCAGATGGGAACGAATCGTCACATTAGCGACACAAGCCTCAGTGTCGCAAGAGTATCCCAATCGGCACCTTTTGCGACACAAGCTTTAGTGTCGCAATGGGTCCTACTGACGCACCAAACCTGCGACACAAACCTTTAGCGACACATGCCTTAGTGTCGCATAATACCTTAGTGTCGCATATAGCGACACTAACCCAGTGTCGCTAAAAACCCAGTGACACTAACCCAGCCAGGGGCTCTGCCCCTTGGACCCTGCCAGGGGTTGCCACCCCTTGGACCCCACTACCAGGGTCTCTGCCCCCGGACCCTCGTCATGCGTGGGCTTCGCCCCTTGTCGCACTGATCAATTACCCATAACCGGAAAGTAGAAAATGCTTAGCGATCAAGTGTTGGGCTCACGTAACAACTGAATCTCATACGATACAACGAGTACACGAAATACGTAAACATATAGGGGTATACATTAAAACGAAACATAATAATAATACTATGGGATTATTATTACAAACCGTCACCAACGGGCGATACATGTTTTCTAAACACAAACGATAACCGAACAACTGGACATTTCTAATTGAGTGAACTTGCATAGGTGGACATTGACCCTCCACCTGCATGATGTACTTAGGTGGACATTAACCCTCCACCTACACAATTGGCTTAAGTGGACATTAACCCTCCACTTATATAGATGATCTTTTGAGACATCTACTTACACAACTTTATACGTCTAAGGCGTTAGAAGGTTGCATTTGGAATCACACATTGCTTGCTATTTGCTATTTGCATACTAATCTCAGGTGAGTTTCATAGCCCCTTTTTACTGTTTTCTAACTGGGGTGAGAATACATACAACTGCTTTTATACCGCTATTTTTATGTGAACACAAGTACTAAACTCGATATATTGGTTGCATGAGTTATTTAACTAATCCTGAAAGTCCTCTACATCATAGTTTGTTAGTATCGATATAGCTTGAATGTTAATGAATAGTACTATTTGGGATTGACTCCCCCCGTCCGGGTTAGTCGCGCTAACTGGTCAAACGGACGCATTATCATTTGTTCTTGCGAGTGTTGGATTAGGCACTCGTTGGGAGGCACCCCGATCGTGGCACTTGATTGTGACCCGACACCACAGTTAAGCTCGAACTATGAGCTCATGTCAACAATATACCCTATTTTTACTTTTTGTAATACATTACTTATCATTGTTGAATGATACAAACAGGAAATCTTGTGTTCCATACGATGTTATATCAACTGTTTACAAACCTATGAACTCACCAACTTTATGTTGACCTTTTAGTATGTATTTCTCATGAGACCAGCCGTAGTAAGATGCTTTCGGAAGCATTAGCTCGAGTCACATGTTTTCATAATCAAACTGGAGATTTGAATGAATTACTACAATTTGTAACTATTATTAGGATGGTAGTGGAAATCTCTAGACTGTTGACTCGAAACTTATTGATTATGTAGACTTTTGTAAAAATGAAATTATGGGAATGTAATGATTTTTGAAAACGTCTCATATAGAGGTCGTTTGTTGTAACTCTTGTGTTGTGATATTTGATTAAGTCGTAGCCCCCAACCTAACACCCTACCTTCCGCTGCCACGTGTTTTGGGGGTGCGACAGTAGTGCTTTGAGAATGTGTGAAACTTTAAAGGAAATATTTGAAGGATTTTGACTAGAAAGAATTATTTGTAAACTGTATATAGTTATTCTGCATGACAATGTAAGACGTATACGTATACGTATTTAAATAGAGTAAATGTGGATGATCTTAATGGATAAGAACGCAATACTCATGTTGAATATTAGCCAATGATCCGAATTTGTTTTAGATAAAATCGTGGGTAACAAGCTAGGTTTTAGAAACGAAGTTTAGGATACCCGACTTCATCACATTAATAATACCCCTGCACGAAATCAATGAAAGTTAGAAACCGGATTTGGCACATCCGGTTTCTCACTCTAACATTTAAAAGTTGTATGTGCTACACCCGTCTTCTCATTTTGGCAAGTTAGAAACCGGGTGTGCCAAACCCGGTTTCAATAGTTTTGAAAATAGTTTTGTAAATGCAATAGTTATGATAATTAAGTTGATAAAAGTCATATTTTTGAAAAATATTCTGAATAATGAGTTCACTGTGAAAGTTTCTGATTTTGGGATTTCAACATTAATCACTCTTGGTGAAACCCATCAATCAACTTTTGTGAAAGGAACCATGGATATGTAGATCCTGAGTACTATTGTACAGGCAAACTAACTGAAAAGAGTGATGTGTATAGTTTTGGAGTTGTTCTGATAGAGCTACTTACGGGAACAAAGATTCATTCTTTGGAGATATCACTAGCGGTTTATAAAGGTGCAGCTGCATATCTTGTTTGGCTATTGGAAAGCGATACTTTGGTTCAAGTTATTGATGATCAACTGAAGAGAGATGCATATGCTGAAGTGGTAAGAAAGTGTAGCTAAGTTAGCAATAAACTGCCTTGACTTAGAAGGTAAAACAAGGCCAACAATGACACAAGTAAAAAATGAGCTCGAGCAACTAAGATATCTTTTGTTTTCAATAGAAGCCAAAAGCATTTAAATATGTAATAACACTTTATTTTATTTTATGAATGATTAGTATCAAGGATAATTTTTGTAAGTTTAAGATTATTTAAAGATTTACAAATATTTTGTCAAATATTAACATGAAGTGTTTTATATATTAGGGGTAAACATGTAAAATTAAATCACAAAACTTTCACTTTCCTTTTCTTTCTTTCTAACTCAGGAACACAATTGAAAATTGTTGAGACATGTTTTGTGACAACAGATCTAGCTTGTTATAGCTTGTAATAGTACTTTTAGTAATTATAATCAAGTCTGTACAATTGGTTTTGAATTGTAAATGAAATATATTGCTTGGTAAACATTTTAGAGTTAAATATCAAAAGGCTGAAAAATGTTGACCAAGGTTGACCGCGAACCGAGTCAGTTCGCAGGCCAAGATTGACTTGCGAACCAAGTCAGTTCGCTGGGCCAACCTGGGCTGCGAACTGAGTCAGTTCGCAGAGCTCACGAGCCTGCGAACCGAGAGGAGTATATATGAAAAATTAGGTTTTCATATTATTAAGCTTGGCCATTTCGTTTACCCGGAGACCCTGCGATTCGAGAGAGACTTATCACGTTCTAAAGACTAGGTATTGATCGTTAACACTTCTTATAATCGATACAAAGCAATTAGACAATTGATTCGCTAATATATTGCGAAAAAATTCGTTATAGATCCTATAACTAGTATTGAGGGATTCCGCACCTTAATACCTAAGATAACCTCGTTATCGATCCGATACAACCGGACTTACAATTGGTATCAGAGCCTACGGCTAGATACGCGTAGGTTCGAGGTTATTTAGGATAATAACGTGTGATTTCGGGTTGTTTTTAGTGCATTACGTACTTATTTACGACCAAAATCTCTCTCTGGACGTTTTTCGTTTTATTTACGATCGAAAACTGCAAGTTTTAATCGTAAAAATAACTGAATTTTCGTTTTTAGGTTTTTCAGCCGTTTCGCGAACCGAGTTTAGGGTTTCAGCCGTTCCTGCGAAGTGAAAGCTGCGAACCGAACTGAGTTCTTGCGAACCGAACCGAGTTTGCGAACCGAACTGAGAGTTGCGAACTGAGATTTGCGAACTGAGTTGAGTTTTGTGAACAGAGATCACTTGCGAACCGAGATCACTTGCGAACCGAACCAAGTTTGCAAACCGAACTGAGAGTTGCGAACTGAGATTTGCGAACTGAGTTGAGTTTCTGCGAACTGAGTTTTGCAAAGTGAGTTCCTGCGAACTGAGATTCCTGCGAACTGAAGCATCTGATTTTTGTGACTTTTTAACTTTTGAGATTGACAAAGATGTCTGACTTGAGTAAAATGATCGAGATGGACCACAAGATTGGAAAATCTAATGTTCCACCTAAATTGCTTAGACTTGAGGAGTACTATGGATGGAAAGACAGGTTTGAATCATACTGTAGATTCCATGATTTGTCAATCTGGATGTTTATCAAGAATGGATACGCTGCACCTACAACTGTTGTTGAAAATGCAACAGTAATTGTACCCTACAATCGGATGAATGATAACCAGAAGAAAGACTTTGAGATTGAAAACAAAGCCCATTCTTCAATCAAAATGAGTTTACCGAAGGAGATCAATCATCAATTAAAATCTTTTCACACTGCTAGAGCACTCTGGATTGCTCTGGAGAAAAGATGTGAGGGTAGTCCACAAGTACAGGCGGGCAAGAAGAATCTCCTTAAGAAGCAGTTTACTGTGTTTAAAGCTTTTAAGGGAGAAGATCTTGATGCCTACACCACGAGATACTACCATCTACTGAGTGAGCTAGATGACCATGAGATCTTCTTTACTGATACGGAGAAAACCGACAAGTTTATTGAGGGTTTACCGTCTAAGTGGGAAATGCATGGAATTATGCTCAAGGACAATGAAGAACGATATGCTACAATGACTCTTGAGCAGGCTATTGACAAGCTCAGAGGTTATGATTTCACCTACAAAGCGAGAGAAACAGATTCTGATCAATTACAGAATCCCGTGCTTTATCATGGTAAATCAACTCTCCCGAACGCCTCATCCAGTTCGACCACTGCCTTACTAGTTGGTGATACTGGAGAAAAAGGTGAATTGATAACCGAGGACTTGTGCTTTATTGCTTCTTCTGGAAGTGAAGCAAAAGAGAAAATTACTGAGAAGTCACCTCAAGGGCATCAGAAGATGCCGATGAGTGTGAAATCTGCTGAACAGCAATTATCTGTTCTTGCCTCTTTTGTTGCTTCTATGAGAACTACATTCAGGGGAAAATCAATGATCCTGCTGTTTTTGATGAAGATTATGATCAGATAGACCCTGATGACCTTGAAGAAATGGATCTCCAGTGGCAACTAGCTATGGTGTCTTTTGCTCGTATCATCCTTGTGAGTCATCACTTCAATAAAGCACAAGCAATCCTTCTTCTCTCCCGTTGCAGTTTCAATTGCTTCAATCAAACCTTCTTCGCAAAACACCTACACTTTCATTTCGAAGTTCATAGTGAATAATGGTGATGTTTGGTGTGATACACACGTCAAACTAAAGGCACTCACCTTTTTTGTCCAACATTTCCCCTCGCCGTTATCAATTGCTTCAATTAGTCCAGTGTAGTTCCAATTTTTTATCACATTATAAGGATCGTCATGGATCTGTACTTCAATGGTATAACCACCATTGTTTATTAGGAAAATAATGGATTTTTGTCCACATCGCAGCATTGTTGATACATCTTGGGCAGTAACCTGTAATATAAATAGATCGAGTAATGTTAAATGTGACTAAAAGATGAGCATGAAAATGTGCTCAATCCATTTAATAAATGACATATGGGATTCCACTTATTATGTCCCTTTTATTGCACCAATCATTTTATCATGTGAACAAATCAAATCTTTAGGCACACGAATTTTTCAAACGGATTATCTAACAAGCTCCGTTTAGATCTACAAAGTCTACAGAGATTGGTGTTTAGATGTATGTATATACCTGAAAGCTGCCATCGCCTATGCAAACAATCACTCTCTTATCGGTTGCAGCTTGTGCATACCCAAGGGTAGCACCAACAGACCACCCAATCGACGCATATAGCATTTGAACTTCATACCTATAACAAAAAAAAATTGAATAAGTACAACAATATGTTACATGCATAAACTAAAGGGCTTAGTGCCTGATAATGCAACTAACTTGCGCCCGATATCTATTGTGTGTACCCAACTTAGGTTTGCTATTTTTAATGCATCAAACTTTCAAAAATGATGTTTTGTGTCGTTCGTTTAAGGTGCCACGTGGCATCCGAAGAGTTTGACACATCATCAAAACATCACCAAAATACACTAAAACACACTTTTTGAAAATTTGATTCATTAAAAATAGCAAACATAAGTTGGATACACACAATAGATATTCGGCCTTAGTTAGTTGCATTTCCAAGTAGTAAGCCCTAAACTAAACTGACACCAAATTTTATGCTTACCCACACCCTTGAGGCAATTTTAGCTTCTGGCAATTAAACCAGGAATCCCCAGTTTCTGCTATCACAGTTATGTCATTATTCAACATTGTTTTTATGTGTTCAAAGAGAATATTAACTCTCAATGGTCCCTTAAGGTCATATCGCATAGGTCGTCCTTCAGGCACGTAAATTCGTTGGTAATTCTCATAAACAGTGGTATTCTTCTTAAGTCTATTGGTCAGAGCTTGCATAAAATCTTTCATCAGAACGCAACCAAAAGTAGGTCCATTTCCAATTATGACCCAATCAGGTTGGATGATTATCGCCTTTTCTTTGTTTACTAGGAGAGAATGACCTACAGAGCTGCAATCATCGAATACTGGCCCAACGAACACATAAGCATCCGCTGATTCAACAATTTCTGCACAGAATGATGTGCTTACTGTTCCTCAATATGTCCCAATGAAGTGAGGATGGTGCTCCGGCACGAGCCCTTTTCCTGCTGGCATTATGGCCAGAGCATAACCAGACGCATCTGACAATTCGACCAATGCTTGACGCGCGTGTGCAACTCACAGTTGAGGTCCAGCCACTATTACAGGCTTCACGGAGTTATTCAAGAACTCTGCTGCTACCTCAACAACTGCTTCCAAACTCAACTTGTTACTCAACCTACATGATTAAACAGACCCGATGAAATGCAAGTGTATACAAAATAGTACTACCGCATCGTTGAATCTTGTAGAACGTACCTGGGGGTTAGAGAAAAGGGAACTGATTTTCGGCTAAAACTATGATGATAAATTCCTGGCAAATTACAGCCGATGCTGATATAAACCGGCTTGCTTTCTATCAGAGCAGTAGCAATTGCTGTATCAATCAACTCGTGTGCATTTTCCAAGTTATTTACCACGGCCTACGTTATAGAAAGACCATATAACTTGAGCAAACAATTTGGTAAGTTCATGAATGATTCGGTATATGATAGACTTTTGATTCGTGGTTACTAAATACACGCTCACAAAATACTATGTACCTGTTTATGCAGAAACTGCATCCTTAGGAATCTCAATATTCTCTATGATTCAGGCATAAAGGGCGCTTATTTTGCCATATTAGCCAACATATAAGTTCGATATAATGGACTACTCCATTTATCAATTGTTGGTCCTAGAGTAAAATCTCATGCAGGCTTGATGAGACATTGGGCTGGTAAAATGTATACATTAAAACCAAGGCCACATAAGGAGTTGAAGTTCGTGTGAATCGACTTTGAGACTTGTATGATTTACATATGAATTATTTTATACATGTTGATTAATATTTATGTTATGTTATAGTGAATCTCTAGTACAATTTGAAGAATTAAATTAAGCTTTTACAAAAAAATGTTTATTAGCGGTGTGTATTGAAGATCAAAATTTGCAACGGTGTACGATTAAAATAAGGGTTAATTGTTTTAAAATGTATTGAACTTTGTATTCTATTGTATGTATTTAACTCTGTAAGTTATCGTTGTATGTATTAAAATTTTCAATTATTTCCATTGTAAGTATTCTGTGATCGACTTAAAATACAAACAATAATTCTGGTTTTTAACTTTTAAAGTTGGATATATACAATAGAAGATGCTTTATATGTACCTGGTAGCAAGTGACCGTCTGAAAACAACGAAGCTCCTGACTGAAATCCAGCAATCCGGTCGTATGATGAATAATTCTGTTTTTCCCATATTCATTTGAATTTGGTCCACCAACAATACATATAACAGGAATATTCTCACTATAAGCACCAGCTATGGCATTGATTACACTAAGTCCACCAACGGTGAACGTGACCACACATGCACCAACGCCACGAGACCTGGCATATCCGTCAGCAGCATATCCTGCATTCAGCTCGTTGCAACAGCCAATGACGTTGAGGCCAGGCTCAACAATAAGATGATCCAGCAAAGTCAGGTTGAAGTCACCTGGTACAGTGAATACATCAGAGACACCTATTTGGACAAGACGGCTAGCAAGGTGGCGGCCCAGAGTGGCCTTGGTGGATTGTAATGGCTCAAAGGAGGAGGATTGAGCACAACAAACCCGTCGGATTTTAGGAGAGAGGCGGACATTGCCTTTAGGCAAAGTAAGAACATTAAAAGCACTGATTTTTGTATACATGATTGTGACTGAAATTTTTGATATAAACTCGGTGTGTGGAAAATGGACAAGAAATGGTATATATAGGGGCGAACAGATAAAAATAAGACGCAATAAAAGTTTCGACACTAGAGAGAATTTGTATTGCTCTTTCTTGGATGATTGTGGTTTGTGGGTCCTTTGACTTTCGTCTTAAGAAATTTCGCGAGCTAAAATTTTCATATTCTTTACGTCTCCTTGATTAGTTTCTCGTTTCTGTTTTGTAGAAAACTCGATTGTCATGTATAGTACACTATTTGTATGCACTGTATATGCATCCTTGATGTAATTTTCGCACCAGTCTAAGTGTCCGTTTTAAAAATGTACACAATTTAAAAAATGTACACAATTTTACTTTACTGTTCGTAGTGTGTGAAACACTTGTGGAGTTTTATGCTCGAAATAGAAGATAGGGTAATAAGTTGTTCTTCATTTAATAGATGTAACTCCTATTTTTAATGAACTAAATCATTACTATATGAAATTATTAATCTTGTTGGAGGATTGGATATCAAGTCCGAAGACAAAACTCCAAATTTCATGAATTTTTATATACATTATGCTAGACTCGATAAATGTTACAATTTACATCCTTATTCAGAAGGGCTTAGTGTCTGGGAATGCAACTAACTTATGTCTGATATCTATTGTGTGTACCAAATTTAGGTTTGTTATTTTTAATTCATCAAACTTTCAAAAATGGTGTTTTAATGTATTTTACTGATGTGTCGTTCGTTTAAGATGCCACGTGGCATCCGGAGAGTTTGACACATCATCAAAACATCACCAAAATATACTAAAACACACTTTTTAGATATTTGATTCATTAAAAATAACAAACATAAGTTGGTTACACACAATAAATATAGGCACTAAACCCTATTCAGAATATTGGAATACATGACCCTCTAAGTTTTCTCAAAGACCCTGGACAAAACTTGATTAATTACCAAAAAGAGGCGCAATATTTAGCTATAATATATTTTTTGTTATTCTTTTTGTTAGAGTTCAATTAACTTTGAAAGTACTAGAACACATTCTTTTCTTTACAATTAACAATAAAATTGTGTACACACATATTTTGAGCACCTATGATTAAGGTGGTTTACATATATTTCTGAATTTTTTTTTTCTTTTTTTTTTTGTAATATCGTACTAGCTATTTATGTGAAACCACTTACTTCTACTACTAGACTATAGTAGGCTTTGGCACGAGTTACATTAGAGACTACGACTTCCATATACACCAAGACGTCCATGCCTAGCTGATCGGACCAAAGATCTACTAATGTATAATATACATGTTCTATCTTAAATACATCCTAATATCCTATGATAGTTTGATTATGTCATATACCCAAACTACAGCAATTATGTATGCTACTTACCTAACAATTATATAGAGGGAAAATATTAGGATATAAATGACACATGTTTGTTAGATAGGAAGGTAATTAAAGCCGAATTGGATCGATTGATGTACAAATCCACAATCTGTTTGAACTAATCTATCATAAACGATCATGTTGTGTGCGTAGCAACTTTCAAGGGTGCTGTTAATAAGAAACTGCAGTTCAGAAAGAAAAGAAAAATGATTTATTATCATGAACTGTTGACATGTGTCATTCACAGGATCGATTAGATCTTAATCAATACACAACAATGAATATTTATAGAGAAACTGCAGAATAGTACTCTATAAATTAGAAGTTAATCAATTGTTCAATACTAAATCAATATTAATATAAGAACAGAGTATTAAATCAAAAGCTTCAATCTTATTGATAGAAAATAAGATGAATGCGCAGCCGCACTATGGTTTACACTTTGAAGCAACAGTTAACCTAAAAGGTTTCTAAGGAACTCTATTTATATGATATAGAGTCATATACAAATTCCTATATTTGTGGAGACAGGGAATGTCGTGGAGACCAAAATCTTTATCGTATAGATTCTGTTACATAGGGACAAAAGTACTATATACCTAAGCATACTACATAAACAGTAGTAATACTAATCGATTTCAGTAGAAACTATTACATAAACTGTACTAACTATTACACTGGCAGTAGAAACCTAAAGCAGTACTAACTACCAGTTATAACTCTTGTGAAGACAGTAGAAACCTCGACAGTAGAAACTCTGATCTCTTCAGGCAGTAGTAACTTCACTAGCAGTAGTAACTTTGTTCTATCAGTAGAAACTCTTCTTCAAGTAGCATTAACTCAGCAGTTGTAATCTGACCAGCAGTAGTAATTCTCATTTGTCACTTAGCCATCTTCAGACCCAACAATCTCCCCCTAAACTTAATCTGTCTCCTACAGATTCAAGTTTCCTAATTCTCCATGTAATCACATGGGATACTGTCAACACTACTTTTTCTTCTTTGAAGCTTCAGTCTTCTGATGTATCTGATTAAGTATCATGTGAAGATTTATACACAACAATAAATATTTATAGAGAAACTACGAAATAGTACTCTATAAATTAGGAGTTAATCAATTGTTCAATACTAAATCAATATTAATATAAGAACAGAGTATTAAAATTAAAATCTTCAATCTTATTGATAGAAAATAAGACGAATGCGCAGCCGCACTAGGGTTTACACGTTGAAGCAAAAGTTAACCTAAAAATGTTTCTAAAGAACTCTATTTATATGATATAGAGTCCTGTACAAATTCCTATATTTGTGGAGACAGGGAATGTCGTGAAGACCAGAATCTTTATCGTACATATTCTGTTACTTAGGGACAAAAGTACTATACACCTAAGCATACTACATAAACAGTAGTAATACTAATCGATTTACATAAATAGTAGTAACTATATAAACAGTAAACTATTAAATAAACAGTACTAACTATTACACTGACAGTAGAAACTATGCACTACCAGTAGAAACATAAAGCAGTACTAACTACCAGTTGTAACTCTTGTGAAGACAGTAGAAACCCCGGCAGTAGAAACTTTGATCTCTTCAGACATTAGTAACTTCACTAGCAGTAGTAACTTTGTTCTATCAATAGAAACTCTTCTTCAAGCAACATTAACTCAGCAGTTGTAATCTGACCAGCAGTAGTAATTCTCATTTGTCACTTAGCCATCTTTAGAACCAACAGTCATGTACTTATTCTCTCCTGATTCATGATTTATAAATTTTGACATGTGTCATTACCTTAGTTGTTGATGATAATTAGGATGAAAAATTAGGAGGATAGATAGGAATTTAGTGACCCATGTTCGACACGAATGTGGAGATTTGTTAAGTATCTAATATATCACCACATCTTCGGTATATGGTCTACCGGCAAGAGTCATTGGCAATTTCTAGCTGTAATTCTCTCCGATTCTATGGTGTGTGTAGGGCTGTAATCGAGTCGAACCGAGATTGAGCTCGACTAGACTCATTTACAACAAGCTCGGACCTGGCTTGATAGTTCGACGATTTGTACGATGCATGCTTGAGTTTGGCTGAAAAATATTTTAGGATGGCGCAACTCTACTCTAAAAGCTCGAATTTTTTATTTTTAATGATCAAAAGTCAATTCATGTTAACTTAAAATAAAAATCAATACCTAAAATCTTTTCAAATATATATAACATTAAAATAAGCATAAAGACTAGTTAGAAACCTTGTATAATAGTCTAACAAATATTAAAATATAACAATAATATCATTTACACATCAAAAATCAAAAACTACAGATATATTTATATAGGCATATATATTTTAATTAATACTCATAAATCTCGATAGCAGCTCAAGCGATAGCAGCTCATAAAGCTTAAGTTCGGCTTGATATACATTTCGAGCTTGACTTTTTGGAGATTTAATTCGAACTCGATAAAAGCTCGACTCGACCGAGCTCAAACTCAAGCCGAGCATGAGTTTCTTGATGAACACTTTTTCTTGTCACACAGGTTAATCTATAAATAGACAAACAAAAGTGTTTTTTAAAAATGTCGTCTTCTTCTTTTTTTGTTTTATTAAAAAATATTTTGGTTTCATTAACTATCAATCGTTCTTATTAAAGTAACATCCTAAAAACAATACTTAGATCTCTTCTGATGGTGACAGAAATCGACGGGTCACGTTAGCGTCACGTCAGTTTTTTCACAAAACTGACAGAAACTGAAATATCCATGTCATCAGTGCTCTGTCACTTTTTTTTTCCAAAGACCCACTAACTAATTAACTAACTATTTAAAACACAATAATTAAAATAAAATACATTTCATTAAATAAAAACAATACAATTAAATAAAAAAAATATTACAATAATTAAATAAGAAAACAAACATTACAATAATTAAATAAAAACACTAGAATTTAAATAAAATAATCTAATTTGAGCTTGATTCGTCGGCTTCGTTCGCGTCTTCGACTTCGTCTTCCTCTTCGTCCGAGTCTTGTCTTCCATACTTGTTGTTTTAGACATTGTGTAGTGTTTTTGTGTTTGAAATGGATGTGTATGGATTGTGTAAAAGTTGTGTGAATTGTAGTGTTTGAAATGGTTAAAAGTAGTGAGAATTGCGGAGGGTGGAATGTGTAAAAGAAATAAGAATTATAGTGTGAATAATGGGTAAAATGTAGTGTGTATTTATAGTGAAAAGTAGGATTTTAAAAGTAAATTAAAAAAAAACGGTTAAAAATCAAACCGTTGGGTTTAAATGTCAATTTTTTTTTACCAACGGCTCAAACTCGTGGACCCACACACAAAGTTATCCGACGGAAGAAACTGATCTATCGAACCGACGGGATCGTGCCATCGGTGTCGGTTCCGTCGGTTTCAACCGACAGGAACCGACTATCCCCATTTAGTGGTTTCCTTTTGTTATATATTATTAATTATTATACTAAGCTTGTAGTCCGTGCGATGCACAGTCATTTAAAAAATGCACTTATACATTTATTTGTAAGTAGGCCAATAAAAATAGTGTTATTAACTTTAAAGGTGTAGTTATTATTGAAAATGAAATTAATTACTCCTTCCGTCTCAATATAATAGTCCATGTTTCCTTTTCGGGTTGTCCCAAATTAATTGTCTACTACTAAAAATAGAAAAAGAAGTTTGATCGAGATTATCATATTACCCTTACTTGAAAATATTATTACAAACTTTAAAGAAAAGTGTTTTGTAAAAAGTAAGAGAGAAAAAGCAATAATTATTATGCTTTTATTAACTCTGTATTTTTTGTCGGTGAACAATTATTTTTGGACGGAGGGAGTAATAAGATAAACCAAACTATATAGAAAACTATATTTTTTTAAGTTTGAACAAACAAACAAATAAATAGCATAAGCCAGATTATGAAAATTACAAGTTTTGCAAAACTTCTTTGTAAACGACGTTAGTTATGGGGCTACATTAACGATGGTTTTATAAGTAAACACGATTTTGTAAGGATGTGAAAAATGGATGAACTTGTGCTTAGTTTCAGCAACTGATATGTCACGTATAATGTAAGTCTCATTCTTTCTCCAGAACTGTAAGTCTTATATTCACGTATAAGTAAACACGATATGTCACTGTAGCACCGATCATAGTACCCTGTGAATGACCAAAGTAACAACTATAAGTTTGAATACATGTTTTTAATAATGATTTAAAGGTATATGTGCAAACCTCCTCATCCATTACAATTAGTTCCATAATCTGGAACTGTTTCTCCTTTACATATCCCTTTGTTACCACAATCGAAGGACCTTAACTTTGATTGAAAACTTGAGTTTGAAAGATGTTATATTAGCGATACGTCGTACCCATTATATGTAAGCTGAATAAACATAAAAATATGAGTGCAATAAAGCATGATGCTAAAGGTTGAAGATGAAGATATTAGGCAATAGGAACATACAAAGAACATAATGCCAATTATATGTTTTATTATGTTTATCATTAAGATATAATGTGTATCATTATATATAATAGGAAGAACCGTGTAAAAACGTTAGTAATTTAATTTTCTAAATGATAGAGATATATATTACGTAGTAATAGAGATATACTTACATTAATAGAGATATATTTTCTTATTATTCATTATTCATATTTAAAATATAGAAGAGATATGGTTGTAGTTATGGTTTAATTATATTTGTACCTAAGCATGCCACATAAGCAATAATTGTTCTCAAACATGCCACATAATTAATAGTTGTTTCTAAACATGCCACATAAACAATCTAAAACTTTATTTTATAAGTATAGATAGACATGTTTTTTAAATAGAAATTAGTGTGTTAAAATATATTTAATTTTATTCCGATGTTTATAGTGTGTTCCAATATGCTATAATATTCTATTATGTATTAAGTAACTATTTATTAATTTTCCGATTTGAAAAGGAAATAATCATTCACGCATCCTTTTTCTAAGTATTACCAAAAGACCTTTGATTTATATACTAATCCTATATATAGATCTTCCTAATTATATATACTTTTTCTTAGTTGCTCATCACTTACAGTTTTAGTGTTTTATGCGGTTTGTGCTAATCTTCTCTTTATTAATTCGAGATTTGTGGAATTGGTTTGTCACCGATTCAGATGAAAATGAAAATGTTGATAAGAATAGAGAAATAAATTTCAGCCATTCATTTTTATCAAATCTTACCGTTCCTCACATTTTTAAAAATTAAATATTTCAATGATGGATAATTGAAAATCATAAAAATTACATTATAAAAAAAAAATCATCAAAGGTATATAATGTGAGATGTCTAATCGAAGAGAGTACAATTTTTATAATTTTTTAACTAGCATGGGGATTTTGTTAAATAACTTTTGTACCCTATAAATAAAGCTTCTGATTGGTATTTTCTGTACTAATTCGAACATACTCTATCTTCGTTATTTTAAGCAACATAAGTCATGGATTTTGCTAAAAAATTATATTTGATTTTCAATATGTTTTACTGTTAATAAATTTAGATCAAATGTTTGGTCAAATATACACAAATCATCCTTTAAAGTTATTTCGAATTTTACTATCAGTTCTTTACAATATTTATTTACACCAATCATCCTTCTTTTAAAACTTGTTACGCTAATAATCATTTAAACTAACGATCGTTATCTCTTCGTTAAAAGAACCACGTGAGATAATTTTTTATTTTTTAATATTTTAAGTAAAATATAAATTATAAAATCTAAAATATGTGTAAATACATTATTAGGTACACAGAACATCATTTTTATTTTCTCAACTGAAACATCAAATTTTATAGTCCCCATCCAAATCCACCACCATCTTTCACCACTCAATCAATATTCGTGGCTTAAATATTACGACTCACATATTTAATTCACAATTTTCGTTTAAGATATTTTTGAGTAAGGAATTGATGCAAAAGAAGAGGCAGTGGTTACCAGTCGTGACGAGATAAGATGAATGGGCGACGGGGTAAGATGAAATTGATGTTATGTGCACCTAATGACCAATCTATACATATTTTAGATTTTATAATTTATATTTTATGAAAAAAATAAAAAAGTAAAAAATACATCACACATGGTCCTTTTTAACGAAGAATTAACAATCGTTAGTTTAAAATACTACTAGTGGAACAAGTTTAAAAAAAATGATGATTTGTGTAATTAAATTTTATAAAGGACTGACAGTGAAAATTGAGGTAAAGTTAAAAGATTATTCGTGTAATTTTCTCTAATTTATATATTAGGCCAAACATGTAAAATTGTTAATGCCGAAACTTTCACTTTCCTTTCTTTTGAGGTAAACTTAAAAGATGATTCGTGTAATTTTCTCTAATTTATATATTAAGCCAAACATGTAAAATTGTTAATGCCGAAACTTTCACTTTCCTTTCCTTTTTTTCTAATTCGGAACACAAAAAATTGATAACAGTGTAATTTCTCTTCTTTTCTTTTTATCATATCATTTCTTTTTCATTTTCTTCTATTCAAAACTATGGACATAGTATAAGGTTTGATACGGTATATGAAGTTGTTACATTGAACTTTCATTATATAAACAAAAACTAATTTAGACATTTTATCGAACACCTTATATGGACTTTGAAACATACATATTATGTTTGCAATTTTGAAATCTAAACTTGAAGAAATTAGAAAAATATGAAGATATATGAATTATACATCAAAAGTCATTTAATATATGTAAATCAAACCTTATTTAATGTTTTTTTCGTCCAATTTCGACTTTATTCTTTCTTTTTCTTTTTTATTAGTTATAGATATAGGTGGAGATGGTGCTCTAGATTCTATTTAACAGATGTAGAGATGTAAATGCGGTGGTTGAAGAATGGTGTTCAATGGCGGCGATGGACCGGAGATGACTACCAAATTTGATTCAAGGAGGGAGAATGAAAATTTTTGTTTATAGAGGTCGAGAGAAATGTAGATACCATGTGATGAAGATGGATGCTTTAAATTACTACTTTCATTTGACCAACATATGTATAACAAAACACACGTACCGCTGTAAAAGATCATGAATGGAGAGCTTTGTAATTAACAGATAAGCATTGCTTAAACAACAATTAACTGAAGGGTTTCTAGTGACTTTTTTAGCATATCAAATGTTGTTAGAACATGATATTCTCATCATTAAAGAAAACCCGGATAGGCTTCTAATCTGGCTATAAAATTGGGAGATTCACGACCCTAATTCGAAACAAACCAAAAATTAGGTTTTAATATTTATCAAACTTTAATTTAATTAGTCAATTCTAATACCTTTGATTTTTGCCATGAACTCGAAGTACAAAAAGGAGTTGCGAGATCACATAACTCCGAATGCGAAATAACACAAAATTCAATCATCAATGAATCGTGGTGGAGAATTGGCGATGTGATGAAAGGTCTAGAGTAAGGAACCATGATTGAAAGATATGCAAAGAAGAAAGAGCTTGGAAGTGATTTCTTTGCAGTTTTAGTAGACGAGTCTCGTGATGTGTCTTGTAAAGAGCAGATGGCTTTGGTTTTGCAGTTTGTAAATAGTGAAGGGGCTGTTGTGGAGAGGTTTATTGGTATTAGACATGTAAATAACACTTCAGCTTTGTCACTAAAGGAAACCATTTGTATATTGTTGTCAGATTGTAATTTGAGTCCACATATGATTCACGGACAAGGTTATGATGGAGCTAGTAACATGAGTGGTGCGTTTAATGGATTAAAGACTCTAATTATGAACGAAAACAGATATGCATACTTTGTTCATTGCTTTTCTCACCGGTTACAATTAGCACTCATGTTTGTTGCAAAAAGTCACCCCGAGATTCATGACTTCTTTGAGACTGTTTCTCGGTTATTAAACATGATTGGGGGTTCTTATAAGCGTCGAGACAATCTGAGGGAGAAACAAGCAACAAGAGTTGAGCAAGCACTTGAATTAGGTTCGTCTGATTCTTTATTAGTTTGTTCTCACCATAATATAGCATGTTTTTATTAATCTAGTTTGCTTAATGCTACTTTAGGTGAAATTTCAAGTGGTAAAGGTTTGAATCAGGAAGTTGGTATCAAACCCTTGTCATACACGTTGGGGTTCTCATTATGGTTCGCTTCTAAATATATTAACCATATATTCTTCAATTTGTTAAGTGCTTCGAGACCTTATGGATGATAGCAATTGCCAAGATCATAGAGCAGAAGCACGTAGGCTCTTAAAGTCATTAAAAACCATTGATTTTATTTTTGGCTTAGACCTAATGATTGAGATCTTAGGGATCACAAATGAATTGAACATGGCATACAAAGAAAAGATCAAGATATAATCAATTTAATGTGTCAAGTAAAGGTCTCTAAAACAAGATTGCAACAAATGAGGAACGAAGGATGGGAACAACTTTTTGGGGATGTCACCATGTTTTGCGAAAAAAAATGATGCTGAAATTCTAAATATGAAAGACCCATATTATGATGGTAGCATTAATACCATTATTGATACTTTCCATGGTTTGAATACCCATTGATACTTTCCATGGTTTGAATACCCATCCCGAACAATTGTATTAACTTTTAATTATAATATTGTTATGTAAAAATTCGACCCGACCCGACCAATTATTCAACTCGTCAAAGAAAACATGTCATACTTACTTATTTTGTTGCATCGATTAAATTGGACTCACGTGATATACAATCCTGGATTATGACTTACCCTAAAATCATTATAAATATAAAATCATTTGCTCAAAATTTAAGGGGCGAGCACCCCTCCCTGCCCTATTAAGATTCGCCATTGGTTTCATTTGTGTTATTTTAATTTTGTTGAAGTAACATTTCTATTTTAATATATTTGTTTAAAAAAAAAAAAAAAAAAAAAAACCCTACACATAACTGAACAAGCTTATAAAAATAAAAGTTTATTGTTTGCTTATGTATCTAACTTTGAAACCTCCTATCGTATGTATTTTAATTTTAAAACCGTCGATTATATGTTTTTTTTGCCTGTTTGTGCCTACAAAACATGACATGTTTTTTGTAAGTTCAATACATATTATAGTATGTCAAATGCATACAAAAAATATTTAAAACTTGAATACATACAATAGAAGGTTTCGAAGTTAGACACACACAATTGTAAAATGTGTAAAGTTAGATACATAATCAAAATATAAAACTTAAATATATGAAATAAAAAAAATATTTAATGGAAATTGAAGATCCCCTTTCAAAAAGTTGCACTGTTTTTGCCATTAATCATGTTTGGACCCGTTGATGGAGGTAAATGAGACCGGTAACTTGATTGGTGAAGTAGACTAAGAACACGTTTCTTTTTAGTTTAACTGGACAATGTTTCCTTTCTCCTTTATATGTATATTTCCATAAACATAAATAAAAATAATCCATAAATTAGTTTAATTTGCGTATTAGTAATCCTATCCTATCCTACACGTACATGTTAAAAAATTGTGATTTTTTACTTTTCGGCTCATAAGTTAAGAATTCGAGTCACTAATCTATTTACGAGTTGACCACTATAAACGATAGTGATAAATTTGTTGATAAATACTCATTTAAATTGTAGTTATTATTATTATAGAGTTAGCTTTAAACTTGTTTAGCATAACCAACTGCGTGTTTGTGTTCAAATACGCTTTACGCATTAAATAATTTTAGCCCCCCCAAAGAGTATATTCAAGATCCGCCACTTAATGAAACAAGATACATTGTGAACATCCTAACCAAATGACTAATGCTTATGCTACGTTTCTTAATACGGTATTACAAATCAACTTTGAAAAATACTATGAAGAACCATGAACCATACTCTTCATTGTATTTATGTGCATCGCAAGGATAAACTTGTTGAGTATAGTAATAAACGAGCAAACCGGATATAATGAGCTTGAGTTTTGTGACGTTGGGGTGTACCTGCATGCGGTATAAACAGGGAACCTTGATATTGGTGGTATAGATGAGTGTGCCACACCTATACTTCCTACATTGAGACGTTTCACTATAGTGCCCAAACCCGTAAAAAGGTGGTCTCCATCAGCAAACTATCTACTTTTAACAGAAGAAAATGATGAACCTGAAAATTATTCTGAAGCAATGCGTTTGAAAGAATCCATACAGTGGAAGCTTGCTATGAAAGAAGAGATGAGTTCACTTGAGTAGAACAAGACCTGGTCGTTAGTAAATCTACCTCGTGATAAAAGGGTTTTGCATAATAAATGGGTGTACATGATCAAAGAAGAACTTGATAGTAAAAAGATATACAAGGCAAGGTTAGTTGTCAAGGGTTTCCAACAGAAAGAGGGAGTTGACTATAATGAGATCTTATCGCCGGTTGTGAAGATGACTACCGTTAGATTGGTGCTTAGTATTGTTATCGCTCAAGACTTACATCTAGAGCAGCAGGATGTGAAGACTACGTTCTTACATGGAAATCTTCATAAAGACATTTATATGGCTCAACCTGAGGGCTTTGAAGTAGTGGGTAAAGAGACGATGGTTTGCAAATTGAAGAAAAGTTTGTATGGATTGAAACAAGCGCCTCGGCAATGGTACTTGAAATTTGATAACTTTATGACGAGGAGTGGATACATGAGATGTGACATGTATCATTGCTGCTACTTGAAGAAATTTAAGTCCTCCTATATCACATTGTTACTTTATGTTGATGACATGTTACTTGCAGGTTCTGACATGGTTGAGATCAACAGGTTGAAGAGACAACTGTCTAAGGAATTCGAGATGAAAGATTTGGAAGCTACATGGCAGATTCTTGGTATGAGTATCTTCAGAGATAGAGTTTTCTCTAAAATTGTCTCAAGAAAAGTATATTGAAAAAGTGTTAGAGAAATTCAGCATGAAAGATGTCAAGACACGTAATACGCCTTTGGATAGCGTCCAATAGTTATCCAAAGATCAATCACCAAAAATGGACGAAGACAAGGCAGAGATGGCTAGAGTTCCTTATGCATCGGCTGTTGGGAGTTTAATGTATGCGATGGTCTGTACGAGACCAGATATTGCTCAGGCAGTGGGAGTTGTTAGCAGGTTCATGTCTAATCCGGGTAGAGAGCATTTGGAAGCGGTTAAGTGGCTTTTGTGTTACTTGAGAGGTATTTATAATATGGCATTATGTTTCACTAAAAAGACTGTCATATTGAGAGGTTATGCAGATGCCAATTTTGGGTGGATGTGATGATTCAGGTAAGAGAACTATGGGGTATGTTTTCACAATTGGTAAAATAGTTGTTAGTTAGATGTCTAGACTTCAGAAAAGTGTGGCTTTATCAACCACGGAAGCAGAGTATATGGTTGTAGCGGAAGCGAGTAAAGAGCTTATTTGGTTGAATAATTTTCTAGAAGAATTGGGCAAGAAACATGATGATTGCGTTTTATACTGTGATAATTAGAGTGTTGTACATCTCGAAAAGAATCTGGTTACGAAACACATTAATTTGGAGTATCATTTCATTCGTGAACTTGTACGAAGATTCCTGCTTATATGTTTACCAAGGTGGTCACAATAGAAAAGTTGAAGCTTTGCATAGTTTCAACTGGCTTTCGGCTTTCTGATGAACTGATGATAGAATGTGTCGACTAGAGAGTTAGAGGGTTTTATTTGGTTCCTGGATTTCAATAGGTGTAGTTGAAGGGTCTTTTATCGAAAGTCTACCTGATTCGTGATTAATCAGTGTGCGTGTCCCGATTGGCATCAGCGGTATGGAGAGGTGGATTCGATTTGGTTAAAAGGGAAATTTTAAGGGTTTAATAATGTTTCGTTTGTCCGATCTTCAAGTGGAAGATTATTTAATATAGTGAAGAACGAGCAAACCAGATCGAATGAGCTTGATTTTGCTGATGTTGGGGTGTACCCGGTTGGTAACCCATGTACCCGGCTGGTACTTCTTTGTTATCCGGCTGGTAGGCACAAGTAAAACGGGTAGCTATTGAAGAAAATGTCATAGAAAGTTGGCTCGGTTGCAAGGTGTTTTGGTGGAAGTAGTTTACCCGGTGAGTATATAGGACTACCCGGCGAGTACCCCAACGGATCTGGAAACTTGGGCAATAAACCCAAACTCATTTTTTTGTTTACTATATATTGTAACCCTATTATACTCAAACGCTAAGCTATGAAAATAATACAAAGAACTCTCTCGTTGGCCAT
The DNA here is from genome assembly GCA_963930675.1 of Gnaphalium uliginosum. Lineage (NCBI taxonomy): Eukaryota > Viridiplantae > Streptophyta > Magnoliopsida > Asterales > Asteraceae > Gnaphalium > Gnaphalium uliginosum. The sequence continues at coordinate 27,692,827 of OZ005681.1, forward strand.
GGACTAAAGCAATTACCCCGATTGCATATAACCACGTAAATTTTTCATGTCGATTTACTTTTACGTATTTATTTTCTCCGTTTGTTGACTGTGTGGTTCAAGTCGAATAAGTTCACAGGTTAGCATCTTTCACTATTTAGCAGTCACGTTTTACCATAATCCTTTAAAACAAAACCAGCCGCAAAACTCAAATGATTACTACCATTGTTGGAAGATTGAAAACGATAAGCATAAATGAAGCTCGTTGTTCTAATGATCAACAAATGGAGGTCTCCTTTTGCAAACTTATCATTTGACAAAGAACAAATGTTATAACGTCAATTAGCTTTCAATACTCCTTCGTCACCTGTTGATCCATCATCTTTCTTTCGAATTGCATAACCATATATCTTCTTATTAAAGTACCACCTTTATATATGGGCTACTCCTTGACTTGCGAGGATCATGATGGTGTTTCGTCGCATGTGAGATTGGCTCCTCATCAATGTTACAACCCGATACTTTTAAGCTTACCTTTCCCTTTCTTTTCTTTTGAGGTTAAGAGAGCCACCATCTTTGCGACGTGTCTTGGACTTCCCTTTCAAAGTCTTCTCCTTGTTATTTTCCACATGTTTTAAAAAAATTGCACAAGATGACGCACAATCTTTCTGAATACATGGATCAGAAAGCAAAACATTTGAGGAGCCATGTGAGTTTGGAACGGAACTAATATCTTTTAAAGGCGGTAGATGGACTGTTGAAGAAAGGTTGTGAGATGGAATTGGGTTAATCAAATTTTCAGTAACTGCACTTTAAGGTGTAGTCTTATCAGGAAACTCTCAAAACCTTCTTGCTTGTACTAGGGCAACAAGCAAGAAGATTTTGATCATACCGAGCACTTGAACGTAAGATAAGCTAAACCGAGCTTTTGATTAATTATTATCGTTCACAATTTTATTAATATCATTGATCTTGGCTAACGGGTTGTAAATGTTTAGGTGTTAAGATTAAACAAAGAAACGGAAGAAAAAAACGAAGAAATTGAAAATCTGAGGGAGTACCCCCGACTGTACTTGCCATACCCAGCTGGTAGATTTTTGTTGTACCCGGCGGGTACATACATGTGAACCGGGTAAGATATGAAGAAAACAGGATAGAACGTTGGGGTTTGAAGTCTACCCGGTGGGTAAGTAATTTACCCGACGGGTAAGGTGGTCTACTCAACGGGTACTAGGGCGGTTCCAGCATATTTGCAGTTTTTTTATTGCCTAAGTTTGTGTACCCTATATATTGTAGCTCCTACTCTTGTAAACTCTAACCTACGAAAATTAATAAGATTTTTCTCTAGTTGACCGTGGATTAAAACAATCAAATCGATTGGACATAACCACGTTATATCCATGTGTTCGTTTACTATTCTCGCATTGTCTTTATTGTTTTGCTTTGTTTGATCCGTTTATTATTGTGAGGTATAGTCTAGTGATTGTACGTATTCTTGTTTGGGGTCCATAAATTCCTAATAGTAAATTCTATCACTTACGCTAGATTCGTTGATAACAATTGTTGTTAAAGGCACGAATCATTTTCGTATTGTACTACTATATAAAACCCTTCACCAACAAAGGGAAAATGGCTGTGAATGATTTGATTTAAATTAACTTGTATGTTAGATGAGGTAGATAACGAAATCAAAGACTAAAATTCTCTAAAATGTTGGGGAACAGATAAATGTATTCAAGATCAGACGAATTCACATGGTTTTTAAGAACGATTTACAGAAATTTTACATCTGTTGTATAAGTATAACATGTACGCTACTAGTATAAAAAGTATTAAACCTTTGACCAACCACCACTTTAATTCCATTACCGACATTCCTCACTTCTTAATAGCCTCAACCAATCAACCCCATAATATTCATCGAACAAAAAGGCGAAAGTCTTTCAAGAAGCTAATTAAATGCTTTCAGCTTCGATCAGACATTTTAACTGTTCGAGCCCTTGTTTTACTTCTGTCATTGTTGGCCTTTTTCTACCTTCTAGATCAAGGCAGCTAATTGCTATCTTAGCAACACATTTCACCGCCTCAGCATACTCATCTCTGTTCAGTTGATCATCAAGTACTTGACCCAATGCATTGTGTTCCAGTAGGGTTGTAAGGTATGCTGCTGCACCTCTATCGACTGTTAGTGATATCTCTAAAGAATGAATCTCGGTTCCGTAAGTAGCACAATGAGAACAACTCCAAAACTGTACACATCACTCTTCGCGGTTAATTTACCCGTATGGAAGTACTCAGGATCCAAATAACCTATGGTTCATTTTACGAATGTTGATAGATGAGTTTGACTAGGAGGAACAAATATTGAAATCCCAAAATCAGATACTTTTACAGTGAATCATCGTTCAACAGTATATTCGATGGCTTGACATCTCTATGGATAATTTGTGTCGTTAAATGTGTTGAAAAAATTGCCTTGGAAAGTTGACATATGTGGTCAATTACCACATGTATTTTGCGATATTACTATTGCAAAGAAGACTTGAAAATCTTGCCTAACTTCACTAACCAATTTGTCACCAATTTATTTACATTTTAGCCATCTTGTAGTAGTATAAAAAGAGCTCCATGCAAGCTCATTTATGCATCTCAAATACAAGTATTCTTGTATACTAAATAGCTTAATAGAGAGTTGGTGAGTTTAGTCTCCTAATTACAAGAGATATAAAGGTTAGTGTTTATCCTTGTAATTAGAGAGAAATTTTAATTCCTATTATTCTAGTTAGTGAAACGTTTCTTTCCTTGCCCGTGGTTTTTACCCTATTGGGGTTTTTCACGTTAAATCTCGGTGTCTCTTTATTGTCGTTATCTCAAATTATATTAGCGGTTTGCTTTAATTCGGTGTCACTTTTCTCAACAAAATGCACATAGGCAAGAGCTCAGCAGTTTCTGTCGCTATCTTAATCTGTTTTTCAAATGTCAGCATTGGATGCATATGTATATGGTGGCATAACGTGTTATTCGTTATATATTCGTACACAAGCAAGGGAACATGCGTCTCTAAGCAACATCCAAGGAGTTTTACGATGTTTGGATGATTAAATTGTGATAGAATGATCAACTCTTTCACAAACTGCATGATTTGGCTTTGGTCAATTGCTTTAGACTTCTTGATTGTTGCGTGTGTCTTGTTTGCTAAGTTTCCCTTGTAAACTGTACCATAACCCCCTTGGCCTATAAAATTAGCATCGTTGAAGTTGTTTGTTGCTTTCATCAGCTCTTCTTCTGTGAAAATGTTTGCTTTGTTGACAGGATCTTTACATGTAAATAACATTTTCTGTAACATGATACCTCCAATTTGCTTGAAGAAGTCCTTTCTACCCTTAAGTTTTCTCCAACGCATGGCTCCCAAGTACACAAAAATCACAGTCAAGGATGCACCTGCAACACCTTCAATGATACCTACATCCAATATTTGAACATTAATCTTTTAGTTGCCATTAAATGGACCCAGCCACCTCAAACGTGCCTCCGATTTCCAGTTGGTTGAATTTCTAGCTTCTCATAAGCGTTAAGTGCACCAAAATGTATTAAACTATGTGTTGACTTCTATAGTATATAACAAAAAAATGATTTTTTATTATGTGTAATAAATTTTCAATTATTGCTAATTGTATGCATCTCACCTTCAATAACTTGTAAACTGGTAATGTGTCAACGTATCTAACTGTCACGTTAGCAAAAAATACCAGGAACCTGATGAAGAAGTCATCAAATAAATAAAATAAAAATTATTGCAAGTTTATACACACAATATAACTCATTTTAGTTTGTCAGGGTGTGCTTGGTTCAAAATACGAAAAAGGAAAGAGACTAAGTATGCATTGCTTAGTAATAACTTTTCCATTGATTTGCTTGATTCGTACAACTAATCATCACGAGTAGGGTGACAAATTGGGCCAGCTCAAGTCGACAGGTCTAAAGTACCCAACCAAAACCCGACATGATTTGATATATGGGTTGGTGGGCCAAAGTTGAAACCCGACACGATATATGATCTTCACAACCCATTTAATTGGTTTTGGGTTAATATTGGTTGGTAGGTTGGTTTTCGGGTCAAATAAGTTACTTTGGGTTGGCGGATTGACCCGTTAACCCGAACCTTGATCCAGTCATTCGAGCCTAACTTGAGAAAATCAAACGAGTTGTCGGGTTTTGGGTTAGTGGGTTGAGATATATATAAATGTTATATGTAGGGATAATAATAGGTAATGACATCCATTAACCCAATTTGGTGCCGATTGGGTGATTACCCACTAATAGGAAATAAAGCATTGCATTATAGGATGACAAACACCATCATTCGTTACCTTTTCCATTCTCTACCCCTTAAGATTCTACATTTTGGTGCACTTAACTCTTCTCATAACAACCTTTTTATTCCCTTGTGTTTTATACGATAATTTCTTTCTTATTTTTGTATTTTTATTTTGCAGCTTAGAAGTGATCTTTGGGTCCACGGAAAAGTACTTGTTTGCATCATTACCTCTGATGGCCTGATCCATTTTCTGGTTTATCATCGTCCAACTAGTTTCTGGTTTATCATCGTCCAACTAGTGTGCACTTTTCATCTCTTTTCGCGTTACCTTGTTGTCCCTTTGGGCAACACAAGTAAAACTTCCAGTTGTGTTCTTACAGAGTCCTGGCAAGCAATCATTGTGCTCCGGATTCTCACACTCATTGAAATCTAATAGTAAAATAATAATTAATTAAATAGTGGTCATGAACCGTACTTGCATATTTTTAATTTTGTAGACTAAGAAAGGTTTAAAATACAAATTTACTGCAGAAAGAACCTTCACATCCGTTTGAGATGTATGAATTTCCCTCGTATCCTTATGAGCATTTGCAACGATATCCAGGAAAATCTCTTTGCTCCGACTTACAACATACACTGTTATCTTTACAAATGTATGTTTTTCTGTCCTTTTAAGCTTTTTCACATGTATTCCCAACAGACCATCTACCACCACTGGGAACGACCTTTTGATGCTCATATATTTAAGATCAATGTTGCTGAAGTTATACTTATGTCTTTCCACAATGAAACCGTAACCACACTTGTTATAATTCTATACTTTTGTGTGGTTTTTGTTAGGTTCGACAACAGTTTTTGCATACATCATGCCTGGAGCAATGATGGTGTTAGTCTAAAAAATGATTAGTACTGCCAAGCTTTCATAAGTTAATGCTGCTGGTCAAAGTTTCTACTGCTAGTTCAAGTTAATGCTGCTGCAAGAGTTTCTACTGCCAGCACATTCAAGACTGAGTAATGCTAGACCAATTTTCAAGATTAATACTACTGGATGGATTTCTGGAGTTAGTACTGCTCGTCTGATTTCCAATGTTTCTACTGCTAGCCTTGTCCAGTGGATATACGGCTTAGTGGGCCTGTAGTTACCTAATCTCTACAAAGCATGCGCAGCAAAGCATGGAATGCTTTACGGCAACAAACCACGCTTAGATAGGTTGACTTCCATGTATTAATTACAATCACGTGTAATAGGAACTCTATATTTTATAAGTAGAGTTCCTTACCTTAGAGGCATGGATGTGTTGTAAAGTTTGTGTATAAAGATAGATCAGTTGTGATATAGTTTACATGGACTTTAACAGATTAGTCAAACATAGTTAGCTTCAAGGTTATTGTAACCCTGATACAACCAAGTGTATTCGTATTATTCAAGTAATAATATTGAAGCTTTTGATATACAAACTCTCGTGTTCTGTTTATTACAAACTATCATTCAAACAATATATCTTCCAAACTTAACAAGTATTATTCCGCAAATTTCTTGTTAATCTTTCAAAGCTTAAGTAGTTTAATCTTGATTGTGATCAAGTCGATCCTGACAGATAGATTTACAGCATCCAACACCTAGGCATGACCCATTTCTAACATCTTTGTATTGCTCACAATTTGATATGCACTTTGTAGACTCAATTGGTTCTGTAAGTTCCATACGGGCTACAACGTCACATCCTACTCTGACAAACTTGTTTAGTGCGCCTGAGAAGGGGAAAAGGAATGTATGAATTGATTTTGGTGAGCCATAAAGTAAGTCCCCCCAATTGTTGTAGCATGAAAAAACAATTGAGAGATCAACTCTCGAATGGCCATCCAGTGTTATCTCTATGACTTCTACAGGACTCATCAATTGATTAGTAACCCTCAAGATGTAACATTGATTCAATCAGGGAATTTGTGTTGCGTGGTCACATTCTATGTAGTAAGACTTGTCCTTTTATCAGTCTTTTGTGGTTCCGAAAGGATAATGTATTGTAACATCTCCACATTTTGTAGGGCAAAAGAAGTTGTGTGATATAACTTTCACTAGTCCAATCAACAAAAGTTATAGTATAATTAGCTGCAACGATCTCATGCTTTTATGGGTGATTAAACACAAGTATGTATGTGTCACACCCCGCCAAAACAGTAAACAGCAGTTAAGTTAATTTAATGCAGAAGCGTGTGACGTGGCGGGGCGCGGCAAGAGCGGATCAACAAGCATATGATTATTGCAGAATATAAAATATTAAGATGCCATACTTTAATAGTTATTACAAAAGTTACGACTTATCAAGTCGTAGTAGTAGTAGTAGTAGTAGTAGTAGTAGTAGTAGTAGTAGTAGTAGTAGTAGTGTTATCAAAATAACAATGTCGTGCGAGTACAGTAAAAATTTGAGATTTCGTAAATATGACCAAAAAGTTATAGTTATACAAAGGAAATCCCATAAGTTCCAAAAGTGGAATCCTAATTCGTCTCGGGAGGTCGTTGTTCCAAGATGCATGCAAGTCTTACGTGGGTACTAATTCCCTGAAAAACATAGTAGAAATCGTCAACAACAATGTTGACTGAATTCACAGGTTTATTATCTTTGCTAAACCAAGTTGTTTGTAAACTGTTGACGTACAAGTCAAATAAGTTTTATATTCGTTGGAATTTATCCAAAAGTTTTATTGGAAACGCATTTCCAAAATATGTTTCGTTTAGAAAACTTTAAAAGTATTCTAATAATAATGTTTGTTAGAAACCCGCAGGTGATCTAAAGCAAGGTTTCATTATCGTGATGTAAACACATCAATTCGTATACGTTTCGAAATCATTCCAGTGTATAAATCGTAGGAACGCATTCCTATATAGTTGTTTGTAGGAAGACATAGACGGTGATCCCCCAAAGGTTAGCTAGACCTTTTGAGTTAAAGTCACGACACCTAACCCTATAACCAAACCACGACACAATTCGTTGTTGCCTAATATGACATGTAAATATACGCTACGCTCTTAGTTGAAGGGACATCACCCCGATAGTACTATCAGTATATTCAGTGGCTAGAGTCACCTAGCTAATGGTTATAGTTTGCAAGCACAAGGACTTCTATGCACTACAACATGTAAGACTAGGTTCGTACCAGGATTCGTTGTCATGTTTCCAAATATAGCATGAAAATCAATTTATGAGTAAACAATTTTCAATCAAAGCAGTTTATATGTTTTTCACCCCTAGTTTGAAAACAGTAAAACAGTAAAAGTAGGGGCTGGGGCTGTGAACTCACCTCGTGAGCTAAGTAGTGAGAGCTAGCGTGTAGTAGTAAAAGTGTTGCCCAAATAGTGTCCCTTAACGCCCTAAACGAAAGAGATAGTTTGTATAAGTAGCTGGCTAACGGCCAACTATGTTAGTTGTTCACTCGTTAAAAGATCCTTGTTGTTTAAAAATATGTGTACGATTCGTTGGTGATGTTTCTGAATAATAGTATTTCCCAAAATATAATTATCATGTTACGATTTGCGTTTGTGCATAATATTATATACGAATATTATATAGTTGTTTGTCGTGTGTATATATATATGACTTACTCGTTATATATATATATATATATATATATATATATATATATGTATGTATATATATATATATATAGTTTACGTTTGAGTAATTTTGTATATATATATAGGTGTCGTTTTTGTTATTCGCGTATATATATATATATATATATATATATATATATATATATATATATATATATATTGATGCATAAATGTGTGTCAGTCAGTTGGTCAACGTTTGTGCCTGTCAAAGTTAATTAGTCTGAGTTCGTGAAGTGTTAAGTTTGTATTTTCGAGTCTGTAAACAAAAAGTGAATATAGAAAATATACAAGTGTGAACCTGCGACACTTGGGCTAGTGTCGCTGATTGCGACACTAAGCTAGTGTCGCAAGAGTCAGTTACTACGTCACTTGGCTAGTGTCGCAGGTAGGTCAGCTTTGTCTATAAATAGGAGCGTGATGTTTCATTTCAGTGAGCGGTTTTTGGCATATAGAGAGAGGGACGAGTTAGCGAGAGAGGCAGAGGATGAAAGTGATTGTAAACGTTTATACTTCAATTGTTAATACAAAGAAAACGTTATAGAGAATTGTGTGATTGTTATTTCGTTCAATACTTAATCGTTTGGATTACGCACTGACGATTGAGATACGATCTGATAGATCCTGAGATACAGGACCTACAATATATATATATATATATATATATATATATATATATATATATATATATATAAGTTTCGTTTTCATTTATTTGTAATTGCAAAAATGTCGTCTTTGGTTTTTCACATATTGCCATTATTTTTGTTCGAGTTTCATAGTAAAATATTTAAAATGTTCGTTTCGAGCTATAACCTAACATTTTATAGTTTGGTTTACGTTTTTCGTACCGAGGCTCGTTTTCGGTTGACTTGGTCAAACGTGTTCGGTTTGACCCGAAACTTTTAGAAATGTCCTAATTACGTTTATAGAGCTTGGAAAAATTGTCGTTGCGTTTTGTGTTTAACCCGAAAATGTCGTTATCTAAAACGCACCAAAACAGTCCCTAAACCATGTTTTCAGAAAAATAGGTTTGTTTCCGAGCTCGATTTCACTAGTCACTTGTTCATGAAAAATTCTGAAATTTTTACACAACATTTCCACATATCTTAACTACTTTCTATATTTTTTTCATAATTTTTAGCTAAGTAAAACTCGCTAAATAAATTCGTGACCAAGGGTGTGTCCAGAAACGACTATTTTCAACATATGTTCATAACTCAGTTTGTAACTCGATTTTGGTGTATTTTTAGGAGATGAGTTCTAAATAAAAGTTGAAGCTAACAAAATTACCAAGATTTTTCAAGTCGTCTCACACATTTTTGTTACTCATACGATTTGTTATGATTTTTCAAGCATCGTCTAAAAATCTGTCCAGAAAATGATTTTTCTAAAAGTTTAAGTTTTCTTTGTTTTTGTTAAGATTCTTAGCTTGATCTTTTACAAGATGAACTTCTAACATGTTAGAACAGTTGAATACTTAAAAGAATAGTGAAAAGGAAGTGATTCTTACAAGCTTGAAGATGGAGAACGAAAGAAGGTGATGGTGATGCTTGAAGCTTGTTCTCCTCTTTTCTTTGCAACCTTGAAGATGATGATGATTTTGGTGAATGATGATGTTGTTGTTGCTGATTTTCTGCTGGTTCTTGTCGTGGGGAAGGGAAGGGAAAAATGGGTGAGGAGTTGAAAGAAAAATGTAAGAGAATGGTTGAGTGTTTGGTGTGTTTGTGTGTTGAAATGATCAAACAAGATCATGGGGTAAGGTGGTGAGGAGTATGGCCTCTTTGAGGCAGAATTTTTAATGGGTCCCACCATTATGGGATGGTTAAATCTTGTTTCAAATTTTACGTTAAGTCCCGTGGTCGTTTACCCATTAATCGCTTATACGTTTTAATACGTTTATTCGTTAAATTCGTTAACGGTTTAAAAACGTCAATATTTTTCGAAGTATTATTTTAAATATTTTATTTCGAGTTTACAAATTATAAAATTTGCTTCGTTTGGTTGTCGGGTTCGTTTTACGTGTTTTTGTCGCGTACGTTACGTTTTATATAAAACGTATATATGTTTTCGTTTAATCGTTATGCTTTATTCGATAGCATAATATTTTCAAGTAAATAACTACTATAAAAATAGTTTTACGTTATTTATAAATTTCGTATCACCAATGATCGTATTTGTTTGTGTCGGACTTAATCCGATAAATTTTGCGCGTAATTATAAACAATTACGAAACTCGTAATACTTCGCGTGTTAAAATAATGGGCTTGCTAGACTTATCTCATAAAAATAGTTTTGAATTCACTAAACAGGAAATTTGCCCAAGACATGCATGTGATTACGGTACGGGATTATTAGGAGTGTCACAGTATGCAAATGTTAATATATTGGTACAAATTGCCTTGTGTAGTTGTGTACATGTGAATTTCAACCTATGTTTCTCAGGAGAAAATATTTTTCCTACTTGTTCTTCTTTCGTATGTACCCTTTGTCATGTTTGTTTGTTTTGGTGATCGCCTTCTAAAAATCGATGAATAAAACATACGTGACACCCCTGTTCTCTACCTAGACCAGCTTCGTCTCCTTCTAGGTTCTCCTACTGTCTTGTGCTATCATATTTATTCCTGAAGACAGAAGATGCATGTGAAGTCCAAGAAACATAACTTTGTCGCCCCTTCACAAAGAATCGTTTGGTCTCATTTTAGTTGGGTACTATACATACAATAGAAGTTAACGCATAGTTTAATACATTTTACTACACTTAATTAACCCTAAATATAAATATGACTTGTTAAACTGAAAATTTTTAAGCTCTTTCATATTAGGCATGTGTCCTTCTTTAGAAACATTCATAAATCAGATGTTGATTTGACCTTCAGTATCTACCTTCTATATATATATCTAGTTATGGTCAGCAGCGGATGTAGAAAGGGTGCAGGGGCAGTAGCAACTGCCCCCTCAAAAAGTTTGAATTATGTAAAAAATAAAAGAAAATAAGGGTATTAACGATACTTTGTAAATTTTGCCCCTTCAAAAATGAAAAAAAAAATTGCCCCCTTAATAGATATATCATAGCTCCGCCCCTGGTTATGGTGTGAACGTCATTGGACTCATCTATACAGCAACTATTGTGGTCTAAACAGGACACATTTTTTATAACCCACTTATTTTTTACCATATAAAGTACTGATAAAGTACCCAACTAAACAGGTAAACAGAAGTCGTTGTTCCCCAAGGAAAAATCCTACAACAAACTATTTGTTGCAACTTTCAATTGGTTAATTTCATGTGTTACATGAAATGCAAGCCATATTAGGAGAAGTTCACATCAATAAACTACACCAAACAAATGCACAGGGGAATAATCTGTTTTTTCTGGTTCCTGGGTAGTGGGTAATACAGCCAACTAAAATCTTACATCGAATACACGACAAATGATATAATAGAATATATATTGAACGTGGGGCTCATCAAATTGTCATTCCATGGAACGTATGATATATATGGACAGTTCCAAGTTTTATAAAACCTCGCGGTGGAGCCGTTTGTTTCATTGAGATTTACGTGAACCACGTCGACAATGAACTAAACTATGATACCTACCTACCACACTTTCTTTTGAGTCAAATGGTGTAAAAGTGTCCTGTCAATTCAAAAACATTGAATGGTAATTTGCTGGGTCAACCGATAGCCCCTAACCATATTACCTGTATCGACATACTTTTAACAAGTACATTATATAGCTTGGTATTTTAATCGGTTCGTTACTCACCTCGGGACAAAAGGCATTGCTGATCCGTACCATTAACCCAAACAATATTGATCCTAATGCTTTTGATTATAAACAGACCACTGCTCTATGTATTTTCAAAATCATCACCTTAAGTATACACATACAATACAAAACATATTTGTCATACAAATGGAAATAATAAGGAACATATTGAATATGCTGAGTACTAACTACAACTGATTTATTAAAAAACACAACAAATCATAAAGTGATTAACTCTTAATTAATTGACCTTGCAGCGATTCTTCGCTTTCTTAGACGCTCGGCAATGATAAAGGCTAGCTCTAGCGCTTGAGAGGCATTGAGGCGTGGGTCACAGTGGGTGTGGTAACGTGACCCGAGATCATCAAAGGTCACAGTTCTTGACCCACCAATGCATTCAGTCACATTCTGTCCAGTCATTTCAAGATGAACTCCTCCCGGATGGCTTCCTTCTTGCTCGTGTACATCAAAGAACGCCCTCACCTCCGCCTGCCACCACACTTATAAGTATTTGTTAAAAGGAAAATGGTTCAAACCTGACTATAAGAAAGTAAGTCATTCTATGGTGAAAAGTTAAATGTCAACTCTGTCATTCTGCTTCTATGTTTTATCTCAAACACGTCAAATAAATTAATTAACCACAGGGACCATTTCTAGATATTTGTTTCAATTTATACATAAGATATGTGTGTTTCCACAACAATAATATGGGTAGTACCAAAATCTATCGGTTCCCCTTCCTTTTAAGCAAATGATAATTGACACTCTATATTCAATTATAAGTACACTCCAAAATAAACAGATTGTGGACCATGATCTTGGTCCCTCTATAATAATTACACATGGCCGACCGATATCAAACTAATGGATAGTCGTTATACGAATAGGGTGAACTTTTAGTGATTAAGTGGGGTGCTCATGGAAAAAGAAGGGTTACCAACCTATTGGTCCTAGTCTCGACCCATTTACTTATGAATGAGTCAATTCAAGTCATGTTTGATCACAAAAAGGGTAATTAAAAGGGGAAGGTTCAAAGAACAACGCTGATGCACCAGCCCGACCTGCTTTTACCCAAGCCTGTTTTGACACCTTTCCCAGCCCACCTGACCCGCCGATATTGCCACCTTTAACCAATACAGAAAATAGGCACCCCAATGCACCAAGGCCAACAAAGGCCTCCTAAGGTACAAAGCACGTGTAAAACACATGAAAAAGAGTCATTACATCGGTTCATATTGATTCTTTAGTCCCTTTTAAGTTGACTTGATTACTTTTACCAATAGTTAATGCAATTAATAACAAAAACATTGTAAGGATCTAAACAGTATGGATGAGTGGGATAAGGGAGTTACCCTGATAGCATCAAAGGGGCGAGTTTTCAAACCATTTGGAGCCTTGATGGTGTTGCCATGCATAGGATCGGTGACCCAAGTGACGATTTGACCGGCTCTTCTAACTGCTCTTATAAGATTCGGAAGTTTTACTCTCATGTTCTCCGCGCCCATTCTTGTTATGATAGTAATCCTTCCAGGTTTGTTCTCCGGGTTCAAGATGTCGATGAGCTTGACCAGCTCGTTTGGATTCATTTTGTCACTCACCTTTCAAAAAAAATTGTCAGAGGCTTTCATATTATAACCATACACACACATTAGAGGTGCCGAAATGGGTAGGTTAGATAACACGTAAAAACTAGTGGCTTCTTTTGTAAAAGTTGACCGTACACACTATTTGTCCAAAAAATAATTTTAGTTGTGTGAATAGTGTGTTAAATTATTGAATACAAAAGTTACAGGGTATGGTTATAAGGAAAATGTTATAAAAGGTTATATGCGTTATAGTAACACTTCTTCCGACTTTCGGCCTATTTGACCCATTTCCTGTTAAGGTAAAAGGTTTATATCACCCGATCGACCGATTAGAGATAAACATAGCCCAAATCAACCAATTCATATAGATCAAGATAGCCACCTCTAATACAGGATAGAAAATATGAATTTAAAGATAGGAAATACCTTAATTCCAAGAGGGTTTGCTATTCCTCTAAGGAACTCCACGTGGGCACCATCCAATTGGCGGGTTCGTTCACCAGCCCAAAGGAAATGAGCTGAACAATCATAGTATAACCCCGAAGTTGAATCTAATCGAGTTAAAGCTTGTTCATAAGGCAAGTGTAAGCACTCATGTGATGTCCAGAAATCAGTGGTAGTCATGATCGGGTGATCAATTGTAAGACCAGCTGCGGCCATGAAGCCTAATGCCTCATCAACTTGGTTAGCTAACTCACGGTACCTAACACGCCACAACAAGATAAATTATAAATCATGTTATCATGTCTTAATGTTATCATTTTTTGTATATATTAACCAACTAAACATACCTATCACCCTGTTCGCTATTCTCGGTAAAATCAAGATTCCATTGGTTGACCCGTTGCATAGCAGCATACCCTCCTGTGGCAAAAGCCCTCAAAAGATTAAGAGTTGCTGCAGATTGAGAATATGCTCTGATCAGTCTTTGAGGGTCGGGTGTCCTTGACTTCAAATCAAACGCATCGCCATTTACATTATCTCCTCTGTAACTTGGTAGCTTCACACCATCCTTCTCTTCGAACGGGTCTGATCGAGGTTTAGCAAATTGACCAGCCATTCTTCCTACCTGTTTTAGTCAAATACCCAAAACCCAAAATGAGTTCAGATTTTAACTAGACCACAAAACGAGTTACATCAAGAGCAAATTCAGGATTTTAGTCTAATTGATTCTGATCACTTTGACAATAGAGAGAGATTATGTAACCTTGTTTATGACAATCGATTGCTAGTTCAATTATTATAGAATATTGCACAGCAATGTCTAAAGATTCATCTAATTATTGTGATTTCAAGTTGCAACAATTTTAACCAACTAATTTCATCAAAACTGATATGTTCCCAAAATAAGCCTCCACCAATAAAACTCTCAATTATTTGACTTTGAGATGGTCAAATATTTATTTTACCATTACAAAATACACACTTTTTTAATGTAATTTTTTTTCCTTTTTATTGGGGGGTTTAACATGAGTAACTGAGAGTAGAACAGGAAATTGGGTGAAACATTTTAATACTGTACATTCTTTTTGTCACAATCTAAATATACAAATGTGAACATTTATTTTGAGAACGACTAAACATCTAAATACGATCTCCAATATCACATTTATCTCAGTTAACTATCATATCCTGATAATTCAACTTCAATCTGTTTTGATTAAATACTCTCATGAACTCAAATTGTAGACTGCTTATACAAATTAAACAATATGAAAGCATAAGCATGGGTTAGTTCTAAATCAAACACAAATTATAAGAAAAAAATAAAGAAAAATGTAACCTTGATAACAGGCATTTGACCACCAAACATCAAAACCGCACCCATTTGAAGAATAACTCTAAACGTATCACGAATATAATTCGCATTAAACTCTTTAAAACTCTCAGCACAATCACCACCTTGTAACAAAAAAGCATTCCCCAATGCAGCTTCACCAAGTCTTTCTTCAAGATTCCTTGCTTCTCCAGCAAACACGATTGGCGGGAACCTTTCTAACGTCTGAAGGACGGATTCGAGGTCGCTTTGATCCGGATATTCCGGAAGTTGAAGTGCTTTTTTGGATCTCCAGCTGTCTATAGTCCATGTTGGTGATGGTGGGGTGGTGAGTTTTGGGGTGGTGGACAAGGTGGCTGATGTGGCGGGAGATGGTGGTTTTGAATTTGAGAATGAGGATGGATCGGGGGAATGGACGGCTGAGATTGGGCGGATGGATATGGTGGTTGGGAGAGAATTGAGTGGTGATGGGAGAGATTGGAATTGGAAGGATTTGGAAGGGAGAAGTGAGTTGGTGTTTTGAAGAGCCATTTTTTGGGTGGTTGGTAGTTAAGAAGTGAGAGATGTGTATGGGGTAAATATAAGGAGCAGGGGCACTTTTTGGTGCGAATATTTTGGCTCCAAAAAAAAGTGTTAGGTGGGGTTTTTAATTTTTATACAGGAATCACTATCCGTATAGATTTGTTAGGAGAGCGGATTGATAACAAAAATGGCTAACTGATTTAAAATGTAACTAACATGTGTTGATTTACATTCTTTATATGCATGAAAAATAATTATTTATATTCTGAGATTTATAATATGGAGTTAACTATTCGAGTTTCTATTGGATGTGATAAATTTTCACATTATCAATAATAGGTCGCACGTGTTTTTAAGCTTTTACGTTATCAAAATACTTAATATAACATTAAGTTGAGAGTTCTTTACATCTCAAATACTTTGTTTCATAACATAAATAATCACATTTATATGCACTAAAACTTTGTATCTAAGAAACTGTTATGTGTTAGACTTACATTGTTTATACTTAACAAAACTGACTGTCACCTTTTGGATGTAACTTGTATTTTTTATTGTTTAATGTAATTGACTGGCGTGTTATCTATATAAAACACCATGTGTTCTTCATACAAATTTTCACGTCAAACTATTCCATACAAATACCAATAATCAAAAGTTGAACATACCCAATGGAAGTATGTTAATTACACACAACGAAAGTAAATTTTATTAATTACACACAATATTATTCAACACATCATAGTTACTTACATTATAAAGTTCTTAATCCTAATAAGAACGGTTCTTAAACCCAAATTAAGGATTTGATTCCCAGTTAACAACTCATGCCTACTAAGAAAATAACATTTATTGTTCATATTCTCATTTTCCAATTTCATTCTCTCAATCCGAACACAACCTTAGTTATGGGAGTAGGTAGGAGGAGCAACATCGGTAGAAGGGTATTTTAGTAAATGACTATGTCAAGCGTTTTGCTTTCAAAGAATTAATTAATAATGTTTGATTTGATATAAAGATAATTGGAGGAGAACCGTGTAAAACTGGAGTTAGAATTGCAAGTTATGCATTGTAAGTTGATTTGATTTTCGATTCAGTCCACGTCATCCAAGCCTGGTAATAACGAAGCTCGTTATAAAGTCCATAACTTTCCTTTGGATTTGTTAAAATTGTGCTTATAGGATCTGCACGTTTTATTTTATTTGAAGTAGTCTTTATTCAATAAATTAGTCCTATTCTATAGGAATCAGTTAGTCAAAGCACTAGGCCTTGATATCACGTTATTTTATCCTTAGTTTTAAGGATTTCTTTGATTTTATCATTCCGCTTTATCATTCAATAATATAATCTTCCGCTTTATCAATTTAAGAAATCAATAATCTCAATTCTGTTCTCTTTATTTTCTGTAAACCAACAATTGGTATCAGAGCTGTATTCTTAAGGGATCTGTGAGTGAAAAATTATGTGTGTATTCAAGTGATTTGAAGAGCAATCAAACACCACGATTCAATTCTGGCATGATGACAACCGAAGGCGATTCAAGTTTCTCGGCCATGACACCACCAACCTTCAATGGCGAAAATTACGACATCTGGGCAACACGAATGGAAGCGTATCTGGATGCTTTGGATTTATGGGAGGCAGTTGAAGAAGATTATGAAGTTGGTGCATTACCCGAAAATCCAACGATGGCACAAATCAACAGTCACAAGGACAAAAAAACTAGAAAAGCGAAGGCGAAAGCGTGTCTTTTTGCAGCATTTTCATCAACAATCTTCCCAGGAATCATGTCTCTTAAGTCAGCAAAATCCATATGGGATTATCTCAAAGTTGAATATGAAGGCGATGATCGAATTAAAGGTATGCAAGTTTTGAATCTCATCAGAGATTTTGAATTGCAGAAAATGAAAGAGTCGGAAACCATCAAGGAGTACTCTGAAAGACTTATGAATATAGCAAACAGAGTAAGACTGCTTGGTTCTAGTTTCAATGACTCACGTATAGTTGAGAAAATTTTGGTTACTGTACCTGAAAGATTTAAAGCCACCATAACCATGCTGGAAAATACTAAGGATCTATCCAAGATCACCTTGGTAGAGTTGTTGAATTCTTTGCAGACACAAGAACAGCGAAGGCTTATGAGAGAAGAAAGCCCAATTGAGGAAGCTCTAGCAGCCAACCATGAAGATGATCGCAGAAACAAAAAGAAAGCCGTCAAGAAATATCAACAAAGTGACTCGCGCATCAACAACAAAAACAAATCAGGAGACTATCCCCCTTGTCATCATTGCAATAAAATCGGTCACCCTCCATTCAAGTGTTGGAAGAGGCCAGATGCAAAGTGCAAAAAATGTAATCAACTCGGACACGAAGCTATTATTTGCAGAAGCCCCGTTAAGAATCTAGAAGTAGATGCCCGGGTTGCTGATGAAGAGAATGAAGAGGAAGAAGATCAATTGTTTGTTGCAACATGTTATTCCAGCAACGGTACAAGAGAATCCTGGCTGATCGACAGTGCTTGCAGCAACCACATGACACCTGACAAAGAGCTTTTTACTGAACTAAAATGCTCTAAAATTTCAAGGGTCAGGATAGGTCATGGGGGTTTTATTCGAGTAAAAGGAATTGGAACCATTTCCATTACTACATCTCAAGGTACTAAAAGTATCTCGAACGTGTTATATGTACCTGACTTGGACCAAAACATGTTAAGTGTTGGTCAACTGCTACAAAAGGGCTCCAAGGTGCACTTTGAAGAAGACTATTGCTTGATCAAAGATTTAACTGGTCGAGATTTGTTTAAAGTTCAAATGAGAGATACAACTTTCTCATTAGATCCGGTTCAGGAGGAGCAGGTTGTTTATTCCATAAAAGAAGATATTGCCGAGCTTTGGCACAAGAGATTCGGGTACTACCATTATCCAGGGCTGCTTAAAATTCAAAGATCGGAAATGGTCAATCATCTTCCTGAATTTGAAGTAAACTCCACAAACTGTCGTGCTTGTCAATACGGAAAGCAAAGCCGGCTTCCTTTTCCAAAATCTACATGGAGAGCCACAAGGAAGTTGCAGCTAATTCATTCAAATGTAGGCGGGCCTCTAACGACTCCTTCACTAAAAGGTAATCGTTATTATGTTATCTTTATAGATGATCTTACCCGTATGTGCTGAATTTATTTTCTAAAGTTCAAATCAAAGGTGAAAAGAATGTTTTGGAAATGTAAAGCAAAAGTAAAGAATGAAAGTGGTTGCAAAATTCAGATGCTTCGGTCAGACAACGGAAAGGAGTATACTTCTTCTCAGTTTAATTTGTTTTGTGAGGAAAAGGGGATTGAACGTCAACTTACAGTCCCTTATACTCCAGAACAAAATGGAGTTAGTGAAAGGAGAAATCGATACATTATGGAAATGGCAAGATGTATGATGCATGAGAAAAATTTAGAAAAAAATTTTTGGGCAGAAGCCGGAAGTACAGCAGTGTTTCTACAAAATAGACTTCCAACAAAGGCCGTGAAGAATCAAACTCCATTTGAAGCCTGGTACGGGTACAAACCTCCTGTTAACTTTCTTAAAGTATTTGGTTGTCTATGTTTTACTTATGTTCCCCAAGTTAAACAAGATAAACTAGACAAAAAGGCTATTTCGGGAATTTTCATTAGATATAGTGATAGCTCAAAGGGCTATAAAGTTTTTCATCCAGATACAGAAAATATAACTATAAGCAGAGATGTGCACTTCATGGAGAATGAAGAATGGAAGCCAGAAGACTCAAATAATTCAATACATAATACGAACTCATGGCTAGATGAAAGAGAGGATGATGTACCAGTGAGAGGCTTTCGATCAATCTCTGATATATCAGAGATGTAATGTTGCGGTATGTGAACCAGCTGATATTAAAGAAGCTCTTGGAAACCCCAAATGGAAGCATGCAATGAAGGAGGAGCTATTTATGATTGAAAAAAAAAAAATCAAACTTGGGAGCTTGTTGACGAACCTCAAGACGGAAAGGTAATTGGGGTTAAATGGGTGTTTAGAACCAAACTAAACTCTGATAGTTCAATTAACAAGCTTAAGGCAAGGCTGGTAGTAAAAGTGTTGATTATTTTGACACCTTCGCACCCGTTGCTAGGCTTGAAACCATCAGGTTAATTCTTGCTATCTCTGCGCAATATGGCTGGAAAGTGCATCAGATGGACGTCAAGTCGGCATTTTTAAATGGAACTCTTGAAGAGGAGATTTATGTCGAGCAACCCCAAGGTTTCACTATCAAAGAAGAAGAAGATAAAGTCTATAGACTACACAAAACTCTTTATGGTCTAAAGCAGGCCCCAAGAGCTTGGTATAGTCGTATAGATGATTATTTACTTAAGCTCGGTTTTAAGAAAAGTTCCTCAGAATCCACACTTTATGTATATCAAAAGAGCAATGAAATTCTTATTGTTTCTCTTTATGTTGATGACATTTTAATTACAGGGAGTAGTACAAAACTCATTGATGAATTCAAGATAGATATGAAGCAAGTATTTGAAATGTCCGATCTTGGTCTGATGACTTTCTTTCTTGGAATGGAGATTAAGCAAAGAGAAAATGAAGTCTTCATTTGCCAACAGAAGTACGCAAAAGAGATACTCGAGAAGTTCAAAATGGACGAGTGCAAAGAGATGGACACACCAATGAACCAAAGAGAGAAAGTTAATCAAAAATGATGTAGCTGAAAAGGTAGATAAAGGTCACTATAGAAGTCTTATTGGATGTTTGATGTATCTTACGGCAACCAGACTTGACATAGTGTATGCGGTAAATGTTCTGTCAAGATTCATGCATTGTCCCAGTGAAGTACATCTGAAGGCGGCTAAAAGAGTTGTACGATACATCAAGGGAACCATCAATTATGGAATCAAATTTCAGAAGACACAAGATATGAAGCTAGTTGGGTATTCTGAAAGCGATTGGGGCAGTTCTTTGGATGATATGAAGAGTACTTCAGGGTACTATTTTAGTCTTGGCTCGGGTTTTTTCTCATGGTGTTCAAAGAAGCAAGATAGAGTGACTCAATCAACTGGAGAGGCTGAGTTTGTGGCAACTACATCAGCGGTGAATCAAGCATTATGGCTAAGGAAGATTTTGGTTGATCTGGGTATGGAACAAACCAATGGCACTGAAGTTTTTATAGACAATCAAGCTGTAGTAGCAATTTCTCATAATCTTGTGTTTCATGGAAAAACCAAGCACTTCAACATCAAGCTTTTCTTCTTGAGGGAAGTGCAAAAAGATGGAGATATAGCTCTTGTTTACTGCAAATCTGATGAGCAGCTCGCAGACATATTTACAAAGCCGTTACCAGTCAGCAAATTCAATTATCTGAGAGAAAAGCTTGGCATTTGCAGCTCCTAATGTAAGGAGGAGTGTTAAAATTGTGCTTATAGGATCTGCACGTTTTATTTTATTTGAAGTAGTCTTTATTCAATAAATTAGTGCTATTCTATAGGAATCAGTTAGTCAAAGCACTAGGCCTTGATATCACATTGTTTTTTCCTTAGTTTTAGGGATTTCTTTGATTTTATTATTCCTAGCTCTCAATAAATGTAATCGCAATTTTCATTCAATAATATAATCTTCCGCTTTATCAATTTAAGAAATCAATAATCTCAATTTTGTTCTCTTTATTTTCTATAAACCAACAGGATTGAAAACCCAGCCAAACATTTATTATATTTTGTTTGTAAATTGCTATCAAGATGAATTAAGCTAGTGTTTTTCCATAACTGATTTAAATTGTATTTTCAAGTTTATAATTAAGTGAAAGGAAAAAAGAAAATAAGAGAAAAAGGAAATAACAAAAAAAGGAAGATAAATGAGTGAGTCGGAAAGAAAAGAAAAAAAAATACGATGTTCATCCATAAAATCTCATATATGAAACAAATTGATAACATCAAATAATGTCATATTTATATAGTACCCGAAAAGAATAAGTTATTGGGCCAAGAAGAAGGATAAAATTCGGATTTGTTAAAGATTGAATCCAAGAAGAAGCCTGGCCCGAATAAGGAATATTTTGGAATTACAATCCAACCGGCGGCTGGAATATTCAGCTGGCGGTTGAACCTAAATTAGGAAGGCGTTTGAACATAAATCAGGAAGGCGGTTGAAGCGCGCGGGTCAAAACCGGGTTTTCGGGTAAAAATCCAACCCAACCGGCAGTTGAAATATTCAACCTGCGGTTGGATGTGCGAATATGAAATCTATAAATAGAGGCCATAATCAACCTATAAACCATACACTTTCATATACAAATTAAGTAAACCTTAATTCGTTTCTAGGGTTTAGAAGTCGACTGGAGAGGCTATTTGGAGGCTAGGAAGCTAGGGTTTGAAGGTGACAGTCCCGATTCAATTCAATTCACTTGTAACCTTGAACAAGCTTTGAATTATTATTGAGAAGTTGCGGAATCACACTCAATAATATTAGAAAGATCAAAGATAAATATTAAGAATAATAAATAACAAAACACAAATATTAAAATCAAAGCTTCAATCTTATTAATATGAATAAGACGAATACACTTGTTGTATTAGGGTTTACACCTTGAAGCTGCGCTATCTTTTATTCACTTATTTCTTTTTCTATATCTCTTCTCTATTCTATATGTTCATCTAGGTTCTAAGGATCTCTATTTATAATACATAGAGTCCTGTACAATCTCCTATTATTATGGAATTAGATAACTTCCATAACAAACTCATTCTTATCACAAAGTCATAAACAGTGTTAACTACCACATTTGAACATTCAGTGGAAACAAACTTTCAACAGTGGTAACTGCTTCATTTGGGTAAGTCTAAGTATAAACAACTAATAGTGTTAACCACTTATATACACTAACAGTCTTAATTACATAAACAGTGGAAACTACTTACAAAATCAACTAACAGTTGTAATCCTTGTAGCAGTGTTAACCTTTAGTTCTTCAAACAGTTGTAATCTTCGACCAGTATTAATCTTCAACGATCAGTGGTAACCATGTGTTAGTCTTCAGTGGTAATCTTCACCATCAGTGGTAATCTTCACTATTAATGGTAATCTCCTAATCTTCAGCTTTATCAAACCGTGGTAATCCAATCTTCAATCAGTTTATCCCAACAGAAGGTTTTCAACCCTAACGAAGATTTAGTTTGGTTCTTGGATTTGATTCTCATTATTTTCTATTTACAATGTGTAATTACATGGTTTTAGATCTGATTAGGTTTACTTTGAACATGAGCTAATTCTTTAATTGTATTTGCTTAGATGAATGATTATTAGATGAAGGTTTGATGATATGTTTATGTTGATTTGAGTTATGAATGATTATTGAGTTTATTTGAAAGATCCATATTAATTGTGTGTTGATTAATTGTTACTTAACGTGGTCAAAAGACTTATGCTATAACTAGGGTTTGTATGAGTTGATTAGTTATCTGCAATTAACTAATTTATTAGTTAATTGTGTCTTGAGACTGTAACCGGTAATAGGTTAAGAGAATAACAATTAATATGACCTGATTAGTGTGATAATTATTTAACTAATAATTATAAACTTGCATTAATACGAGGTTGCTGAATGAATCTCAATGATCTGTTGATAGTATTAATTGAATAAAGTTTAGGTTAATAACACATAGAAGAAATTCTAGTGTATTCAAGAGAATCTAGTAATAAGCTAAGGTTTATTAAGAATAGTTAACCTTAACAGGAGACTATCTATATTTGTTAAAATCACCATAATAACTAATCAACAATTCAATAAACATATCTGAAACCTGAATCGAAGAATCACGAAGCTAAGTAAATACATGCTTCTCTATCTGATTATCTTTAGTTACTTTTTATCTTTTTAATTGTTTTAAGTTTAAATTGTTTTTAATTAAAAATCGTTCGTACGGAACTAAAACGCACCCCTTATTTATTTGTAATTTGTAGTTTAAAGGTTTAATTAATTATTTAATTTTACACTGATTCCCTGTGATTCGACTCGGTCTTACCGAAGCTATACTATAATACGAACATGTATTCTTGTCTGGTTGTGTTTAAGTTAACTTTAGTATTTTCATCCAATTAAAACTTGTTATTTTAATCACTATTTAACACGCATCAAGTTTTTGGCGCCGCTGCCGTGGAACGGTTGTCAAATTTAAATTTTTAATTTTTCCCTGTAAAAGATAAGTTTTTGTACACTGTTAATTAATTAAAAAATCGGCTCAACCATTGTGAATACAACTCAACAGAGGTATAAGGAGGGTCATTCTGCTTCCCGAAAGAAGTGGGTGTTTAATAAGCTTCGCACTGACCTACTTCTCCGCTTCTGAGTATTTTACTGTGGAGCTACCGAGGACTTTTGATTAATTTTGTAAATTGATTACGTGTTTATAAAATAAATTTTTTAATTTTTATTCTTTGTACGTTTTATTTTCCTAGTTCTACTGAATTTGTTTTCAGTTTTCATGTTTTTTCATGACCCGGAGAAATAATCCGAAGCTTGTAAATCCACTTGAAGAACCTGAGAGATTTTTGCATTCCCAAAGCCGTTCATCTTACACACCAGTTGAAAGACCAGTTCCGGAAGAAGAGTACTACTTGTTTCATAACACACCAGCCAACACGGCATAATATGGATATTACTCTGGATCAGATCTTGAGGATAACAAGGTACCGTCCAGATCACCTAGCATCTACCCTAGTGATACTGAGGAAGAGAAAGAACAAGAACGAGAACAAGCAATGGCTCAAGATATAGCTAATATGACCATAGAGGACTACACGAATCAAACTCGTGGAGATGTTCGCCCAGGAGTAGTCCGTCTGGCAATAGCCAGAGAAGTAGAGTTTGAATTTAAGGGACAATTTCTTAAGGAGCTTAGAGAAAATCCTTTTAAAGGTGAGGATAAAGAGGATGCTAATGTGCATGTGGAGAAAATACTAGAGATTGCTGATATGTTTAACATCCCGAATGTCAGCAAAGATCAAGTTATACTAAGAATGTTCCCTTTAACATTAAAAGAATGAGCTAAAAGATGGATCTATAATGAACCAGCAGGTTCAATTACTACATGGGAGGATCTACGCACTAAATTTTTGAAGATGTATTGTACCCCATCCAAGACTTCAAAAATAATTGAGGATATCAGGAACTTCAAGCGGAAACCCGATGAATCTCTGTTCCAAGCTTGAGAACGATATAAAGAGATGTTACACAAGTGCCCACAACATGATTTAAATGTGCAACAAATAATTACGGTATTTTACAAAGGCGTTGATCGTGCAACTCGTCAACAATTGGATGCACAAGAACCAATACCCAAGAAAACTCTGCTCTACAATGCCAAGGAATTGAGGAGCTTTCAAAACATTCTCAACTATGGGACGATGGTAAAATTCTTGAATCTCCTATTACTGCTAAAAATAATGTTAATTCTGAACAGGTTACTGATAAGAAGAACGAAGTTGAAGCTATGTCAAAAGAACAAGTGGGTGGAACTAAGAAAACAGAGGTAGAAATTAAGCTTAAAGATTATACACCTCCACCACCTTATCCAGCTGCCCTACGAAAAGGGAAGGATGAGGATCATTATCACAAGTTTTTAGACCACTTGAAACAATTGCATATCAACATACCATTTGTGGAAGCGATAGCTCAGATGCCGAAATACGCAAAGTATTTGAAGGAGCTTTTGACCAACAAGAGCAAGCTGAATGATGTAACTAAAGTAACGATGAATGCTCGATGTTCAGCTGTAATGCGAAACAAGCTACCCCCTAAATTAAAAGACCCAGGGAGTATTACTATTCCTTGCTTAATTAGAAACTTGTCAATTAATAATGCATTAGCTGATTTAAGGGCAAGTATATATCTGATGCCATATACTATGTATACCAGATTGGAATTAGGAGAACCAAAACCAATTTGCATGTGTATTGAATTAGCAGATCGATCAGTCCAATATGCAAAGGGAATGGTTGAAAATGTATTAGTAAAAGTTGATAAATTTGTATTCCCATGCGATTTCGTCATTCTAGATATGATTGAAGATCCTAGAGTTCCTATTATACTAGGAAGACCATTTTTAGCCACATCTCATGCATTAATAGACGTTTTTGATTGAAAAATCACAATGCGTGTAGGAGATGAAAAAGTTATTTTTGATGTAAACCAATTTATGCAATTCCCTGATTATGTGGATGATACTTGTTATTATTTAAACTCTTTTGAATTTTTGGATAACGAATTTTTTCAAAACTTGTTAGAAAAAAAGCAGGAAGCGCCGAGGTTAATGGAAAGCTGGTCAGGAGATTTCGACACTGCTAAAGATTTAGCTGAGTTTGATAGACTGTTGGAGGAAATTGATGAAATGTTCGCGACAGATGGAGTAAACACATAGCAGTATTCAACCGATGGCTGGATTGACCAACCGGCGGTTAGATTAGCAAGAAATAAGCATACACCGTTTGCAGTATGCAGAATTCCTTGCTCTAGAGAAGAAGTTCTGGAAATCAAAACTTCTTATTAAGAACCACCTTAACTAGAACTTAAGGAATTGCCATCTTATTTAGAATATGCCTATCTTCAAGGTACGTGAGAGTTATCTGTTATTATTTCATTTAAATTAACGTTTGGAGAAAAGGAAAGTTTATTGCAGGTTCTCAAGGAGCATAAACGAGCTATTGCATGGAAGATTACCGATATAAAGGGTATCAGTCCTTCATATTGTACCCATAAAATCTTAATGGAAGCTGATTTCATACTTGTCGTACAACCACTCAGAAGATTAAATCCTAAGGTAAAAGATGTTGTGCGAAAGGAGATAATCAAATTGTTAGATGCCGGATTAATTTATCCAATTTCAGATAGTCCATGGGTAAGCCCTGTTCATGTAGTTCCAAAGAAGGGAGGAATGACAGTTGTGGCTAATGATAAGAATGAATTAATCCCCACTAGAACAGTAACAGGATAGAGAGTATGTATCGATTATCGTAAACTTAATGATGCCACTAGAAAGGATCATTTTCTGTTACCATTTATTGATCAAATGATAGAACGATTAGCAGGTACGGAATTTTACTGTTTTCAAGATGGATTTTCAGGATATTTTCAGATACCGATTGCAGCAGAAGATCAAGACAAGACAACTTTCACCTGTCCGTTTGGTACATTTGCGTATAGAAGAATGCCTTTTGGTTTATGCAATGCTCCGGCAAAATTTCAGCGATGCATGATGGCAATTTTTCACGATATGGTGGAAGAATTCATGAAAATCATTATGGATGATTTTTCTGTATTTGGTGATTCATTTGAGGAGTGTTTAGGCAATCATAAGAAAATGTTGCAGCGATGTGAAATGTGTATTCTAGCACTTAACTGGGAGAAATGTCATTTTATGGTACACGAAGGCATAGTACTTGGACACAAAATCTCAAGAGTGGGGATGGAAGTAGATCCGGCTAAAATAGAAGCAATCTCTAAACTTCCTCCTCCAACAAATGTTAAGGGTATACGCAGTTTCTTAGGGCATGCAGGATTTTATAGGCGTTTTATCGAAGACTTTTCCAAGATAGCGCGACCGATGAATCAATTATTGGAAAAAGATGTTAACTTTATTTTTACTGATGCTTGTTTAAAGGCGTTCACCACTTTGAAGGAAAAATTAGTTTCAGCACCAATTATGACAAGTCCAAATTGGAACTTGCCGTTTGAACTAATGTGTGATACCAACGATTACGCTGTAGGAGCAGTCTTGGGACAACGAATTGAAAAGCGATTTAAGCCGATCTATTATGCAAGCAAGACTTTAACAGATGCTCAGGAAAACTATACAACTACTGAGAAGGAACTTCTCGGAGTAGTTTTTGCATTTGATAAATTCAGATCTTATTTGGTTTTATCTAAAATCATTGTTTTTACTGACCATTCTGCTTTAAAGTATTTATTTAATAGACAGGATGCAAGACCGCAATTGCTACGATGGATTCTATTATTGCAGGAGTTTGATATCGAAATACGAGATAAGAAAGGCGCATAGAACTTGGCTGCAGATCATTTATCACGATTGGAGAATCCTGAATTAGAAACATTGGACGAATCAGTGATTCAAGATACATTTCCCGATGAGCAATTAATGACTATTCAGGTAAGTACTGATACACCTTGGTTTGCGGATTATGCTAACTATTTAGTCACTAGAACCTTACCTAAAGATATGATTTATCAACAAAAGAAGAAATTCTTTGCTAATTTAAAATATTATTTTTGGGAAGATCTGTTTTTGTTTAGATTTTGTATAATAAGAAGATGTGTGCATGGTGAAGAAAGCAACAAAATTTTAGCACACTGTCATGAAGGACCGGTTGGAGGACATCATGGAGCGAATTATACAGCAAAGAAGGTGTTGGATTCAGGTTTTTATTGGCCAACGATTTTTAAGGATGCTCATGAGTTTGTACGAAATTGTGATGCTTTCCAACGTTCGGGAAATATCTCTAAAAGAGATGAAATGCCGCAAACGGGAATCCAAGCATTTGAAATTTTTGATATATGAGGTATTGACTTTATGGGACCCTTTCCTTCCAGCCACGCGAATAATTATATATTGGTAGCAGTTGATTACGTATCACAACGGGCGGAAGCAAAGGCATTACCAACAAATGATGCCAGAGTTATTGTGAAATTTTTAAAACAACTATTTTCAAGATTTGCAATCCAAGAGCATTAATCAGTGATCGTGGAACTCATTTTTGTAATTATCTGATGGAGAAGGTGTTAAAATGGTATGGCGTTACGCATAGATTCTCTATATCTTATCCTCCACAAACAAGTGGTCAGGTAGAAGTTACGAATAGAGGATGGAGGCGTATTCTGGAACATTCAATGAGTAATAATCGAAAGGATTGGTCGGTAAAGTTGGATGATGCATTATGGGCATTCCGCACTGCATTCAAGACACCTATTGGGTGTACTCCTTTCCGATTAATATCTGGGAAAGCTTGTCATTTGCCATTTGAATTAGAACATAAGGCGTATTGGGCGTTGAGGAGTTGCAACATGGATTTAGATACTGCGGGAAAACACAGGCTTCTACAGTTGCATGAGTTGGACGAATTACGCTGGAGTGCATATGAAAATTCTAGGCATGATAAGAGGATCCAAGTTTTTTGGGAAAAACAATGATCAAACCCAAGTTATAAATTTGAGGAGTCAAAATCTAACTCAATTGTATTCGAGAAAAACTTAGTGATTTCCTGAGTCTGTGTTTCTGAGTCTGATGATCACGGATTGAAGATCACAGACTGATGAGCACAGACTGAAGAGCACAGATTAAAGAAGAAAAGTACAATCGTACAAAAGAAGTTTTTCATTCCCTAGGCTACGGTACAACTGAAGAGATGTTTGAGTTAAGTCAAACATTGAAGAAAGGTTTTCTTCTCAGCAAAGAAACATTTTTCCTTTTGCTTTTTCTATTTCCAAGAAAAGTAAAAAGGAAAGAGTGCAAAGTTGCCCAAGATGTAGTTGTTATCCCTTGGACAACTAACTAAGCTGGTTAATATAGAGTTGATACTCAACTCTATAAATAGCAGCTCAAAAGCACCACAAAGAAGCATCCAAGAAAAATAGTGTACAAGACCTTTAAGCTTAGGCTAAAAGCATTACCACACTTACTCTTAAGTTTGTAGTGATAATTGTATCATAGTATACTACTTGGATCGTATTCAAACAATCCGTGTGTGTTTGAATACTCTGTCTTTTTTGTAAGACAAACCATTTATTGTGAATAAAACTTTAATTCATAATATATTATGTGCTTTAATTAATCTTGTTTTCCGCCTTGATTAATTAACCCGTTTGATATAACTTACATATAAACTAATATATTAAATACTTGTTATTTAATCTGTATCTAAGTTTTGGGACATTTAAGACCTAACAACTGGTATCAGAGCAAATAAAGATTTAATTATTAATTATATCTTTAACGATCAAAAGGAACCCAGTTTTATCAAACTATCCTCAAAACCTATTTTCTCTACATTTTCTTCTTTGAAAAATGACTTCTTCTATTGCTATGGCTGGGAAGGGAATTCCAATCTTCAATGGTGTAAATTTTACCCACTGAAAATTGAAAGCTGGATGGTTTCTTGCTAGAGTCATGATGAAATGCTTAGAGTCATTCAGGAAGGAACCATTATTCTCGGCAGAATAGTTCCTGCAACTTTAGATGCAAATGGTATTATTGTGACACCTGAAAAATTTGTTGAGGCTGCCAAAAATACCTGGACTAATCTGGACAGGCAACTATATGCATTAGACTTTAAGGCCAAATCCATTATGGGCAATGCAGTTACCGAGCCTGATATCTGGCTGTAAAACTGCTAAAGCCATATGGGATATGCTAACTGACCAATATGATGGTGTAAGTTTAGTACAATCACAAAAGAAGAAGAATCTCATAAGAAATTTGAGAACTTCTTTGCTGGTCAAGATTAGTCATTAACTGATATTCATACCAGATTTCAGATCTAAATAAATGATCTTGAAAGGTATGATATCATCAAAGGACAGTTTGAAATCTGTGCAAAATTTGTTGATGTCATTCCAAACACTTTTTCTGAAGTTATTACTTCATTAGTTGTAAGTGAATAATTGGATACATATGATCTACCTGGTTTGTTTGGACTTTTATTAAATTTTGAAGAAACCAACGCCAAAAAAGATCTAAATGCCAAAAAGATTGCAAAAGATCCATCTGCTGCTCCCTTGTTGCAACAACAAAGAAAAATAGAGAACTTTTCTCTAGAGCAGATTATCATCTAACTCTTACAGACTTAGAATCAGATGATGAAACTGAGTCTCTAGAAGCTGAAATGGCATTACTAGCCCAAAGGTTAGAAAAGGCAAGATTCAAAGGTTCAAAAGGAAGACCAACTTTTGATCCTAAGAAAGCTACTTGCTATAAATGTGGGCAAATTGGTCATATTTCTGCTGACTGCAGAGTGAAGATTGCAGAATCTTCAAGTTCTGATAAGTGGGCTGTAACACCCGCCACTTTAGGGTAATGATTACCTTAAGCTAGAACCTTAATTACGTGTATTTAGTATTTGATTAGGCTAAATACTTGTAACTACTTGTATATGTTTATATGCACATACGTGATTATTTGTAATTACGCGAAACAACCAGACGGAGTCCGACAATTTATACGGCGTTGGTGATAACTAAATAACGTAAATCTATTTTAAAATTAAATAGTAGTTATTTACAATATATTATTATTTTACAATAATATACAAACGCTTTACGTTTTGTATAAAACGTACCGTACGCGACGAAAACGCGCGAATCGCGCCCGACAATCGAACAAAACTCGATTTATATTTCAATAATGTAAAATGAAGTATTTTAAATAAAACATCAATCAAAACTTACGCGAATAAATCGTTAACGAAAAACATAATTAATAAACGTTTAACGTTTAAACGAACGACGAAACGAACGGGTAAACGAGCACCGCGCGAAACGCAAATTGGGGAATTAATTCAAGACACTCACATGTGGGTGGGACCCACAAAAATATGTAGCCCTCCCCCATTCCCCATGCCATGCTTGTTCACTTAAACACACAAACCATACTCCTACTCTTTCTCACTTTCACACTCCAACACACTTACACACTCAAATTTTCTCTCAACTCTCTCTTTCTCTCCCTCTCATTTCTCTGCATTTTTCAGCCACCCCAGGAAGCTCCAACACCACAACAAACCACCAAGATCATCACCACAAACCACCATAGCACCATCACTTCGACTTGCAAGAAAAGGCGAGAAAATGAGCTCATGACATCCATTCTTCTTGTTTTCATCATCTCCTTTGTAAGAAAACTTATTCTACCTCTAAAATACTTGAATAACATGTTAAAATGTTCACTCAAAAGATTCATGTCCAAAAACCATGCTAAAAACGTTTTTCATCATCAACAACTTACAAAAATGCAACATGCACTTTCTGTCCAGAAAATGCTACGAATTTCACCTAAGTGTTTCTCACTCAAAACTTAATGAAAATAGATGATTTAAAATAGAAAACTCAAGCTCAAGAAGTTAGCTTTCAAATGCAACTGGTTTCATAATTTTTGGAGCTCGTTTACTATTTTAAATAATTTTTGAAAGAACATGGGTATAATCTACCCAGAAAAGTCAGAAAATGACTCTTGGGGTTTTAACCATAACTCGAGATATACATCTCTAAATAACTTGAAACCACCGCCAAAATTTCAAAAATTTTGTTAGATACAAATGTCGTTTAGATAAATTTCTCTAAAAATGCATAAATTTATCCCAGAAATTAGATCTTGTTGCATGTGTCCAGATTGGTCAATTTTAGACCTCAGAGGACAAATGTAATATTTAAAAATACTTAGACTTGCCTAAAACTTCAAGAAAAATTACTGGAAGTATTCTAGACATAGAGGAACATCAATGATTTTTCTTGTATTTTATTTCGGAATTATGATTTTTGAAATCGAGCCAACAAAAATGTACATTTTCTGGAAATATAAAAGGTGGACTGAATTTGCACAAAAATAAAAATCGACACTTGTGAACTTTCTAAAAATGGAAGAACTAAATTTTTACAACCCTTAGACATATTTGAGGGTTTGGTAAAAGTTTCGGGTCAAATCGAGTAGGTTTGACCAAGTCAACAAAAACGAGGTTCGGTACTAAAAACATGATTTACACTAAGCATAGCATTCGTGTAACAACAACTAAACTATATACAACACTACTCGTACACGCAATACACATACTTTTATAAACATAAAACGAAACAAAACATAATAATAATGTCTTCGGCAATTATTATTACAAAACGTCACCAACGAGCCGTACATGTTTTTCTAAACACAAACGATAACCGAACAATTGGACATTTCTAATTGAGTGAACTAGCATAGGTGGACATTGACCCTCCACCTACATGATTTACTTAGGTGGACATTAACCCTCCACCTACATGATTGGCTTAAGTGGACATAAACCATCCACTTACATAGATGGTCTTTTGAGACATCTACTTACACAACCTTATACGTTTAGGACGTTAGAAGGTTGCAACTTGGAACACATTGCTTGCTATTTGATTATTGCTTGCTACTTGCTAAATCAGGTGAGTCTAATAGCCCCTTTTTACTGTTTTCTAACTGGGGTGAGAATACATACAACTGTTTTATATAAACTGCTTTTATGATCACAAATACTGATAACAACTTTTTATACGGATTGCATGAGACCCGATTTAATCCACTTGAAATCTTGTGGATCATACTGATAACAACTGTTTATAAACCTATGAACTCACCAACTTTATATTGACCTTTTAGTATGTATTTCTTAGGTAACCCGCAACAATAGGATGCCTTTGGATAGAGTAGCTCGAGTCGCATATATTTTCGAACAACAAGAGATTACATTGCATTTAATATATTTTGTATTATCATTACTTATGTATCTCTACTTATCGGATGCGAACTCCATGGAATTGGTAAAACTATTATAAACAATTATGTTTTATGAATATAAACATTTTTTTCAAACGTCTCATTTAGAGGTCGTTTGCTGTAATCTTGTGTTGTGATATTTGATTTGGTCGGCGCCCCTTGACACCTCATACTTTCCGCTGCCACGTGTCTTGGGGGTGCGACAGATTGGTATCAGAGCCTAAGGTTATAGCAAACAAGGTTGCATTAGTGGGCCTAGACTATAACCGTTAAGTTAGTATTCCTTATTAGGTATAACTGGTTCAGGAATTTCACAATTCGACTTTAATTTAACATAGCTTGATCAACTATGTACAATTAAAGAAGAATCGATCCAAGGTCTGAAATGGTTATGGCAAAAGGGAATACGTTAGAAGACTTTGATGACGATAGAAACAGGACCAAAAATTATACGTGCTATACTTATTAGACTATTATATGCTATACGTATATATATAGACCTCACGTACTAAAACTCTTGCCACAGCAATGGCAGACCTTCCTATCGTAGCTTCAACCGACTTAGAAAGAGAAACTCAAGCCTCGCCCATTCACACCTCTTGGGATTCACGCGTTATACGCACCACTAGGAGGACTATTGACTCTCCTCGGGCTAGTCCTTATCCCTGTACTACTAGCACAGAAAATGGCAACTACTCCCACCGTCAAATCCATGCCAAAATTAGACTAGTACTCTATTAGAAACCTATTGAGGCGCGATGTACTCAACTACGTAACTTTTGTAAACTCTCGTAATTTGTCCGACAACAACAATTCTCGGCATCCTTTATAAACGTGGGCAAATTGGTCATATTTCTGCTGATTGCAGAGTGAAGATTGCAGAATCTTCAAGTTCTGATAAGTGGGCAGAAAAGGCCAAGAAGTATAAAAGAAAGTACTTCAACTCCAAGAAAATTGGAGAGAAACAGCAACCAAAGAAACTAGAGAAAGCTTTGGTTGTTGAACAGTGGGTTGATGAAGAATCTTCATCATCTGAGGATGATGAGGATATGTGCTTAATGGCTATCACAGAAAGCCAGTTTGACAAAGATGTCAAACTTGCAGAAAGAGCATGTGTTCATTCAGATTGGGACAGAGGATCTGCTTACAATGTAAATCATTTCAAACTTTACTATAGTGATGCAGAAAAACAAAAAATGTTTGAACACATCTATGTGGACTTTTTTAAAAGACTTGAGGAAATACAAAATTTAAAAACTAAACTCAGTCAAGTTCAAAAAGATCTACAGTCAAAAGTGAATGAAATAAGCCAAAGTAAACAGTATAAACATGAGCTTGATGCTCAATATGATATTCTCAAAAGGATCAGTCTGGAAAAAGAAGATTATAAAAACAAAGCTGATCATTATGAGAAGATCTGTAGATCTTGGTGTATTTCATCACTTAAAAATGTGGACTGTTTATCCAAACAGATTTCAGCTCAGATACAAGCGGTCATAGGTGATGAGTTTGATCTTAAAAGCCATTTACTTTCATAAATAAACTCAAAACCTACTATATTTGTACCTGAAATTTTACCTCATACTTTTAGTCATACTCTGGGAGATAAAGTTATATTGACAAATGCCTTTGTAAGACCAAAAATAGTTGCTAAAGAACTGATATATGAGACAGAGCCAGACTCTGAAGATACAGACTCAAAAATCTCAGTGTGTGAAACTTCTCAATCTGAATTGCCTGAACTTATAATCACTAATGAATCTTTAGAAACTATAGAACTTGAAAAGAAAAGATTTGTAAAAGGCAAAGTTAGTATTCCCACAGTACAATCTTCAAATAGACAAAAAGAGGTAAAAGGAATTTAGGATAAACAGAAAGGTTGCAATATGTTTGAACCTTCCACATCTCAATCTGTAGCTGGTCTAGACAAAAATATGCCAAAGGTCAAATTTAAAGCAACAAGGGAGTTAAAAAGATCTCAGTCTGTGAGATCTAACTGTCAGTCTGGAAAAATTAATTTTCAGTCTGGTAAACTTAACTCCAAATCTGTTTATGTTAACTCTCAGTCTGACTCTCAAAAGTCTATTTTTAACAACCATACTAAGACCATTAAGCTGCTTAGTGAAAACTTAATGAAGTTAACCACAGATTTTAAAACATTTGTTGGATCAAAGCAGGATTTTAACAGAGGATTTAGTGTAAATAATAACCCAAAATCCAAAAGGACCATTATATTGGACAGAAAATGACACAACTGTGGAAATCTGGAATATGAGGGTATTAAATGCACAAAGTCCATTTTTAAACAACCAAAGGTTGCTTTGACTAAACAAATGTCAACTACAAACGACAAAGTCAAAACTAGAGAGGTTAAAAGTCAACTTTACATGCTTGGTTCCAACAAAGCTGCTAAAGAATTGACTTCAACCAACTCTAAAGAACCCATCAAAAGATGGGTTCCCAAAAGTAAATAATTGATTTTGTTTGTCTTGTGCACGGTAACAAAAAGTGGAACCTAGACAGTGGATGCTCAAGACACATGACAGATTCTTTGGAGAATTTGTCAGAGTTTGTAGAAGAAGAAGGACCTTCTGTCAAATATGGTGACAATTCTGTTGCCAAGACAAAAGGTTATGGTGTGGTGAAGGCTGGCAACATCAGAATATCAAAGGTAGCCTATGTTGAGGGATTAAAGCATAACCTGCTTAGTGCAAGCCAAATTTGTGATGATGACAGTGAAATCAGAATCAGAAAGAAGGCTGCTGTTATCTATAATTCCAAAGGAAAACCTGTGTTAGTTGCCAAAAGAGAAAGAGATATTTATCTCTTGGATCGTTCTTCTGCAGACATCAATGTAGAGACATGTCTCTATATTCAGTCTGTGCCAGAACTAAGCTGGCTATGGCATAGGAGGTTATCCCACCTGAACTTCAAAAATATTAACCTCTTGTCAAAGAAGAAACTGGTTAGAGGTCTGCCTGATGTTACATTTACAAAAGACAAACTTTGTCCTGCATGTACACTAGGGAAACAGACCAAGAACCATTTTCCATCCAAATTGTTAGTTACAATTGATCAACCACTGCATATGCTCCATATGGATCTATTTGACCCATGAGCATAGGCAGTTTGGGTGGAAAGAAGTCTACACTTGTGGTTGTGGATGAATATACAAGGTATACTTGGGTCATCTTTCTTAAGGCAAAAAGTGATGCTCATGATGAGATTATTAATCTAATCAAGAGGGAAGAATTGCATAAAGATGCACCTGTCAAGCAACTCAGGAGTGATCATGGTACAAAATTTAAGAATTCTACTCTCATTGAATTTTGTACTGACAAAGGCATTATTCAAAACTTTGCCTCTGTCAGAACTCCTCAACAAAATGGTGTTGCTGAGAGAAGAAATTGTACTCTCATAGAAGCTGCAAGAACCATGTTATGCCATGGTCAAATGAAGATTTATTTTTGGGCAGAAGCAGTTAACACTGCCTGTTATACCCAAAATAGATCTATTTTGGTCAAAAGGCATGGCAAAACTGCATATGAGTTGTATCATAAGAAGGTTCCAACCATCCATTATTTCATGACCTTTGGAAGTAAATGCTATATTCTCAATCAAAGGGATCAATTAACAAAGATGGAACCTAAGTCTGATGAAGGAATTTTTGTTGGCTATTCATCTATCTCAAAGGCTTATAGAGTCTACAACAACATAAGGAATAAAATTGAAGAAACCATCAATGTCACCTTTGATGTTTCCTTAGCTAATAATGAACATGTTTCTCAGTCTTATGTTCATTCATTAGAAGAATTATCTGCTGTGGGATCTGAATCTCAAATCCCAGTTGTTGCTCACCAATAACAGGACTCTGAAAGTGATAATGAAGATGCTCAACCTGCTCAAATAATGACAGTACCTTCATCAACTGAAAATGAATCTGTGTCCAGAGATTCAAGTTCTTCTGATACAAGTGTTCAGTCTGGTTGTCTTCAGTCTGAGAACTCTACAGACTCAGACTTGCCCCCTGTTGAAGATAATGCAGAACTCAGTCCTGTTATTCTTCCACTGAATGAAAATGATTTATCATCCAATGGTGAATCATCTCTAGGCGTCAAAGAACACAGGTATCATCTAATTGAAGAAATAATCGGAGATTATGTTTCTGGTGTACAAACAAGAGCTCAAGTGTCAAACTTATCTACTGCAAATTTCTATTTCTACACAAACTTTCTGTCAATCATTGAACCAAAGAAAGCTGAAGAAGCATTGAAAGATGATGATTGGGTTGAAGCAATGCAGGCAGAGTTAACAGAATTTGAAAGAAACAATGTTTGGACCCTAGTTCTTGCTCCAAAAGGCAAAATCATTATTGGAACTAAATGGGTTTACAGAAACAAAATGGACAAGGATGGAGTGATAATCAGAAACAAGGCAAGGCTAGTTGCTCAAGGTTACAAGCAGGAAGATGGCATTGATTATGATGAAACGTTTGCCCCTGTAGCCAGAATTGAAGCAATAAGGTTATTCTTGGCATATGCTGCATTCAAGGACTTCAAAGTTTATCAAATGGATGTCAAGAGTGCATTTCTGAATGGTAACTTACAGGAGGAAGTCTATGTGAAACAACCTCCAGGTTTTGTAAGTTCAACTTTTCCAAATCATGTCTATAAACTGAAGAAAGCACTGTATGGACTAAAACAAGCTCCAAGAGCTTGGTATGACACTGTATCGTCTTATCTTCTGAGTAATAACTTTACTAGAGGATCAATTGATAAAACTTTATTCTTCAAAAGGAACAAGGCAGATGTCATATTAGTCCAAATATATGTTGATGATATCATATTTGGGTCTACTGATGTAAAATTAAAATTTAATATCAAAACAGTACCAAATGAGTATGATGGGTGAATTAACATACTTTCTTGGTCTGCAAGTACATCAGAAACCTGATGGAATCTTCATCAACCAAGGCAAATATCTTAATGACCTACTTACTAAATATTCTTTAAAAGACTGTTCAACAATGAAAACACCAATGAGCACTGCAAATAAGTTGGATAATGATCAGTCTGGCAAGTCAGTCTGTCAAACCACTTATAGAGGTATGATAGGATCCCTACTATATCTCACTGCCAGTAGACCAGATATCATGTTCTCAACATGTTTATGTGCTAGATATCAATCTGAACCTAAATAATCTCATCTTAAAGCTGTAAAAAGGATTTTTAGGTACCGAAAAGGTACTCCTAACCTGGGTCTTTGGTATCCCAAAGACTCTGGTTTTGATCTAATTGGTTATACAGATGCAGAATATGCAGGTTGCAAATTAGACAGGAAAAGCACTTCTGGTGGATGTCAACTACTAGGTGGAAAACTAGTCAGTTGGTCAAGGAAACAGAATTCTGTTGCTACATCCACTGCAGAAGGAGAATATGTTGCTACTGGTAGTTGTTGTGCCCAATTGCTGTGGATGCAACATCAACTAGCAGACTATGATTTGGAGTTTACAAGAACTCCAATCATGTGTGATAGCCAAAGTGTCATTGCCATCACTGAGAATCCTGTATTTCACTCCAAGACAAAGCATATTGAGATCAGACATCACTTTATCAGAGATTGTGTTGAGAAAGGTAAAGTGATTCTCAGATATGTGCCCACAAATGACCAACTAGCAGATATCTTTACAAAACCTTTGAATGAAGATAGATTTTTGTATCTACTTGGTCAACTAGGAATGCTCAACCCCTAGTAAAGCTTTTGAATCTGTGTGATTCAACTCTCAGTCTGTGCCTGCCTTTCAATCTGTATGTCTGTACCTTCTGCTACATACAATCAAATAGCACAGACTCAGAGATTTTTGTAAATAACTTAAAGAAAATACCAAAAAGATTTTACAATTCTATTATTTTCTCTCAGTCTGTCTGTTATATGGTTCAGCCTGTGTGGCATCATCCAGACTCACTGCACAGACTAACAATATACACTCAGACTGGGTTCTTTTTATTTTAATTTATTTTATTTTTATTTTTATTTTTATTTTATTTTATTAATAAAAAAAAATAAACAACAATATCTTTGTATTTAATGCTAATACCATTTTTATGGTAATAATCATTAAAAGTTTTGACGCTAGTTGTTTATTTATCTGCTCAATACAAAAAGTGCACGTGCCTTAGCTTTACTGTTACAGAAAAAGGGATAAACCGTCAAGTGGGTCTCATTTAACGGAAATTTAATTTCGTTAAATACCCATTTATGATTTCCCCCTTTTTCTTCACTTGTACTTTCACACCAAAAATATACAGAGATTGTAAGTCCTAACCTAAATCGCTCAACCATTTTTGAAATCAATCTCACGAAATCATCATTAAAAATGGCCGATCAATGGGTTTACACACCACCTGCTACTATCGTTGCGGCTAAGCCTTTTAAACAAGGTAAACAGGTAAAACTCTGTATAAATAATCAAGTTGCTACCATTTCCATTCCTGATTCTAAAAAGAACCAAGGATTTGAGGAACTAACAAACTTTATGACTGCTCATCCTTTAAGGGGAGCATTTTTCAATACTCTTCCTCAAATATATCCTGATTTTCTTATGGAAAGGTGGTATACTTGCTCTGCAAATAGTACCAATACTGCAATTACTGGTACTATTGATTATGGTATACGGGTAGTTACCATTGATCAGGAGCTAATTAGGAATGTCTTAGACTTGCCTTTGGAAAATAATTTTGAACCCATTCCAACCATAGAAGCAGCAAGGGCTTCTCTTACTCTGGTTGGATATACCAAAGAAAAAGGTACCATCTTGATGTCAGGATTCACCCCCAGATGGAAATTTTTAATCTCTGGCATCATTAGAAGTCTAGGAGGTAAATCTGGTAGTACATGGGAGCTAAATGAGTTTGAAACTCAACTGTTGAGCTCATTCCTCACTGGTTTAAACATCAACTTTGCAGAGTTGCATTTTCAAGAAATGTTGAAATTGGTGAATGAGTCTAACAGAATTTTTAATGTACCTTTTATAAGGCTACTCTCCTTGTGCATCCAATCCAGATTATTTGGGTCTGTATATATATCCTTTAACAATAAAATTGTAGATATACTTGTCCCTGTGCTCACCTATAAAGTGTTTAACCATCCGGTTCCACTTTCTGGAGCACCTATCACTGCTGCTATGCAGAAATGGATTGATCACCCATATGTTGCTTCTGCATCTATAGAGGGTGATGATTCAAGTGATAGTGAGGGTACTGAGACCCAGACTGTTGAAGATTGTATGGCTGAAGCAGAGCACACAGACTCCATTAACACAGACTCAACTCAGTCTGTGCACTTGGAGTCAGACTCAAACATTGCTGAGTCTGTTCCATCTTCAACAGAAGATGCAGGTAGTAATTCTTCTTCAACTGAGGAGATGGATATAGATAAACCTTCTTATCCTAGCCCATCCTCACCCACAAAAGAGAGTCACAAACAAACCAACCCAAATGAGTCACCACTCACTCTGGAGGAATCACCAGACTCAACCCCCAGAAGTATAGCACAAATGGAATCATCATCCATGGAATTGGATGTCAATAGAACACCTTCCAGTACTGTAGATCATTCCATTACAGCTCTGCTAGAGTCTGTGGTGCCAATGGCTACCTAACTGACCCAACCTGAACCTAGATTAGTCAGCTTGGATATCCACATTACTGTTGCTACACTGACCCCTGTAGTATGCATTGAAGAAGATGCTCCAATCCTGAGCACTACCACCCCCCTCCTTACCCCACTCACAATGGCTGAACCCATATTGACCACTAGTCCTGTACTAGTTCACATTCCAGTGAGTCTTTCCTTACACCCCTCTGCACAGATCGCCAATGCCCCAGTCATGTCACAGACTGAGGCACAGATCTCCACTTCTTTGCTTGATGATCTACCATTTTATCACCAGATGGTTAGTGAAGGCATACCAACCTCCACATTCGTTGCCAGTGATACTGTTCCTTTACACCAGGGACTATTTGAGGCAACAGATGCAACACAATCATTTTTCAGTGATGTCTTAACCTATCACCGGATTCGATCTGAGGGAAACACAACTACACCACTCAACGCCTATGATCGCTTTTCCATGCACAGGACACAGAGTGAGGCAAAGAGTGCAACACCAAAAGATTTCAGTGATCTTGCTCCGAAACAACATGAGTCAAGTGAGGAATATACACCATCACCCAAATCTAATCATTCCAACCAGACCCAGTCTGTGCCTTCTAGTACACTTAATGATGTGCTTTCTGCCATCACCAAGTTGTCTGAATGGGTACACACTGAGTTCGATAATAATAAAAAAGAGCTAGAGAAGATGAAGCATCTAGTGTCTACCATGGTGGATAAAGTGGATATGCTGGAGCACAAGGTATCCAATAGGTTAGGTGAAATGCAGACCACCCTCTCAAGCTTAGCTGCTGATGTCAAAAATGGGGAGAAAATGAAGTTTGGGTCTGCAGAAGCTAAAACCCCAACAGATAATTTACTAAACAATAAATCCTTAGATTTAGGGGGAGATAGCAGTGAGGGAGATGATGGAGATGATGGACCCGAAAGTGCTAGGGTGAAGTCTCAGATTGAAGCTCAGTCTGTGCCACACACTGAAAATATGAGTGCACAGACTGAGGGGGAGCTAGAAGGATTGCAGGCAGGTGAACACACTGAGATGGTTGCACAGACTCAGGGGGAGTCAACTATTGTCTTACACATAGACCCAATAGCAACTATCTCAGGCCTAGGTCAGATGGAGTTGAAAAGACCAAGGGAAGAAGAAGATGAAGATGTTCAACCTCTGCGAATCAAAAAAGCCAGGAAAATAAAGAGAATGGCCAGGAAGATTCCTGAAAGGGATAT
The DNA here is from genome assembly GCA_963930675.1 of Gnaphalium uliginosum. NCBI lineage: Eukaryota > Viridiplantae > Streptophyta > Magnoliopsida > Asterales > Asteraceae > Gnaphalium > Gnaphalium uliginosum. The sequence goes on from OZ005681.1 coordinate 27,734,813, forward strand.
CTTTGATTACCAATCAAAAATGAAGGGAATCAAAACCTAGGATCAATTCGAGAAACTGGCAGAAGAACAGGAAATTGATGATGAAGATGATGATGCCATCAATCCTGATTGCAGTTCTGAGTCTGAGGTATTTAGAAGATTAGATGATGATGAAGATGATGCTACTTTTGGAGGTGTAGATGAAGGTGTCTCAAAAGTCAAGACTGGAGAGTCTAAGTATATGCCCTCTGAACCTGCACAGACTGAGACACTACATCCATCACAGACTCAGAGCTCAAAGCAACAAGCAGCAAGCATTGATGCTCCAATCATCAGTGCTGAAGCCATCCAAGCTAAAGCCAATCCTGCTAGACCAACCACAACAACCAGAATACTGCCTCCAGGTAGAAGTGAACTTGAAGACAGAATGCAATGGAGAAATGCTCATCTGATAAGCACATATCCTGGGTCGAGTTCTACTATGGAAGAAGATATGGTTAAGGGTAAGGGCAAAGAGGTTGCATTATCCAAGCAGGAGAGGTTGAGCAAGATCAAGAAGATGGTGGATGATCATGCTGCTGGTACAAGAAATCCTGAACTGTCAAATCTACAGGATGAACTCTTGCAACAAGAAGCTACTGCTCAAGGTATGACTCTAGCTGAATACTTAAATGTATTAACTGAAGAAGAGAAGAAGCTGAAGGAAGCAAGATTTGTTGACATGCTCTCCAAAGAATTAGAAGATGAAGGTTGTTCACAGACTCAAACCAGAAAGAGTCAAGTTGAGCAACAGATCAAAGAAGATGAAGAGTTGTCAATAAAATTACAGAAAATGGAGAGCCTTAAATTTAAGCTACAATCCACTTTCAGAAAGTCAAAGCTCAAGCAGAAGATTAAAGACTGTCATCCGAATAAGATTGGACAGAAATTGAAGCTGGAGTTGACTTTAACCAAGAGCAAGAAAATGGTATGGGTGGATGACCTGTACACTCTAGGGCTTAGAGAATGGCAATCCATTGCGAATCTTTTGAAGAGTGCGGCTGATAAAGATTTGAAGAAAGAAGTTCTAGATGAGCTATCTTACCTGATTGAGTTAGTTCTCAGTTTGGGGCTCATTTCAGAAGAAGAATACAAGTTGTTCTGCATAGCAAACAACTTTGTAATAAAGAAGAAGTCAGCTGGGTTATCTACAGAGAATGAGCAGAGAAGGGAGCATCCTCTACCAGAAGGTATCATTTTTATCGATAGATCCTATGTCCAGACTGACAATATTGAAGGTCTGTGCTACAGAGATATCAATGGGATAGAGTGCTTCCAGGATCAAAATAGACTGTATGGAGAATCTCTGCTACATTGTATTGCCCTGCTGAAAGAATACAAACATTCTCATGCCAAGCCATTTAGAAGAAGACTGATTAGCTGGTTATTTAACAACCTTTCCAAGATTAGGATGATGATTGGGTTTGAAGACATCTGCAAGAAGATCAATCTGGAATATCAAGAATTTGAAGAAAAATATGATAAGGAAATGGAAGTATTGTTGAAAAGGAAAGTGGAAAAGATCAAAGAGATCAGGGCTCAGAGAAAAGATTGAAGATTGTTAAATTTATGCTATTTACAATCTCATGTAATAACTGTAATATTTTTGTGAACTGACTATGATTTTGACTTTATGTATATAAGTCTTGATCCATATGTTATGTTTCACTTTAGTATTTATTATTTCTCTATTATCTTTTGTAAATAGATTTTGACATCATCAGATACGGGGAGATTGTTGGGAAAAACAATGATCAAACCCAAGTTATAAATCTGAGGAGTCAAAATCTAACTCAGTTGTATTCGAGAAAAACTTAGTGATTTCCTGAGTCTGTGTTTCTGAGTCTGTGCTTCACAGACTGAAGAATTCTCACAGACTGAAAGTCAAGCTCTATTTGAAGACTTATGAATTCATCATCTGAAGAATGAAGATTGAAGACAGAAGGCTTCACAGACTGAAGATCACAGACTGATGATCACGAATTGAAGATCACAGACTGATGAGCATAGACTGAAGAGCACAGATTGAAGAACAAAAGTACAATTGTACAAAAGAAGTTTTTCGTTCCCTAGGCTACGGTACAACTAAAGAGATGTTTGAGTAAAGTCAAACATTGAAGAAAGGTTTTCTTCTCAGCAAAGAAACCTTTTACCTTTTGCTTTTTCTATTTCCAAGAAAAGCAAAAAGGAAAGAGTGCAAAGTTGTCCAAGATGTAGTTGTTATCCCTTGGACAACTAACTGAGCTGGTTAATATAGAGTTGATACTCAACTCTATAAATAGCAGCTCAAAAGCACCACAAAGAAGAATCCAAGAAAAATAGTGTACAAGACCTTTAAGCTTAGGCTAAAAGCATTATCACACTTACTCTTAAGTTTGTAGTTATAATTGTATCATAGTATACTACTTGGTTCATATTCAAACAATTTGTGTGTCTTTGAATACTCTGTCTTCTTTGTAAGACAAACCATTTATTGTGAATAAAACTTTAATTCATAATTGTGCTTTAATTAATCTTGTTTTCCGTCTTGATTAATTAACCTGTTTGATATAACTTAGATATAACTAATATATTAAATACTTGTTATTTAATCTGTATCTAAGTTTTGGAACCTTTAAGACCTAACAAAGTTCATAAAGAACTTGTTGAGGGAGATCAAGTACTTCTTTATAATTCTCGATTAAGATTGTTTCCGGGAAAATTGAAGTCTCGTTGGACTGGTCCATATATGGTGAAGCATGTATTTTCTTATGGAACTGTTGAATTGATTAATAACGATGGTGTTTTGTTTAAAGTCAACGGTCATCGATTGAAGAAGAATCATGAGGGTACCAAGGAGAAGACGGCGAGGGTACCATCCATTTTGAGGTTCACCAATAGCATCTTTGTACGAGTCGAGCTTAACGACTCACGGATTAAATAAAAGTGCTTCTCGGGAGACAACTCGTGTTTTTCTTTTATGTTTTCTATTATTTGCAGGTTTGAACTTTGTGGGTGTGTTCCCTGGAAACCCTCACGAGACTATAACTCGTCCACTCGGGATACCAAGGTTTTAAAAGCTTATTGCATATGCTAAATGCAATTGTGATTGCCTACGGAAGTGAGCTGTTGTATATTTCAAATCATATCTCAGAAAGCATGTACTTCATAGTCAGGGGAGTTTTTCGTTCTAATTTCTTTTCTCCTTTCTTTTTCACTTTTCATGTTTATGTACAACGAGGGCATTGTACAGTTTAAGTATGGGGATGGGAGCCGAAAAGAAATAACGGTTTATTGGTCCTCTAGAACTAACTAGAATTAAAATCATATTGCATAAAAAATTTTTGTGATACTATTTTTGGGAGATGATAGTACATTAGGAACATGTATAAAAATGGAATTTTTAAATACTATTTTTGATGTGTTGATAGGCCTAACTAACATTTTTAAAAGATCAAATTTTTCTAATTTTACACATAAGTGTTAGACATTTTCATTATATGATGTATTGATAGGCTTTCTAAACAAAAGTTTTTGAATTTTAAAGAAATAATAATCGAACATGAATATAATTTTATGGGAAACACAATTAGATATATGGATGTATAGTCTTAATTCTTGTTTGACCTTGTGGCATATTCTGTAATTTTGGGGTATAAATTGAAATCATTTTGCACTGATCGATTCCTCTGTTGTACTAAGTACAGACCTGGTTATATCAGAATATCTAAAAAATGAAGAAAGCAAAAATGCTTAAATGAATATAAATATCAGTCAAATTACGTCGCTCTGTTGTACTAAGGTACAGACCTGTCACCAATGTCTAAACTCTTAAAAAAATGATTTTTCAATTATTCTCCCATTATATAGAAATATGTTCATGACTTGATTTCGGGGGTATATCAATTGTGGGACACATAAGTTATATTCATAATAATAATAAAATGTTATTCTTAAACTTGAGTATAGAAAGTTTAAAGTGGATTAAAATATCAATAATCGTCTTGAAATGTCAAAATTAGAAATTTTTGTGCTTAGAAGTGTTTGATGAGGTTTAATATAGATTTATATCAACAATCAAGATAAATTTAATTGTTCCTAATAAAAAGCATGTTTTCTAATATGATTCCAGAGTATAAAAATATTCGTGAAGAAAGTGATATGTACAAATTCTTGATCCTTTCATGGGAGATAAATTTCTAGTTTGTTCTGTATTTATCAGTAATCTACTTGAGGACAAGTAGAACTTAAGTGTGGGGATATTAGATAACATCAAATAATGTCATATTTATATAGTAATATTCCCTTATTTTTAAGTATTTTTATTGCAATTCATTTATATATATTAATGATTTCGTTTATATTTGCAAACAGGTGTTTAAATTAAAGAAATAAAGAAAATGAACGAAAACGGGCTAAAAATTGAAGAAAATGAAGAGAAGAATAAGAGCCAAGAAGATTGGGCTTAAGGAGAAAATTAAACCCGAAAAGAATAAGTTATTGGGCCAAGAAGAAGGATCAAATTCGGAATTGTTAAAGATTGAAGCCCAAGAAGAAGCCTGGCCCAAATAAGGAACATTCTGGAATTACAATCCAACGGCGGTTGAACCTAAATCAGGAAGGCAGTTGGAGCGCGCGGGTCAAAACCGAGTTTTCCGGTAAAAATCCAACTCAACCGGCGACTGAAATATTCAACCGACGGTAGAATTTGCGAATCTGAAATCTATAAATAGAGGCCATAATCAACCTATAAACCATACACTTTCATATACGAATTAAGTAAACCTTAATTCGTTTCTAGGGTTTAGAAGTCGACTGAAGAGGCTATTTGGAGGCTAGGAAGCTAGGATTTGAAGGTTTTCAACCCTAACGAAGATTTAGTTCGGTTCTTGGGTTTGATTCTTAATCTTTTCTATTTACAATGTGTAATTACATGTTTTTAGATCTGATTAGGTTTACTTTGAACATGAGCTAATTCTTTAATTGTATTTGCTTAGATGAATGATTATTAGATGAATGTTTTATGATATGTTTATGTTGATTTGAGTTATGAATGATTATTAAGTTTATTTGAAAGATCCATATTAATTGTGTGTTGATTAATTGTTACTTAACGTGGTCAAAAGACTTATGCTATAACTAGGGTTTGTATGAGTTGATTGATTATCTGCAATTAAGTAATTTATTAGTTAATTGTGGCTTGAGACTGTAACCGGTAATAGGTTAAGAGAATAACAATTAATATAACCTGATTAGTGTGATAATTATTTAACCAATAATTATAAACTTGCGTTAACACGAGGTTGCTGAATGAATCTCAATGATCTGTTCATAGTATTAATTGAATAAAGTTTAGGTTAATAACACATAGAAGAAATTCTAGTGTATTCAAGAGAATCTAGTATTAAGCTAAGGTTTATTAAGATTAGTTAACCTTAAAAGGAGACTGTCTATATTTATTAAAATCACCATAATAAATATTCAACAATTCAATAAACATATCTGAAACCTGAATCGAAGAATCACGAATATAAGTAAATACATGCTTCTCTATCTGATTATCTTTAGCTACTTTTTATCTTTTTAATTGTTTTAAGTTTAAATTGTTTTTGATTAAAAATCGTTCGTACGGAACTAAAACGCACCCCTTATTTATTTGTAATTTGTAATTTAAAGGTTTAATTAATTATTTAATTTTACACCGATTCCCTGTGATTCGACTCGATCTTACCGAAGCTTTACTATAATACGAACAAGTATTCTTGCCTGGTTGTCTTTAATTAACTTTAGTATTTCCACTAAATTAAAACTTGTTATTTTAATCACTACTTAACGCATCAAGTTTTTGGCGCCGCTAACACATGTGTTACTAATTCGTAAACCCACCAAAAAATGAAAAAAAAACAAAACTCGTCGAAAGTATAGCTTGTGAGATCTTAAATCGAAGAGGAGAAAACGCTGAATTTAATGGTGCAATTTTTATAATTTTTCGACTTGTCGTTTGTGAGATATTTAGTTTTTAAAAGGATGGAGGAAAGTAGGTTTTTTGACACGTAGCGCAATCCAATTAGTCCTCTACTCTCAACACTTTTGTCATTCTCATTTAAACCTGACCCATATATATATATATATATATATATATATATATATATATATATATATATATATATATATAAAGGTAAAGAAAAAACGTTTTTTATTGTTGTTGGGCCCCACCACTTCGTAGCTCAATCCGTCGCTCTTAACCGTCGGTGACGTGTTAACGACGTCAATTTAGCTAGCGGATGTCGGTTGCCAACCGACGGCTAGGTTGAGAGTAGTCTTAATTTAATGTGACAATATTAATAAAAGACTTTTAATTACATTAAGATAGTATAATTTCGTGTACACATGAAAAATGCTCTAACAAATTGTCTCTCATTTATGCAATTAACTACATAGATGTCATATCCACATTTTATAACAATGTCTAGCTTGTCTATTATCAATCTTTTACTACAAATATTTATAATCAATGACAAATCAAAACGGGTTTCATATTATAGGGAGTGCTAATCATTTTGTAATGGCATACATCCGTTACATGAATTATGTGCAAGATATTTTATGTAAGCATGTATACGCTATCGTAATCACTAATTCGGTCTTACATTAAAGAATTGTTTCACGAAATAATGCATCTCTTATCTAGTTTTATGACTATTTGTAACAAATTATCTTGTCTTGGAATGTTATGATATTAATTTCTATACTATTTTTCTGTTTTATTTAACGAAAATGTACCCTCACTCCAAATTTATTCGAATAAAAAGACAAACAATAATAACAAATAATAAAAGCTAAAAGTTTCAGACCTTTAATTCGCCTGTTGATCACGTGATTCTAAACTAAGTACCACACTACCACTTATTAGCTCATATATTTGTATGATCAAGCGGATCCTCAAATGCTTTTACTTGAAGACGATCATCAACTTCCCATAAATTATGGTATGCTTAAAATGGGTTAATTCGTGGAAAACTAATTAATATGAAGAAAAAACTTATCAACGTCACCTAGTATTAAGACACCATGATGTCTTCATAAGAAGTCAAATTAGGTTCGAAATTTTTTCGATAAAATATTTTGAGGTGATCATGAATATTGTCGAAAACAGTCACGAAAATATCCTTGTTAGCACGCGTATCGCTGACTAAAAAAAGACTTGTTATTCCCGTTAATCTGAACATAGAGAAACTCATCCGTTTACCCGGTTAAAAAAGAAAGTGAAATGGATGCCTTAATTTATATCAAGAATTTGATCGCTCAACCTTTCAACAATAGGTAAATAACCTGTTTGTGAAATCCGTATCATTTCGTACGTAGAACAATATGAAAATGTTGATAATTTGTACACTATTAGACCATGTGGACTGGACTTGTGCACAATCCTGTGCAGGCCATGACGAGGAGCACGGAGGGAGTGGGGCGGTGATTAGTATGTGTTCGTGCTCCGCAAAACGCAAGAGGACCGGATATTAGCGGCACACACTTTTCTTTTTTCCTTTTTTTCTTTTCCTTTTGCATTTTGCTTGTTACCGTTGCAAATACAAAAAAGAAATTGTTAAATTTTTTACCGTTGGCCGCTAACAAAATGAAAGTAACCGACTTTTGTTTATATTTTTTAATAAATCTTCTTTTTTACACTCCTATATATATATATATATATATATATATATATATATATATATATATATATATATATATATATATATAATTCACCTACACACATACATATTCACAAAATGGATGCGCTTAATCGTCTTGATCGTGTTTGTAAAACTTCTTCCGACGACGAAGAACTTTTAGCAATTTGGTAACAAGTGGTCACCGAAGAAAAACAACGTAACTAGGCCGGAAGTTCACGTTCGTACGAAAAAAAGCACCGAAACTTGTACGAAGGGATCGTGAAGGTGCTCGAGAACATTTGGTGGAGGACTACTTTTTCGAAAATCTGAAGTATCCACCTGGCGTCTTTAAAAGACGTTTCCGTATACGCCGGGAGTTGTTCATCCAAATAGTACATGGTATACCGAACACTTTATGTATTTTAAATAATGTCTGGATGCACTTGGGCGGATAAGATTTACTCCGCTACAAAAGTGCACGTTCGCCATACGACAATTGGTGTATGGGACATGTCCGGATATGTTCGATGAATACTTATAAATGGCCGAAAGGAAGTCGGTCGAATGTCTTAAGAACTTTTGTAAGTGTATATTCGATTTGTATTCGGCTGAGTACTTGAGAAAGTCAACGACTAGTGATATTCAACGGCTATACAAAGCTCATGCCTAAAAACATGGCTTCATCGGAATGGTTGGTAGCATTGATTGTATGCATTTGTCATGGAAGAACTGTCCGACTGCATGGAAAGGGCAGTACATAATAGGTGATAACGGACACCTGACAATCATGCTTGAAACAATGGCTTCATATGATATGCGGATATGACATTCATATTTTGGTATTGCGGGTTTGAACAGCGACATCAATGTCTTAAACAATTTTTCGTTTTTCGATGATAGAAAAAACGATACCAGACCACCTGCACCATTTGATGTGAATGAGAATCTTCACACAAAAGAGTATTATCTCGCCGACGATATTTATCCAGATTGAGTTACACTCATTAAGGTGTATTCATGTCCTATTGAAAAGAGACGGCTCAAGTTTAGAAAATTCCAAGAAAGTGCAGAAAGGATGTGGAGCGGACCTTCGGTATGTTTCAATGTAGGTGGGGAATAATAAAGAGTCCGGCCAGATCGATGAGCGTGAACAAGATTAGGAGGACAATGTACTCTTGTGTGATATTATACAACATGATTCAAGAAGATAACGGATTTGCAATAACTTCGCTTGAGGAAGAGTTTTCGCCGACCCAGCTAACTTGGTTCGTCGTTCATTTTGAGAAAGAGTCGCGGCACATGAAGCAAGAATAAAAGAACTACGTTATAAAGATGTGCACGACCAACTTCGACGCTATCTTACCGAGCACAATTGGACACTTCCGTCTAACTTTAGGACTTTAAATTATCGATGTTATTTTAACTATTTATTGTAACTTTTTTTTATTTGTAACTTTTATATTTATTTGTATTTTTTTTTAATTTATGAAATGTTATTTTAATTAATTATATTACTTTTATTTTTTTAATTAAAAGTAATTATTATTTAAAGAAAATAAAATTAAATAAAAATGTGAGACCCAACAGTTAATCATAGTTAGTCGTGGAACCCCTCACTGCTACCAGTCATTCACGATAGCTAGTCGTGGATAACGTGGCAGCTAGTCATCCCATAACTAACTGTCACCACTCTCGGTGTTCTTAATTATAGAGATATACAACACAATTAACCACAAGTAGAACATCAATAAAGTATGATTGGTAATGTATCACTAATTTTTGATGATATAAAAAACATTACACGTAATTAAGGGTATCAACTATTTCTTACCATGAAGTTAATGGTAACATGACACTAGCTGCAGAATTAGACATTGTGTTGTACTTTAGGTCTTTCCACTTGACTAGAATTGCTATTTCCAACAATATATCAACTCAATATGTACCATTCTTTAGTAAGAATTACGTATTGAATAGTGCAAGACATTTTAACAAAGCTCAAACAAGGTACAACTTATGAAGCACAATATACAAAACCATAACATTACTAACATGATTGGCCGATTGGGTCTATTGAATTCAGAATGTACTTGTACAACTTGGAATAAACACGGTTCAAAACAGAATGCCATTATTAGCTTTCATTAGAAAAAGAATTGGGGCCTTTTCTAGTACGAATAGGAATGTACATTTTCAATTGCATAAGGTACAAGTCTATATAAAAGAATTTCTGTAATTAATTACACCCTTAAAGCATGAGATACAAGAACATCTTTCAATGTAACATATATCATCAAAAGACATTTTTCCTTCATTTAGAATTTAGCAAATTCTAATTCTAGTAACTTGATTATAGGTAGCAACGGGTATAAGGAAATCAAGCAGGTTCGATATCGAAAGAGTAGACAAAATTAACTTCAAACAACATTCATTGATAATAGATTAGATCACATACAACAAAAGTTTGAAGCCTTTTCATGTCTTTAGAAACAAGTTGTTTCCAGAACAGTAAACATTATATCCTTCTAAAGTTACCCTTAAAAGTCTTCTAAATATACATTTGGCAAAAAAACAAGTTGTTGAACTTTGCCAAATATCAGTTTTAGATGATTTTATAAAATCGCTTTAGGAGGATATAATATTTCTTTTCCCCAAAATCCCTCAAACCCAACCATTGACATAGTTCTCATTAGGCCCTTCATAAAACCTGAGTTCTAACCTCGACCCGACCCTATCTTCATCATCGTCGACATCATCATCATCATCCCATAATCCATCATCCAAACTTGCATAATCATAAAACGAGTCTGAATCCGAATAATCCGAGCAACTATGACCCTCAAACTGATCCACAACATGTGGGCCCAAGACTTTAACTTCTCGAGCTCTTTTCTCGAGCCAATCTTGATCAAGTTTCACATCCCAACATCCTCGAACATCCAAAAACTCGAGCTCGTTGCACTTACTTATGATCTCCACCACACTTTTGGTGTCTATACAATTATACGCCATTTCAAGGTGTTTCAACTTGGACATGGTGGCGGCAATGGCCACAGCCTCCTCTGCCTGTGGTCGCCTTTCTTTTAGGTCTATCGGGTGCATGTTTCGGCGAAATCCTACAAGTGCCTTGCAAGATTTTCCTATAGCAGATAATGCACGACCACTGATCTTACAGCAGTAACTTAAGTCCATAAAGGTGACGGCCGAAAGCTTGCTTGATAGTTGTTCCACAATCGAATCACTAATGTTACATCTTGGAATCTGCAGAGTTTGCAGCGATCGTGCGCTAATATGGCAAAAAGAGATGCCATATATATCAGAAAATGGGACTAGTCAGGACAAGATAATCAGTTGTAATAAAATATGACAATTCGGATGTGTTTCTTCAACTTAAGAAAAGGGCATAGTTAACTTTTACTCTAGCATTTGATAATTAACTTTGTTACAACTAATTGATTCTAGATAACCATTTCTGTTTCTGTAGGTTTTAATAACCTGTATTCAAGGAAATTTACCCTACATGATGATAATTTTTTTTGTTATGGCTACTATCAAACTAAGGATTCAAAACTGTTTATTAGACTCTACACGGTCTAGATAATCACTTTTAAAACGCACATCCTAACATTTAAATATTATAAAAGATAATTGCTTCCAAAACGCATATTCAGACACATCCAAAATTTTAAATTATGAAAAGAGTTTGTGTGACTTACTGATCTGCAACAAATGAGAATGTGAGATCATTCAGGATGCCTGAAACAGTGATCTCACGGAGGGCACCGCCACTTCGGGTAACAAGGAGTCGAAGCATTGGGTCAATGTGATCAGGGTTTGACCGATAACTCCAGTCAAGAATGTTGATGTATTGCCAACAGTATGGACCCATGACTGCTTGATTCCATGATTTGCAGACTCTTGGTACAATTGTGAGGGTTTCTTGAAGAGATAAGTTGCTAAAGATTAATCCAAGTGCATCAGGCAGTAGATCTGCCCAGTTCCTCAAATTCACACCTCCTTCCATTTATTTCTGATTTCCTAAACAAAATAAGAAATCTAAATATAATTAAAAAAGGTCCAATAAATGGTTCACAATCTGAAGAACTAGTAAAAGTCAAACTTAGTATGTGTAGAATACAAAATTTGCATTCAAGTTTTTGGATTTTTAGAAAAATCTTTATTGTTGTGATACTACCAGTAAATATTAAAAATGGGATTTCAGTGTTTTCCTTTACAGGTAAATTTACTCTGAAAATTGTCAAGTCAACGTCTAGTTCATTTGACTTTAGAAGTCAAACAAGGTAAAATAAGAAACTTTCTTTGGCTTCCATTTTGTGGAAATATAACATTGATGGTGTATTAACAGTATAAGTAATTCACTAGCAATATTGAATTGATAATGAGTAAAAAAGGTCTAATCTTGACCAGTGTATTTAACATGCTAGAGAGATCTTAATTCCATGAGTAGTTGGTAGCCACAAAAAATAATTCATGATTAAACTAGACAAAGACTGGAGCTTTAACAGCATGAGGTTCATATAAAATTCATGATTTTTCTAATAAAATATCCAATCAAAGATTAGGACTTTGACAGAACTGAATCCACCAAAAAGGGATAGTTTATAATTTAAATACAAAATAAAAATCCCATCTTTAGGAGGGAAACACGATATTCACACATGAGATCTTGAAATAATAATAAAGAATCAATTTTTTAAACATAACTAAACACAAAAGGTGAGGTTTCATACTAATCACCTTTCTTATTCAATCAATTTCATAGCAAGAAACATTGAATGGCAAATGAAATGAATTTACATTTCCATCTCAAATCTCAAAACAAATCAAATGCCTTCTTGAAATCAAGATTTCTACAGAAAGCAAAAAATATAGATGCCCATTTCAGATATTGAAACATTATTCTCATTTTCAATCAAATCAATCCAAAATTAAAGATTTGACCATAATTAAGGACCAAAACACATGAAAAAAAAGAAAGAAAAATAATGAGATGTATTACCTTAATGTGTTTGGAATCTCTGTTTCACAGGGAGTGATATATAATAATAATGAATCAAACACTACATAATATGCCAAAAAAACATGAGGTTTACTTGCAAGAAATGAAGAAAGAAAGATAAAGTTACAAGAAATCCAGAGATGGAAAATGAAAAATGAGCAGAAACTCAACAAGAAAAGCAGGGGGTTACAAAATGTGAAAGAAGCCACAAAAGTAAAAGCTTTGTGTTGTATTTGTGACTTGTGAGTTGTGAAGATAGATAGAAGTTGTTTTCTGTATTTTAGTGAGTGAATGACACCAAAAAAAATTGTTCCTCTGAGAGGAGTAGGTGGTGATTTTATTGAACTTGTCTCATTTCCACACCCAAAATCTTGAAATCCAGAGTAATGTACAAGTTTTAATACATTATATACAAGTGTTAGTGAATCATTTGTTTTTTTTCTAGTGATATTCGTTGTTGAAAAAGGAATTTTAGAGATAAATGAGGTGGTGGGGTGGAGTGTGAAACAAAATTTAAATGCTTGTTTCAAGGTAAGAAAAGGCTAGCTTTTGTGTGTGCCAAATTAATTAATGTAGAATTTTTGACTATTTTTCAAACAAATGTCCAACTTTGACTACTATGTATTCATGGCATTTATGTTTCGTTTTGGCTGTTAAAACCTTCACAACAATGCTCATCTACTTTGGTATTACAACAAATTTAGAGTACCATTTTCCATTTGCTATAAGTGCCTATGTCACAATATTTTATGTTTCTTGTTGGGCATATGATATTTTCATTTCACTAGTATAAACATAGTTGTCTTCCTTCGCAGAATCTCGATTTTTAATTGCAATCTGACTAGATTTGAAAGTCATTTTACAACAAATCTATATATTTATAATATATATATATATATATATATATATATATATTGTTTAAGATTTTTGTTGTTCCTAAAAAAAGTAAGTTATAGTGAGAGTCGATAGTTAAGACGCAACACAAGGGCTTAATTTAAAAAAGATTACAGTTATTTATTTATTTTTTTGTCATTTTATTGTTCGTATTACATTACACTAAAAGTTTGTTTGATTTTCTAACTCGTAAGAGTTAATATACGACTTGTAAGACCTAAATTCATTTCAAAGTCGAGATTCAAATCGGCTCATTTTTTGAATTTTTCACCAGATCCGTAAGAGTCTACAATTATGGGTATAAAGTACTCATTTAAGTTGTTCACATCAACTTAATTATTACATCTTACTTTGAGGTAACATGAATATAACTTCTTCAAATATGAAAGGTAGACATGGTTGGAATGGAATGAATATGATTGATTATAGGCTTGGTCTAATAGAATAAAACATAAAAATGTTTGTTACAATTAAAAAATAAAAATAAAAAATCTTACAATAAAATGGATAAGAAAAGAAAGGTGACAACATGGAGTGATGTGTGCATCAAATTTGTATGCAACACCTGTAAAGAAAATATTGAATTTGATATATATTTGTTCCATTTTTAATAGACAGTTGTGCCAAAATTCTAAAAATAACACCCTCCTAAAATTTGATGAACAAATCTTACGTATCATTCCCTTCTTTTCTCTACCTTTTTACGATAGAGACTTGCTTTATTCGGTAACTCTGTAAATGTAAGTTGGTTAATTAGGTCACCATTTAAGTTGGTCACCAGATAAATATGATTTACTTCTCACAAAGTAGACTCGACATATAGCCATGTAAGGGAGAGTATAGGACGTTTCGAAGCGGATATAGACCAAAAGCACCCCGACAATCAAAGATTTGGTTAGTCAATGTTGCTTAACGAGTTGGTTTAATTGGTAAATGAATAAGATTCGATTAAGTCTGGGGTAGGGATGTAAACGAGTCGAGTCGTGCCCGAACTCGACTAGACTCGAGCTCGAGTCGATTAAAAATTTAAAATTCAATGAGTTCGAGTTCGAGCTCGGCTCATTTAGGAAAAACCATATGCTCACTCATGCCTCTAACGAACAGTAAACATTTCATTTTTATTGTATATAAATGACAAAACGTCATAATTAGTCCCTGGACTTTGCAATAGAATAAAATGGACCCTTGGTACTTCTGGAATCTTCACTGCAATCCTCCTAGAATCCTTTCTTTATAAATTAACCTTGGACTTTAAAGAATAGCACTTCCGATACCTGTACTGGTTAGAAAACACCACAAATAAGGCAACTAATTCTTTCAATCACAACTTTAACCATTTTAAATTTTATTGCACAAGTCTAAGGTAAGATAAATGATAGTACTTTATAAGTACTATTACTCATTATGTTACAACATAAGATTGTTTGCTTTTGTAGGTCCTCTGGTCAAGGATCTATCGGATCGCATTTGATCAGACGTGTAGAATACGAATAATCAAATCTTGAATGTAACACGTAAACTAGTAACACAAACGAATCAAAAGCTTCTGATGATATATTGATATTTTCGTATAAGCTTTACAGAAACTCTCTCAAAAGTCGCTCACAATACGCAGGGTTTCGTCAACCTTCTAAATGAAACCTAATTGACCTATTTATACATTTCATTCACCCCCTTTGCGACACTGAGTCTGACCTAGCGACACTAGTTAAGTGCCGCATATAGCGGCACTAGCTAAGTGTCGCCTAATAAGACTCGGACAAATTCAACATCAAAACTAACTTTCGTTTACAAACTCAAAACAATACAGACTCTTGACCAACTGACTAACACACTAGTCTTACACCAACAAACTCTCCCGTGTCATCAGCTTGGTCTTTAAGATGTCTTCGTTTACTTCCAGTCTGCCGGGAATGTACCACCTGCATGAATTCCTTTCAAAACACACAAATCAACAACCTTCTGAAATTTTACAGCTTCTTCTCGATCAATATTACAATGTTAAAATCTTCTTTTCGTGAAGAGCTTGGAAATCACTCTTTGATAGATTGATCAGGCTGATCGGATTATAAACATGTATCGCTTTCTTTTTCAAACCTACCCAAGGATCTTCTGGTTTTTCAGGTTCAGAATTTGGAATGTACTCAATAATTGCTTCCCATGTTTTCCTATCATGATGCCAAAATATTAGTCTTCTGAGGAAGTTCATTGGCAATTTCTTCACGGGAATTTTCTTCAAACATTTTGCTGGCGGATAGATCATCTTCACAATCGGCAACCTTGTTACTGGATCTAACCCTTTCTTGAATCTGTAGCGCTTGCACAATGTTGGTTTTATCCACTTGTACCTTTTGCTGTAGATCTCTCTTCTCAGAATAGTCTACATGAACTCAGCCATTCCATCATTCTTTGGATTTATCAGGTCCAACTGAGCAAGTTTATTCAATTCACATTTAGGTAATGAACTCAGTCGATTGAACTTCGTCTTGAAGTATTGAATCCCATCACTTCTCTTGATCACAAGCAGTTCATTATCTCTATCATACTTCCAACTTTTGATTAACCCAGTAAAGTCTCCTCGAACCTTATAATACTTGCAAGTAACAGGAGCAGCAGCAACAGCCGGAAACGAATCAGTATTCCTTTTGGGAATAGACTGCGCCGAGGAAGAAGGTTCGGTGGAGGTCTCGGCAGTGGGTATTTCAGTAGTAGTAGCAGCAGGTTCATTCTCAGTTTCAGATTCCGGCTCGTTAACAGGATTTTCCTCAAAGATTTTATCTTCTTCGTTAAGCTCTTGATCTATCTCCACATCCTCATCATCAAACACATTTTCAGGTACCGGCTCATCTTCATTCAATAGACTTTGAAGATATTTCAAATTAGCTTCAGAGTAATCAACACTCAATGGTACCGGTTGTTGTGGAATCGATGACAAGTAATCTAAATAAACCTATTTATTAACATCAGAATCATTTACATTATCAGTTACAGGAGACCTGGATGTTGTTTCTAATTCACGAGTGCCTGTCTCCCCCGGAACAATAGCCAAGGCTTCTAATTCTAACACACTGCGCTCCAAAACATCAACCCTGTTAGCTTTCTGCTTCAAATCAGTAATCATTTTAGCTTGAGCTTGAATGATAGCTCCTTGATCGAAAACTTGAGCTTGAAGAATAGAAAATTCTTCCATAATCTGCTGCATAAAGCTTGGAGATGCAATATCTGAAGAATCACGAGCAGCAGACTGAGGAGGAGTCAAAACCGGCTCGTTAATTCGCAACTGTGAGCGCTTCCCTTCTCTGGGGTCCGGCTCATAGTCGGAATCAGGGTCTTCTCCAACCCTCTTCTGTTTATCTCTGTTGTCAGGCACATGAACCCTTCCTTCACAAATTCTCCGCTGAATGCGCTTGTACCTTTGTGGATAGAAACGACGAATATTCTCCATTTCAGCTTGTCGCGGTACGGCTCCATCCGAATCACTTTGAGTTGAACCACTGTTATCGTCTTCAGCTTCAGTACGTTCAATGTTTTTCACATTCTCATCATCCTCAGGCTCCCCCACATTCTGATTCTCAAATTTCTGATCCAGCTAATTCACAAGCTGCGGATTTTCATTCTCAAATGCATCGAACATGTTGACATCAATCAGGTCATCTACAAGTTGATTTTGAACTGGAATCTCAACAAATTCCTCTTCGTTGATTTGTTCCTCTACCACAACCGGATCCGCATAACCGTCGTTTGGCGGCGGTACATAATTTTCATCGATAATGTGCCCAAAAAGAGGAACATTAGGAATTGGTTGTTGGCCTCTCGGAACACTGGCACAATCTCCAAAGATACGCATCAACATGGGAGTTGGGCATAGAAGCGAATGAACATTTGGCGGAATCCCCAGATTTAGAGAATTAAGAATCAGCTGCACAAACCGTGGATACATGTACCACAAGTCCTCGCCCGATTGAATATTGTCAACCATGTTGTTGAAAATATAGCCCAAAAAGTTGTACGGCTTGTTGTAGATTAGAGCTAGCATGGCTGAAGCAGTGGAATGACTCATACCATCGAAGCCAGCCTTGCGTGGAGAAAAGCGGACGATCATAATATGGGCCAAGTATCTCCAAAGCTTACTCAGATGTTGTTTCCTTTACTGATTTGGAGGAATCTCCGGATAACCCTGATAACATCAAATAATATCTTATTTATATAGTAATATTCCCTTACTTTTAAGCATTTTTATTGCAATTTAATTATATATATTACCTATTTCGTTTATAATTGCAAAAAGGTGTTTAAATTAAAGAAATAAAGAAAAGGAACAAAAACGGGTTAAAAACTGAAGAAAATGAAGTGAATATTTAAGAATCAAGAAGACTGGGCTTAGAAGAAATATTAAACCCAAAAGAATAAGTATTGGGCCAAGAAAAGAATAAAATTCGGATTTGCAAAAATGTGAAGCCCAAAGGAAAAGAGCCTAGCCCGACAGTAGAAGATTCTGGAACCACAGTTCAGCCGGCGGTTGGAATATCCAACCGACGGTTGAACCTAAATCAGGAAGGCGGTCGAACGCGTGGGTCAAGATCCGGGTTTTCGGGTAAAAATCAAACCCAACCGGCGGTTGGATGTGCGAACCTGAAATCTATAAATAGAGGCCAAACTCAACCCATAAACCATACAATTACAATACGAATTAAGTAAAGCTTAATTCGATTCTAGGGTTTAGAAGTCGACTAAAAGAGCAATTTGGAGGCTAGGAAGCTAGGGTTTGAAGGTTTTCAACCCTAACGAAGATTTAGTTCGGTTTCTTGGGTTTGATTCTTAATCTTTTCTATTTACAATGTGTAATTACATGTTTTTAGATATGATTAAGTTTACTTTGAACATGAGCTAATTCTTTAATTGTATTTGCTTAGATGAATGATTATTAGATGAATGTTTTATAATATGTTTATGTTGATTTGAGTTATGAATGGTTATTGAGTTTGTTTGAAAGATCCATATTAATTGTGTGTTAATTAGTTTTTACTTAACGTGATCAAAAGATTTATGCTATAACTAACGTTTGTATAAGTTAATTGATTATTTGCAATTAAGTAATTTATTAGTTAATTGTGGCTTGAGACTGTAACCGGTAATAGGTTAAGAGACTAGCAATTAATATAACCTAATTGATGTGATAATTATTTAACCAATAATTATAGACTTGCGTTAACACGAGGTTGCTGAATGAATCTTAATGATCTATTGATAGTATTAAAAGCATAAGGTTTAGGTTAATAACACGTAGAAGAAATTCTAGTGTATTCAAGAGAATCTAGTATTAAGCTAAGGTTTATTAGGGATTAGTTAACCTTAATAGGAGGCTATCCATATTAGTTTGAAATCGCCATAATAAACAATCATCAATTCAATAAACATATCTGAAACCTGAATCGAGAAATCACTATTCTAAGTGAATACATGCTTCTCTATCTCATTACTTTTAAGTTACTTTCTATCTTTTTAATTGTTTATATTTAAATTAGTTTTCTTATTAAAAATCATTCGTACGGAACTAAAACGTACCCCTTATCTAATTGTAATTTGTAATTTTAGGTTTAATTAATTATTTTAATTTACACCGATTCTCTGTGGTTCGACTCGCTCTTATCTAAGCTATACTATAATACGAAGAGGTATTCTTGCCTGGTTGTGTTAAAGTTAACTTTAGTATTTCCAATCAATTAAAACTTGTTATTTTTAATCCCTACTTAACACGCATCAAGTTTTTGGCGCCACTGCCGGGGAAGTGGTTTGTTAAATTGAAATTTTTATTTTTCCTGTTAAAAAAAATATATCTTTATACATTGTTAATCGATTGAAAAATCGGCTCACCCATTGTGAATACAAAAAACAGAAGTATAAGGAGGGTCGTTTTGCTTCCCGAAAGAAGTAGATTTTTAATAAGCTTCGCGCTGACCTACTTCTCTGCTTCTGAGTATTTTACAGTGGGGCTACCGAGGACTTTTGATTAACTTTGTAAATAGAATCTGTAATAAATTATTTGTACTACATAAGTATTTATACTTTTACTTTTAATTGAACTTATTATTTTTAATTGTTAATTATTGTAATTAATTAATTTGTTATTTTAATTAAGTGTTAAGAATTTTCAAAACTTAAAATATCTTGAACTGTTCAATCCCAACCGACGGCTGAGATTATTCAACCGGCGGTTGGACAGTTCTTCTCAACGTGTTTTTAGTTCGACCGGCGGCTGGCCATATCCAACCACGGTTGAGCCCTGTTTTGTTAATTTTTGCATTTTGTTTGTTTTAGATTGTTTTTATTTTTGTTTTCTTTTTCTACTGTTTTTCTTTTCCGTTTTTGTTTTGCAGGAAGGTGCTGAACCATGAGTATGGTTCCGCATATTTTTTGAAACTGCAGAAACGAACCAACTGATATTGCGAACATGACACTTGAAGAGTATAAAGAGTATGAGAACCGGATTCGAAGAGTTCAAATATCAAGTTTGCAAAACGCAAGAAACGAATCTACCTATTACTGGAATGATTCTTCTGCTGACATGGATGAAGATATTGCTAACATGACGCTTGAGGAGTATGAGAGGCGAACTCATGATGACATTGATTTCGAGTTTAATGAGCAAATTCGACAAGGACCATCGGAGTTCTATGCCAATAATGGAGCTCATGCACCATTTCACGAGAAAATGGTGAACTTAGAAGAGCAAATGAGTAAATATATTGAAAGTTCAAGGAAGCGAATGGAAGAATTCGAAGCAGAACTTCAGAACCAAGGTGCAATTGTGGAAGACAGGGAAGATAAAAAGGTGAAAAATCTTAACAAACCTAAGGTTGAAGGATACGACACACCAGAGAAACCTAGTTTCGAGGATTACACGTCACCTCCCTACCCACAGGCTTTAAAGAAAGGAATTGTTAGAGATTATACACCTCCGCCTCCTTATCCAACTGCTTTGAATAGATACAAAAAGAAGAAGGATCCGATAGAATTCACTAGTAGGATGGAGGAAGTACAAGGACATATTTCGATCTTATCCCGACCATCGATTGTTGTAGATACGCAATTCATGGAAACTACAAGTGATCGAATGGAAGAACCCGAAGCGATTGATCAAAGTCAAGGAGCTTCCATTCAAAGGCTTGAGGGGATGGTTCATCAAGTCGATAAGTATCCTCATTCTTCTAATTCCTTTATTTCTAAAGAATTTTTTTGTGAGTTTAAACAAGTAGAAGAAAATGAAGTGGACTGGTCGATTTTGCCAAATTTTGATTATATAGATTCAGATGAGGAATTGCTCATATTACTTGGTTCAAATGATGAAGAGCTCCTTGAACTAAGAAACCGAGATGGTATGATGACGGAAGAGGAATTGCTAGCTGCTATAGATTTGAATATTGATGAGGTTCCGTTATTGCATCTGGAAGTTCAACAGTTGAAGGGAGATGATCAAGCAATAATAAGGATTGGAGAAGACAACGAAAACAGAACCGACTGTGATGAGCTGTCAACCGGTGGTTGGATTGAAACCCAGCTGGCAGATGGGATTCAAACGACGGTTGAGTCGTCTCAACCGGCGGTAGGAGTATCTCTTAGTACAGGTTTGATGTTTTCAACATATGAAGACCCTTTTTGGCAATTCGAGCGGAAAGTGAGTTTCTCGCAGTTTCTGGAAGGTCATGGAGCGTCATGGAAAGGACATATACCTACTGTAAACAATAAGTCCCTAATTAATTTCATTTCAATAAATTTACATTTAGGGATTACTTATCGTTATTACCATCCATGCTTTATCTTAAGTGTGGGGAAAGTCACCCAATTTTCAAGTAAATAAGGGTGGAGTCAAGCTAGTGACTCGAACAAAAACAAGCGCTTCTTGGGAGGCAACCTGTGTTTTCTTTTATGTTTTCTTTATTTTTGCAAGTTTGAACTTTGTGGGTGTATTCCCTGGAAACCCTCACGAGACTATAACTCGTCCACTCGGGATACCGAGGGGTTTAAAAGCTTATTGCATATGCTAAATGCAATCGTCATTGCCTACGGAAGTGAGCTGTTATATATTGCGAATCAGACCAAGAAAGCATGTACTTCATATTCAGGGGAGTTTTTCGTTCTTCTTTCTTTTCTCCTTTCTTTTTCGCTTTTCATGTTTATGTACAATGAGGACATTGTAAAGTTTAAGTGTGGGGATGGGAGTCTGTTTGATAGCGACCAAAATGTTTTCATGATAAAGAGATCAGGCGGGATTCAATACTTCCAGCCAAAGTTCACAAAGCTGAGTTCACTTCCAAAGTGCGAGATCAACAGATTAGCTCAGCTAGAGCTTATTAATCCAAGAAGAGAAGGAAAAGCCGACTATATTCAAAAGATTATCAGGCGAAAAGTATATTCGAAGAGGTATAATATGATAAAGGCTATTTTGGTGAAGCGGCGAAAGTCAAAGACAAGGTTTGACCCTGTTACAGGACAGCCGGTGGTCAAAATGATTTATTCGCCGGCAGATAGTTTAAAAAGGATTCCCCTGGAGATATTACCACAAAACTTTCTACGAAGACTTTTCTATTGGTATATCAACAACTCTACTGGTGAAGCAGAAATCGTGTTTATTCCAACCTCAGAGCCAGAGATTAAAGATAAGTGGGGATTAGCAAGAAAGCAGATTCGCATTTTTGATCCAATCAGTTTGATCAATTTGTCTGAGAGTGATTTGAGAGCTTTAAATGACAAACCGATTGAATATCAAGCGGAAGATCGAGCTGAAGCGTTAAAGTTTCAAATGATTGTTAGTATCTGCATTTTGAAGGGAATTCATGCTGGTGGATGTTTCCCGACAGACTGGAGCTAAATGAAGAAATCTTAAAGACCAAGCTGAAGACACGGGGGAGTTTGTTGGTGCATATTTGTTGTCTGTCAGTTGGTCTCGGTCTGTAATAGTTTTTTAGTTATGTAATTACAAGTTTTGTTTTAGACTTAGATATTATATTTTGTGTTTAGGCGACACAGAGTTTGTGTCGCGTATGCGACACAAGGCTTGTGTCGCACAAGTCGGTCAGGCGACACAACCCTTGTGTCGCATGATCAGTTTTGTTTGCCTATAAATAGAGGCTCTCGAGTTCAGTTCTAAGGTTGACGAATCCAGGGTTTCAGAGAGTGATTATAAGGCATTTCATTGTATTCAAGCTAATTGATTATCATATTAATATACAAGTTGATTTGCGTATTGATTCATTTGTGTTTTACGTACTATATACAATCGTTTGAATTCCGCCTCTCGATTGTGTGTGTTGATTCGATTAGGTCCAAGATCAGGGAACCTACAGAGTCGAAAAGAAATAAAAGATTATTTGTCCTCTAGAATTAATTATGAAATTTTTGTCATATTACATAAAATTTTCGCGAAATGATAGTACATTAGGATCATGTATAAAAATAGAATTTTTAAATACTATTTTTGATGTGTTGATAGGCCTAACTAACATTTTTTTTTAAATCCAATTTTTCTAATTTTACACATAAGTGTTAGACATTTTCATTATATGATGTATTGATAGTCTTTCTATACAAAAGTTTTTGAATTTTAAGAAATAATAATTTAACATGAATATAATTTTATGAGGAACATAAGTTGAT
The DNA here is from genome assembly GCA_963930675.1 of Gnaphalium uliginosum. NCBI lineage: Eukaryota > Viridiplantae > Streptophyta > Magnoliopsida > Asterales > Asteraceae > Gnaphalium > Gnaphalium uliginosum. The sequence goes on from OZ005681.1 coordinate 27,758,045, forward strand.
ATATGACTTTGTAGTCTTAATTCCTGTATGATATCATGACATATTCTATAATTTTGGGGTTTAAGAAATCATTTGAAGATACGCGGATCTATTCCTCTGTTGTAGTAAGTACAGACCTGGTTTCATCAAAATAACTAAAAAAATGAAGAAAAGAAAAAATGCTTAAAAGAATATAAATATCAGTCAAATTACGTCGCTCTGTTGTACTAAGGTACAGACCTGTCACCGCTGATTTGACTGAAGCTAGAAAAAAATGGGTATACTTATACCCGAGTTAAGTTAAGTCGCTTTGTTGTACTGAGGTACAAACCTGTCACCAATGTCTTAACTCTTAAAAATGATTTTTCAATTATTCAACCATTATATAGAAGTATGTTCATGATTTGATTTCAGGGGTATATCATCTGTGGGATACATAAGTTATATTCATAACAATAATAATAAGATGTTATTCTCAAACTTAAGTATAGAAAGTTTAAAGTGGAATAAAATATCAATAATCATCTTGAAATGTTAAAATTAGAAATTTTGTACTTAAGAAGCGTTTGATGAGGTTTAATATAAATATCAACAATCAAAATAGATTTAATTGTTCCTAATAAAAAGCATGTTCTCTAATATGATCCCAAAATAGTTTAAAATGTTTCGCGAAGAAAGTGATATGTACAAACTCTTATTGATTCTTTCATAAGAGATAAATTTCTAGTTTATTCTGTATTTATCAGTAATCTACTTAAGGACAAGCAGAACTTAAATGTGGGGATATTTGATAACATCAAATAATATCTTATTTATATAGTAATACTCCCTTACTTTTAAGCATTTTTATTGCAATTTAATTATATATATTACCTATTTCGTTTATATTTGCAAAAAGGTGTTTAAATTAAAGAAATAAAGAAAAGGAACAAAAACGGACTAAAAACTGAAGAAAATGAAGTGAAGATTTAAGAATCAAGAAGACAGGGCTTAGAAGAAAGATTAAACCCAAAAGAATAAGTATTGGGCCAAGAAAAGAATAAAATTCGGATTTGCAAAAATGTGAAGCCCAAAGGAAAAGAGCCTGGCCCGACAGTAGAAGATTCTGGAACCACAGTTCAGCCGGCGGTTGGAATATCCAACCGGCGGTTGAACCTAAATCAGGAAGGCGGTCGAACGCGCTGGTCAAGATCCGGGTTGTAGGTTCCCTGATCTTGGACCTAATCGAATCAACACACACAATCGAGAGGCGGAATTCAAACGATTGAATTAGGTACGTTAAACACACAACGAATCAAACGCAAATCACTTGTATATTGATATAATAACCAATTAGATTGAATACAGTGAATAGCCTTACAATAACTCAAGATAACCCTGGATTCGTCAACCCCAACACTGAGGCCGAATGCACCTATTTATACCGAAACCAAAACTGACCTGCGACACAAGGGATGTGTCGCACAGCCGACTCATGCGACACAAGCCTTGTGTCGCATAAGCAACACATGCTCTGTGTCGCCTAAAACAAAACTTGTTATTTTACTTATAATAGACAAAACGTCGTAATTACATAACAAACTATTACAAGCTAAGACCAACTGACAGACATACAAATATGCACCAACAAACTCCCCCGTGTCTTCAGCATGGTCTTCAAAAATCTTCTAACACTTCCAGTTAGCTGGAAAATTTCCTCTAGCATGTACTCCGTGAGCTACGCAAACATCTACAACCTTCTGAAACCTTATCGCCTCAGCCTTAAACTCTTTATTATATTCAATCTTCTTAGCATGAAGAGCTTTAAGACCATCCTTTAATCGGTTAATCAAACTTAACGGATCATACACTCTTATCTTGGCGATTTTGGCTTTTCACAAATCTTCAGGCTCAGTATCTGGGATATATGCAATTTCAGCTTCGCCTGTGTAACCATCATACACCCAATATTGTAGCCTTTTCAAAAAATCTATCGGAAGTCTCTCCAAAGGATTACACTTCAACATTTTTGGAGATTTATACATAACTTTATAATGTTTAGTTGAGCCAGATGAAGAATCTCACAATATGGCAATGTACTCAAAACCTTGAAATTTGTAACAAAATACTGCATTCCATCCTTCCTTTTAACCACAATTACTTTGTTCATTTCGTCATACTTCCAGCTGATTATTTGACCTTTGTATCGTTTGCTGCTGACTTTGTAAAATTTGCAGGTCTTAGACTTATTTGATTCAGCAGCTGTGGACGTAGACGGTTCAGTTGTATCTGGAGCAGTAGAGTCAACTTTAGGAGGCTTAGGCTCAGCAATATCTTCCGTGTCAGACACCTCCATCTCTTCTCCCTGATTTACCTCATCGGCATTCACATAATCTTCATTAGCATTTTCTTCTTCCACATCAATATCCTGATCATCAGACACAAACTCCTCGTCAACCGTTTTTGTATTTATCTCATCTTCATTCTCATTTAGCAAGCTTTGCAAATACTCAAGATTAGCCTCTGAGTAATCAATATTAAGCGCGATATGTTGACCCGGAATTTGAGTAGAAGACACAAAGTAATCTAAAGTGATGTTTTCATTAATATCAAAATCATTTACATTTTCAGTCTGTGTTCCGGCGGAAGTCCTAGGTGTTGTTTCAATGGCACGCAGGCTTGACTCCCCCGAAACGACAGCTAGGGATTCTAACTCTAAGACCCTAGATTCCAGAACAGGAACCCTCGTCGCCTACGTCTCTAAAGCCTGGATTCGAGCAGCTTGAGCCTCGAGAACCGTAAATTGAGATTGAATTAAGGCGGCTTGGTCTCGTGTTGTTTGCTGCATCTCATCCATACGCCTCGGCAGCTCTTGAATCACCGAAGGCAGAGGTTGAACAGGAACCTTAACACGGGGAATGTCAACCCGAGGCCTTGAGGAAGAAGTAGCAGCAGATGGATGACGGCGAATGAGCGAAGGCTCCCAATCTTCATCAGTGGAGTCTTCAGCGCGAACCCTTTTACCCGAATCGGGTCTTACGGAGACCATCCCTGCCCTTTTACGTCTCTGAATGCGCTTAAAGAGTCTGGAATCAAAACGACGTATATTCTCCATTGAAGCGTCAGGAGGGACGATCCCTGAAGAAGTTGGTGGAGTGGAACCACCATCAGAGGAATCCGTATTCATTTCTTCAACAATATAAGGCTGATAAGCCTGTAGATTTTCCGATTGGTCAATGGCAGGCTCTGCAACATGGCCAAACGCCTCAATGTCTTGCAAAAATTCCTCGAGCTGCGGATTGTCTTCATGAATAGGCACATTAACAAAAGCATCCTAAGGAGCAGCAGCAACATCCAAAAAGCCATTGTCAGCCGGAGGGACGTAGCCCTCATGCACAATGTGCCCAAAAAGTGGCACGTCAGCCGGTGCCGGGACCCCCTTTGTATATTGGCCGCAGATAACAAAAATGCGAATATTCATTGGGGTTTGGCGGAACCGGTGAGCGGCATTCACCAGAAGCCCCGGAAGAAGATGGTTGAGCAACAGCTGAATAAACCGCGGGTACATATTCCATCGGTTGTCCCCGGTGTGTACATTATCAACCATAGCCCGAAAGATATACTCAGAAAAATTGTAGGGCTTGTTGTACACTATCGCTAGCATGGCAGAAGCTGTGGAATGACTCATGCCGTCAAAACCCGCCTTCTGGCTAAATAGGCAAACGATCATAATGTGCATTAGATACCGCCAGACCCTAGTCAAATTGGCCTTGCGGTATTGATCCTTAGGGACACCCGGATAGCCAAGACGGAGCACGCCGCCATTGATAAACGAATTGGAAAACTAAATTGGCAAATCCGGGTGGTCAGCAAATTAAAAGAATTCGCAAATAAGCTGCTCCGAGATAACCACCTATTTGTCGTCTACCCTTGATATAATGCGGGTCACAGGCAGATCAGAGTTGACCACAGCTGAATTCCAGAATGAGCCAACTTGATCCTTGTATATTGGAGCAGTGGCTGAGATGGCGGTAAAGATGCGGGAACGACGTAAGAATGCAATCATCGGCCTAAAAAGCGCAGCCGAATCCCGATCATCCTCGAGAAAAGCCACAATACTATGCCTTGGCTCCCAGTCGTTTGCATTGATATCTGCCATTGCTATTAACACAAAAGAGGAAACATAGCTCGAAAAGCGTTAGCATTAAAACTTGAAGACAGATTATTTCAATAAAAATGTGTTATGCGACACAATGATTTGTGTTGCAGTAAGAATGCGACATAAGCATTTGTGTCGCTAGAATGGTATGCGACACCAAAGATGGTGTCGCAGAAATCAATTTCAAAAACTATGCGACAGAAGCTCTTGTGTCGCTAACAAATTAAGCGACAACAAGGGTTGTGTCGCATTTTGCAATAAAATGATTTTATTTTAACACAGCGACAGAAGCCTTATGTCGCACATCATGTGTCGCAAGCGAAAGCGACACAAAGTTAGTGTCGCATCTCAGCAATGCAACAGACACAAGTGCGACACAGGGACTTGTGTCGCAGGTTGTGTCGCAATGACGAACAGAAGCCCAACCCAGAAAAAACCCGATGATCAAGTTTGGGGGTTTAGGAAATTGATCACACCAAGTGATGCGCCAATGTATGGAGAGCATGAAACCATGAGTGTTAACATGTTAAACAAAAGTTTCCGTGTCCAATTTTACCCAAAACCAAAAACCCTAAAAATCGTAATATTTATTCGATGATTAAACAAAAATTATACGGTGAAAAAGGGAAATTTAAGTACCTATTTGTCAAGTAAAGTGAGGAGAACAAGAATCACGGATTGGATTGTAACAAAATCGAGCATAAAGATGAAATCAAATGAAAATTACGTCGCAGTCCTTGTGTCGCAAGATTGAGCTTGTGTCGCTTGTTGTGTCGCAATAACAGTGTAACGACTGAGAGGTAGGGTCCGGCTTTTATACTTGATCCTTGAATAGCGACACAAAACGCGACATTGGTAGCGACACAAAGCTTGTGTCGCACCTTGGACAATTTGTGAATGTTGATTTGATTTCAAGTTTTACACTCGAGAGCCGATTTGATATTTACTTAGAGACTTGGTATAACGAAGAACAATAGAATAAAATAGCAATTTACAAAAGAAAAAGTAAAAACCCGTTTATTCTATTGTACAATCAACGACAAAATCATAACATCTTTTTGGTGACGGGATTGTTTAAGTCTGCTTTAGGAATCATATCAGGCTAACATGCACTTATTTGGAAATAGTAAACTTTATTTCAATTATCAGTATGTTTGTCCACTTTAAATTTACTTAGCATATTTAAATCACCTGTTATAAAGATTAGTTCAAGACGATTATTGGTATTTTTATCCATCTAAACATTTGTACTTAAGTATATGATTTCAACTCATGATTGAGATTGAATCACTTTGTTATTATTAGCATGCATATTATATTATATAACTCACATTAAAATATACATGTGAAATTAAAACATGTTAGTATTTTCTATATAGAGGGTGAAGGTATGGACGTATCTTTAGAACCAAGTTAGCGGTGACAAGTCTGTACAGTCGTACAACAGAGTCACATAAACAATAGTTCGGGTTGAACCAACACCAGTCTGAACAATTAAACTAGAGGATACAGGTATGTACATTAGTACAACAGAGTACCATAGTTTAACACAAACCAGTACGAGGCAATCTTTTTATAAATTTTCTTGTACATTTGTACTTTCTATTTTAGAATTTTGGAATGCCACGGGTACGTAATAGTTGTCTATAACTTAACATAGACTACGTACCTAAGTTCTTTTCAAGAATATATTAGATGAAACCAGGTCTGTATTGACATACAACATAGGAGACAACTAATATATTCCCCGAGATAACACCATACAAAGACCCTATATTTTAGATCATAAAATGTTTATCATCCAAATATTAAGACTAAGTGTGAAAATATTTCGGACATTTATGCACTTATTTCAACTTAATGTCATACATATTAATATGTCGTTATATAAAATAATATGCATATTTAAAATTTAAGCTTCTTAGTAACTTTAGCAGAAATGCCTACCAATACATCATTTGATAAAGCTAATATTTATAAAAGGTAATTCAAGTATGCTAGATAAATCTACTGACACATCAAACATAAACCTTAAAATTCCATTTTATGCATGTCTTCTGATGTACTATCATTTCCCCAATTGGTTACAGACACAATTCAACGTCTATTTTATCAATGATGCAACTATTGCATTTCTTTAATACTAACAAGTATAAAGAGTGGTAGTTGCGTGATTTTTTTTTTTTTTTGATCTAAATCCAAGTCCAAAAGATAATTATGACCAGAAATGGAGAGTTAGGCACTACTCAAACTCACCATTCCAATCATAGAGACTAGCTCATCAAATCGACTACGAGAGAAAGCTTTTGTGAAAAGATCTGCGTTTTGCTTAAGCGTAGTGATTTGTACGAGGTCAATTATGTGCTTCTCATAGCAATCCCTTATAAAATGATAACGAATTTCAATATGTTTGGTTTTTGAATGCTGTACGGGATTGTGTATGATGGATACAACAGCTGAATTATCAATATGAATAGGAGTAAGAGTTAGAAGTAACCCATAGTCACGCATTTGATGCTGAATCCAGAGAACTGAGAACAGCAACTGGCAGCAGCAATATATTCTGCCTCAGCGGTTGAAGTAGAGACAGTTGTCTGTTTCTTGCACTGCCACGAGACTAATCGGTTTCCTAGAGACTGACCTCCTCTAGTTGTTGACTTTGTATCCACTGAGCAGCCACCATAATCAGAATCTTAAAAAGCAGTTAAAGCAAAATTGTTTTCGTTAGAGTACCAGAGACCCAAAGAGGGTCTCCACTATAGGTAACCTAAGATACGTCTGACTGCCTTTTCATGAGAAGCTTTAGGCTTTGCTTGAAATCTTGAACAAATGGACACAGCGAACAATATATCCGGTCTGGATGCGGTGAGATACATGAGCGATCCTATCATAGAACGATAGTCTCGCTGATTTACATCATCTTCTTCATCAGCAGGTCCAAGTTTGTGACTAATGTCAATGGGAGTTCCATAGTGTTTAACATCGAGCATCTGATATTTTGTCAAGATGTCCTTGACATATTTTGTCTGATGAATATAAATACCCTTATGAGATTGCTCAACTTGAACACCTAGGAAGAATTTGAGTTCTCCCATTGCACTCATCTCAAACTTAGATTGCATTACTTTCTTGAAATCTCTGCACAGCACCTCATTGGTCGAACCAAAAATAATGTCGTCCACGTATACCTGCACAAGCAACAAATCTTTTCCTGTCTTTTTAATAAAGAGAGTTGAATCAATTTGCCCACGGGTGTAACCATTTGTGAGCAGAAGCCCTTGGAGCTTGATGAAGACCATACAGCGCTTTCTCGAGTTTGTAGACATAATAAGGATGCACCGAGTCTTCGAAACCAGGAGGCAGTTTTACGTAAACCTCTTCATTGACCTTCCCATACAAAAACGCACTCTTCACATCCAGTTGATAAACACGAAATTTCTTGTATGAAGCATAAGCAAGAAATATCCGTATTGATTCCAAACGCGCAACTGGAGCAAAAACCTCGTCATAATCCAATCTTTCAATTTGGGTAAAACCTTGAACAACAAGACGAGCTTTGTTCTTTATCACCACTCCTCGATCATCTTTCTTGACACGATAAACCCAGCGAGTACCAATTGGATAAAATCCCTGAGGCAGTTAAACCAGCTCCCAAACTTTTAACTTTTTGAACTGTTGGAGCTCCTCTTGCATGGCTTCTACCCAGTGAGAATTAGCTAATGCTTCCTTAATATTTTTTGGTTCAATTTGAGAAAGAAAGCTGACTCCATTTGAGGTAACTGGCAGTCTGTTTGCCCTCTTGTTCTAACTCCATCTTGTAAATCACCAATAATATTATCGACCGGGTGATTCACATTGACACGGCTAGTTGAAATCTCTTCATGTTCAATGACAGTTTCCAAGTTTGTATCGTCTCTCCCAAAGACAAAAGTCTCTTCGGCTACCTCTGTGACAGATTCTACTTCACCGTCTGATAATACCGGCATATATGGATCTGTATCAGGGTCTTGAATTGTTTAAATAGTGGGAGGAGGAGGTGGTGGTGTTTTTGTAGTAGACTTGGATACATCAGAGTATGTATCAAGTCCATGAAGCAGTGTCACCACCTGTTCAACTTCATCCTCAGCAGGAAGTTTGAATGAGTCAAACATACTGTCATAGTCGAACAAGAAGTCGGGTCCCGTTCCTTGTGAAGGTTGAGTATAACGCAGACACGTTACTTCGAAATGTTCCTCCACTCTCTTTGTTGCTTTGTTATACACACGTTTATTAGGTGAATTATTTGAAAAACCCAAAAAGTAACCTTCACTCGACTTTTCACCGAATTTAGCCACTCTCTCTTTTGTGTGCATAATCGTACAGGGACACCCGAAAGGTTCAAGAAACTGTAAATTTGGTTTACGGTTGTCAAGGAGCTCATAACAGGTCTTGTTGCGCTTTTTAACCGTGGACACTCAATTCAGAATGTATCAGGCTATGTTGACCGCTTCTGCCCAGAACGTGATAGGAAGTTTTGAATCAGCTAACATAGTCCGTGCAGCTTCGATGAGAGTCCTGTTCTTGCGTTCAGCAACTCCATTTTGTTGTGGAGTTCTTGCAGCACTAAACTGGTGATCAATGCCTTTCTTTAAACAGAACAGACCCAGTGTTGAGTTCTTAAATTCCGTACCATTATCACTCCTCAGTCTCTTGATCTTCAGATTGCACAAATTTTCTAGCTTGTCGAACAAGTAGATAAGAATTTTAGCAGTTTCATCTTTGGAGGTCAAAAAATAAACCCAAGAGAACCTCGAGTAGTCATCAGTAACCACCAAACAATACCATGCTCCACCAAGACTCTTCTTGCTCACTGGTCCAAATAAGTCCAAGTGCAATAATTCCAACGGCTTTTCAACAGAGTTTACCAGTTTTGACTTATGGGTCTTCTTGTGCTGTTTCCCTTTTTGGCAGGGAACGCAATGGTCATTGAGCCCGAAAGATTGCTTCGGTACACCACGCACAAGATCATGCTTAACCAGATAATTCATCTTACGAAAATGCAAATGACCCATTTGTCTGTGCCACAGTAAAGATTCTTTTTCAGTGGCCTTAGACAGAAAACACGTCTGCTGCATTGTTTCAACAGTACGCATATCCAGAATGTATGTGTCTCTATCTCGAGGTGCCCTCAGTAGCACCCATTCCTCGGGAATTACAAATCCCGGCTTCAGAATACAACACTCACTTTTTGTGAAGACAGTAGTGTACGACTAATCACAAACTTGCGATACACTAAGTAGGTTGTGTTGCAGCTGTCCCACAAAATTTACTTTTTCAAAGCTCACTCGACCGTTTGAGAGTGTTCCCTTGACCAGAAATTATTCCTCCTTTGTCACCAGCTAAAGTAACATATCGCCCATTATACGCATGAACATCAGAAAGTAGGGATATATTACTGGTCATGTGCCGCGAGCAACCACTATCGATATACCATTTGCTATTAATTACTGCTTCAGGTTGCTGCAAAATCCAAAAACAAAGAAGTTAATTAGAAACGGAGACCCAAGCCTTGACAGACTTGGGCACTCCAGAAGCATCATCCAAAAATGATCACATCAGTCAAAATTTTGTTTTTAAACATATCTGAAGTGTTGGCTGATGTGACACTGTTGGATGCAGAATCACTAGATGATTCTTTCACTTTCCAAACCTTTTGAGGTTTGGAAGGTTGCTTGTCAACAACATTGAGCTTAGCAGTTGATGATTTGGTTGGCTCGACGTTGCTGAACTTCTTAGCGGGTGAGGGAGAACGTGAACCCTTAAAAGAAGAAGGTTTAACCAAAGAGTTTCTAAATTTAGAAATTCTAGGAACACCTTTCCCAAACCGCTTTTGAGCAAGCAACGGACAATCATTTATTAAATGACCCTGTTTCTTGCAATAGAAACAAGATCTTTGCTCAACAGGTTGTTAAAATTTTGGAACAAAACTATGAGGATGGTTGAGCGAAGCATTAAAAGAACATGCACACTTGTGTGAGCATGTTGAGTTTGACGCTTGTTTAGATAAAACAGTGGATTTAGAAGAAATTTTGATGCTTTTTAATACTTTCTTTGATTTTCAAAATCTTCTTTGCAGGCTTAGCTTTAGCTTTGCCTTTTCCACTTAAAGCCCTGATTGGAGTTTCATTAGTTATAATTATATTGTTTGGCTTTATGTTTTTCTTTTCAACCTTAGAGTACTCCTCTTCGGTTATATCCTCAATTTCAACAATCTCCTCTAAAATAACAGGAGAATCACACGTAGCTTTACTTAAAACAGGCTCACTAACATCAAAAGGCTTAACAGACTCAGCCTTGACACAATCAGTAACTGGTTTAACCGATTCAACCTCTTTGGCCTCAACAATCTCAGGCTCACTAGTTTTTGCCTTAACTGGTTCAGGCTCACTAGTGCTAGGTTGTTTAGCAGTTACTTTAACCTTTTCAGGATGAAGTTGCACAAGCGTACTTATTTTGACAGGAACAGACTTAATAGGATTTATGTCTACCTTTGAAAAGGTAGGCCTAAATTCTAAGATGTCATCCTTAGTAGGCATTGAAAGATAATCTTTAGGAAGCGGGACTTGATGGTAACCAAGTTCAGCCTTGCTTTTAGTATTAGTTCTTTGTGCCTGAAGGATCTCATCAAAGACTAATGAGGAAGTTGAAAAGTTTGACAATTTTCTTTTTAAATCTAAAACCTCAGTTTGAGAATCAGAAAGTTCTTTCTTTACCTTAGTAAGCATGGTGACATAACTATCTATTTCATCTTGCTGACTAAAGATTTTAGCTTTTATTTCTTTCTTTTCTTCAAAAACTGCCTTTAACTTTTTATCACAAACCTTATCATTATCTTTTAACATATTATTTGAAGCAGTTAACTATTCTATGTTGGCGATAAGGCGTTCATTTTCTTCTCTTAGCCTGTTTATCTGTCCTGTCAAACGAATACAAGATATACAAGAGAAGGGTTCAACATCAACTTCATGTATGTTGGCCATAAAAGCTTTGTTTTGTTGATCATCATCAGCTTGTTCTGACCAGTCAAATGCTTCATCTGACAACATTAAGGCAGTAGATTTGTTTGGAGTAGGCCTTGTGAATCCAGAGGAGGGCTGTCTTGTTTCACATTCACGAGCAAAGTGTCCATAGTTTTGACACTTGTAGCATTTGGCTTTGCTCTTGTTGAATCCCAAACCCTTATCATTTGGGTCCTCCAGCGACTTCTTTCCTGTTTTCTTAAAGTATGTCTTGGCTCTTCGAGTAAGCATAGCCAAGTTCCACCTTAAAGTCCATTCGCTCCAATTCATTTTCATCGATTTGACGGAAATCTTCTTCAGTCAAATCCATAGAACCAGCTTTCTTACAGAGAAAGTCATCATAGGCGGATAGCAACGCCGAGAAAAGTGCAGCATGATCTTGTGGAGCTGCCGGAATAGGTATTTGATAACTTGAAGATCCACCAGTTCCACCAGCCAAAAATGCCGAGCCAGATGTTCCAGTTGATGAAACATCCACTCCATAGATCTTAGGATTCTGGACATTTGCAGTAGCCTTTGTTTCCTTTCTTTGCATGTCCAGAAGATCAGCTTCTAGCTGACCAATAAGATCATCAAGAGACATATTCAAAATGTCTGGATCTTTCTCCATCATTAAAACTCGAGTATCCCACTTGTCAGGTAGGGATCCTAGAAGTTTTTTATTTATTTCAGTTTTATCCAAAGTTATTCCCCCTTCTATCAACTCACTAACCAACTGTGAGTATCTAGAAAACAAGTCAGAGAGAGACTCGTTTGGAAGAATATCGAACACATCATACTGCTTCTTAACTAAACGCAATTTATTCTTTTTATATTGTTCACTACCACAACATCTTTTTTCAAATGCTTTCCATAGATCATAAGTAATTTCAAGATGTCGAAATTGCTTGAGGATTGACGGTGGTAATGCCATTGTTATTGTAGAATGAGCCTTTTTATCATTTTCAAAGGCTTTGTGCTCCTCAGGAGTCATTAATTTAATTGGCTTTAATGGCGCAGCATCAGTATAAACTCCAGGACTGACAGGACGTTCGTATCTTTCGGTTAACGCAACCCACATCTCGGGATCATTGAAAGAAACAAACGCTTCAAAGCGTTGACGCCAGTAGGCATAGTCCATACCGATCATTGAAAGAAACAAACGCTTCAACACGTTGTAATGAAGAAGACGCCATTTAGAGAACCTGCAAAACAAACACACAAACACAAGACACTGTAATGCGACACAAGGATTGTGTCGCTAAGTCAGTTGGCGACACTAAAGATGTGTCGCAAAGAATTAAATAACAGTTGAACAGGTGACACAAGTTTTGTGTTGCAGAAGGAATAACACACGAAAGTGATGTCGCTAAATTCTTATGTCGCAAAATCCACACTTGTGTCGCTATTTGTGTCACGGAAACCCTAAATACGACAGGAAGGTTGTGTCGCTTAAACCCTAAATGCGACAGAAAGGCTGTGTCGCAGCTTGTGTCGCAATGTCGAGGAGAGCAGCGGCTGAAAACCCTAAAATTCGCAAATTTTCGAAACTTTCATGAAAAACCACGAACAATGGACGAATCTAAACACCAAAATCTTCCAGAAAATGTAGAATATGATCCTTTAACACAAAATGCAAAGATCTAATTCCAAAAACTAGTCGATTTTAACCGAAAACACGTACTTAAATGATCCGATAACACCAAATCCGTAGATTATGGCTCTGATACCACTTGTAGGTTCCCTGATCTTGGACCTAATCGAATCAACACACACAATCGAGAGGCGGAATTCAAACGATTGAATTAAGTACGTTAAACACACAACGAATCAAACGCAAATCACTTGTATATTGATATAATAACCAATTAGACTGAATACAGTGAATAGCCTTACAATAACTCAAGATAACCCTGGATTCGTCAACCCCAACACTGAGGCCGAATGCACCTATTTATACCGAAACCAAAACTGGCCTGCGACACAAGGGATGTGTCGCACAGCCGACTCATGCGACACAAGCCTTGTGTCGCATAAGCAACACAGGCTCTGTGTCGCCTAAAACAAAACTTGTAATTTTACTTATAATAGACAAAACGTCGTAATTACATAACAAACTATTACAAGCTAAGACCAACTGACAGACATACAAATATGCACCAACACAGGTTTTCGAGTAAAAATCAAACCCAACCGGCGGTTGAAATATCCAACCGGCTGTTGGATGCGCGAACTTGAAATCTATAAATAGAGGCCAAACTCAACCCATAAACCATACAATTACAATACGAATTAAGTAAAGCTTAATTCGATTTTGGGGTTTAGAAGTCGACTAAAAGAGCAATTTGGAGGCTAGGAAGCTAGGGTTTGAAGGTTTTCAACCCTATCGAAGATTTAGTTTGGTTTCTTGAGTTTGATTCTTAATCTTTTCTATTTACAATGTGTAATTACATGTTTTTAGATCTGATTAGGTTTACTTTGAACATGAGCTAATTCTTTAATTGTATTTGCTTAGATGAATGATTATTAGATAAAGGTTTTATGATATGTTTATGTTGATTTGAGTTATGAATGGTTACTGAGTTTGTTTGAAAGATCCATATTAATTGTGTGTTAATTACTTGTTACTTAACGTGATCAAAAGATTTATGCTCTAACTAACGTTTGTATAATTTAATTGATTATTTGCAATTAAGTAATTTATTAGTTAATTGTGGCTTGAGACTGTAACCAGTAATAGGTTAAGAGACTAGCAATTAATATAACCTAATTGATGTGATAATTATTTAACCAATAATTATAGACTTGCGTTAACACGAGGTTGCTGAATGAATCTTAATGATCTGTTGATAGTATTAAAAGCATAAGGTTTAGGTTAATAACACGTAGAAGAAATTCTAGTGTATTCAAGAGAATCTAGTATTAAGTTAAGGTTTATTAGGGATTAGTTAACCTTAATAGGAGGCTATCCATATTAGTTTGAAATCACCATAATAAACCATCAACAATTCAATAAACATATCTGAAACCTGAATCGAGAAATCACTATTCTAAGTAAATACATGCTTCTCTATCTGATTACTTTTAAGTTACTTTCTATCTTTTTAATTGTTTATATTTAAATTAGTTTTCTTATTAAAAATCATTCGTACGGAACTAAAACGTACCCCTTATCTAATTGTAATTTGTAATTTTAGGTTTAATTAATTATTTTAATTTACACCGATTCTCTGTGGTTCGACTCGGTCTTACCTAAGCTATATTATAATACGAACATGTATTCTTGCCTGGTTGTGTTAAAGTTAACTTTAGTATTTCCAATCAATTAAAACTTGTTATTTTTAATCACAACTTAACACGCATCAAAACCCATACGTAACATTGCACCGGCAAGAAAATTATTACCGAACTGAGTCGGCATATCAGGTGCGTCATCGAATTTTAAACCTTACATATGGTGTCTTCAGTAACAAGTACCGGATGACCTAGTACGGTTGTCATAATCCTGCGATGCCTGAGCTCAGTGTTAAGCACTGCATTGTCCCATAAGGGACCGACTTGGTTTAGAAAGATCGGCGCGTTAGCTGTCATTGCGTAGTGAATCCTCGAACGGCTGAGAAACTGGATCATCGGATGATACGGAATAGAACGTTCGTGAGTATCTTCTAGAAAGGCCACGATGTTGTGCCTGGTCTGCGTGTGTCGAGCGTTGATTTCTAAATCGGCCATCTGAAACTGAAGCAAACAGAAAGCATACACAAACGATAACGTTATAGAAACATAATCAAATGAGCCTGACCAAAATCTTAAAAAAACACAAGTTCTAAACAGCGACACTTGAGTAGTGTCGCTGGAATCAATAGCGGCACTCAATCCGAGTGTCGCAACTGGGTACTTGGTAAATTTTATCATCATAAGTGATACTCGTTCGAGTGTCGCTTGCCCATACTTGGCAAACAAAATTAAACCCTAAGCGACACTCAACCGAGTGTCGCCATGATGAACACGAGCCCAGAAATCAAGCGACTCGGAAATTAGGTTCGAACAAGATTGGTGAAAAATCAATCTAAGGTATGCGAAATACATGTAGGAATCATAATCGATAAACTATAACATGATAGTACAACCAAACAAGTGTAAATCGATCGATTTAGAGAAACCTTAAAAATCTTAAACATAAATTCAATTTAAACAAGAATTACTCGGTGAAAGAAGTCGAAACACATACCAAAGTTTGCGGAATGTTGAGTAGAACAAGATACTAGCAATGGATTACACAGAAACGAGGTCGAGAACACGAATCAAATGAAAAGGTCGAGGGTAACCGAGTTTCGCTTTGGTAATGTGAGAGTGAAAATGAAGTGTCGCGGTGAAGTGATATTTATACCCAAACCCTAGGGGCGGCACTAGGATGGTGACATTCGGTTCAATTATTTAGCGACACTTACCAAGTGTCGCCTCATAAGACGGTGTGAAAATTTTCAATCTCAAATCAAACCTTTGCATTTTAAGTTCGATACGCAATTTGAAGTCGAATTGTAACTTGGATAAATTAACGCAGAACGAAAATATTTTTTTAATTTTCTTTGAATAATTTACGCTAAGAAAAATAAAATAAAATGAAAATTCAAATAAAAGAAAAAACTATTCAAAGTAAATAAACAAGAAAATGCAATATTTTTGTGAGAATCATCGAGAGACAATCAGGTAGCGGCCGAGATCATCTTACACACAGGAATTTTAAAGCAGTTGTATAATGTGCCAAAAAAAGAATTCCTTGATTATTATTAGTGTGAATAAATAGTTCAAGATGATTATTGATATTCTGGTCCACTTAAACACGTTACTTTCAAGTTTCTAAGCATATTATTGTTCATATGAATATTACCTTGTGAATACCATGTATGATATACTCTTGAATTTGAGAATGAAAATGACTAACATATATTCATTAAGTGTATAAATGCCATTACTAGAGATAAGTCAGAGGACACGGGTCTATACTTACGTATAATAGAGTGTCGTTAACTTAAATCGAGTGGGGTAACAATCGTAGTATAGTCGCGCTAGAGGTTACTTGCAGTAACGTAGTTTGACTAGAGTTTGGCAAATACCCATATTTAGTCAAGCTAGCGGTGTTCAGGTTTGTACCTCAGTACAACAGAGAGACATACACTTGACAAGGGTTAATAAATTAAGCATTGTTAAGATAATATTTGCACTACAGCCCACGAAAGAGATAGTGGCGGAGACCAGGTCTATACTTACGTATAACAGAGGAAACCGGCACTAAATCCCCAAATGTATTTATATAAACAATGAATAATTGAATATTTACATTCTTTCCTCCAAGAATTAAAACTTATGTCATACATCATATCATGTTTTCACAAAATGATATTCATATAGATTATGACTTCTTAAAAGGCTCAGAAACTGTCAAATAACATGTCTACCAATACATTATATGATGAAGCTATTTATCACGTTATGATTAAGATTTAATTTTGTGTGCAAGAAACTCAGCTCGGCTAAAATATCTTCATCTTAGACTTTTGCTTTGATGACACTCGTGTTTTTTTTATTTTTTTTGGAAACACAAATGTAATTCCAAGTTACAAATCAACTCTGACCAAGATTTTTTATCCTAATCATTGAGACAAACTCTTCAAATCGAGACTGTGGAAAAGCCTTTGTGAAAATGTCTGTGTTTTTTTTTAAAGTATTGATAACATCAAATAATGTCATATTTATATAGTAATATTCCCTTATTGTTAAGCATTTTTATTGCAATTTATTTATATATATTAATGATTTCGTTTATATTTGCAAAAATGTGTTTAAATTAAAGAAATAAAGAAAAAGAACGAAAACGGGCAAAAGCTGAAGAAAATCAAGAATCAAGGAGATTGGGCTTAAAGAGAAGATTAAACCCAAAAATAATAAGTTTTTGGGCCAAGAAGAAGGATAAAATTTGGATTTGTTAAAGATTGAAAACCAAGAAGAAGCCTGACCCGAATAAGGAACAATCTAGAATTACAATCCAACCGGCAGCTGGAATATTCAGCCGGCGGTTGAACCTAAATCAGGAAGGCGGTTAGAGCGCGCGGGTCAAAACTGGGTTTTCGGGTAAAAATACAACCTAACCGGCAGCTGAAATATTCAACCGGCGGTTGGATTTGCGAATCTGAAATCTATAAATAGAGGTCATAATCAACCCATAAACCATACACTTTTACAAATGAATTAAGTTATCCTTAATTCGACCTTAGGGTTTAGAATCCGACTTTGAGGGTTATTTGGAGGCTAGGAAGCTAGGGTTTGATGCTTTTCATAACGAAGATTTGGTTCAGTATCTTGGGTTTGATTCTTATTCTTTTCTATTTACTATGTTTCATTACATGTTTCTAGATTTGGTTAGGTTTAATTCAAACATGAACTAATTATTTTATTGTATTTACTTAGATGATTGATTAATAGATACTGGTTTCATGATATGTTTTTGTTGGTTTAAATTATGAATGGTTATTAAGTTTATTCGAAAGATCCATATCGATTGTGAGTTTATTAATTGTTACTTAACGTGGTCAAGAGACTTATGCTAGAACTAACGTTTGTATGAGTTGATTGATTATCTGCAATTAAGTGATCTATTAGTTAATTGTGGCTTGAGACTGTAACCAGTAATAGGTTAAGACCAATAGCAATTAATATAACCTAATTGATGTGATAATTATGAAAACCAAATAATTATAGACTTGCGTTAACACGATGTCACAGAGTAAATCTTAATGATCTGTTGATAGGAATAATAGCATAAAGCTTATGTTAATAACACGCCTCAGTGTATTCAAGAGAATCTAGTATAAAGGTAAGTTTTATTAGGGATTAGTTAACCTTAACAGGAGGCTGTCCATATAAGTTGAAATCACCATAATAAATAATCAACAATTCAATAAACATATCTGAAACCTGAATCTAGAAATCACTATTCTAAGTAAATACATGCTTATCTATCTGATTACTTTCAAGTTAATTTTATCTCCTTAATTGTTTAAGTTTTATTCGCTTTACTTTACTAGGTTCGTACGGAACTAAAACGCTCCCCCTTTATCTATTTGTAATTTGTAATTTAGATTTAATTATTTTAATTTACACTGTTTCCCTAAGTTCGACTCGGTCTTACCAAAGCTATACTATAATACGAACAGGTATTCTTGCCTGGTTGTGTTTAAGTTAACTTTAGTATTTCCAATCAATTAAAACTTGTTATTTTTAACGAGAACTTAACACGCATCAAGTATCGATTTGAATCAAGTCTATTAAATGCTTCTCATAGCAATCCCGTATAAAGTGAAAACGTATTTCAATATGTTTTGTTTTAGAATGCTGTACGGGATTGCGTGTGATTTAGATAGCAGCAGTATTATCAATGTGAATAGGAGTAAAAGTTAAGAGTAACCCGTAGTCACGCATTTGATGCTGAATCCAGAGAAGCTGAAAACAGCAGCTAGCGGCGGCGATGTATTCGGCTTCAGTTGTTGAGGTAGAAACCGTCGTCTGTTTCTTGCACTGCCACGAGACTAACCGATTACCTAGAAACTGACATCCCCTAGTCGTAGACTTTTTATCCACATTGCAACCACCGTAATCCGAATCCGAATAAGCAGTCAAAGTGAAGTTATCCTCAGTGGAGTACCAGAGACCAATAGAAGATTTCCATTTCAGGTAACTGAAGATTCACTTAACTGCCCTCTCATGAGATAGTTTAGGTTTTGCTTGAAACCTCGAGCAAATAGACACAACGAACATAATATATGGCCCGGAAGCTGTGAGATACATATTTGATCCTATCATTAATCGATAGTCCCGCTGATTTGCATCATCCTCCTCTTCAGCTGGTCCAAGCTTGTGATTAACTTCAATGGGAGTTGCAAAGGTTTTGCAGTTTAGCAGCTGAAACTTTGTCAGAATGTCATTGACATATTTTGACTGATGTATGAAAATGCCATGATCAGTTTGTTCAACTTGCAAACCTAAAAAGAAAGTAAGTTCCCCCATGGAGCTCATTTCAAACTTGGACTTCATGATGAACTCGAAGTCTCTGCACAGCTTTTCATTTGTAGACCCGAAAATGATGTCATCCACGTAAACCTGCATAAGAAGCAAATCCTTCCCAGACTTCTTGATAAAGAGGGTGCTGTCAATCTGTCCTCGAGTGAAACCATTTTTCAGCAGATGTTGCGACAGCGTTTCATACCATGCCCACGAAGCCTGATGAAGACCATACAGTGCTTTGTTCGACTTGTAGACATAGTCAGGATGAACGGAATCTTCAAAACCAGGAGGCTGTCGGACATAGATCTCCTCATTTATCTTCCCATATAAAAATGCAATTTTCACATCCAGTTGAAACACCCTGAATTTCTTGTACGAGGCGTAAGCAAGAAATAAGAGAATTGATTCCAATCGCGCAACTGGAGCAAAGACTTCATCATAATCCAACCCTTCGATCTGTGTGAATCCTTATACCACAAGTCTAGCTTTATTCTTCACGATTACACCACGATCATCTTTCTTTACACGAAAAACCCATCGAGTACCAATAGGATGAACACCCTTTGGCACCTCAACTAGTGACCACACTTGTAGCTTCTCAAACTGTTGAAGTTCCTCTTGCATAGCATTGATCCAATGAGAATCTTGCAGCGCTTCTTGGACCTTCTTTGGTTCAATTTGAGAGAGATGACATGACTTTATTTGAGCTACGAGGCATTCAAGCTGTTCGGATATAGATGATGTAACTTGTCCTCTTGTTTGAACACCAGCATTCAAATTGCCAATGATGTTTTTAGTTGGATGATTAGTATGAATGCGTGATTGTGGAATCAGGTTAGGCACAATAACTAAGTCCAAATTTGTTTGATCTCCCTCAGGTGCAGTAGATGTATCCTGGTCCAATATGATGGTTGTTTGAGTAAGAGGAAGATGCTGTAAAGGTTCCTCCTCATCCTCTTCATTGGTAAACAGATGCAAAATTTTCAGAAGATCAGGAAATTGATATTCAGGAGGAACTGTTTCAGAAGTGGATGGAGTAGTAGGAGATAGTATGGTAGCGGAAGGTGTAGCAGTGGGAGTCGGAGTTGAAGGATCAGTAGATATATCAATTCCATGCAATATAGTAACCACCTCCTAAATACCATCGACATCTGGAATGTCAAAGGAATCAAACAAGTCATCGTATTGGAACATCCAATCGGCGCCTTTACCTTGAGAAGTATCAGTATAACGGAAACACTTCACCTAAAAGTGCTCCTCCACACGTCCGGTTGCTTTGTTAAAAACCCTTTTGTGAGGTGAATTGACTGAATATACCCAAGAAGAAGCCATCACAAGCCTTTTCACCAAACTTAGGAACTTTGTCATTTGTAATCATGATAGAACACGGACAGCCGAATGGTTCAAGAAACTGAAGATTCGGTTTACGATTATTAAGCAACTCATAACATGTCTTGTTACGCTTCTTAACCGTCAACACTATGTTTAACACATAACATGTTGTATTAACTGCCTCTGCCCAAAAGATGACGGGCAGTTTGGAGTCAGAAAGCATGGTTCTCGCAGTTTCAATGATTGTTCTGTTCTTCCGTTCAGCAACTCCATTTTGTTGAGGAGTTCTTGCCGCACTGAACTGATGATGTATACCTTTCTTTAAACAATACATTTCAATGGTGTGGTTCTTGAATTCTATACCATTGTCACTGCGCAGTTTCTTGATCTTTAAGTTACACAGATTCTCCAGTCTATCAAACAAATATACTAGAATTTCTGGAGCTTCATCTTTGGAGGCAAGATAATATACCTAAGAGAATCTGTAGTAGTCATCTGTAACCACCATGCAGTAAGATTTACCCCCCAAACTCTTTTTATTAATTGGTCCAAAGAGATCCATGTGCAACATCTCTAACGGGGACTCAATGGAGTTCACCTGTTTTGACTTATGGGACTTCTTGTGCTGTTTCCATTTTTGGCAGGAAACACAGTCGTCTTGTAAAGCAAACATTTGCTTCGGTACTCCTGTCACAAGATCATTTTTCACTAGATAGTTCATCTTGCGAAAATGAATGTGTCCCATTCGCCTGTGCCATAAAAGCGACTCCTTTTCCGTAGCCTTGGATAGTAAAAAAGTGAATACAACAGTTGTTTCAATAGTTCTCATATCCAAGATGTACGTATCTTTCTTTCTGGGTGCTCTTATCAACACCCACTCCTCGGGAATAACAAATCCCGGCTTCAGAATCAAGCATTTAACATCCCTAAAAGCTGTGGTGTATTTCTTATCGCAGACTTGTGAGACATTCAGCAGATTGTGCTGAAGCTGTTCCACGTAGTTAACCTTCTCAAAACTCACATTCCCGTTGGTAAGTGTTCCTTGTCCAGAAATGATACCACCTGTATTACCAGCAAACGCAACATATCCCCCATTTATCGGTTTAACATCGGTCAGGAGGGACACATTGCCAATCATGTGTCACGAGCAGCCACTATCCATGTACCATATACTTTCCTTCACAAGTTCTGACTGCTGCAACACAACACAAGAAGATTATTAGTTAGATACGGAGACCCAAGCCTTTGCAGACTTAGGTCGTCTGAAGTCATCAACAATAAGCACATCAATTAGGATTGTAATTTTAAATAAATCAATTGTGTTTGCTGATGTGTTATTGTTGGTGACTGAGGAGTCAACGGTAGACTCTTTAAGTTTCCAAACTTTGGTTTGTTCGAAAGATGGTCTATCAATAACGCTGTGCTTTAGTTTTGGCAAAGTTGGTTGCACAATGTTGTTTGGTTTCCCGATCGGTTTGGGAGAATGAGAATTACGCCTTGAAACTGGATTTGAAAATTAATTTCTATAAAAAGAAGTTCTAGGCATACTTCTCCCAAATCGTTGTCGGAAAAGTAGATGACAATCACAGATTAAATGTCCTTGTCTCTTACAGTAGAAACAAGAACGACGCTCAACAAACTGATGTTGAGGTGGAGAAGAGGTTCTAACTAGCTTTGAGAATGAGGCATTCACATAACATGCACACTTATGTGTACAGAGTGATGTGGATGCCTGGGAGGTTGAATTAGTTGATATTGAAGGTTTATCAACTGAGTTATCCCTCTTTAGAATTGTCACAGGTGAATGTGATTCAACTGAAGATTGTGATTTTGAAGACTGTTGACTAACTTTTGCTTTCTTATGTTCAGTTTTCAAAACCTTTGGTTCAGAATCAACCTTTAATTTACCCTTTTTATTTGAAATCTCTACAGATTCATTAATGAATAAATGATTTTCAGGTTTAACGTCAACCTTTTCAACCTTACTGACTTCTTGATTAGTAATATCCTCAATCTCAACTACCTCCCTAACATTAACTGGAGGTGAACTAACGGTCTCACTGACTTTATGTGTAATACTGACTGAAGCATCATTATCAGTACTTTTAACCATTTCATCAACGTATTTAGTGACTACTGTTGATGCAGAGGTAGGCACAATGTTTTTGATTTCATCCTTTACGGGCATAGGCAGATAATCCTTAGGGGGAGGTACGTGATGATAACCAAGACCGGCCTTGCTTTTGGTATCTTTCCTTTACGAGTGGAGGATTTCATCAAAGACTATAGAGGAGGTTGAGAATTTTGAAATTTTTCTTTTTAAATTAACAACTTCCGATTGAGATTCAACAAGTTCTTTCCTTAGTAAAGAAATTTCATTCAAATAACTATTTATTGCATCTTGCTGACTGAAAACTTTAGCTTTCAAGTCTTTTGGTTCAGACTGAGCAGCCTTTAGTTTCTTTTCAGAAGCCTGTTCATTAGATTTCAAGATCTTATTTGCTTCTTTTAATTTATTAAGATCATTTCTCAAAGTCTCATTATCTATTGAGTGAGCTAGTTAATTTAATACAAGAAAAACAAGTAAGAGGATCAACATCAACCTCAGGAGCATTTGAAATGTTTGCCATGAGAGCAGTGTGTTGGTTCTCCAGCTGCTCGCTCCAGTCATATGTTTCAGGATCAGCTATCACTAAAGCATTTGAGACATTTATCTTCTCATTCCCTTGTAGCTGTTGATAGGGTGTCTTCTGTGGTGAAGGCTTAGTCAATCCAGTTGAAGGTTGTTTGGCCTTCTCACACTCCCTTGCAAAGTGTCCAAAATTCTGACAGTTGTAGCACTTGACTTTGCTTTTATCGAAACCCATCCCTTTGTCATCTCCTTCCAAATTCTTGCGACCTATCCTTTGTAAGAATTTCTTTACTCTGCTGGTAAGCATAGCCATATTCCAACGCAGATCCATCTGCTCCAGATCATCCTCATCGATCTGATCATAATCTTCCTGAGTCAGTCCGAGGTTGCCAACCTTTTGAGAAAGGAAGTTCTCATATGAGCTGAGGAATGCTGTAAAGAGAGCAGCATGTTCCTGAACTACCGGTGAAGTAGCAATTTGAGCTCCTTGCGAGGTGAAGCTAGAGAATCTATTACTTCCTTGAACCGGAGCTGCAGAGGTGGAAGATCCATCAGTGAGAAACGCCATCTCACCATAAGAAGTTCCCGTTGAAACTTTTCCACCATACAAACTCGGATCTTGAACAAAACCACCAGTCTTTAGGTCCTTCTTCTTCATATCCAAAGCATATGCTTGTAGTCTCCAATGACTTGATCAAGTGACAATGTTTCTAGTTCAGGATCATCCTTCATCATAGTTACTTTTGTCTCCCAATTCTGTGGTAATGCTTCTAGTAGCTTCTTATTTACCTCTATGTTGGTAAAGGTGAGTCCACCATCAGTTAATTCACTCACTAGTTGTGAGTATCTTGTAAATAGACTGTCGACCGTCTCATTTGGAAGTGCATCAAACAAGTCAAATTGTTTCTTTATAAATTCCAATTTGGTATTCTTATATTTCTCATTTCCTCCACACCTAGTCTCAATAGCCTTCCAGAGATCATAAGTGATATCGTGATGTTTAAATAGTCTGAGAACTTCCCGAGGTAGACACATGTGGATTGCAGAATGTGCTTTACGTTCGAGATCAAAATCCTTTCGTTCTTCAACAGTCATACTTTTGATGGGCTTTGGGGGTGGAACTTCCTTATAATTACCCTCAGCAACAGGTCTTTCATATCTCTCAAGAATAGGAATCCACAAGTCAAGGTCATTAAAATCGATGTAAGACTCGAACCGAGATCTCTAATAAGCATAATCCATATTCGGAAGGAACATAGGAGGTTTAGTAGAACTCCGGATTTCATTGTTATGTTTAAGTAGAACACTGATATTCTATAAACTTTGGTTGGCCATTGTATCAACTGAAATTAAAAGTTTACGAAAATCAAACACCTGCAAAGCAATACTAAGGAAATGTCGCAGAAACAAATGGCGACACTAGGTGAGTGTCGCTGAATGGTAAAGCGAAATTTGATCAACTTAAGCAAGTGCCGCTAAACAAGTGCCGCACTATAACCAAGCAAGTGTCTCTAAAGTATACTTAGTAAAGTTTCAAATCACAAATCAAATGTCGCAATAGAAACCAAATAGCAATCAATGAGAAAGTGTCGCTATCTAGGTAGTGTCGCAGGAACCCCTAATGGCGACACTAAAAAGTAGTGTCGCTTGATCGCGGTTAGAAAACAGTTAGAAAACAAATCTTTGAAGCTATTAATCCCAGATTCAAGATCAAACCAGTAATCCTTCGCGAACAAACCAAAAACACGTTCAAACGACGATCCGAAACCGATGATAACGAATCAAAGGCTCTTGTACCACTTTGTAGGTCCTCTGGTCAAGGATCTATCGGATCGCAACATGATTAGACGTGTAGAATACGAATAATCAAATCTTGAACGTAACACGTAAACTAGAAACACAAACGAATCAAAAGCTTCTGATGATATATTGATATTTTCGTATAAGCTTTACAGAAACTCTCTCAAAAGTCGCTCACAATACATAGGGTTTCGTCAACCTTCTAAATGAAACCTAATTGACCTATTTATACATTTCATTCACCCCTTTAGTGAATGAACCTAATTGATATTTAACAGTTTGGGCTAAGGGATTTATTTTGTTTTCATATATTTATATTTATTTATATTTAACTAACAAAATGAGGTTCAAATGAGAATGAGAATTTTAGTGAGAATGGAGAAATCAATAGGAATGCGCCACATGTCACAAAATCCACTTTTTCTTACGTTTTTAAAAATTAAATATCTCAAGAATGACTCGTTGAAAAATTATAAAAATTGCACCATAAAATCAATATTTTTTTTCTCTTCGATTAGACATATCACATGATATACTTTTATCGACTTTTTTATGGATTTTACAAATTGTAAAATATTAGTATCACAAGTGATAGTGGTTGGTATCACGTGTGATAGTGGTTGGTATCACGTGTGATAGTGGTTGGTATCACGTGTGATAGTGGTTGGTATCACGTGTGATACTTGTTGGTATCTCATGTGTACTCCTTAGTATATCATGTGATAGTTGTTTACAAAACCCACCAAAAATGGGAAAAAAGAGTTATCGAAAGTATACAATGTGTGACGTTTAATCGAAGAGAAAAAACGTTGATTTTTATGGTGCAATTTTTATAATTTTTCGACTTACCATTTGTGAGATATTTAATTTTAAAAAATACGAGGTAAAGTGAGTTTTGTGATACGTGATGGCACATTCTAATTGGTTTCTTCATATTCACTAAATATTGTTGTACTCATCAGTCACCAATAACATAATACCAAAAATAATTCTTATATGCGTCACATAACCGACGAATATAGTAAATTTTAGAAAAAAAACCAAATCAGCGGTTATGTGTATAAATAGATTAATTTTTGTTCAACTAATATGGTCATAGTTCCTTTGAATTTTTACTCCCTAACACATTACCCATAAAACTAACATAACTAGTTAAACCGGACGGGTCCAATTTCAGTCGGATCGCTGGTTCAATCGGCTTGATATTTAAATTAAAAAATATTTTTTGGTTATATTTTGACCTTTTTCGTCGCATATCCGATTTATGGTGTGTATTATTGATAAAATCTTATAATAAGTAAATAATAAGAAATAAAAACAATGAAAAACAAAAAAAAACGTGAACCGGTTCAAACTCGGTCCGGTTCAACCAGTGAACTGGACGGTGTGACAACCCTAAAATTTCGGTAATGTTTGTACATCGTATCACGTGCATATTAGGCTATTTCTCTATGTAATTAATATGAATTCATTTTCATCGAAATAAAGTCTAGCATAAAGCCCACGATTGCATTAGAGATGCACATTATTTTAAATGCGAAACGCATACGTAATCATTGAGAATTACACAAACAATCGGTAGAGACCGACACCCACGAACGTTAGTGATCAATTTTCATAAATCTATCAGAATATAAATAGTAGTTATTTATGGTATGATAATTATGCTAATATATAAGCATAACAACCTTATTAAACAATAAACGTTCCCGAGAACTAAAAGACGTGCAACGAAAAGATAGATTACGTAATTAATCGAACGAGATAACGATAAATATTCGAATATTATTAAGACCAACTAATAATATTCTAATACCATTTATTTATCTTAATTACCACTAAATCACCTTAATTACATGATTAGCACTTAACTAATCAAGATTAGTGTCTAATGACCTAAATATCTACACATAAACCAACTAGTGAAAATCAAAAAGGGGCCCCTCCTTCATCACCAAAAATAGCCACACTAGGCCCCTAGGGCCCCCCATGACTCCTTTCTTGAACATATTCACCATACCTCTTACCTTACTTCCTTACTTGATCAATTAACACTTCATTCAACCTACAACTCCTCACCATCAAACACACACACTCACTCTTCCTCTCCCTCTCAAAAATCAGCCAAGTTTTCCCCTCCCCACCTCTCTCACTTTAATTTCAAGAACACCACCACAAACCACCATAAACCACCACTTTCAAAACACAAATTAAAGCTCTTTTAACATATAAACACCTACAAACTTTAACACCACTACATTCCCATGGGTAAACAAAGTTAAATACAAGAATTGGAGCTAGGGATCATACACCAAGAAATCAAGTTCTCATCTTGCTCAAATCTCACTTTAAAAGCTTTGTAAGGAAACTTTTTCTCTAGTCTTTAACTTTATATATATGTTTATGCTAAAAATGTTCACTCATACTAAAATATACTTTTAAACTAGTTACTTTGTCTTTTAAAAACATTAACTAGTAAGTTTAACAAATAAAAAGTCTATAAATAAGTTTAGAAACTTTACAAATACAAAACATATGTTCTACACTTTAAACTATTCATTTATATGTAATAAACTCTTATTTATGTTAAAATAGCTATTTTAAACTAAATAACACAATAAACTTGTAATGACATAAACTTTGTGGTTTAAAAGCTAACAAAACACACTTTTGGGTGAAAAATATCAAAAAGAAGACTTAAGGGACTAAATATGTAAAATCCGGATTTTTGAGGACTATAACGTTAAAAACAGTTTATTTATGGTTTATTATGTTAATCTATGGATTAAAGTGTTAAAGACCAACCCCTTGTGGTTAAAAACCAAGAAAACTAAACTATGGGGTTAAAAGTGGAAAAATGAGAACTAGAGGGACCATACTTGTAAAAATAGAAAGTCTTGGACCCGGGCTGTGAAAATCAGTAACTTAGATATATTATAGTGTAAACCATGATTTAAAACAATATCCATGAGGTTAAACACTAACAAACCAAAGTATTGTGCAAGAAATGGAATAAATGAAACTAGAGGGACTAAAAGTGTAAAAACAGAAAGTTATGGGCTGAGTTGGTAAAATAAGTAAGAAAGATGATATTAAAGTTTAATCAATAGTTTAGAGTGTTAAAATCAAGACTTGTGTGGTTAAAAGTCGACAAACCGAAAGTTTGTGCTAAAAATGAAATAATTGGAAACTTTAAGGACTAATAGTGTAAAATCAGAAAGTCCAGGGACTTAAGACCTAAAAATAGTAACTTAAGTGTCCACAAGTGAAAACCCTAAGAAAAGATGTCGAGAATCTAACTTACACGTTAAAATTCGAAAAAACCGAACGATTCAACATAAAATAACAAAACAGAAACTACAAGGACTAAAACCGTCACTTAGAAACTTTGAGGGCTGTTAAGGACACTCTGTAAACCAGGGGAATTTATTATAAAAATATACATTAGGTCATGATTAATGTATAGACCGAGAAATCGTGAAAACCGAAATATAACGAATTAAAACGTACGTTAACGATAAAGGTTACAAAGATGAATTATAAAACTTATAACGTTACTAAAAAAATGTAAGTTATATCTAAACGACATGTTTATATTATAATAACGTACGGAACACAATTATATGTCGATTAAACAAAATTGTGAACTTTGAATCAAATACAACCGAGACGATATATATATAACGAATCAATAATCGAACCTATGAATATATTATGAATAATAATATATTAAAAGGATTACATAAACGATTTTAGTATTTTGAAAACTATATATGATCACAACGTGTCGCACATGTTTATAAGGCACATAAACCCTAGTGAGTGAACAACTAGCATAGACGGTCTATTAAGTCGTCTACATTTATTAACTCGACCTCATGCATTTAGGGCGCTAAGAGGCTTATTTGGGCTCATTTACTTAAACTCTTTTTGCTAGCACGCTCGGACTCAGGTGAGTTCACAACCCCTATTTTACTGTTTTAATGCTTTCAAACATTGAGGTGAAAAACATATAACTGATTTATGCGATTATTGAAACCTGACAACGAATCCTTATGGGAGCCTAAGTTCTCAAATTGTAGTGCATAGAAGTCCTTTCACTTACAATGACTATAACCATTAGCTAGATGACGCTAGCCACTGAATATACGGATAGTGCTATCGGGGTGACGTTCCCTCCCACTGTTTTGGTTAGTCGCACTAACTAGCGACATTGTTTCGCAACGAGGATCGTAAATTTACATTGTCCAAGGCAAATGATTCATTATAAGTCGTGGTTTGGTTATAGGCTTAGTTTCGGCATATTAACTCATAGGACTTGCAAACTTACTAGGGGATCACCGTCTTTGTTTCAAACTTTATATAATCGTACCTTAGGCCTTCGATGCCACACTTTGATTTACTGATGAACTTTACTAAATAATGGTTTACGATTGAGTCTTAAACCTGTGAATTCGCTCAACAATTATGTTGACGTTTTAAATATGTTTTTCAGGGAATTAGCCATGCAGCAAGACCACATGCATTTTGGAACCGTACTGGCCATGATAATTAGGATGCCATATTTTGAACACTTGGGATTTCATTTATGATACTAACTTAATGTTGTTTTATCCCAGAAACTATCTTTTGAAAAATAATGTATTTGGTAACATTACTATTTGACGGCCTGATAAGTCGTAACGTTTGTAAAACTTATATTGGCATCTTAATATACTAGATGTTCTGCGATAATCATATGCTCTCGACTTAATGTCGATTAATCGAGTCACACCCCGAGCTTCCGCCTTAATTATTATTATGTTAATTTTGGGGGTGTGAGAGACGGTTCGATCAATTTTCAAATATGACCCAAACTCGGTTTACAATGAACCGATAACATTGATTTTTTCGGTTCAACAGGTCAGACCGGACCAGTTGAACCGATTTTCAAAACGTTGCTAAGAGGTATATGAATAATGTTCTGTCCAAAAACATATTATTAATGAAATAGTTAATTTCATTGAATTAGAAGGGTAGGTTTAGCCGGGGCATTCTAGACGCTTATAATTTGTTATCAAAATTTGTTATCAAACACACTTAACACACTTAAAAAGATTACTTAAATTTCATTGAATTAGAATAGTGAATCAGTTTTGGACGATAAATAGTTCATATTCTCCTTATTGCAATTATAATTAATACTTTCATGGGTAATTTCCCCTTGATTTTATGTTCTACTCTACCAACGGGGAAATATAATATTCCTTAATGAATAAGAAATTAGTAAAAATCTATTGAAAGAAAACCTTTTGAATGGCAAAATGACTTCTTTTTTATGTTTTTATTTTTCATTTTCTTAACAACTCAAAAAGAGTGATCAAAACTACACCAATTGAACAAAAGAATCCGTCAGACACTCAGAATTATTTAGTTTTCATTTAAATGCTAAAATATGTGGTTCACAAATTATTTAGTTTTCATTTAAAAATATTGAATGGATAACTTTTAGAATGTTTAAAATTGAAATATTACACCTTCATCTGTTAATACGATTGATTTGAAAAACAAGAGACACAATAGTTGGTAGCTTATTCTTATCACTAATTATTAATTTATAGGTGTTGCAGGGGTGTTTTTGTAACTTTTAAACTCCCTAATATTGATAAGAGTATCTTCAAATTTTGACAAAACGATAGTTTTAAAATCATGTACTAAAATTTGAAATCATATCATCAGTTAAACTGAATTATGTAAAAAGTTGGGTGTGACAACCCTCCATTTACGGTACGGAACTGTACATTTTATTCATGCATGTCTTAGGCTAATTCCCTACGTAATGTAAACTAAACTATTTTCATGAGATAAGCCTAGCAAAGGCCACTAATTTAATACGTGAGGTATTACGAATTTTGTAATTATGTACGATTACGCGAAAACAATCAGGTGTAGCCCGACAATTACACGATCGTTGGTGATACGAATTTTATAAATAATGTAAAACTATTATAATAGTAGTTATTTACTTGAAAACATTATGCTATAAAGATGAAGCATAACAATTAAACAAAAACGTTATACGTTTTATATAAAACGTACTGAACATGAAATAACGCGTGAATCGCGCCCGACAACCGAACGTAGCTCGAATCATATTTCAATAACTTAAAATGAAGTATTTTAAATAAAACTTCAATCAAAATTTACGCAAATAAATCATTAACGAAAAACTTGAATAATAAACGTTTAACGTTTAAACGAACGACGAAACGAACGGGTAAACGGACAACGCACGTAACATAAATTGAGGAAACTAATTTAACACACCCACATGGGGTGGGACCCACATAAAAATCTGCCCAAGACCATGCATGCCTCTCCCCACCTCTATTTCCTTTTCTACTCAAACCCTTGGTCACTTACACACACAAACACTTCACACTTCACTAGATTGCTCTCCCTTCTCTCTAATCTTCTCCCTCTCTCACTAAATTCTGGAGATTTTCAGCTCTCACACCACCCTACAACCACCACAATTCACCATAAACCACCCTTGAACCACCACACAAATTCTCAAGATTTTGCAAAGATTTTTCAAGATTTCAAGACTACAAGCTACTCCCACTTCATTTCTGCCATTAAATCCTTATAAACACCATTGTAAGGACTCTTTCATGTTTATATTACATAAATAACATGTTAATAATGTTCACTCAAAGAATCATGTTCAAAACTTTGTTTAAAAATCGTTTTCATCACTAAAAACACACAAAAATGCTACATGCATTCCTGTCCAGAAATTAGTACGACTTTCTCCTGAAATTTTCGTATTCAAAACTTAACCAAAATGGTCGGTTCAAGAGTCTAAACTTAAGTTCAAGATGTTAGCTTTCTTTTTCAAGTGGTTTCATAATTTTTGGAGTCCGTTTGATAGCCGAACATGAATTTACAAAAATATTGCACCGGACTGACCTGATGGTCAAATTTTTGTGTCAACTTCTCGAGTCCATAACTCGAGCTACACAACTCCAAATGAATTGAGGTTTTCGGCAAAATTTCACAAATTATGTTAGGTACAAATGTCATTTGAATGACTTTGTCTGAAAACTTGTAGATTTTTCCCAGAAATTCAAACCATATGCATGTGTCCAGATTGGTCACTATTGGACCTCAGAGGACAAATGTAATTATTAAAAATACTTAGACTTACTCAAAAATTCTAGAAAAATTACTGTAAGTAGCCAAGACATAGGAGAATAACTAATATTTTTCTTGAATTTTATCTTGGACCTTTGATTTATGAAAACGAGCTCACAAAACCAAGTATTTTAGAGGAAAATCCAACCAAAGTTGTTAATGATTCCCGAGGATAAAAACGAACACCTTCGGGTTTGCCAAAAATTAGAAAACTTACTTTTTACAAGTACTAAAACATTAAGATTTATCGTGTAAAAATTTCGGGTCAAACCGAGTAGGTTTGACCAAGTCAACAAAAAAACGGAGCTGGGTTATGAAAAATGTTGACCAAACTAATCGAGGCTAAGATTGTGAACTAAATGGTTTGGGTAACTTATTAGGAGATTTGGACCAAAAACGAGACTTGTAAACAATACCCGAACGGAAAACGACACTTAGAACCTTTGGACCAAAATTGAAAATCTTGTTTTCACTAAGTGTTAAACTTGCTTAACAACTAATAACTACATTAGAAAACAACTCGATAACACATGACATATACTATTGCAAAGTATACAACGAAATAAACTTAATAATAATATCTTTAAGAATTATTATTACAAAACGTCACCAACGTATCGTACACATTTTAAACACCATGATCTTTCGAAACGAGTGAACAGTTAACATGGTTAGGCAGTTAGCCAACTACTTATATAAACAATCTCTTGTGTTTAGGACGTTAAGAGACCTTACTTGGGCAATCACTTTGCTAGCTCTCGCAATTAGCTCACGAGGTGAGTTCACAGCCCCTACTTTTACTTATTTTACTGCTTTTAAACTAGGAGTGGAAAACATAGCAACTGTTTTGATACTATATGCGAAAACTTAGTTTCTTATGAATGTTTCTATACAGTTACACAACACTATTTGTTCATGAAATGATTTTCACACTATTTTGGGAACATGACAACGAATCCTAGTACGATCCATGGCTAACGATGTAGTGCATAGAAGACCTTATGGCTACAGACTATAACCATTAGCTAGGTGACTCTAGCCACTGAATATAAGGATAGTACTATCGGGGTGACATCCCTTCAACTAAGAGTGGAGCGTATATTTACATGTCCGATTAGGCAAACAACGAATGGTGTCGTGGTTTGGTTATAGGGTATGGTTGCGTTACTTTAACTCGTTAGGTTTAGCTCACCTTTCGGGGGATCACCGTCTATGTCTTCCTACAAACAACAACGAGAGTATATTTTTGGGTAACATTCCAACGAATCGATATTTTTGGATAACATTCCAACGAGACTATATTTTTGGGTAACATCCCAACGAATCGATATTTTTGGATAACATTCCAACGAGACTATATTTTTGGGTAACATCCCAACGAATCGATATTTTTGGATAACATTTCAACAAAACTATATTTTTGGGTAACATCCCAACGAATCGATTTTTTTGGATAACATTTCAACGAGACTATATTTTTGGGTAACATCCCAACGAATCGATTTTTTTGGATAACATTCCAACAAAACGGAACTTGTTTGACTTTTATGTCAACGACTTACAAAAAGAACTTGGTATAACAAACCGTATTTATAAAACCTGTGAATTCACTCAACATTATTGTTGACGATTTCTACTATGTTTTTCAGGGAATTAGCACTCATGTAAGACTGCATGCATCTTGGAACAACGACCTCCCGGGACGAATTAGGATGCCACTTTTGGGAATCACAGGATTTCCTTTATATAAATATAACTTTTGATTATATTTACGAAATTCTGGATTCAAACACTGTAATCATTTAAACTGATGTATTTCAACAATACTACTACTACGACTTGTAAAGTCGTAGCTTTTGTAACAACTATATTTATGGCATCTTAATTATTTTGTTCTGCGATAATCATATGCTCTGTGAATGTATGGTCCAATGTCACATCACGCCCCCACCCCCGCACACAATTGCTTCCGCTGACCAACATTGACCGTTTTGAGGGTGTGACATTGGGTACCTAGACTTGATGACGAAGAAAAAGTTGACAACTATTGGGAACCCTTACGTCTTATGATTAATGGATTGTGGTGTCAGTGAGGTAGCTAAACTCAGTCCTTTAATTATTCGTTGTGCATTTTATAATTCATTAGTTATATAACTGGTTAGTCATTTTAGACATTTCTAACTCCGTTGTTGTTTACCATATAGAAGAATGGTAACCACAAGACGTACTGCAGACTCAAACATGGATGATGGCGCGACTGCTAATGTTATTGGTAATACCCAAATTAACCAACACACTGTACGTCCAGCCAATGCCTGTCGACCCCCACTTGCTCAAGTGAATAGAGTAGAAAAACTAGTGATCCAATCGGTTAATCAGAAAGACGGAGAGGAAAAGGAGGCTTTGACGAGAAGGAAAATTAAATCGGCAGCTTTGCTTGTTCATAACAGTGGGGAAGCAAGATGCCGGACTACGAGTGTTGTTACCGAAACCTTACCTAAGAAGCATCAGGTGAGAGTCGGAACATTGAGATCCGTCATGAACCACCACCGAAATGAGCGGTAATCCAACGCGATCCAGATCGTGCCTTCAAAGCATTCTTGCATTGGGAAAACACCTGAATTCCATAGTGGCAGTGATCCTACTATTAGTTTGTGATGAATGTGAGGTATGAAATGGATTTTGGACGTACAAGTGTGCAAAAGGTGACAATGTTGAATTTACACCCCATGCTTAAGGATAAAGCTCAAGATTAGGGGGACAATCGTTCCACAACCTTGGGTCCTATAGTGGTTAAGGGGATGACTTAGAAAACCTTAAAGAATTTAAAAATGAACATTGTTGGACTAAGAGGGATAAAAATAAAATGGAAGATGAATTTTTGGCACCGAAGAAAATAAAGATGACAATTACTCAATACTCTGAAAGTTTGTGGAGAAGTTGAGTGCAAGACAAGTGGCACCAGATGAAAAAACTTGTGTGCGCCGTTATGTTACCGGTTTGCCTTGAGAATATAAAATAGATGTTCGAAAAATGAAGACGTTGAACGTCTTCCAGTGAAAATAGCCTCATGAATTGCATCGTTCAACGTTTTCATTTTCCGAACATCTTATTTACATTCCCAAGGTGAACCGACAACATAGCGACGTACACAAGATTTTTCATCTGTTACCACTTGCAATGTAAATCTCAAGTTCTTCACAAACTTATTTGAGTATTAGTAATTGTCATCTTCCATTCTTCAATGCCAGAAACTCATCTTCCATATTATTTTTATCCCTCTTAATCCAATAATCTTCAATAAAGACCCCCTTAAGGGTTTCCCAACTCATCCCCTCAACCATCGGAGGAACCAAGGTTGTGGAACGACCAATTCAACCTTCTAGCCTTATAAACACCTAAACGCCACAAAGGTCCATTCCATACCTCGCAACCTTCACTAATTAACATTAGGATCACTGCGACCATGGAATTCAGGTGGTTAGCAACCCAAGAACGCTTCAAAAATCAGTAAGCAGTTTTATAGCTAATGAATTATTAAATGCACAATGAATAACTAAAGGTCCGAACTAAACTACCTCACTTACCCCAACCCATTAACCCTAAGATGTAAGGGTTTTAAAGCAAAATTGTTAACTTTTCTTTCGTCATCTACCATCTAAGGTTTAAGTTTAGACACGGAACTTAGCCACAGTTCACTTAAACCTGGTTCCGAAACAAAATTGTAAGACACTACACTTAAAAATATTGGCTTTTATAATCTTTTATTTAAATAAAACAGTAATGCGGGAAGCGTGTCATTAATAATAAAACAAACTAACTATAATATAAACCATAATGTCATTGGTGTTACTTCGTCGTAACAACTACGCTATAAATGAAACACGTGATAAAAGTCTATCTAAAAGCAAACTAGATGAAATAGTTCATCAACGAGTTAAGGCCTAATATTTTAAACAAGCCCGACTACCCACCTCACTTGTTACAATCTTCATTGGTTCTAATATCAAAACGCCAATTAAAACCATTATTTAACAAAACTTCTTTATCACAATATTGGTCATTCATAATTAATCAACATAAATAAACAACATGAAAAACGTCATTAATACTAACACATCCGCGGTACGAAAAAATAGTATTGCAAAGCTCAGGTAAAAGTCCTAAAGTCATGCCTATAACTGTCATTTAACACTCGTCTTATCGTCTTTCCGTCGTTTCCGTCAATTAGGGTAGGATTTATCCACAATCAACCAAGAACTAAAGGGTAAATCTAGACTCATGGAGTTTTAACTGGGAGAAACTTATTAGTTTGACATAGTGGAAGTTACGAGATATACAGTTCACATGCGTCGTTAGGGAATGAGATAATAAAGACACACCTATTCCGTGAGTCGATACCATACGTAGGTAACTAACCTCGGTGTATCGCTCCGGTGGGTAGGAGTAACTAATTCACCCTACGGTCATCATAATGTCATTGAAAAATGAATGTGTCTTGAATTTAACATTCAGTCGTAGTCGTCGATTGTGTGACTCATTCACGGTAAGCCACTATGAAACCCTTCCAGGTCATCAATCAAGATATCTCTACAAACTCATAGTTTTAAGTTATTAACTTAATTAATCTTTCTCTCGTCATAATCGTCACATTAAGGACACCTACGTCATGCATGTATCCTAAGCATCATGTAAGAGTACTAGTGTACTAACTCTAAGGCAATACATATCAACATGTAAACAACAACTACATCGAAAACCGTCATAATCGAACTCATCATACGCAAGCAAATACGAACGATAATAGGGTATTAAATAACTACTATATCCATAATAAACCCGACCTGCATGCACTAGTAAACAAATCTCCAAATAATTCGAGTGCATTGGCTTGGTTGAATGTGTTAGTAATTAATTCACCACTTTTAAAACACTTGAGTATTAATAAAAGGGATAATATCATATATCCCCTATTTAAACAATCAAATTACAAATTTCCCCACCTAAACACCCTAATATCATATATCCCCATCTTAAATCAACAATCTCTCATATTTACCCATTTCATTAATTTAATTATAATTAATACTTTTTAATGCATAAATTTAGGAAGTAATGACTATTGTACTCTTCTCTTTCTCTCTTCAACTATTGCTGTCATTTTCCTTCTTGTTTTATTATTTCCCCCGTTTACACTAAAATAAGCAAACCCGTAAAGGATCTTTCAAGATTAAATATGTTCATTTTATAGTCTCTCTCTAATTCTACAAATGCAAAAACATTGGAAGGCTAGTGACGGTAATGCTTTGATTGATTTTTGTAGGTTTAATGTTTTGTTGAAAACTCAATTCATTTAAACATTTTGATGAAAATCTTGTTGATTTCGGTTTATAAAACAACTGATTATCCGGGTAGTTTTATTGATTGATATATCTATATATTAAATAGTTGGAATAGTGCATGAGGTTTTTGACGTTGGATTGATATAGTGGAGGTTAGTTCAAATATTTTAGATCATGTATGGTTTTTTTTAGATTAATGGGAAGGGTACAATGGTCCTTAATTCCTTAATTTATGCATTAAAAAGTATTAATTATAATTAAATTAATGAAATTGGTAAATATGAGAGATTGTTGATTTAAGATGGGGATATATGATATTAGGATGTTTATGTGGGGAAATTTGTAATTTGGTTGTTTAAATAGGGAATATATGATATTATCCCTTAATAAAAAGTATATAGATTTGAAGTGCACTTGGTTTCACAAATATTATCTTACCTCAACGTAACAAATCCAATCAAATCAAATACCATATATCCTATTCAAAGGCTTGATTACCTAAACAATACTTAATATATAAATATATTATCATTAAATATTATAACATATTAAATTAATCCGGTTAAAATGCATGGTTGCTATCCGAAATCATCCCCTTAACTATAATTTAATTAAGTAATAATAGATCTAAAAATCATATTTCATATGAATGCATATGGTAGAGTTCAGAGGAGAATATTCTATGAGGAGAATGAGAAGAAGGGTTGAGATCAATCACAATGTGTCATGTGTAACCCTAATCATTTTCACTTTTAACTCTCCATCTTCCTCCTATTTTACTTCCAACCCTCCAACTTTCTCCTTCACAATCTTCCACCCCACCACCACCCACCACCACCACCTGCTACACCTCCCACCGGCTGCCACCGCCACCAGCCGTTGACTAATTTTTTTTTCAATTTTTTTTCAAATGTTTTGTATTATATATATTATCATTTTTATATTTTATAGTATATAAAATGATAATGCATTTTATTATTTTTACTGTATTTTATGTATATAATTTTTAGTACGTATTATTTATTTTGTACTCCATTTTGTATTATACAGATTTTATTTTGTACTGCATTTTGTATAAAATTATACTCCATTTTATTTTTTACTGTATTTTGTATCACACATATTATCCATTTTGTATTGTATTTTGAATAAAATTATATTGTATATTTTTACTAGAATTTTGTATTTATATACGGCTTATTAAAAAAAGCATGTAAAATGGAGAGAAAAAAAAAGATGTTTAAAAGGATAAAAAGATAGTATAAAAGAAATTATACAAAAAGTAAAAAAAAAATAAAAAAAAATAAAAGAAAGAAAGTAAAAAAAAAAAAAAAATTGTAAAGGCAGCTGGCGGTGTCTGTCGAAATCCAGTGGCCAGTGGCAGCAGGTGGTGGTGGGGAGGAATAAGGAATGAGGAGAAAAAAGAAAGAAAGTAGAGGGGTGCAAAAAAAAAAGGAAGTAGTGAATCCAGTGGCCACGTGTTATATTTTTTTTCATAATTATCAGCCTTAGTTTTTCAAACTAATTATAAAAATGTCACCCAAAGTAACCATTCAACTCATATTATCTTATTAATACACATCACTCAAAATTACCAAAGTAGTGATAACAATTTAACTTGACAAATGCAAAATCATAATTTATATAGTACTAGCTTTCAAATCCGTGCATACACACGGACCGTTAAACTTTATTTAATTTTATAAGTATGAAAAATTGTATATGATTAAATTCTAATATTTTATTCTTTGTTTTAATTTTTACAATGGAGCTTGAAACTAAATTATTTATGGTTGTATGCATTTATTAAACAATATAATCGGTAATCATATATCGACTCCGAATAATAGATATGGTTGTGTAGAAATCTCCACTAACTACACTTTTCATCTGTCAAATATCATCTCTACCCACTAAAGTTTTTTTTATTGGTTAGACACCAAAGTGGACACTGAACACTTCTAATGAGACAACCTAAAATAGTAATCTGAACACTTTATGTGGGACGGAGTGAGTATTTTAATAGTTACAACAACAATACCCAATCCTGCGAGAAACATGATGATGTATAAAGACAAATATAAGTAATATCAAAATTATTTTATCATACATGTTACTGACTAGCAGGAAAAAGAGAGCATTTGAATTGAATTGGAAAGTTTGTGTATATAAGATAACTCATACATATAATTTCTTTCGCATGATTAGTAAAAGTTGAGGTGTCACGAAAGTATAAATGTTATTTCTCTGCAATTTTTCATATGTGATTTGATTAGGAAAAAATAATTAAAGAAATTAACATATACTATAAATAAATACCAAAAGAATATATGTGTTAGCTAAAAGGACATAAGGAATCACAATTGTACATAACTTCAAATTAAAACAACAGTCATAGCTTTACTAATTATATCTCATACATGAAAAATGAACTTTTAATGTAAATTACTCCTCACATCAAATTGCATTTGGACTATTATCATCTATCTTGAGTCCAAGTTAAAGACAATGTTTATATACGTGCGATTCAACATAGTATGTAGAGTAGGTTTTAGATTTACCGTTGTGAATAATATATAAAGAAAAGTATACCTTGCAACACGAGGGCAATGAACTTCTTGTATTTTATATTTGTCCAATACGGATTCTAGTTAATAACTAAAAAATTAAAAAGGATGTATAAAATATAATAATAACACTACGTTGCTTTCTTAAATCAAATAAAAAAATAAAGAATTGCGTTGGCTTCATAAATTAATCAAATTAAAAATAAATAGTAATAATAATTAAATAATATATAATAGAATAATAATAAAATTAATAAATACTGAATTCTAATTGGTCAATTGGACTTCAATTTTGAAATTAGATAATTTAAGTCCGCTTTCTATAGCATATTTAAGATAAGATATGTTTAATCTTAATATAATATAAATATAATATAAGAAGATGATAACATCATAGATAATAGTTCTAAAAAATATATTTTAAAATCAAATTAAATATCCTAGCCAAATAAAACTCTTAATTTCATATAAATTTCAAACACGGGATATCATATCCAATCAAATCAAGTTAGTTGAGTTGTATACGGATATAACACGAGGATTTATATAGAAAATTACACAAATCATCCTTTAAGTTTACTTCAAATTTCACTAGCACTTTATACTAACGATCGTTAATTCTTCGTTAAAAAGGACCATGTGTCGGGGGTTTTTTATTCTTTTAATTTTTTTAGAATATAAATAATAAAATTTAAAATATGTATAGATACCTTATTAGCTGCACATAACATCATCCTCATTATCTTCACTGACACATCAAATTTTATAGCCATCACCAAAATCCACCACCATCTTTCACTACCCAATCATATATTTGTGGCTTAAAGATTACGAGTCACATATTTAGTTCATAGTTTTTAAACTCGTTATACTTTAAAGCTAGGATTTTTGTTTGAGATGTCTTTCGAGTAAGGAATGGATGCAAAAGAAACGAGACGTTGGCTATCAAAGTCGTAACGAGATAAGATAAATGGGTGATGAAGGGTCTTCGGATGGTAAAAGATGGTGTTGGTCTATAAATTTGATGTTTCGATGCTGAAAATAATCGAATTTGATAATGAACGTGCTAAGTGCTATGGGGAAGATGAAAATAATGTTTTGGCACCTAATAACGTATCTGTATATATTTTAGATTTTGTCATTTATATTTTACTGAAAAATTAAAAGAATAAAAAAAAATTCACACGTGGTCCTTTTTAATAGATAGTTAACGATCGTTAGTCTAAAGGACTATTAGTGTAACAAGTTTCATAAGAAATGATGATTGGTGTAATTAAATTTTGTAAAGGACTGTCAGTGAAATTTGAGGTAAATTTAAAGGATGATTTGTGTAATTTTCTCGTAGTTATATTTACGTTCAAATAATTACGTTATTTATATTTATTATCCCTTCATTCATTAATTATTATTAACTAAAAGTTAAACAATTAAACAAAATTCTATATAATCCTTCACTTTGTACTATGTATATGAAGCCCGTGTATTTTATTTTGAAATATTCAAAAACTAACTACGACATTATAACTCTATTATTTTAGGTTAGACAATCATTGAAATGCTACATCAAAATTAAATATCATCTTTAAAATTGTGTGATGTAGCTTCAAATGAGAACTACCAAGTAATTCTATCGACATTTGAATACCAAAGTGGTTGCGGGAACGATACGCTTTGGTAAATAATTATATCTCAACATCTTCTTCCTTCTTTCTTTTTTACTTTGAGCTAATATTATTCACTTTCAAATGTGCTGTTTTTATAGTTTATGAGATATGATTGATCTAATTTTTTTTCTCTTTTTGATTATACATTAAAAGTCTTTTATTATTAAGTGATATTGCAAATAATGTATAAATAAGGCATGAATGTAAGGTACAAATTCTAATGAATTGTTTCATAGTTATATTATCTTATTATTGAGGACAAGATCGAACCAATATATGAAACTAACATTAAATAATTTGGTCCATGAATTTGATTTGCGGTTTAGTAAATATGGCAAGGGTTGTTAAAGTGGTTTTCAATATTAGAATAAACATTTGGGAAATTTGAGGTACAAGATTCAAACCTTGACATTTACATAAACATTGAGGATTAGTATAACTCAACGTCTATTGTATGTGTGTAACTAGATTTTGCTATATCACTATATTGTGTGTATTGAACTTTCAATAACGGATATTTTATGTATTCGATAAGATATTCATCCGATAGTCGGTATAATTGATGATATGAAGACCGTATAAGCCACCAAGTCAGCGACACATTATCGAAAATGGGTTAGTGTGGGTTCCACTAACCGTATATTTTTTAAACTCAAATTTATAACCCATGTAATTCTTTTTTGTTATTTTATATACTTCAACTTTAAATTTTCCATAAATATTACAAATTAAACTTACAATTAATTTTAAAATTATTCAAATGCTATTGTAATACGTTGTTTACACTAAATGAACCGTGTGTATATACGAATTTTAGTGCTAATCGTATTAACTATAACATGATCCAACTTCTAATGAGATCCATCACAACCATCGTTTGAAGAAACTAGGTGTTGTCGGCGTGAAACACAATCGTAGAAGACGACCACTGTAGCAGGTTCCGGTAAAGAGGACGAGCATGACGACGAGCATCTCCAGAAACCGCCACCATCTGCGGCGACCGCCATCGTCTCCGGTGACCAGAATTATCTCCGGCGTCTTCCTATTACAAATGAAATTAATTGGGGTTGTTCATACGATATTGAAGATGATGGCTGATTGCTGTGGTGGAGTGACAAGTATGGGGTCGCCGGAGATTGTTACTGCGGTCACCGACCATGGTCGCCGGCTTTTGCTCCAACACGGTTACCCGTTAAATGGTTAATTTATAATCAATTAATGGTTTTGTCGTAATCAGTTGTAAAGGTTAGGTTGAATCATAATTCTTGATTACGTTTGCAGTTGAAGAAAGTAGTCTTTTAATTTTTGGATCTATAATGGCCAGAAACTAAATTTTGGTGGTGTAGCTTTGTCGCTACTATCATCATAAATGAATGGATCTTTCAGCTTTTATGGTGATGATTGAGTTTATTTTTTAAAGATGAATTTGAGTTTTTATACGATGATTTCACGAATAGATAATAATAAAAAATCCCAAGAAAGATTTGTCTATTACTATGATTTAACGGTATTCGTTAAATATAACGGAAGAGGGACGAATTTGGAAAAAAACGTTTACCACAAGGATATTCCTTGTAATTAAGTATTTAAAGGGAGGATCCTTGAAAAATGCGACAACAGGGACGATTTCTGTAATTTACTCTTAGAGCACGGGGTGTGGGGGGCGTTTCGTCGCCGTTTTCCGACGAGAATGCCGTCGGACGGCGTTCTGCCGCACCGGAACGGCGTTCCCGACGGCGTTCTGGTGCAAATTCCGGTTCGCCGTCTCCTTCCGAACGTTGTGACACGCAACGTTTTGGTTTTTTTTTTTTGTTTTTTTGCTTGCAACCAACGGATTTTCTGCTGCGGGATTGGTCGGTTGACTTTTTTGCTGCGGAAGTCAACCTTGAGAGTTCAAAGATGTCGCTAGATAACCGGTCACAGCGGAGCCACTCAAATGAAAATGCAGGGCCTTTGAGTTACAGAGAGCACTCGGGTGAAAGTGCAGGTGTTGACAGCAGCATATTTACAAAAGCATGGGTTGATAGTGCGGGTAGTGAAGGGTTAAAAGACCATAGTGCCATTGAAAGACTCCAGAACCTTGAGAGTTCATAAATGGAAAAAATTATGTATTTTTTATGTCTTTTTAATAAATTAAATCTTATTTGATTTGATTTATTTGTTTTTTATATATTAATTTATACAATTATCACCATTAAAAAAACAAATAAAACAAATAATAAAAAACTCCAGAACACTGTCCAGAACACTGTGACCACACCACAAAATCCTCAATTACAACATTCTCCAGAACACTGTCCAGAACACTGTGGTGACAGTGTCACCACACCCCGTGCTCTTAATTAATCATAATATTTATTCATTAAGTCCCCCAAGTATCGCATAGATGGTCAAAAGGCCGACAATCTTTATTACAACTTAAGTCTAAGTCTTAAGTTTTTAACACAGCACAAGTTTATACATCAATAATTAATTAATTAATTAATTATAGTTATAATTATCTTAAATTATATATCTTAAATTTATCTTAAATTTATTTTAAAATTTTAGTAAAATTAAGGGACTAAATTGATTAATTGAAAATTTTAATTGATGACATCATTATAGAATGATGTCATCAATTAAAATTTTCAATTAATCAATTTAGTCCCTTAATTTTACTAAAATTTTAAAATAAAACTCCTTAAATTTCTCAAAATCACTTTTTTTTCAATTTTGATACTTAAGTTCGGATATATACAACAATAATTAAATTAAATTATATGATAGATTTGAATTTAATATAATCATACAATATAAAAGTCCAATCGTAAATTACATGTAGATCAATATTATCAACTAATTAAAATATGAATTTATTTTTGGGTTCTCAATCCAATTACTCCTTCAGAG
The DNA here is from genome assembly GCA_963930675.1 of Gnaphalium uliginosum. Classification (NCBI taxonomy): domain Eukaryota; kingdom Viridiplantae; phylum Streptophyta; class Magnoliopsida; order Asterales; family Asteraceae; genus Gnaphalium; species Gnaphalium uliginosum. Next base: position 27,802,662 of record OZ005681.1, read on the forward strand.
ATTAAGTAGATCTATTTAATTCTTAAATATTATTTAAAACAGAATATACGAATTAATATTATTATTTCGACGATCCATATTAATCCTTAAAAAATCGATATAATATTAAATTGAATTTGAATCGCCATATAATATAGAATTGCTTATTTATTTATGTTTATCATCTTCTTTCACCTTTTTGTTTAAAGCTTCAACCAACAATCAAAGTTCTCCGGTAACAGTATATCCTTAAGAAGAGGATTAAACAGCATCTAAAAAAAAAATCCTTAATTATATGATTGATTTTGTAGGTGTTGTTTTTTAAGTAATTTTTATTCTGTTATTCTTTAATACATGTGTAAATTATGTACTTATATCATGTTATTTAGAGCTACATGTGTAATTATGTCATATTATTTTCCTAGTATATACATACTTTTTTATGCTTTTTTAGTATATATTGTGAATTGTGAATGTGAATTGATGCTCTTTCAAAACATTGATCAATAAAACAAGGTTACAAACTAAAAGGCTCAATGAAATGTTATTAACATAGTTGTAAAACTCAGCCAACTCGGCCAACTCGGCCAATACTCGTGACTGGGGGTGGTCCGAGGCGAGTCGGTCTAACTCGGACTAAAAACTCGGTCCACTTCGGTCAACGCAAAAAACTCAGAAAAACTCAAAAAAATTCGGTCAAACTCGGGTAAAGTCAAACTTGATCAACTTTTTAAATTTTTTTGAAATTAGAGTTTTTAATTTAATTAAATATATTGTTCAATTTCCTTTCCTCCGGTACCACTCTTTAATGTTTTTCACCATCAATCTTCACTCTCTAATCTATATTTAAACATATAATTTAAAATTTATCATTTAAATGTAAAAAAAAGAAAGTCAATCCAAGTACTCCCGAGTACTCCCCACTTATGCCGAGTACTCGCTACAAGGTCCGGACCGAGTACTATCCGCCTAGCGAATTAAAGAACCTTGGTTATTAAAGCAAATATCAGTTTAGGTAGTCACACGGGTAACATAACTTATATTATAAGAATGCACTTATTGCTCTATGATAAAACAATATCATTACAGTTTAATCGAAGACAATATCATTTTGGTGGTCTTTTATAATTGTTAGCTTCTATAATTATTTGCTTATGTAAAATGAAATCCCCTTTATAAATCTATATGTTGTTTGACTTATCTTAAATATCACGGGCAGAGTCGGACTTGTGTTGGTGCAAGGAATTGCACTTGCTACACACGAACGACAAATTGTAAATTTTTGTGAAATTAGTTTATAGGTATTCTACATCTGTTTAAGAATTGAAATTGAACAACAAAAATCCATATCATCCTTAAAATTAGCTGGTTAGCATGTTGTGTAACAAAAGCAAAGGTCAAAAGTTCGAGTCTTTGTGGCCAATTTCTTCTTGTTTTTTTAATATTTTGTCAAAATGTTAATAATAAAATAAAATTTTATCACAACTACTACTATTTCAAAAATTGAAGCTTATTAATCTTGTAGAATTTTCATTCAATAAAAAATCTTGTAAAAACTTTTCTTAATTAATACAAATTACTCACCAACTAAATTTAAATGTTCTAAGATGTAGTACTTTGAATTCACGGCTTTAAAAAGGATTACATATTCACATCTAGTAATGACTTGACTACACACAACTGACTTTCTGCAATTCGTTATCACATTTTATGATTTTATAGAAGTTTTCTTTTGGTTTTAGTGTTCGAGTTTCCCTTATGCTTTATGTTTATCAATAGATGGTATGATCATTTATCGGGTTTACCTTTTAGTTTTGAACCATATAGTTGCGAAACGAAGTGAGCATTAAATTATTTTGTGCTACCCGTGATTAAAATTTCTATCTCCGCCACTGGCCACGGGCTAACAAATTACCGTCTACACACTCGAATTCGCATACTAAAAGTAAAAATAATATGACATAATTATATGTTGAATCTACACACTACTTTAATTAATCAAATTTCAAACTTCATTGCATATTTTTAACTTATATAAATTATAGATTTTTATCATATACAATATTTATATACTTATTAAATGCAAATAGGAATTCAACGACCCGTATATATACACGGGTTTGAAATGTAGTAAATATAATAAAAAATTAACCTTTCTTACGTCATCAAATTTAGTTAGAAATCAATTAACCAATCAAGATAAAATATTTACTGCATATATAACATAAAATTGAAAAAAAATTATTTAAAAAAACTACGGTCCTCTTTTGCGATTTCATCTTGGTTCTAGAGGTTAGTGTTTTTTCTTCACACTTTCATCTATAAACAACAATCATCAATCGAATTTTAGATCATGATCTAATCCTACAAAGTTCATCTATACCTGGTGTTCATGATAACCCGTTATTTAACCTACCAATTTCGCCATCTATATTTATTATCTCGTTTAATTGAATTCAAGTTCTCTACATCGGCACGAACTGGTGATAAAATATATTTTGGAGTTAGTTTACTAACTCTTTGATTTGATTAGTAATTAAATTGGATGAGAAATAAGTATTTTTTTTCTGAATTTGGACTTGGAATTGGTTGTGCAGGATGTTCAACTTTTTCTTTGAACCATGAAAGCCAAAACTTATCGATGGTTATATGGCTAACCGGAGGATCGACATGCAGGTGTGCTTGTTGTTGTGCTACATAGAAGATCTCTTCCCATCGCTTAAGGTACAATGTTTCTTCAACACTTGATATCGACATTACAACACTTTGAGATAGGTATTCAAAATCTTCAAATAGAAACTTTTCAATAATCCATGTGGTTGGATTGGATATTAGTCTGTAAATATGTTAAGAAAAATTATAGATGTTTGTACAGACACAGTTCATACATCAATTGTATATATGTGTACTTATAATTTTGATATAAAATTTATAATTTTAAATCTATAACCAGTTGTTTCATATTTTAATTCCTACGTAGGTTGTTCTTTCTTTCATTATAGGATAATGGAAACACCAACGAACATATGTGGCATGGAGTGACTTCTTTACATGAATTTAAGTCGGGTGTTTTCAAGTGGACCGCTGGCAGTGTGCATTATATTGTGCAATAATTTATGATATGTATATGTGGTCTTATATAATGAACAGGTTAACGTTTAGTTGATTGCCTATTTCTGGAAAAATATCGTTAGGTGACCCGTACTAAATTAATTGCCCATATTAACCCGTTACCGATATAGCCCCCTGACCATTTAGTCACCTCTAATTATCAGTAGCATAAGAATAAAGGGGCTGTCATGTAGTTGATGTTTACTCTAAAGCAGTAATAGGCATACATCCATGAAAGAAAAAAGAATTGGGTTCCTTGGCGATGTAAGCCATGCAACTCCAATTGTATTCGGCGTATATTACCAAGGCAAAAAACTGCATGCCTGACTTATGCTATTTCCTCAAAGCCTGCACTTTGGGCTTAAAATGGTGGAGTAAAAGCGTAAATTTAAAATGGATCGGTTTTGGTCAAAAATAAATTTATATTTATAAGGGTGCAGTGATTCACAATGTAATTACAATTTTGTAGATATTTAAAGTTTTTACAGGCTTTTCATATCATACTTTACTAACTTTATCTTAAAATTGATAAAATTGATTGATTGCACTATACCTTTTTTAGATATAAATTATGGCATCTAGCTAAAGTAGCTATTTTATAGTTTTAGTAGTATAAGTGTCTTTGATCTTATTAAGAAAATGTTACTACTTAAAGCTGAAATAATGCTTTTTACTTAGAATTTAAGCTGAAATAATGCTTTTTACTTGGCACTAACTACGTTTTTATTTGTATTCATACTATCCTTCTTAGCTTTCTACTTTTCTATTTAATGATACTTTTCTACTTGATGATAAATTTTGGATTGTGCATTAAGAAGAAAAAAAATATTCAGGAAATGGAGAAAATTCAGACAAGAAAACTGTGGAATCTTGATCTCCAAGTGATGGTTTTACCGATCAGAAATCGGTGTGTAAAAAGGCTTCATGACTTTATCTTGACATGCTTTTTCATAAATTTCGGGTGTGTTTGGTAACAACGGGCTGGAGCTGAAGCTGAAGTTTGTAGCTGTAGCTGTGGTTTGGGCTTCTATTCAAAAGCTAAAGTTTCTTGTTTAATGCCTTCTGTTCAAAAGCCACTTCAAAAAATTTCTTGTTGGCTCAAGAAATGTTAAATGAAAATTTAGTTAAACAACGGTCACCAATTCTTATGGCCATTTTTAACGGGTCTAGATGGACAATTGTCTCCCCAACATATTTAAAAGCACGGATCTTTTTCAAAGATGTTCATGAAGATCCAAAAGGATCACATATTGTTGTAGGTCCTCAAGTTGATCGATAGAGAGCAATGGCCAAAAAGTATAAACTATAAAGTATTTTTGGTGATTCACAAAGAGAGATGAGTATACTCTATATATTTTACGGTTTTGTTTTCTTGATTATCTTGTTAAATTCAAATATACACACAACTTAGCATGTTCATATTTGATTGATGTTGCTTAACATATATACTATCTCAAATAAATAATTTAATTTCATTATTCATTGCATTTTTTCAACTATATAAAACGTAGAATTCTATTGTATACGTGATCGACATGCTTAAAAATTTAATTACAGATTTAACGGCCCGTGTGTATACGCGGGTTTAAGATCTAGTATATTAATATAATAATAATATTAGTAACTATAATAATCCATTAAAATATTTTAAAACCTAACCAGGGTACGTAGCGTATCGGACTTGAAGGAGAAAGGAAGACCACAGTAGTTGTTCCGATGGCATCTTTTACAATTTAAAATTCCAAAAGGTAGATTTATTATATTTGTCCTTTAAAAAGGATTAATTAATAATTAATGGATGGCATTGCATGCAAAAAACTTGGGCCAAAGATGGGAAATGTTGGGCCACAAAACTACATGGTAACTATTGGTGACTAATGTTTGGGCCTATGAAACCTGATTATCTTTATTAATGTTTGGGCCTACATGGTAGCCATTTTTGAAAATGCCGCAAGTATATTTATTAGAAGACAAGAATAATAGACGTAATTTTTACTCGTATTTTTTTTTTTTTTTTTTTTTTTTTGTGTTATGGATAACAACAAATGCTATATACTCACTACTCAATCTTTTAATGTAAAGGTCTACTTTCATACCGCTTGGCTAAATACCATTAAATGAACGATGAATGTAACTCAGATTAGTGCGAAACATATTATTCGCTATCAAAATTAGTATTGAAAAGCTTTTGCATTAAGGTAATAAGTAGCTCACTTTTGAACCAATTACGGGTACTTTTCTTATGTTACATGTCTCTCAGCTCATCTGTACTACGAGTATTTAATAATGCCGCTTAGATAAAAGAATGAAATCTCTATGTTAGTTTTCTCTGTTATTTCAATAGCCTTCCATGAGTTTCATAATTTATATCATAAGTATCTTCTGTATTCAATTAAATTTCAATTAAACAAAATAATAATTTGAAAAAACAAAGTGAAAAAAAATCATATTTGACACGTCATTCTCCGAGTCATCCCTCACACGAGTGGCTTGCACGTTGAAGTAATAGGGTCCCACATAGCCGGCAACAAATATTTACGCCCCTTCACACCATTAGCATTATAGCTAACTTTTGTCTTCTTATCCATCAAAACTTTCCCCGGATACCCAGGAAACGCACCCGACCCGAATATACCGGTGCAAGCAGTAACCGCTTCCAATGGAGCACTAGCCGGACCCTGAAAATACCCACTATCAAACGGGTTCGTCACTGTCCCAGCCAAAACCGTGGCTATGTTAATCACCATACCATCGATACCAATGTCCCCGTTAGGGGCACCCAATGGGGGCATTTTTGGCCCAAACGTTGGGACCACAAACGGCCAGGCGCATTGATCAGGACATTGAGTCGCCGAGTTACCAACCCATGCATAGGCAAAATTATGACCCTTGTTAATACGGGTTGATCCGTGGGTTCCACACCGGTTCATGCAGAAACCGGTGACATGGACATCCGCTGATGTTAATACTAAACTAATTTCATTAGCCCCTTTATTTTTAGAAGCTAATGAAATGAGGTTAATATCTCTAAGTGATTTTCCAAGCGAGTATTTCTCATCAACCATTTGTTTCCCTAAATGGATATTTCGTTGGCCGCCTTTGTAATTCGACGTAGTTTGCCACCATGATGAGGTGGAGGGTGAAAGAGGGAGTTTTGTGTTGAGTGAGCTAATGAAATCGGTGATTATTGTTTTTTGGGCGGGCGAAAAGTGGCCGTACCATAAAAGGTTAATGGCAATGTTGCCTTTGAGGATTGATCCTTTGTGGTATTTGAGGACGGTGGTTGGTGTTTGTACGAGAGCGAGTTTACGCGGGATTGTGGCGGAGATTGGGTGGATTATGGTGGAGATGATGAAGAGAATTGAAGCTAAAAATGTGAGAGTTGTTTGCATGGTGTTTGATTTGAAGAAAATATTACTAAAATGTTTCTTTTTGAGTTGAAGAAATATGTGTTTGTTTGAGAGGTATTTATGTTGTTTAGGTTTTAAAGGAAATTAGGAGTGGGGTGCATGTATAAAAGAAGTGGAAAACGCGTTTGACTGGCTTTTGGTGGGGAAATGTACGCATCAACAATTTGCATGCATATGATTATTTTTAGAAATTTGTTGGTGAGTTATTTATTTAATTGTATATGGAAATTATAATTAATTAAGATACGTGGTTTTAAAGAAAAATAAAAGTTAGTTAGAAAGATATGAAGTTATGAGGAGGTGTATTAGTTAAAATCAGGTTGCATTATAGTTAAAAGTCAAGTGAATCATGGTTGAAAATCAAGTGCGTCATAATAATATTATTTCCGTCTGTCGAAATCCGACAGCGACGGTGACAGTCGAAATTCAGCGCCGTTAGGTGGGGCGATGACTGGTGGTTAGCTAACATAGTAGTTAAAAATCATATGTATTATCATAGTTATAAGTCAGGTGCATCGTAATTACTTTCATCTTCTTCCTATTATCGTACTTAACATCTCTTTTGTATCAGATAAAATTCCTTAATTAATTATGTGTATGTTTTAGGAGCCTTAGAATTATGTTTATTCCCTTGATTATTCAACATATATATGTACACTTGATCGAAGTGTTTTAATTAACCAGTCAAGTCTACTACTAGAGTACTAGCTCCTTTAATTCAACTAGTAGTTAACTAGCCTGATTTTAATTAAGCCATACACAAATATTAATACACGTGGTAATTAATAATCGTTACACAAATTAACTATTTTAAACTTCTAACCAATTCTAGTGGTTGGGAAAAGTAAAACCATCATCAAATCGCTACTAAAACTTCACCTAATATATGTCAATAGTATTTATAGTAAGCTAAATATCAGTGGCTAGTTATGTGACCAGGCTGTATATTATAATTAGTAGACCTACATTTGCATAGTTATATAGCCGTACATCATATGGCTACATTTGCATAGTTATATGGCCGTACATCATATGGCTAGTTATGTACCCAAGTTTATACACTATATGAGCTTCAAGGTGTATATATTACCAAGTTTATAAGACCACCTGCAACGCGTCCATTTTGGGTGGCGTTCAGATCCCAGAACGCCACAACGTCTGCAGTTGGCGGCGGCGTGGCGGAGCGTTGTATGGCGGAAAACAAGAAAGAAGGGCGTTTTGCGAGTCCCACGAGTCCTTTTCAATTTATTTTTTCTTTTCTTCGCCGTTTTTAATTCAAACAAATAAAAAACTTTTTATTAAAAACCCAACAGCTATAAAGCCGTTTAATAAAGAGGATGAAGAAAACCATTCGGAAAGAGTTTTGGGAGTTCTACGAAGTCGAAGAGGAAGATGATGAGGAAGCCGGAAATGAAGATGGCGACTAGTTTAATTATTTGTTAATTGTATCTTTTTATTTTTAGGACTAAATCGCAATTTTTAATTATTGTATTTTTATTTCTAGAATTGTAACATTTTTTTTTCGCAATATAACTTTTTTTTTAATCAGTAATGAATTACTTTTTTTATTTTATATTGTTTGTTTTAATTAAATTATATAAACTTTTAATTTTTGTTTTTTAAAGAAAAAGAAAAAGAAACTAGTGGGGCCTAGGGGGCAAAACTGGACATTCTGGTGTTACCATTTCAAGTGATGAAAATTGTGTTGTGGTGTGGTGTTAATGTGACGCCCAGAACGCCCAGAATGACCCGCCACTACTGCAGGTGGTCTAAGCGTGGTGATATTTTCACCATTAATTTTGATAAATTCACTACAATTGTGCATTAAATACTTTTACTGTACACACAATAATGCATCATTATGGTGGATTTATCAAAAATAATAGTGGAAATGTCAATACCCATGTTATAAGGGGTAATGCTTTCAATGTGTCGAGACATTAAATCTAAAGTACTGCTCCGTATAAAATTGAAAGTGTACTTTATCTATACTACATGTAATACATGAAAATTTAAGATTGGTACTTAATATTTCTAAATTTAAAATGTGTAATTTCAAAGTTTATTAACTTATTTTTTTTCCCTTATAACCCTCCAGTATCTCAAATTTCCAACTTTACACACTAAAATATCGTTATTGATTCACCATTATGGGTAATATATTAGCGAACAATAAACATGATATATAATTATCGTCGAACTACCAATTGAAATAATATACTATAAATGTTTAGCAGGGTATTATGTTAGTATATATACTAAAATTGCAAAGTTAAATCAATATAAATGTAACATAAATTTAAATTTAAAATGAAGATAAATTAAGATGGAAATCGAGTATAAAAGGGGGAGAAATGGAATTTTGTGGCGATGGTCCCTAGCGGGCCAACTCGCAATCATAAAAGGAGACAGCTGCAAGCAAATGGGGTTAAGTTCAACAAAAAATGGTGCGGTTTTCGGTGAGCTCAATATTTTGGGAATAAAGTGCGTCCATAGTGGCGCTACCGACCCACTTCTTCAGACTTAAAATAACTTTTCAAAAACAATACATAATAAATATAAATATATATAGTATATAAATGAAAATTAAATGTGTAACAACCGATGTAATAAGAAGGAAACTTGATGTAAAAGAAGTAATTTCATGTTAATTTGAAAAAAAATTAGTGCTAAATGTGAGCTTTTGCTGAATTATTTAGTTGTTGAGTGTGAAGCTCGCATCAATTTTATACCCACACAAAGTATTGGGAGTGAAGCTTAACGAACCGAAAACAAGAAGCTGAACAAGTAATTGTCGAATGCCGAAATTTTTGAACAGTTTCGCACTGCGAGAGTTTTTCTCGCAAGGTTATTTAAAAGGTTGTCTTCTTGTTGCAATAGTTATTTCCTCTATAAACCCTTATGTATTGTAAAACCTTATACCTAAAAAATTTAATACGTAAAACTCTCTCTAGTTTAGCTGTGAATTAAACCAATGGAGTAGATTGTAAAACCACGTTAATTTCTTGTATTCATTTAATTCTCGTTATCTTGATTGCTTAATTTAGTTGCTTAGTTAGAATTTGTTTGATTGGTTCATTGATTGCTTGATTAAGTTCTTGTAAAACTATAAAATGGGAAAATCAACGAAATATGTAAATCCAAATAAGAAAATGACTAATTTTGACGGCTGTATAATAAAAAGAACGTGTTTTTTGGTTGGTTAACAGGAGACGACAGCTAATGGTCTCACACAAAATGAGGGCGTGGGTGGTATTCGGTAAACCACTTTCTGCGCAAGGCACCAACAATAGTCAACCACACCTCACTTGTTCTACTCACTTATTTCGTTTCCTTGCTTTAATCTAATATTTAATACTCCCTTTATCTCAATTTTATTTTTCAAAAATATTCTCCACCTAAAAAATTAACTATAATAATTTATTAAACTTTCAATTTTACTCTAATTTATTACTCTTAATAACTTATTTATTATATATTTATTTAAATTAAATTTGCTTTGAATATAAGAGCAATAGTGACATTAACTATTATAACTTAAATTCAACCATTTTTGTTGAGAAACAATATAGTTGAGACAAAATGAGTACTATTTATAAAACATCTTCATAGTATTAAATCTTAAATCCTTAAATATGATTAGATAGTATTAAATCTTAAATCCTTAAATATGATTAGAATTACTAATCTACCCTTTTTCATGAGACTTCAAAAAGGAAAGTTTATATATTCCAATATTTGAACATCAATCTTAATTACATAGATTTATTAATATTATTTCTAATCAATTAAAAAATTGTCTAATAAATTTAAATGTATTATTCAAAAAAAAATATACTATTAGCGTCGCATTGTGCAAGCTACGTAATAGTGTAACTTTAATTTTCTTTTTTTTCTTTGAAAAGTTCAGCTGATCTTTATTAAAAAATAATCACACTCATAAACATGGCAATAACACAAGAACATTGCTTCAAAGAGGAGCACAAAAACACCAAAATTACAAAAGAAAAAAAAAAGAAAGGAACAAGCAATATATATTATATCAAACAGGGGCAACAATAACTTGGAAGCCAAACTACGAGGATTCAGCAACCACTTATTTCACTCGTGACCCACTCGTTTACATTTATTTGACATTCATAATAAAGTCATCCGTTGTACCATAGGAAAAATGTCATCATGCAAAGCACTTTCAACTTCTCCAACAGGTTCATGTAGGATTCGATTACGCCATCTCCAAATTGCTCAAATAAGAACATACCCGACCCCATGCGATACTACCTCAACCAATTTATTTTCTGCCAGGAAAAATTTACCCAACAAAACGTCTTCAAGAGTTGGGTGTTAGGGAGGTTTTAATTTGCCACCAACTCCAAACCTTCAACCAAATTGGCTTAACCTTTGCACAGTAAAAAAGGCAATGCCCCAGAGATTCTGGCTAACAGTTACAAAATAAACATCTATTTGAAGTTAGCACAACCTCACGCTTCTCCAGATTCACTCTTGTTAGAAGTCTATCAAAAAACACACGCCGCATGCATAGGTTATCTTACCAAGAAGTATGGAAATCCATTTGAATTGACGATTTTCGGCTGTTTGATTTAGAACTTTAGACTGAACCAATTGTGGCATAACCTTCACCGAGAAATTTATGTTGGGCCCAAGTTCCAAATCCAACGATCATGGGATAAAATAAGATTCCCGATAGTGAGAATAAGCTGAGATAATTCATCCAACAATCTCCCATGAGGAGGAATCCGCCATTGTCACCTACCTTGCCAAACACCATGAATCAAGGCCCATCGGTCTTTTACATTATAACTTTTATTAATCTTTAAAGAAAAGAGTCGTGAAAAATAGATTCTTTAGAATATTCCCGACATTACACCATTCATCGAGCCAAAAAATCATTTGTGAATCGTCTTTAACCTTTCTGGTCATAGATCTTTCAAACTCAAGACCTAATCTATCAATTTCGGTACAACTGTCAAATATATTCTTCCACATGCCATGCTTTAAATTTGGATTAACATTCACACCAAACCCGCCATCAGGACCAACAAACTCTTTAACAACTTTTCGCAATAACGCATTTGGCTCATTATAAAACTTCCATCGCCATTTTCCGAGTAAACCCAAGTTCTTGCATAGCAGACTGCCCACTTCCAAACCTCCTGCTTTATTTATTGATAAAACATTTTTCCATTTGATCCAAAGCATCTTTTCTTCATTTTCTTTAAAACCCCAAAAGAAACGAGAACAAATTGATTCTAACATGTTTATAATATTCTTAGGAGCTCGAAAGATGGAGAAGTAATAGAGAGGAATAGCGCCCAATACCAATTTAACTAGAGTTCTTCGGCCTCCAATGGAGATGAGTTTTGCCTTCCAAGACGAGAGCTTGTTAAGAAAGTATTCAATCACACCACTCCAAGAATCTCTTCTTTTCATACTCCTACCCAGACCCAAATATGAAAATGGGAGTTGTTCATGAGAGCAATTAAAATTACTAGCTACTCTTGCAACTTCAAGAAGACAAATCCCGAAACCATAAATCTTACTCTTGTGTATGTTGACTTTCAGCCCCGATGCCTTTTCAAACCACCCAAGCATGTTAATCAAATTTGAAATATTTGACATTGATCATCTCCCAAAAAATAGAGCATTATTCGCGTATTGAAGGAGAGATAAGTTAGATCCATCATTGAATAGCTAAATCCCCTCAAAAATACATTTTTTACAAGCATCTAACATCTAACTTCCAAAGCTTCCACAACCATTAAATATAGGAAAGGGGAAAGAGGATCCCTTGCCTAAGCCCATGCTCCATTTTGAATTCTCTCGTCGGTGAGCCATTTATCAAGACTGGAACAGAAACTGAAGAAAAGCAACCATGTATCAATTTGCACCACTTGATTCCAAAACCCATTTGTCTCGTAATATCTTGAAGAAAATTTCAGTTCACGCTATCAAACGCTTTCTCAAAATCCACCTTAAATAGAAGTAAATCTATACCATTTCTAGTGGCATATTCAACAATTTCATTAGCAATAAGACAACCATCCAAAATTTATCTCCAGGCTAAGAAAGTTGTTTGGTTAGGGCTAATAAGTTTGTGTATTACCTTTGCCAATCTAGATGATAAAACCGATCATCTTGTAAGTGCAATCGATCAAGTTAATAGGTCGATAATCACAAACCTCTAATGGATCCAACTTCTTAGAAATTAACACAATAAATGTAGTGTTACAACCTTTAGCAAGCATGCTTGTCGATTTAAAGTGTTTTATAGAATTATATAAATCATCCATGAACTCCTCCTAATACCTTTTTAGGAACTTGAAATTACATCCATCCGGCCTTAGGGCCTTTGATCCCGAGCAGTCCCAAACTGCCTGCTTAACCTCCTCCATGGTGAAGGCAGACTCCACGTAATTGTGATCTCCAACATCTAATTTTCGGCCGACTTCGAAAGAAAGGTGTGACAACCGACAATTTAGGACTAACTTTTACCTTTAACTAAAATGTTATTACGTGTATTTAGTGCGTACTTAGGCTAAATACTTGTCACAGTTATATATGCATACGTAATTAATGAGAATTACACAAACAATCGGTAGAGACCGACACCCACGAACGTTAGTGATCAATTTTCATAAATAACATAAATCTATTCGAATATAAATAGTAGTTATTCATATTATGATAGTTATGCTAATATATAAGCATAACAACCTTTGATAAACGATAAACGTTCACGAGAACTAAAAGACGTGCAACGACAAGATAGATTACGAAATTAATCGAACGAACTAACGATAAACATTCGAATATTATTAGAACCAACTAGTAATATTTTAATACCATTAATTTATCCTAATTACCACTAAATCACCTTAATTACATGATTAGTGCTTAATTAATCAAGATTAATGCTTAATGACCTAAATATCTACACATAATCTAACTAGTGAAAAACAAAAAGGTCCCCCCCTCACTCTCCAAAACCGGCCCCTAGGGCCCCTCGTGACCATTTTTCTTGAACATTCACACCATACTTTCCTCCATGCTCTTACATCCTACCCTTTTATTGATTTCATTTCTCTTTAATCACACACATAACCACAAGAAGATTCACAACTCACTCATTTTCTCTCCTCCCTCTCATATCTACGGCCCAAACACCCCCCATCTCTCTCTCACTTTGATTTTCAAGAACACCACCACAAACCACCCTAAACCACCACTTTCAAAACATAAATTAAGGCTCATTTAATATACAAACACTTGCAACTCATAACACCACTACATTCCCATGGGTAAACTAAGTTAAGTACAAGGATTGGAGCTAGGAATCATTCACCGGGAAATCAAGTTCTCATCTTGCTCAAATCTCATCCTAAAAGCTTTGTAAGGAAACTTTCTCTAGTCTTTAACTTTATATATATATGTTTATGCTAAAAATGTTCTCTCATACTAAAATATACTTTTAAACTAGTTACTTTGTCTTTTAAAAATATTAACTAGTAAGTTTAACAAATGAAAAGTCTATAAACAAGTTTAGAGACTTTAAAAATGCAAAATATATGTTCTACTCTTTAAACTATTCATTTATATGTAATAAACTCTTATTTATGTTAAAATAGTTATTTTAAACTTATTAACACAATAAACTTGTAATGACATGAAATTTGTGGTTTAAAAGCTAACTAAACACACTTTTGGGTGCAAAATATCAAAAAGAGGACTTAAGGGACTAAATATGTAAAATCTGGATTTTTGAGGACTAAAAGGTTAAAAACATTTACTTAGAGGTCATTATTTTAATCTATGGATAAAAGTGTTAAAGACCAAACCCTTGTGGTTAAAAACCAAGAAAACGAAATTATACGGTTAAAAGTGAAAATATGAGAACTAGAGGGACAATACATGTAAAAACAGAAAGTTGTGGACTGAGATAGTAAAATAAGTAAGTACAATGATATTAAAGTTTAATTTATAGTTTAGAGTGTTAAAATCAAGACTTGTGTAGTTAAAAGTCGACAAACCGAAAGTTTGAGCTAAAAACGAGATAATTGAAAACTTTAAGGACTAATAGTGTAAAATCAGAAAGTTCAGGGACTTAAGACCTAAAAACAGTAACTTAAGTGTCCACAAGTAAAAACCCTAAGAAAAGATGTCAAGAATCTAACTTATATGTTAACAATCGAAGAAACCGAACAATTCAACCTAAAATGACAAAATAGAAACTACAAGGACTAAAACCGTCACTTAGAAACTTTGAGGGCTGTTAAGGACCCTCTGTAAATCAGGGGACTTTTATTATAACAATATACATTAAGTCATGATTAGTGTATAGACCGAGAAATCGTGAAAACCGAATTATAACAAGTTAAAACGTACGTTAACGATAAAGGTTACAAAATTGAGTTATGAATCTTATAACGTTATTAAAAATGTATATTATATCTAAGCAACATGGTTATATTATAATAACGTACGGCACACAATTAAATGTCGATTAAACGAAATCATGAACTTCAAATCGAATACGATCGAAACGATACACATAACGATTAATAATCAACGCTATGAATATATTATGAATAATAGTATATTATAGGGATGACATAAACGATTGTGGTATTTTGAAAACTATAAATGATCACAACGTGTCACATACGCCTATGAGGGCACATAAAACCCTAGTTGAGTGAACAACTAGCATAGACGGACTATTAAAATGCCTACATTTATTAACTCGACCTTATGCGTTTAGGGCGTTAAGAGGCTTATTTGGGCTCGTTCACTTTAAATTCATTTTACTAGCACGCTCGGACTCGGGTGAGTTCACAGCCCCTATTTTACTGTTTTACTGCTTTTAAATTAGGGGTGGAAAACATATGAACTGCTTTTCATACGATGATTGAAAACTTGTTTACGTATGAACGAATTTCATACTATACTTGGTAACATGACAACGAATCCTTGTACGAATCTATATTTACAGTTGTAATGCATTGAAGTCCACTTGCTTACAAACTATAACCATTAGCTAGGTGACTTTAGCCACTGAATATACGGATAGTACTATCGAGATGACATCCCTCCCACTATTTGTTGGTCATGCCAACCCCCGACTTTATGTCACACAACGAGGAGCGTATATTTAACCGGTCTGAGGCAAACAACACAACAGGTCGTGGTTTGGTTATAGGACTAGAGGTCGTACTTTAACTCATTAGGCCTAGCTAGCCTTTGGGGGATCACCGTCTTTGTTTCAAACTTTAAATAATCGTACTTTAGGCCTTCGGTGCCATACTTTGATTTACTGATGAACTTTACTAAATGATGGTTTACGATTGAGTCTTAAACCTGTGAATTCACTCAACAATTATGTTGACGTTTTAAATATGTTTTTCAGGAAATTAACCATGCCGCAAGAACTCTTGCATATTGGGACCGTACTTGCCATAATATTTAGGATGCCATCTTTTGAACAAATGGGATTTATTTATGATGCTAACCTAATGTTGTTTTATCCCGAAACGTATCTTTATTTTAACAATGTAATTGATAACTTTGATAGTTTGACGGCTTGATAAGCCGTAACGTTTGCAAAACTATACTTGGCGTCTTAATATTTTAGATGTTCTGCTATAATCATATGCTCTCGATTTATTGTCGATTGATCGAGTCACGCCCCGAGCTTCCGCCTTAATTATTATTACTCTAATTTTGGGGGTGTGACAAAAGGCCTGCGATGGATCAGCTTTTTGAACCTTTAGCGGAAAGAATAAACATAATCTCCTTGATCGAGTCTGGTTCCTCCAACCATGAGCCATTTGATATAATCCCTCTGATGGTATTCTTCTGATTTCTTATTTTCACATAAGTATGAAAAAAATTGTACGTGTTCTCATCACCTTCAATCGCCCACTTGCTTCTAGATTTCTACTTCAACATATTTCTTTCTGTTCAATATAATCAAGATCCATCAAAGTAGATTCTCTACCAACAATATCATCTAAAGTGATTACGCCTGTTTCAGCTTCGGAGTCCCACGATAGAATTCGATTCTTGAGATCCACTTTAGTTTTATGGCATTCTTCTCTATATTTTTGACTTCAAGATTTTATGTCATTCTTATGTTTTTTTCAATTTGTTCTTGAGAATGATGTCTGTTGTTCCTTCGTACAGACCTTCAGACAACGAGCTCACAACTGCAGTATAAAATTCCTCCAGACCGACCCACGGATCAAAAAATTTAAAAGATTTAGGACCAAAATCAATAGATCCCAATTTTAAATAAGATTGGACTATGATCATATATAACTCGTCATAATGCAATGACCGATGTATCCTTCCAAACACTAAAAAAGTTTGAAGATACCAAAAACCGATCCAGTTTGCTCAGTTTTCTTCCATAAGTACTGAATCTAGTGAAACGTCTCCCACCCTTGTGCAAATCATGTAAACCGATAGTAGCAATAAAATTATTAAAAATCATTGCATCCCGAACTTTTAAACTGGATTCTTCCCGCTCTTCTCGATTTCTAACGGCATTAAAATCACCAAAAATTATCCAAATTGCGTCATTATCGCTAATAATCTTGGTTATTTCGTTCTATAATAATTCCTTGTGGGAAGTAGTTTGAGGACCGTAAAGATTTAAAAAAAGAGCAACTTTTTCATTCACCCCATTGCATTTTCCAAGCACACCAGTGAAGTTTTGACCACCAAAAACCTTCTCCTTCACAAACACTCTTGAATCCCATATTAAAAGGGTTCCTCCAGATCTGCCTAAAGAGGAGCTAAAAGTGTAATCATAATCTTCTG
The DNA here is from genome assembly GCA_963930675.1 of Gnaphalium uliginosum. Lineage (NCBI taxonomy): Eukaryota > Viridiplantae > Streptophyta > Magnoliopsida > Asterales > Asteraceae > Gnaphalium > Gnaphalium uliginosum. Next base: position 27,820,001 of record OZ005681.1, read on the forward strand.
AACCCCAAATTGAGCGTACAATAAAGTTTAAAACAACCTCCATCTTTGTTTCCTGCACTCCAATTGCACTTAATTTATGATCGCAATCTTTAGAGGCAATAGTTCATTTGGAGTTTGGGTTCATTTCTAAACAATCGAATTATTTTTAATGACTCGAAAAATTAAACCTTGGACCGGACAACTGGACAAGTGTATCTTATAAGTTAAGACTTAAATTATTAATTAATATGTATCAATTTTACACGCACTATTTATTATGAATTTTATATCTTGTTTTTTGGTTCCATTTATGTGCGGATTATCATCGAAAACACGGCAATGGTAGGACACACTACTAACAACAAAGTGATATTTGACCAACCGATCACTGAATGCATGGTGGGTCTCAAAAGACCCGAGTAGACCCTTCAAATCATACGCAGGGAGTGTATTTTTTAGTGGGGAACTTTCCTATACACAGGGTGAACCATTTAGTGTGGTTTTCGATATGGCAGGACCAAAGTGAATCAATAAACGTTGGGTAGAAAAGTGAAGATGGGTCCAATCAGATGTTTATTGTTTTTTCTTCTTCTTTTGCAATCGTATTAGTTGAAAATTAATTTGTGGGTCCACTTTCATATTGTGTGTCACACCGATCATTGTCGCTGAAAATGATTAACAACGTCAGTGCTTAAATTCACATTGATTTTCACATTGTACCACTACTCTAGAGTTTACTAGTGTTTCCGGGGCGGAGTCCTTTATACAATATCTAATGTTAGAGCGTTACCAATATGAGATTTGTACGAATTTGGATTACTTAGAACTTGTTTCAATTAAATTTTGTCTAATTTGAATTCCAGTTCAAGTACACATACAAAATGAGCATAAAACATATAATTAATTAACGAGTCGCTCTCAAGAATGTATATAAAGAGTTCTAATCATATAAACTTGAACTCAACTCAAACTTGTGAAATTCATATATACATCAGTAAGCACTTGAATGAAAGCTTGTCAAGCTATAAATCGAATTCATGAAACTTAGAGTAAGATGGTCAATTTCGTGACCAATGAATTATGATAAGGCAACAAAATATGTCACAAAAATTTTTTACGTTAATAGATAACAAGCAGCCAAGGTTCTGGTCAGGGCAGGCAAATGAATTTGAGAGGGACCGTATGATATTAAAGAATAGGGCCCTTTGTAAGCACGAATTCTTTGACTTTTTTTTTCCATTTTAAGTTTTTCGTATCCTAATTTGTATTTTTCGTTGTATGAGCCATCGTTTAAAAAGTAATCCAACTAATCTCAGTGATATTTTAATATGTTCTACCTAAATTATGTACACATAAAACCTATGAACTACAAGCGATTTTGGTTAATATGACCCTAAAAAATCGCTTGTATTTTTTACTTTTATGTGTAGATCTTGGTTAATATTTTCTAGTAAGTTTAGATTGTGATTTTTTTTACCAAGTATAAAGTGAGGTTGTTGTTAGTTTTTAGTAGGATTGGGTCCTATATTATTTGAGTTAGGGGATTAGAAGATTAGAATTAGAAGATTATATATATAACAACAATAAAATGGTCGATTTTTTATTTTTGTTCTATAAATATAATAACATGATTTGAGATTGAGATTAAGATTTATAATAAATAAATAAATATAATAAATGAATTAATTATTACAGAACTCTAAACTTTTTCTTCGAACTATTCTAAATATTTCTAATTTACACCAACGTGGAACAAGTGGATGTAGACGGATCATATAAAGCAGGAAGCAAATACTTTCTCCCATTTGTACCATGCGCATTATAACTTGCACCCGTAGTCGAGTCAACCAACAAGTCCCCTGCATACCCAGGATAAGCTCCTTTAGCATACACCCCAGGACACGCGGATGCAGCTTCTAATGGTGCACTCGCATCCCCTTGATAATACCCATTTCCAAATGGGTTCGTAGCCGTACCCGCCAACAAACCGGCCAAATTAATCACCATCCCGTCCACACCCACATCGTTATTAGGTGCAACCAATGGTGCAGCTTGTGGTCCGTAAATCGGTTGGTGAAACGGCCACGCACATTGACCCGGACACTGAGTCTCCGAGTTACCTACCCAAATGTAGGCAAATTTGTAATTCTTTCCTTTAACAGTTTTGGCCGATGCAGGTCCTGATGCTGAGCCATGAGACCCGCATCTGCTGGAACAAAAATCACTTACTGACACGTCAGACGCTGTTAACACAATGTTAACAGCGTTACGTGATCCTCCCTTGGAAGCCAACTGGACGAGATTCTCGTCGGTTAGTGATTTTCCGATAGAGTATTTCTTGTCAGATACTTGTTTCCCAAGTTTAAGATTTAGCGAATTTGATTTCTTTAATTTGGTTTGGTATCTTTCGGTGGTTTTCCACCATGTGGAAACCGATGGTTCGGTTTGTGAATTTAGTGATTTGGTAGAAAGTGAAGTGATGAAATCGGTGACAATGGCCTTTTGTGACGGTTTGAAGTTACCGTACCAGATTAAATTGACTGAAATGTCTCCGTGTAGAAGAGCACCGTTGTGGTATTGTAAAAGGTTAGTCGAGTCGTGAACTAACTCAGTGAGTCGCCTCGTTGCAAATGAGATTTGGAAAATGGAGAGCACGAAGAAGATTTGAACTAGGTGATTAACGGTCACCATATTTGTGGAGGTTTTGGAGAGGGGTAAAATGTGAGGTGGGGTTTTGGTTTAGTGAAGATGGAAGTGAAAAATGGGGTATTTATACGAATAATTTGTTTAGAAATTAGTTGAATGAAAAAATAATAAAGAAATGGATTTATTATAAAAAGTGTTTTTGCTTAGCAGGCAGGAAGAACCTACAGCTGGAGCCTGCTGCCACACGGTTTTTTGGTCCTGGTGAAGGCGAAATACAAATTTTCACGCATTTTCTGTTTTGCATTAAATGAAAAAAAGAATTCAAATTTGCGTTGCTACGTATATTTTGTGTAAAAAAAAAATTAATTGAAAATAACATAAAGTAGCACCATTGACATATCAAATACTCCCTCGATGGCAAAATAATTATTTATTTGAGAAATGACACTCGGTTTAAGATAATACAACTTTTTTATTTTTATAGTTCCCACCTTATGTTTAGACTTTTATAAAAAAAATTGTATGTACAAGTTGATTATTTAATTTTAAAAGCAGATATCTATTTTGAAATAAAATAAAAAATAAATATTAACAGTTATATTGAGACGGAGGTAGTATCATTTAAGAAGTTTTATAAAGAAAAGTTGTTTCAATAGATAATCTTAATTTGTAATCTTTTTAGATATGATAAGAATTTTCTTTAAAAATCACATCCTCAAGTAATGTGCAGTTGCTTGTTCAAACGGCAGATAATTGGGATATGACTCGTAACTTATTTTACAAAAACTCTCTCTTCTTAACAAACGAAAATGTTTGCTTTAGAGGAATGATATAATTAGACTAAAGCCATATTTGTTCCAATCATTTAGAAGTTTAATTTAACAAAAATTAGTATTTTACATTTTAATCACCAAGTGACACGAACTAATAAAAGAGTACAAAACAGTTTTTGTCACTCGCACATTGCAACGGGACTTAAAATTATACATTTTTAAATTAATTTATAAATAAGTGTCGTGATGGGTATCTTGTTTCAAATAGTGTTTAGTACTTTTTAAATAACTATAAAACGCATAAAATGTTCACCTAGTTTCAAAAATTTACAAATTGAATGAATGAAACCGTCCACAAATAGACTCAACCATGGAATATTAATCCAGTGTCGTTATAATATATTTGTATATATCTTTGTTGTTGATTATACATTATTTATAACAATATATATTACCTAATATTTATAGGTAATACCATACCATTTAATCTAACTATACTTCTTTTATCTCACACAATATGCATTCGTCACTATATAGTCTCCTCAACCCTTTTGTTGGCATCCACAAAATACAATAACACTTGACACTTCACAATGAGATTTTTTAATTGCAAAGTCTATACAATAAACATAAGAATATGATAATATAAAATATCTTGTAATAATTAAAAGTAATGAATTCCAATTGAATAATAACTACTTACCATCTTTTACATACTTTAATCGTAGAAAATCTAAAAGTACATACTGAAAATATTATGCATTATTTCAAGTTATTCAGTAACTGATACAAGTGATCCTTATTTAACATGTATGAATAATTTTGAGTTTATTTATTTCACGTTCACTTAATCATGTATATGCAACTTGTAATTTTGTTAATAATATAATCGTGATATTACATGAAAACAGACCATGGGAAGTTGCCGACCCCATAATCAGTTGGTATTATGCACGTTTCTCCGGAAGGCAGATCATATTGGGTTCCCGATGTGCCCGATGACAAAACCAGTTATTGGAATGTCATTTGACGATAGACATTGCTTATGAGTCCTACAGACAATATTCAAAACAATCAGGTTTTCCTTCAAAGAAGTCATCGAACAATAGAAATAAACGCAACCAGGTTTCTCAGAAATACTTTCTATGTTCTAAACATGGTTTCCCATAACCGAAAACTCCATATGATATCTTAGAAACTAATGGGAAGAAGCCGCACAACATGTCATCCCAGAAGTGCGGTTCCAAAGCCAAACTGATTCTCGCATTAAAGCCGGAAACAAATAAATACCAAGTTGAAGAATTCATTGAAGAGCATAACCATGATTTGGTACACAAGAATGATAAACACTTTCTTTCGTCTAAGCGGAAGCTTTCGTATCCACACAAACGTGTGCTCCATAACGTTTCAAGCATAAACGTCAGACCTAATCGAACATTCAAAATTTTGAAGCAGACTTGTGGTGAGTTTGATAAAGTCATGGCAACAAAGGTAGATTGTAAGAATTTTAAGCGGGATATTAACGCTTATATTGGTGAGTATGATGCACATATGTTGATTGACAACTTGAAAATCCGAAAACAATATTTTTCAGATTTCTCATTTGAATACCGTCAGGAAGGAGAAGATGAATTAAGTGGCTTGGGCTGATGGGGAATCTAAAAGAAGCTACATTGCGTTTGGAGATGTAGTCGGCTTTGATGCAATGTTTCGGACGAACACGTAAACCACACGATAATCGTTTTTTATTCAAGTTTAAATTGCATGCATCATCTTTTTACATGATGCCATTATGGGTACCCGTTTATCCTTCCTTTACGACATGTTTATGTAGGTACTACATGGTCTTTGTCCCCTTTTATTGAGATCGACAACCATAACCGTTTATCTTTCCTTTACGACATGTTTTGCTGGCCTTCTATCCCATGAGACAATAGAAGCTTATACATGGATTATAGAAGCGTTCAAGAAAAATATTTGGGGGAGAACCAACTTTCTTCATTAGTGATCCAAACCTCACCGTCAAACAAGCCATGGAGAAAGTGTTTCCATCAATCAAACATCGATTATGAATGTGGCATATAACTGACAAGTTCACTCCTATGGTACGGTTCAAAATCGGTAGTAAATATAAGTAATATATATATGCGATTCAGTAAATGCCAATTACGATCCAAAAAAAGTTACAAGTTTCATTCAGTTTATAATAACCATGATTTAATTAGTAGATAATTAATTAAATTTACTATTCATTTGATTCACTTATTTTTGATTCAGTAGAGAATTAATTAAATTTACTAGTTTTTGTCTCCTATAGTTAGCGTGTTGGTTTCTGCATCGCAGTTGTCATCTAACCAATATACTGGTTTCAAAGGTAATTTCCCTATTACGAGATCCATTACATGTTGGAAGCTAATTCTCCTCACGACTGCTTTTTGATCATTCATCGACTAATAAGTTTGGCCAGTTCCTAATACACTGATCTCGGTTTACCGATTTGCACCTTTTCCTTGTGTTTGTTGATTAATTTATTGTTGTCAGCTTCCCTTTTTCGCTTTTGACTTCTGAATTCCTTTGGAGGTAGAGTCATAAAATCGTCGTCTAAGATTTCATAATTTAATTGGGTGGCACCTGACACATGTACGATAACCATGATTCAGAAAGAAACATTTTGATTCACATATACTTCTAAACATAATTTGCCATTGTAAATTGGACTTAATGAATCCCAACTAACAACTTCTGATTCACTAAATTAACCACTTGATTTACCAGAACGAGTTTATTAAAAACTTTACATTCACGATTATAAAAACTAGGGTTTTGTTGATTTTGATTACATATACTACCTAATATAATAAAAAAAAAAAATCCAAAAATCGCATGCCATCATTTTTAAGGAACACTTGATTTAACATTAATCATTGTTAACAACTCAACTAAAATTCAATACACACAGATAATAAAAAGTTGTTACCTTTCACATTTTCATTCACTTTTCTTGTTTTCACCATATTGAATACCAAACCCATAAAGGATTGATAGTGGTGAGAGGATGCTAGAAACCCTTGATTCAGTACCACAAGCTTTTTGCGCTGTTTAGACTGCCGATTACAGAAACACGGGCTTTGTGGATTTCATTTGCGTGGTGTGACTTGTGAATTTTGAATTAGGGTTTATGGATTTTGGATCGCTATTTTGGATTGGGGATAGATATTAGGAGAATCAGTTTTTTTTTTTTTTAAATGCATGAGAGACCGATCATATCCCATATTTTTTTGCGCCGGTTTTAATTCCTCATTTAAAAAAATATATATTTTTTAAGTACGCGATCCTGGCAGCATGGGGTACGCGATCGCGTACTTAACTCAAGAAGGGAGTACGCGATCCTACAAAAGGGTACACGATCGCGTACTCAGTGCTTTGAAAGTTTCTGTTCGATTTTTAGTACAAGGTACACGATTCTGATAAGGGTACGCGATCGCGTACATACAACATAAAAGTTTTTGTTTGCCTTTTTTATGAATTAACCAAATGTACTTTTTTGCCCTTGACTGTTTGAAATAATTAATAATTATTACATTTTTGCCACTGAATGATCTCATCTATTGAATCATACATATGATGTACAAAAATGTTTCTCTCCCTGCTCCATTTAAAAACCTTCTCCATAGACCCTACTTCTATATATATATATATATATATATATATATATATATATATATATATATATATATATATATAACGGTTAGTAACAACCACTATTTAAGAAAAAAAATTTAAACCTCTTTTTTCACCTTTAAATACAATATATATTTTCTATAAAATCACATACAACTACAATAGCAATTACAATCTTGAATCGTCTTCGTGAGATGAACTTGTGATGAAAATTTTACAAAACTAGTCGGAAGCAAAAGAACGTGAAGCCGGTGAAGGTTTTTAGTATTGTAAATTTTATTATTAATGAAGTAATTTTAATTTTAAAGTTTATGTTTTATTTAAGTATTGAATTAAATCGTACATAATTAATTAATAATATGTATTTGTATCTTGTTTATAAAAGAAAAAGAAAATGTAGAATCTTTATAACATGAAACGTAGAGTGTTATCACATCATACCATATTATGCGAACTTAACACCCATAACACCATACCACCCCTTGATTATTGAGGGTGATCTTAATAAATAATAAATATAATACAGCAGAAAACTAGTGGATAAGTGTTGCCAAAAAGAATTGATTTTTGAATCTATAACAAATGAGACAAACTACATTACAGCTCATTTACAACCCTTTTGTACGTTGAGGAAGATAAACAATAATGAGACGAAAATGACCTTTGGTTTAAAGCATAGTAGGAGGTGGACATTATGATACGAATATTTAGTAAAATTGGGCGGGAGAATAAATTTCTAAAAACAGAAAAGGTACACTGTTCACAGCTGGAGTACAGTGTATGCTTTCTGGACGTTGGAATAGGATCCCAAGCGCTAATTAAAGCACGTAACACGTGATAATACAGTGGTCACGAGACGCCGATTTATACAATAATCAGTTTTAGTTTTAATTTAATATTTAATTAATATACTTTTTATATAAGTGAAGAAATATTAAAATGAAAAAGTTGACTTATTTTTTAGTCACATTTTTTTTCAATCTATTTAATTTTACTATTTGATATAATCTATTTCTAATAGTTTCTCACTAATTACGTTTTGAAAAACATTTTTAGGCTAAAGAAAGTGTCACGATAACCTTTTAGGACAAATTACAAACTCGAGAATCTGAAAATTTTTCTTTTAATTTAGCATATAAAAGTATATGCAGCATTTTTAAATTTTTTCTACACATAACATTCAATACTTGTAATATTAATCATGTTTATATCAGAGATATTCCTATTATATAATAATGAATTGTATGAGATATTAACAACCATGATAAAAACTATAAAATTAGATTAAATTTATAATCATGAGCTATAGTTTTACACGATTATTGGACAATGTGATAACAATGTTAAATATGGTGATAAACGCATATTATGATTAAAGAATACAACTCCTAAACCAGAGACCTAAAAAAGGATTTAGGATGTAAAGCATATATAATAGCTGATGAATTATATTCACCGAAATACATGAGCAATGGAACATAAGAATTTTTTTGTTGAAACAACTTGGAACTAAAGATATAAAAAATGAGAGTAGTCGATTTGTTTTCAACTAAAAGAGACTTACTACTTGCAACTTAAGTTATTGATGCCCTTAAACATTAAAAAGACATACTCAAGCTGATATTATCTTATATATAACACATTTCATAAAAATTTAGAGGCCTTAAGAATTTGGGGCCTAAAGCCTTGGCTTTAGTTACCTTATCCTTGAGCCACTCGAGATATTATATATAGATTTGAGCAATGAATTGATTAATAAAAAGTTTTAAGGGCACAAATAGATGACATAATTTTAGTTGGCTAAGACCACAACTACAGTTGCGTCTTTTATGGCGTCTTCCATGTCTTCGTGAAGACATCATTCACACGGAAACTTTTTGCGTCCGGACTTTGGTGAATCATTGGAATGAAGACATTGGGAGATGAATGTTCAGTGAACAACCTTTTTTTTTGTTTTATTTTAGGTATATAAAAAAGGTATTAATTATTGGTAAATGTAGGATCCAAAAGTTTATTTATTTAGTCCATCGTTGACAATGTTCAGTCTTTATGATGAAGTGCTGATGTGACGCTGAATTGAGAGTTCAGTTATTCGGTTCACCGTTGAAAGTGGTCTTAGGCTAATTTAAAAGACTCCAGTAATTTAACTAAAATTATATTATAACTGGATTATAATAAGATGCAGATGCAGTTAGGATCTCTTACACGTTCATATGAAGTTGAGGATATCCAAACTGTTTGTGAAGTTTGGAACATCACGAATAATTTAGACTGATAAACTATTTATATAAAAATGATTACATTTGTATGTAAGCGGTGAAGAGTTTTTATTTTGACATGGAAATGTACACACTACACAAAGTGGAAAACTACATCAGGTGATCGAGATCTGGTATGCTATAAGTGAATATGCGCATCAAGAAATGAATCCTAATTTTGAAGTTGATAGTGTTAGATGAAACTTGAATCGTCAACGTTAAGACCACCTGTAGTGGAGTTTGACATTGACTCTTCACCTTTACCAAAGTACGGACACATGAACTTTTTGTGTCAGTGCTTTGGTGAATCATCGGAATGAAAACATTGGGAGATGATAGTTCAGTGAACAACTTTTTTTTTTTGTTTTATTTTAGGTATACAAAAGATGTATTAATTATTGGTAAATGTAAGGTCCAAAAATTTATTTATTTAGTCCACCATTGACAATGTTCAGTCTTTATGACGAAGTGCTGATGTGACGCAGAACTGAGAGTTCAGTTATTCGGTCCACCGTTGAAAGATGTCTTAGGCTAATTCAAAAGACTCCAGTAAGTTAAATAAAATTATATTATAGGTACTAAACTGGATTATAATAAGATGCAGATGCAGTTACGATCTCTTACACGTTCATATGAAGTTGAGGATGTCCAAACTGTTTGTGAAGTTTGGAATATCACAAATAATTCAGACTGATAAACTATTTATATAAAAGGATTACATTTGTATGTAAGCGGTGAAGAGTTTTTATTTTGACATGGAAATGTACATACTACACAAAGTGAAAAACTACGTTAGCTGATCGTGATCTGGTATGCTACAAGTGAATATCAAGAAATGAATCATAATGTTGAAGTCGATAGTGGAAGACGAAATTTGAATCGTCAACATTAAGACCATCTGGGGCTTGACATTGACTTTTCACCGATCTACATCCATTTTAGTTTCAATGAGTGTTTCCTGATAGGTTACAGGGTCCTCATATTAGCAACACAATGGTTTATGGTGTTTGGGAGCTTATTTTATTGACTTATTTACTTATTGTAATACAATGAGCTTAAGATTTAGTGTTTGTATAAGTTTATTTGGCTAGCTTATTTGCTTACTTGTGAGGGAGATTCTACAAACTCAAAATAAGTTAGAAATTTCCAGCTTATTTACTTATAATCAATAAATAAATAAGCTACAAAATAAGCTCCGACCCTCTGAGTTTTATTTTTTTAAAAATTGATGTACTACATCTAAAGCATGATGCACAATTTTTTAAGTGGGATATTTACACAGGTGAAAGTGGTTCTATATTGGATAAAAAAAGGTTGGAAGTTATTGACGAGAAAAAGTAGTGGACAACTTATACGATATAATGTTGTGTGTCAAAAATGATTGAAAATGATTGCTATCATAATCGATGCTCTAATATTTTGATCGAACCAAAAAAATAAAATATGCTAACAATAATTAAAGAATTGCAAAATAATTTTGTTGGGTAAGTTTCTTAAAAATTCTATGTAATTAATTTCGTTCGTTGTTCCATTTTAAGGGTTTATTTGGTTAACGAGAATGAGAATGGAGGAATGACTTTTATTTCCATTAAAAGTGTTTGATTGATAGAATTGGTTTTAAAATTTGAAAATTAAACCCACATAAAGATAAGTAAAATTCATACCAATTTAAGGTGATGAATTTGAAAACTTATTTCCATACCAATTAAAAACCCCCCATAACCATTTCAAGCTTCAAGTCAAACACCCCTAACTTTTTAACCATTGAATCGTACAATATTTTTGTTTTGTTAGGCCAATTAAAAGATGATTCATAATTCATACTTTCGTTTGGCTCAAACTATGGATGAGTGTAGTACGGAACCTCTAGCGAACCGTACCGAACCGATTGGTATCGGTTTCTTTTTTTGCCTTAAAGTGAGTACCGAATACCGGACCGTATGAAGCGGGTTGGTACCGGTACACTTCCGGTATCAGTGCGGTAAAAGTGGTACTATGTCGGTTTGGTACCAAAAATATAATACAAGAATAACCTATGCATATATATGTGAACCCGTGTTCACGTATATCTTATATTTGAATTTGATGAAGTGAAGACACTTTTCGAGTGCAAAGGCAGAAGGGAGCTTGACTGCAAGAGCCACCCGTCGAGCAGGGACGAAAGTTGTCCTTAGTGATCCGACGGTGCCGAGTGGAAGGGCCGTCGCTCAACGGATAAAAGTTTCGATAAAAGTCAAAGACGATAAATATCAGTTTCATCATTTACTGACATAGAAAGGACATTGACAAAGAAAAATGTATATATACCACAACATTTGTGTGTACCATGTTATCTGATTTGGTAATAACACAAGGTCGTGGACCTTAGCTATATATTAATAGGCAATACGCTTGAGATTCGATTTAACTAGGGTGCTAAAACGTGATTTTTTGTGTGACAAAGAGTACTAGATAGACTTCAATAAAATTACAATTGTATTCATACGTGATAGTCAAGTCTGATTTTGTACTTCTTACTCACCAACATAAATCATTTTGTGTTCATAGATACATTATATGGTTATAGAAATAAAATTTCACGACTATTTTTTATTTTTTTAAAATAAATTTTATAATATATAGATTATATAGAAATAACCAAACAACTAATGACAAAGAAAAAAAATATTTTTTGGATATGGTACCAAAGCGGAAAAAGTGAGATAATACTGGTACTGAACTATAAGTATCGAACCGTTTTAAGTCGGTTGGTACCGGTTAGGTACGGTATCGGTTCGGTAACGGTACGGGATTGAGAATATGGTACTAAGGCTCACCCCTAGCCCAAACCTTTATCTCGATTATTAGAGTATGTGACAACTTAAAATTATATCGACAATAACTAGAGCTGTAAATGAAACAAACTAGCTCGCGAGCTACTCGAACTCGACTCGTTAAAAGTCCGATTTGATCCGAGCTTAAACGAGTTCAAGCTCGAGCTTGAATATATTTTGATGCTCGTTTGACAAATGAGTCCGAGCTCGAGCTTTTAATATCGAGCTCGAACATGCTCGCAAACTTAATCGAGCGTATCATTTATATACAATAATAACTTTTTATATATAATATATAATTATATTATAAAAAGATTATATATATAATATACAAAATTATAATAGTAAATTTTATTATATATACTTAAATATAACTTAAAATGAAAAAAAAAGTTATATATAAATAAAAATATAATTAAATAAATAATATTCTATAATAAATGTGCCGAGCCCGAGCGAGCTTGAACTTGTAAAGTATGAAACGAGCCGAGCTCGAACTTTTATATTCAACTCGAAACGAGCTAAGCTCGAACTCGAACCTTTGAATTCTAAACGAGTTGAGTTCGGGTTCGGCTCAGCTCGTTTAGAACCCTAATGTCAATAATGACATTTTATGTTAAGCTTCAACAAGAGAGAGAATCTAATTCCATAATTGACTACATTGATCTCGATAGCTGCTTCGCCCAGGGAATTGAATATTAAATAATGAAATTGGACGAATTAAGTCCTGTGATTTTTCAAAAGTGGAGTTTTAAGCAGTTAAAGAACAACTTCAAAAGTGTATATATTATGGACGTCATTAAGATGCAAGTATTAATCATTTTAATGTATTATAGATATTGTCAAGAACATGGTCTAAATCACTCATCATGGACGAAGCTAGAATATTCCCATTAAGGAAGCAAACTTTATTTTTTTTTTCAACTTTTTTATTTTATTAAGGGTACGTCTTATACTCTTTCTAAATATTAAACCCGTGTATACATACGAGCCATTGAATTTATATTTAATTCTAATAAACCGGGTATGTAATAAAGTTTCAACGTTTCATACGGGCTAGAAATTATGCAATGAAGTTTAAAATTAAATTAAGGTAGTTTGTATATTTAACATTAGCTGGTGTTATATCATTGTTACTTTTTGTATATAATTTCGGGCATGTATACGCTAACTGAACGTATTTATTATATTATTTATTTGTAATGCGGAGTACGTTCAATTGGCAGGAAATTGTTAAGAGTTAAATTGTTCTTTGTGTAGTTTAATAAATACTATTTTGTGATTTTGGAGCTCCAAATATAATAAATTTAAAATAATTGTTTGGTCGTTAATGATTATTGTGTATGTTATATGTAACAAATTATAAAGTATTAAAATTAGAATAGGATTAGGATTCCAAATTAATTTTTATTATGATTATTTTAAAAATAATTCATAATTTATGATTCATCAAATCCTATATTTTAATTAATTGGACAAATTTGAATGATCCTATTGGTTGATTAGATTTTTGATGACATCACCAAACGTTTACTATACTATATTTAAGATATGTTAATATACATTATTTTTATTTTTTTTACAAAATTTGCAATTTTAAGAGGCAAGTGTTAGGAATGTAGGACCCAAACAAAACAACAATTGCACACAATTGCAAAACCACACAATCAACATACGAATAAAAGTAATGCGTAAAAGTTAATCGGCACGAGGAATTTACGTCCTTATATGCAATCGGGGTGATTGCTTTAGTCTACGGACAAACTAGAGAGTAATTGATATTATTTTCGTAGCTTCGGGTTTACCATAAAAGAGGGTTACAATTTATAGAGTACAAAAAACGAAATTAAACTTGTTGTCCAAGTTGCCAGATTCGGCCGGATACCCGCCGGATAGACAAGGGTACCCGCCAGGTAAAACTACTTCCACCAACACCTCACAAACGAGCCAAGCTTCGGTGACAATTTACTCAATGGCTACCCGTTTCACTTATGTGTACCCGCCGGGTGCACATCAAAACCCGCCGGGTAGTTGGAATACCAGCCGAGTACTCCTCTAGCTTCACCAAATTCGAGCTCATTCGATTCCTTGTTCGTTCTTCACTATACTCAACAATCTCCCACTTGAAGATCGGACAAACCCAACATTATTAAACCCTTATAATTTCCCTTTCAACCAAGTCGAATCCACCTCTCCATACTACCGATACCAATCGGGACACGCACACTGATTAAACGCAAATCATATAGACTTTCGATAAGAGCCCTTTAACTAGAACTATTGAAAATCCAGGAACCAAATAAAACCCTCTAACTCTCTAGTCTATACCTTCTATCATCAGTTCATCAGAATGTGTCACACCCCCTGATTTGTACCACGGAAGCGGTTCGGGTCGGGGCGTGACTAATCAAGTAATCACAACACAAAGGTAAAAGCGAACGACTCTATATGAGACGTTTATAAAATAGTACAAAAGTAGTTACATTGAAATACTTTAAAAGTTTACATTAGCCTCGAGTTCGCGAAATAATATCCTGAAGATTCTAGTACATAACGAAATATTTCAAAAATAATACATGAACATCTTCATATACGTATAATGCATGCGACTTGATGTAGCTAGCAATCCTGTGGGCAATCCTATTGTTGCTGAGTACCTGAGAATACAAAGCTAAAAGGGTCAACCAAAAGGTTGGTGAATCTCACAGGTTTAACAGTAAAAACATAGTTATGAAACACAAGATTTATCCGTGATTTGCAATCAAGCAAATAAAATAAACAAAATTAATGTTTCCGAAATTGCCATGAGCCCACGGTTCGAAGCCTAACCCGTTTTGTGCCTCCCGGAGGTGTCTAATCCGAAACACCTTTATGACAAATACTAGAGTGCCCGTTTTTAACTTGGTTATAGCTAGTAACCCGGACGGGGGTGTCATTCCCATAATAGATCTATTCTCTAGCACTCGCGCCTTCGCAGTTAACGAACCATGTGTGTTGAGGACTTTTAATGGATTAAAAACAACTCATACAATCTTGTAAAAATAATCGAGTACTTGTGTTCATGAAAAACAGTTAAGCATTTGTATCTCACCCAAAAGTATATAAAACAGTAAAAGTAAAAGTTGGGCTGTAAGACTCACCTGAGTTTAGCAAATAGCAAGCAATAATCAAATAGCAAGCAATGTGTTCCAAGTTGCAACCTTCTAACGTCCTAAACGTATAAGGTTGTGTAAGTAGATCTCAAAAGATCATCTATGTAAGTGGAGGGTTAATGTCCACTTAAGTAAATCGTGTAGGTCGAGGGTTAATGTCCACCTAAGCTAGTTCACTCAATTAGAAACGTCCAATTGTTTGGTTATCGTTTGTGTTTAGAAAACATGTACGGCTCGTTGGTGACATTTTGGGAAAACATAAATTTGATTAATTTTGTTAAGCGACACAGAGGTTAGTGTCGCAGGTTACTGCGACACTCGAGGTGGTAGCGACATTGTCTTAGTGTCGCTGGTTTATACTGTTTGGTTTTAGAGGTAGCGACACAAGGGTTGGTGTCGCTAGTTTCCACTGTTTTATAGTTAGCGACACAAGGGTTGGTGTCGCTAGTTAATACTGTTTGTAGCGACACAGGAGTTAGTGTCGCAGGTTACCACTGTTTGTTTAAAAATAGCGACACAGAGGTTAGTGTCGCACCCAATTTGGGCCAGGTGCGACACTAAGGTTCTGCTATGTTTTTCAAGTTCGGGAAAGTGGTCAAATGTGCTCGGTTTGACCCGAAACTTTTACATGACTCTTAAATATGTCTAAGGGTTGTAAAAATTTAGTTCTTCCATTTTTAGTAGGTTTACAAGTGTCGGTTTTTATTTTTGTGCAAAATCAGTCCACCTTTTATATTTCCAAAAAATGTACATTTTTGTTGGCTCGATTTCGAAAATCATAAGTCCGAAATAGAATACAAGAAAAATCACAGAGGTTCCCCTATATCTTGACTACTTTCAGTAATTTTTATAGAATTTTTAAGCAAGTCTAAGTATTTTTAAAAATTACATTTATCTACTGAGGTCAAAAAGTGACCAATCAGGACACATGCAAGAAGATTAATTTTCTGGGAAAAATATACACATTTTTCGAAAAAGTTATCTAAACGACATTTGTACCTAACAAAATTTGTGAACTTTTGGCATGGTTTCATGTCATTTGGAGGTGTATATCTCGAGTTATGATTAAAACAAGAAGGGTGAATTTTCTGAGTTTTTGGACAGCCTGTACACATGTTTTTGTAAAAATCATTTCGGGTATCAAACGAACTCCAAAAATTATGAAACCAGTTGGAAATGAAAGATAACTTCTTGAACTTAAGTTTTATCTTTTGAATCATCCGTTTTCATTAGATTTTGAGTGAGAAACACTCAGATGAATTTCGGAGTATTTTCTGGACAGAATATGCATGTTGCATTTTTGTAAGTTGATGATGATGAAAAACGTTTTTAACATGGGTTTTGAACATGAATCTTTTGAGTGAACATTTTAACATGTTATTCAAGCATTTTAGAGGTAGAATAAGTTTTCTTACAATGAGAATAGGAGAAGGAAAGGAGGAGGTGTTGTAGGGCTTGAATCCTTGCAATAATCTTGAAACTTTGAAATGGTGTTTTATGGTGATCAATGGTGGTTGTGTGGTGATCAAAGGTGGTTTAGAGGTTGGATTTCTCCAGATTTTAGAGAGAGAATGTGAGAGTTTAGAGAGAAGTTGGAGAGAATGAGGAAAAATGAGAAAAAGGTGAAGTGTTGGTGGGGAGTGTGTCTTGCATGTAATATGAATGGAGGTATAAAGAATATGATGATTTGAATTTGCATGTATGGGGGGATGGGGGCTGGATAGGTGGGGCCCACTTTGGTGGGTGTGTGATTTAATTTTTGATTTCCAGACCGTGTCGCGTACTGTGATCGTTTACCCGTTTTTCGTGTTAAATCGTTAAATCGCCTAACGTTTCTTTGAGTCGTTTTTAACTAACAATCGGTTTGATTTATTTTTCGATTGAAGTATTTATTAAAACACTTTATTGTGAGTTAATAAAATGTTTATTGACCTTTGTTTGGTTGCCGAATTCGATTCGCGCGTTTTCGTTGCGTTTGTTACGTTTTAAGCAAAACGTCTAGGTTTTTCGTATATTATTATTTATAAATAATAATATGGGGTAAATAATTACTATTTAATTTATAAAATAGGTTTACATTATTTATGAAAAGTTATCACCAATGCCGTATAGATTGTCGGACTCAGTCCGTCCGTTTCGCGTAATTACAGCTAAACACATAATCACGTAAGTGTATGTTCAAATATACAGGTAATTACAGATATTTAGCCTAATACCAACTAAATACAAGTAATTAGGGTTTCCAGCTAGGTTTAACTATTAACCTAAAGTGTCGGGTGTCACAGAATGACAGTTGAAGCTATGCATAGGTTCAACTTTTCTGTTGCAGCAGGATTCTTCGTACCAGTGATTTTAATTAACAATAAAGTACCATCATTCACAAGTTCACGAAGGAAATGATACCTCAAAATAATGTGTTTCGTACGATTATGAAGCATCGAATTCTTACCGAGATGTACAACACTCTGACTATCATAGTATAAAACGCAGATGTCCTGTTTCTTGCTCAACTATTCCAGAAAATTCTTCAACCAAATAAGCTCTTTACTTGCATCCGCTACAGCCATATACTATGCTTTCGAGGTTGTTAAAGCTACACTTTTATGAAGTCTAGACATCCAACTAACCGCCGTTTACCAGCTGTGAACACATACCTTGTAGTGCTCTTACCCGAATCATCACATCCACCCAAATTAGCATCTACGTAACCTCATAAAATGATATTCTTTTTAATGAAACATGATGCTATATTAGAAGTACCTATCAAGTAACGCAAGAATCACTTGATAACTCTGAGATCTATTCCAACATTTCCAGAAGAATGATCCAATTATATAGATGAAACTAATCATCTTGTTTTTAAATGGATGGCGGTCCCACGACTTTAGTGGAAATGATGATCTTGTTCCTGCACAATTTCCCCTTCATGTATGGTTACCTGATGCAATTTCGCTTCCTAATGCTCTCTACCCGGATTAGACATTAACTTGCTATCAACTCCCACTACATGAGCAATATCCGGTCTCGTACAGACCATTGCATACATTAAACTACCAACTGTCGATGCATATGGAAATTTAGCCATCTCTGCCTTGTCTTCATCCGTCTCTGGTGATTGATCTTTGAATAACTTTAGGACACTACCCAAAGGCGTATTACGTGTCTTGGCATCTTTGATGTTCTTGATCTCTGCCATGTCATAACCTGCAAGTAGCATGTCATCAACATAAAGCAACAATATTATATAGTAGGACTTGAATTTCTTCAAGTAGCAGCAATGATCAATGTCACATCTCACGTATCCACTCCTCTTCATAAAGCCATCAACCTTCAAGTACCATTTTTGAGGCGCTTGTTTCAACCCATACAAATTTTTCTTCATTTGAAGCCATCTTCTCTTTACCCACTACGTCAAAGCCCTCAGGTTGATCCAAATAAACGTCTTCCTCAAGATCCCCATGTAAGAACACAATGTTTACATCCAGCTATTCTAGATGTAAGTCTTCAGCTGTAACAATACTAAGCACTAATATAGTAGTAGTCATCTTCACAACCGGCGAGAAGATCTCATTATAGTCAACTCCATCCTTTTGTTAGAAAACCTTGACTACTAACCTTGTCTTGTATCTCTTTTTACCAGCAAGTTCTTCTTTGATCCTGTAAACCCATTTATTATGCAAAACCTTTTTATCACGAGGTAAATTTACTAATGACCAGGTCTTATTCTTCTCAAGTGAACTCATCTCTTCTTTCGTAGCAAGCTCCCACTGTATGGATTCTTTTAATCGCATTGCTTCAGAATAATTCTCAGGTTCGGCCCATTGTCGAGAAAGATGTAGGATGGTGATGTATAGGTGTGATGGAATCATACGAAAATATAGTTTCGTCAAAGGTAACATTGCATGAAATAATTTTTTTGTTGGTCGAAAGATCTAAGCAGCGATACCCTCGGTGAATGGAAGGAAATCCAAGAAATATACATGGGGTTGAGCGTGGTGCAAGCTTGTGGGCGGTATCCAGATGAGGGTAACATAAACAACCAAAGACACTTAGTAACGCGTAGTTGGGTTAGATGTTATAAAGTCAAAAATGTGGGGTGTCGTTGTTAATGGAGGTGGAGGGTAGTATATTAAGCAGAAAAATGGCCATATGTGACAACCGGCACTAAGGCGTATTAAATACCCTACGCTTGATTACCATTACTTGTACTTAGTTTGAAATATGGCTAAGTACAGTAACATTTGGTATATTATATATACACATGCACGTAAATAATTATAATTACGCTAAACGATCGGAATGATTCCGACACTATGAATACGGACGTTGGTGAAAACTTTTCATAAATAACGTAAATCTATTTTAAAATTTAATAGTAGTTATTTACATTATATTATTATTGTACAATAATATACAAACGCTTTACGTTTCGATAAAAACGTACCGTACGCGACAAAAACGCGCGAATCACGCCCGACAACCGAACGAAACACGATTTATGTTTCGTTCACTTAAAATGAAGTATTTTAAATAAGACTTCAACCAAAAATTACACGAATAAATCGTTAACGAAAAATTGGAATAATAAACGTTTAACGTTTAAACGAACGACGAAACAAACGGGTAAACGAGCACCGCGCGTAACGTAAATTGAGGAATTAATTTTACACACCTACATGGGGGTGGGACCCACCTGAAATCTGCAAGAAATCAGCCCCATACCTCCCCTCCCATCCCCTTAAACCCATACCTCCTTCTCCTTTCCACACTCAAATTCATTTCACACACAAACACACAATCTCTTTTCTCTCATCTTCTCTCAATCTCTCCTTTCTCCCTCTATTTCCAGCAAATCCAGCAGCCCTCAACACCACCACAATCACCACCACAAACCACCATAGCACCTCCATTTCGGTTTGCAAGAAAACGAAAGAAAACGAGCTCTCGACGTCCATTTCTTCGAGCTTTCATTATCTTCTTTGTAAGGAACTTCATCCCCCTTTTATTTTACTTGGAACATACTTATAAACATGTTATAATGTCCATTTAACAAGATCATGTCCAAAAACAAAGTCGAAAAATGTTTTTACAAACACAAAATGTTAACAGTTTTCTGGGCAGAATCTTAGCCCGACTTCAAGGAGGAGTTTTGTACTCAAAACTTAATGAAAATGGACGATTTAAAAGACAAAAATTAAGCTTAAGATGTTAGCTTTCAGATCCAAGTGGTTTCATAATTTTTCGACACCGTTTGATACCCGAAAACGATTTTACAAAAACGTGTCGCTAGGCTGTCTCGGGTGACAGATTTTTGTGTCAACTTCTCGAGTCCATAACTCGAGCTACACAACTCCAAACGACATGAGGTTTCTAAACCTCACTAAATGTGTTGGCTACAAAAAGTTCTTCTATGGTCTTGCTTGAAATTACACTTTTTTTTCCCAGAAAAATAGATCTTTGAACTTGTGTCCAAATTGGTCAAGATTGGACCTCAGAGGACAAATGGAATTATTAAAAATACTTAGACTTATCCAAAAATTCTAGAAAAATTACTGAAAGTAGCCAAGATATAGGGGAACAAGTAGTATTTTTCTTGGATTTTATCTCGACACTTTGACTAGTCAAAACGAGGCCCAAAAACGACCCAAATTTCTGGAAAAATGAGCACAGGGACTGTTTTTGTAAAAGTTTAAAAACGACACTTTCGGGTCAACCACAAAACGTAACAGTAATTTTCCTAAGGTTTAAAAACACATTTAAGAGTCGTGTAAAAGTTTCGGGTCAAACCGAACACGTTTGACCAAGTTCCCGAGCCCGAAATCACATCAGGCCCTCTGTGTCGCAGATGGCCCAAACCATTGCGACACAAGCCCTATGTCGCATTTCTGATTTTCGAAATACTCCTGCGACACAAGCCCCCGTGTCACAATTTTTTTAAACCAGAAGTACTAACTTGTGTCGCAACCTGCGACACAAGCCTAGTGTCGCTAGACAAGCAGTATTAACTTGTGTCGCCATAATTACAACGTACAGTATTAACCTGCGACACTAATCACTCTGTCGCACACTTATTTAACATCACGATCTGCGACACCAATTCTTGTGTTGCACAATTATCTAAAATTCACTCTTTGTGACACTACATCTGTGTCACAACACTTCTCAGCGACACAACCTTTGTGTCGCGTAAAACAGTCTGATGGAAAAACATATTGTTCACTAAGAATCGTTTTCGCGAAACAACAACTATACTATATACGACACTACCCGTACACACAATACCTATACTCTTATAAGTACACAACGAAACCAAACATAATAATAATATCTTCTGGAATTATTATTACAAAACGTCACCAACGGGCCGTACACGTTTTCAAAACACACATGATAAATAAACTTTGGACATAACTAGTTGAGTGGACAACTAGCATGGAAGATCTTTTGAGACATCTACTTACTTATAACCTTATGCTTTTAGGGCGCTAGAAGGTTACTTTCGGGAAACACTTGTTTACTATTTGTAAACACTCTGTACAAGACTCAGGTGAGTCTCATAGCCCCACTTTTACTTTTACTGTTTTACTTACTTTGGGGTGAGAATACACTGCTATGTTTTTATGAACACAAGTACTATGAAAACACTTATACGGATTGCATGGGTAACTAAACCGAACTACGATGGTCTCCAACAAATATCATAGTCCGTTAATACTAAGCGCGAACATTATGGATAGATCTATCGGGAACTGACAGTCCGCCGTCTGGGGTTAGTCGCTCTAACTTCTATACGGACGCATAATAATTCGTAATCCGAGTGTACTGGTTTATACACTTAACCGGAGGCACCAACTACGGTTAAACTTCGGAACTATGAGCCCATGGCAATAGTATACTATGATTTACTTTGGCATTCGTGCTACTACGAAAACTCTGAAACCTTGTGGTTCATACTATGATTTTAACTACGTAAACCTATGAGCTCACCAACATTATTGTTGACCCTTTTAGCGTGTATTTCTCAAGTTCACTGCAGGAGTAGGATTACTCCAGGATATTCTAGCTCGACTCGCATGACTTTAAGAGGAAGAAATCTGGAGTTGCTTGATAGAAGATCGAAACTTTAAATAGTAAAGATCAAAATTTTAACTTCGGATGTAAATGATTTTAGGGTTTTAGGTACGCTCTGATACCATGCTAAATTGATTATTTTCCATTAATTGAATAATAATGTTAGTCACTATGTGGATACATAATAAGAGATTAATGGGCTAAACCCAATGTATATAAAACCTATCTAGATAATGGTCCAATATAAGCCCGCTAACAAAATATCCAAGTTTGTTACATAAATTGGTAAGTTTTAAATTATGATACTTACAGTAGTAGAAGTGTAAAGTTGAATGCATTTAGATGGACGTTTACCCTTTTCCCGACATATCTCCATGGTTCAATTTGTTTAATAAAAATTGACTGTGTGGGACACATCAAGTCAATGAGTCAATTGGAAGCAAATATGTATTGTTGTATTGATTGTGAATGTTATGAAGTAATTACAAAAGGAAGATACATTAAATTCAAGGGAACTATTTACATAAAGGACCCTCAACTATAAACTATTTACATTGTCTAATATTCCTCCGCAAGCTGAGGCCGGGAAATGACTTGCAGCTTGGAGCGTAAAAAGCTAAATCTTCGATTTGGCAACGACTTTGTAAAGATATCTGCAACCTCATCATCAATGGAAATGAACTTCACCTGAAGTTCCCGTTGAGCCACATTTTCTCGAACAAAGTGAAAATCAACTTCAATG
Organism: Gnaphalium uliginosum; assembly: GCA_963930675.1. Taxonomy (NCBI): domain Eukaryota; kingdom Viridiplantae; phylum Streptophyta; class Magnoliopsida; order Asterales; family Asteraceae; genus Gnaphalium; species Gnaphalium uliginosum. Next base: position 27,843,116 of record OZ005681.1, read on the forward strand.
TGTTTAGTTCGAGCTTGAAAAACTGAATTTGCAGCAAGATAGATTGCACCTAAATTGTCACACCACAGAACAGGAGCTGAAGTTGTATTCATCCCAAGTTCCTTATACAAGGCCTGTAGTCATCTTAGTTCAACAACCGTATCAGCCAGCGCTTTGTATTCTGACTCAGTGGATTATCGAGAGACTGTTTTCTGTTTTCGTGTGATCCGAGAGATATGGTTAGACCCCATATAAATTGCATATCCCTTGGTAGATCGTTGGTCATTAGGGCCAGCCCAGTCGGCATCCAAGAAAGCACTTATATTGGACCCAGCTTGCTAGCGAATGTCCGTAAAGGCTTGAAGTTGAGACCCGGAGTCATGTTTGATAGTAATCCATGGTTGATTGTACCTTTCAGATATCGAAGAATGCGTTTTGCAGCAGACCAGTGATTGTCAGTAGGAGCATGCATGTTTTGACATACTTTGTTAATGTGAATGCAATATCTTGTCTGGATAGGTGATATACTGCAGTGCGCCAACTAGCTGTCGATACTTGGATGGGTCGGTTAAGGCAGGATTGTCATTGAGAGATAGGGAGAGAGATGTGCTCATTGGAGACGGAACCGGTTTACAGTCGGTAAAGGCAGTTCGATGGAGAACATCACTTATGTATTTCCTTTATGTCATACCCCGTTGCAGCGGAAGACAACGGGGCATAACTTTCATAGAACAAAGTCACGAATTATACTGGATGACCTCTATATGAGTCATTTGAAAATATTAAATTGTTTATAACATAGAAGTTAATCAAAAGAACATGTTTCAAGAGTTCACAAACATTAACGAAAGAGATTTTAATACATGACTAAAATACTATTAGTAATGCAAAGAAATCTCTAGCAAAGTGAGGCCGCAAAAACATGTGACTCCAATATGATGTTCCAAAAGCATCCAACTACACATGCATCTTAAAGACCTGAGAATAACATGCTAAAACGGGTCAACATAAAGTTGGTGAGTTCATAGGTTTAACGATAATAAAATAGTATTATGGACCACAAGATTTCACGACTATTGCATCAACACAATATCGTAAAAAGTATTACTATTACCATAAGCTAATGAATCTGAAACCTTAACATATAGTTATGTGCCCCAAGCTAATGTTCTATTCTGGAAACACTCGTAGTTCCTGAAATGATTATGCGTCCGTTTGACATTAAGTCAAGTAAGCGCTACAAACCTGGACGGGGGTATCAACCTAATAGATCTATTCACAACATTCATGCTTACTTACGTAACTAACAGTTCATGATAAGGGCCTTAGTGGAATAATACATTACTTAGTCAATACGTAAATGTTTAACGTACTTGTGTCCATAAAAATAGTCCATGTATTCTCACCCCAAAATATTCCAAACATGTAAAAATAAGGGTCATGAGACTCACCTTAGCACACAAAGGTAGAGAGATCAACGAAGTAAAACTTGTGGTAACGATACGACTTAACCGCGTACTAAATCAATTAAGACACCTTAAGGTCACAATAATAGTCTACATGCTTATGAGTTTTGAAGAATTTAATCACCCAATATAAGCTTGTGTATAAGTTTTCTAAGTTCTACAAAAGGTAATTGGAATATAAATTTACAAAGTACTTTATTGTCTAATTTATAACCAACATTCTGTCAGAAAACAAGACCTGACTTTGAAAGGCCATAACTCTCTCAATTCTAATCCAAATTAAGTGAAACCTCATCTGGAATTTAGGCTTGTGTGTTAAATTTAGAACCCAAGTGGTATCACTTAAAAACTCAGAGCTTTAGATGTCCAAACAGTCATCAAAAGACACGGGTGTCAGCAGCTATACATGTTGGATACTTGGTTGTATAAATTCGTTTTAAAATACCAAACCATAACCAAAAATTATGGTTTTTATGTCAAAAGCTTCCTAAGTCAGTATAATAACTTGTGGTTAAAAGAGATTTGTCTAAAGAGTTGAGTAAGATATGTAAAAGTTGCTTTGAAGTGATCACAAATTCTGGACATAAAACTCTAAAAGTGTTTCATTACTTATACTAGTATTTTGTAGAACAAATCTTGTTAGGTGATGTAAAATCTATGCATGATATGAAGAACTAATGATATATGAGTTCTTAGAATACTTACCTAATGCAAGGAGTGAGTTAGATGAGGGTAGAGAAAACATGGATGCACACTTGAACTAGTAAATCTTAAGGAACACTTCTTAAACTTGATATACTTAGAGAAATGATGAAGGATTTAGTGTGTGTGTGTGGTGTTGTTTGGCCAAAATTTCAAAGGGGAGGGGATAGTGAATTTTTATTGTGTGAATGAAATGAGCTCCCATATGCTTGTATATATAGTGGGAGGTTGTGGTTGAGTTTGGTTAGCCAAGCTAGTTGGAATGGAGTCAAGTTCTTGATGATATTGAGCTAGTTATCACTTAGGGAAGAACATGGAAGCATCAAGTACTCATGGGGAAGAGAAATGGCTTCTTGAGCCATGTGTTAGGGGGAAGAAAAAGAGAGAAGTTGACTTTGCTGGATGTATTTCTAAGGTTCAAGGGTTAAGGGCTTTATACAATGTGTATTAGTGAAGATGAGGGAACAAAGTATGATGGTTTGAAGTACTATGGGAGGGGGTGTTGGGCTGATTTTTGGAGGGGGAAAGAAGGGGAAAAACTTTGTTCTTATGCTTATGTAGTCATCTTATTCCCATGCAAGGTGGTGGCATGTGTTGGTTAATATTTATATGCATGCATGCAAGTATGTTTGCATTATGATGAAAACTTGTGTGTAGTTGGTGAAATCGAATGCATATGTTTACTAGGTAATTAATATCTAGGAGAAAGTTGATACGATTTGCTTGTTATCGACTAAACTTTAGTCTATCTTGCTAGTTCAAGATATAAAATGTTCATAGATAGTTCTCGTTATGCATGAAATAACCTAACGGTTACGCGTTTAATCTTTCGTAATAAAACGTTTTAACTTGTGAGTAGACGTTAACCTGAAATTGTCAGTTGCCATGCAGAAAGGCATTCTGAATATTGAGTCGTCGTAGAGGCCACTGTTTAGTAACAGCAAGCGAGAGGATCACTCGTATTATTGTATAGTTAATCACCGGACTGAAAGTTTCGTTGAAATCAATACCAAACTATTGAATGAAACCTTTTGCTACGAAACGTGCCTTGTAGCGTAAGATTTTGCCATTTTGGTTTCTTCTTAGATTAAAAATCCACTTCGAGTCAATGACATTGGTGTTAGGGACGTATGGAACAAGAGTCCAGGTGTTATTTTTGAGGAGAGCAATACATTCTTCTACCATGGATTGTCGCCACTCTAGATGTTTATTCGCATCTGCGAACGAAGTTGAATCTGTGATATAGGACGATACGGGATTGGCAGATGGACGATACGGGATACGAGGTGTTGGATTTTGGCGAAGGTTGAGAGGGCGTTGTCGAGGAGGTGGAGTGGGTTGAGTATGGTGGATTGTTGGTGTCGTGGAGGGTGTTGTAGGAGTTGAGGTGTCGGTGTTGAGTGCGATTGGGGAAGGTGAGTTGTTGGTGTTGTGGGAGGTGCAGTTGGTTGAGGAGTGTGAGGTGCTGCTGGTGGAGTAGGTTGTGGTGTAGGAGTTGGTGTAGGTGGGATGTCTGTAGGAAAGGTGGTATAGTTTGAGAAGGAAGTGTAAGTGTTTGAGGAAGAATTTAAGGTAGACTGTGGTTGGTGTGGTTGGTTTGGACGACATGATAAATTGTCTTAGATAAGTCGAACATGTCTTGCAATGTAAATGCGATCTGTTGAAGGATCAAGACATCTGTATCCATGATTTTTTGAGCTATAGCCAAGGAAGATGCATGGAGTGGAGTGAAACTCCATCTTGTGAGAGTTGTATGGACGAAGGTGAGGAAAGCACTGGCATCCAAATACTCGGAGAAAGGAGTAGTCAGGACGCGATGGAATATATGTTCAAATGGTGATTTGTTGGAGGAAGTTCGAGATGGCATGCGATTGATCAGGTATACAACGGTGTCAAACGCAAAGTGCCAAAACCGCTTAGGAACATGTGATTGAGCAAGAAGAGTAGGGTTGGTTTCAACAATATGTCTGTGACGTCTTTCAACAAAGCCATTATGTTCACTTGTATGTGGGCAAGATACGTGATGAAGTATACCAAGAGAAGTGAAGAAATTTGTCAATGGATGAAATTCGCCACCCCAGTCTGTTTGAACCTGTTTAACTTCAGTTTGAAATTGTCTTTCACCCATTTTCACAAAACTTGTGAAGGCATTGTAAACATCAGATTTTTGTACAAGTGGATAAATTCACATGTAGCGGGAATACTGATCAACACATAGCATAAAGTAACGATGACCATCATATGACAAACAGGGTGTAGGGCCCCACACATCAAAGTAAATTAAATCCAAATAATTTGAGCTACGAAAATTAGAATCAGATAAGTGTAATTTTGAAAATTTGCCCAAAGGACAAGCCGTACATTCGGATGGTAATGTATTTTAAGAAACAAGAAGGTTACAATTAGAAAGCATAAATTTAAAAAGATGTTAATGAGGATGTCCGAGTCTTCTATGTCCGATAGAAGGTTCTTTTTTATGTCAGGGACATGAAGAATGTTAGATATGTCAAAGGATTTGTATGGAGAAAGAATTTTTGATGAGCCAACGTGAAGGATGGGGTGACTCTTTCCCAACATGAAGGAGATCATTATACCTTGATACACTACAGAGTTGTCAAGGCTAGCAAGATCGGGTGTAACGTGGTGGTTAGCTCTAGTGTCGGGGTACCATGTTGTGTGAGCTTGTGAACCAGCTTGAGATTGGTAAACTGCAAAGTTGGCATTTGGTCGGTAGAAAAACATTGCTGGATCACGATTGGGTCAATCAGAGGGAATATGCCCAATTCCACACCTGCTACATGATCCGTAGACCATGTTTTAATTAGAGGCCTATGAAAATTGATTATCTCTGTTATCCCCACAACCACGCCCTCTATTTCCACCTCTGTTTTCGCAATTGCGTCCTCGAGTATTGTTTCCTCGATTATAAGAAGGGCGGTAGTTGTAGTTTGCTTGTGGAGATTGTGGTACCATCTATTGAGAGGCATTGATGTTTGACATAAGCTGATAGCCGAGTTGAGATGCCATATGTTGTAAATTCGGTAACTGTTGTGGTGACTGAGTCAGTTTGGTCACCATGTAATCGTGATCATTCAGAAGATCATACAATTCATTGAATGCGATGGGAGTAGGAAGTGCTAGAAGTGTGGATTTAAGGCCATTGTATTCCTCACGAAGTCCAGAAATAACAAATAGTATCAGATCTTTGTCTTTAATTGATTCACCAATATATGCAAGAGCATAGGCATAGTCTTGTGCATGACTTAAATAGGCAAGAGGTGTTTCATCTCCTTTCATTTGGAGCTTAAAATTTTGTCATAAGCGTGAATACTCGTGAGACAGTGTTCAGGGCATAGGCACGCGCAAGGAAATCCCATAATTCACGGGCAGTGTTACCAGAACATGGGAGAAGGATGCCTCGAAAATTATGGAGATAAGAATCATGCGCATATGTGCATCATTGGCAGTCCAGCCCGTGTAGTTGGGGTTAATGGTTATAGCAGTAGTGTCACTTTTGGGTGTAGTTACAGATTTCCCTGGGGCAGGAATGGATCTATATATGTATCCAAACAAGTTGTTGGTGATGAGAAAAGATTTTATCATTGTCATCCAATAACCATAGTTGGTTGGGGAAAGTGTGAAGGCGAACCTGTGAGTTGTGTGAGGCTCGTTCAGCTTAGAAAAACTGAATAATAGTAGTCATGATTGTCGCTGAATAGGGGATGACGACACTAGGAAGTGTCGCTTGATGTCAAGGGGCGACGGTGAAAAGTGTCGCAGAATAAAGGTAAGCGACAGTAAGAAGTGTCGCTAAAAAGCAAAGTGGCGACAGTATGAAGTGTCGCTAAAAAGCAGATCAGATCTGAAAATCAGATCTAGGAAGGGAAAACGAAGAAAAAAAAGCAACAAATCGAATGTAAAGGAAACAAGCTGATGTAAGAGTTGTTGAAGGCTGCAAGGTGTGGCTGTAGTATGGCTGGAGAAGGAACTATCTCATACCAAATCGAAAGCAAATATGTGTTGTTGTATTGATTGTGAATGTTATGAAGTAATTACAAAGAGAAGATAATATAAATACTAAGGTCCTATTTAAATAAAGGACCCTTAACTATAAACTATTTACATTGTCTAATAGACTCTATGATGGTCAGCTACTCTTTCCTATAATAGTAAATTAGGACTGAATTCTAATGGATGTTGGGACCTGTTTGCGATATTTAAAGTCAGTTAAGGTGCACCAAAGCCAAATTGGTACAACAAGCTGCTGTCAAATTAGAACTTGTACATAATTTTTAAAAAAAAATTCTTAGTTAGGTGTCTTAAAGTGAGTATTTCTACATGTTTGAAATGTGTAGATCATATTCATGAAGCGGTATTAGCAAAACTTTGACTCGCTGATCCAAGCCATACCTTAAGCCAATACATACTAAAGTACGTATTTAGCTTGGTTTGTAAATATATATACACATATAGAGACAGATTGAAAACTTGGTATGAAAGTGAGAGCTAGAAAGATACAATAATTTCACTTAGTGATTCTAATGTCAATACTTTATAGCTTCAATTGAGGGATAAACTTATAGGTATGTGCACAAGTACATAAATAGTCCAAATTTACTCATACATCCTATAGATTCCATATACCTGAGTCTTGGGCCATGTAGCCATTCTGGACATGAAGGTAGCTTTCATTGATCCTTATGCTTACAATTTTGAACATAATTACCATGTTCCAACTACTCAAAATAAACCCTAAGACGGAAGCAACATTTGGTTGATCAGATTGTCTATGTTCAACAAGGCTGACGAGGACTCAGCCTTTTTCTTCCAAACTCTTGCCATTTCTCTCATCTCTTCGCCTTTTTCCTCAACCATTAAAATCCTGACAAGATTTTCAACTTGTTTTCTGTCGACATTACTATCAATCTCCAGTCCAATACGCCATCGATTACAAATATACAAACAGTTGGTCTTTTGTTCAGCAAAGAACGGCCAACAAATCATGGGAACTCCACTCGATATACTCTCTAGGGTGGAGTTCCACCCACAGTGCGTCAAGAACCCTCCAATTGATGGGTGGTTAAGAACCTTTTCTTGTGGGCACCAACTTGCAAACTTTGCTCTGTTATTGGTCGCCTCCACAAAGTCTGGTGGCAGGACTCGCGAGTCTCCTGAAACCAAATCTGGTCGAATAACCCACAAGAAGGTCTGGTTGCTATTAGCAAGTCCCCATGAAAACTCAACCAGTTGTTGGGGTGTCATCACAGTTATGCTTCCAAAATTCACATAAATAACCGAATTAACTTTATTTAAGTCGAGCCACTGCAGGCATTCCATGTCTTCTTTCCAGAGACTCGAACCCAATAATTGCATATCTTTGTTAACCATATTGTTTGCAAGAGTATGTAATGGTCCAATTGAGTACACTCGAGGATAAATAGATGAGAGCTCCTTTAACACATCATGTTCCAGGTCCTCAAAGGTGTTGAGTATTAATGCGCTAGCGTTTCTAGTTCTATTCGTTTCTCTGATAATAAAATTGACCATGAAATCTTCTGGATTTGTGGTTCTTATGAAAGTTGGCATGTCCTTCAAGCGTAAGTCTTTCATGCTTGGTATGCAATCAACGATGGTATCCAAATACCCATTAGTTAAGTCAGCAGAATCTGCATGTTTTAAAGAAAAAGTACATGTAAGGTAAACTTCCTGAAAGTTCAAAAACAAAAAGAATATGTATATTACTACAAAAAAATATATATATGAGAAATTTACTTAAAGGAGCTATCAAGTTGATGATGTTTCATGTGATCCTGATCTGGATCATAGAATCCTTCCAATGCCCATTGTAGTGTAGGGAATGTGAAGCTTAACGAAAAAAAACGAGTTTGCTAAAGAATAGAAAACTCATTGCGTGAGTTTGGTTTTCACTGTGTGATTTTCTAGATCAAAGAAAAACTCACTGCGTGATTTTGATAATCACTAAAGTCAATTTTCTTGTTGTGCAAGTTTGTGTTTCCCTATATAAGTAAATCCGATGTATTTGTAATCCTTGAGATACGAATTAATAGTGAAAAATCTCTCGGTTTGGCCTCGTGAACTAAATCAATCTTCAAGTTGGAGGTTGGATATAACCATGTTAAATCCTTGTGTCGTATTGTTCGATTCTTTATCTTGTTTGCTTGTTTTGATTACTTAGCTATTAATTGTTATCCGTTTATTATTGTGAATTTCTTTTTATGTTAATACACGTTGTTTGGTTCCTTCAGAATTTCCAATCCAATAAGTAGGTAGCAGAGGGACTATGTTGTGTTGTTCTAAATGAGAATTACGCCTAGTTCCCCACACTAATAAGATGTCTCTGTTTTCTTTTTCATCCATTATTGCTAATTGCTATTGCTAATATATATATATATATATATATATATATATATATATATATAAATAAATAAAGTACTAGACTATTTGGATTTAACCTATGATATAATTTTAACTAAACATGTATCTTTGAGACTGTTGTCTTAAATTCCAACTCGAAACATCTAAACACTGATTTAGAATAACTGTTTTTTTCCTGGTGGTTGAGGCTTCGGAATCTCCAAAGGAGACCCAAGTTCAATCCCCACTAATTGCAACGTTGGGGCTAGCCCTTAGAAGTTGGCTTTGAAGGGGAGAACTTTGAAGAAAATGGTCATGTTTCTCAAAATGAGTAGCCACTCTCCTTAGCACGCCGCTGAGGTTGTGTGGAGTGTATGCTCAACATTGTCTTTCACATATTTTTCCTGTGACGGGGCGTGGTCTGTCAATGTTGATAGTTATCAAAGTTTGACTATATTTTCATAATGGACCAAACTATTCAAATAACTTTGTTAGTTGGGTGAAATGATAAATTTATGAAATCATGGAAAACTAAATACGTAAATTCAGATCTGATTTGAGGAGGAATGTAAATCAATTATTTCTCACTTGTTCTAGACATTTCTAAACAAAACAAAATAAAGTTCATGTGTGGGTGAGAATATAGAGGATATTTAGTAACAATGGAATGAATTTCATTTGGACGCTCAAGGAAGAAGTTGGAAGATGATTTCTCTACTCATTTTCAAACATCAACAAGAAGTATCTCTAAGGTATAATTCCTAACTCAATGTTATGTTGATTATAGGATTTAAGTAATTTGGAGAAAAATGAGATTGTTGTTGATAGATGACAATTGGTGAATTAATAAGTAATTTGTGACTTTACTAAGCTACTAAAACACTTGAATTCAGATTTAGATGATTAAAAAGGATTATATGAAGTAGAATGGTGATAAACTTTGACTTAAAGTAGTCAAAGTTACCATTTATGTGAAATTGGACAAGGACATAAAATAAATTTGACATATGTAAGTTCATTAAAAGGTAAATGGTTGCATTTTAACTACAAACATATACATTTAGGTTTGTAATAAAGTTTAAGATGATTTTGAGCATGTTGATTTAATAAACAGTGGGAATGGATTGAAGTTATCACTCATTATTTTTTTGGATGAAATTGTAAAAGTTGGAGTCTATATGTTTAGAAGAGTTATTGAACATGTATTTTTGTATGAAACTAAAAGCATAAAGGATTGAAGTCAAATTTTGATTTAGAATGTAGTGTAGTTGAGTATAAAATGTGACAATCAATTTAAGTGCATATACTGCAGGCCACGGCCATGGATATAGCCTAGGCCAGTAGTCACGACATGCTTGTAAAGTGCAGGCCACCACCATGGCTTGTATCCACCATGGATATAGCCTAGGCCAGTAGTCGCCAACATTTTTCCATGGGCATGGCAGCCTTGGTCCATGGCCATAGCCCTTCAGTATGTTTAAAATCATATAGTACTAATCGATATGATTATTAGTGGAGTAATTTACTATAATGGTCCTAATCACTTATGTGATTACTTATATGTTTCTTGTTACATTGTCTAGCATGTTGAACTAGATTGTTCGAAAAGGTGTTATCACTTAACTATCTTCAAGGAGAACCCAGGTGAGTACATTACTTTTTTCAAACTAGGGACATACACAAAATAGTCGTTTTGTATCAGTTTTACACTACTAATGTGCTACAAATATGTTGTGATAATGCTGAAGTGGAAAAGAGTGTTAAATGAGTCTAAGGACTCATAGCCTAGCTTGAATTCAATGCTTAGTAATAGTGCGGATGGTACGATAAGTTTTGAGTAGTTGTGACTGTAAGTACCTAGTAGTGTTTAAGTAATCAAGATGTTAAGTTGATTTATTTTAATTTTTGTTTAATAGTTGTTTCATTAGTTGTGTTTGTTTGATGGTGTTAAACCATTTTATTCACTAAGCTTTCAAGCTTATGTGTAGTCGTGTGTGTCCTTAGGTGATCAAGCAGGTGAAGGAATTAAACTCAAGGCAACGTTCAAGGTTATTTCAGTCCGGGTTCATGGGTGATTAGGGACGGGGTCGTGGTATGAAGGCTTGTTACCATTTCTGTAAATATTTTGTACAAGTTGTTGATAAGTATTTTATTGAAATGACTTTTGTTAGTCAATGGTTGACTAGTTTTGATGGTGACCATTGACATTTTTTAATGTTCACGTTGGGTCAAAATACTTGGTACAAATTTTTAACTACAGTTTTATTCTATCATACATGTATTTTAACTTCTAATTGACACCTTTTTTCATTGGTTTGAAAATAAAATACTGTGTAACAGGTTAATGCAACAATGGAACTATGAATTGACTTTTAAATTAGATTAATATCAGTAGCTATTGCTGACTTTTAATTCATACGATCTTAGGCTAAATAATAGGCCGGCAACAAAATAACTATCAATTTTCACGGCAATTCGCATTAATTAGTTCTGTTTTAGTTTGAAATCTAATGAAGCTAATAATGTTTTAAAAAGTTATACAGTGATCATCAGGCCTTGCTAATTTGTTCACACGCTACTTTTTTAGTTCTCTTCCGATACTAATTCTTGAATGACACTATCTTATTGTTATATGATTAAAATACTACATTCGTCCCAATTTAATTATCCACTACACGAATGCACACACTTTTAAATAAGTGCAATGATTATACTCTTAACAATATTTACCCCTCAAACACTATCTAATTGGTTGTAACTGAAGATCTACAATTATTTTGAACAGACCAAAATGAAAAATATGGATAACTAAATTGGAAAGGAGGGAGTATTCCGGTACCTTTCAGGGGAATAAGTCCTTTTTGCCTGAGAGTTTCATAGTGTGTATAAGCCAAGAAACCACAAGCACTAGGTGTCCAAAACAGAACTTGAGGAATACCTAATTCATCTGCGGCGTCAAGGGTGAAAGCCATTGAACCGTCGGAAACTATACAATTGACTGGTCGTGTTGCTCTCGTATTGTTGAGTTTCAAGAGGAGCGTCTTGAAAGGTTCTAGACAGTTTTCAGAGGTGGACTTGCATAAGGAGGGAATGTCTTGAGTTACATCGCCGTACTTTTCTGGTGTCGGAAGGCCATCAGGAATGGTCTCATATTGGAAAGACTCGCAGTGGTTTAGTGTCTCTGATCCTTGGGACTTGAGAAGACGTTTTTGGTTAAATTCGGTGTTGACAAAGGTGATATGGAAGCCTTTAGAATGAAGGATTTTGGCAAGTTTAAGCATGGGGTTAATGTGGCCTTATGCTGGAAATGGTATGCACACTGCGTGAGGTTTCTGCATCATATCAAGTACTGATTCCACTTTATGTTTAGAATTGTGTTTTTAGAGTGAAGTATATGTTTTAAGTGTGCACCTTCGAAGCGTATAGTTAATATAGGACCACGAATAAGGGTAAGATGAAACACAAATTTCATTGTTAGTTAATCGACAAAGACATGACATAATTGAGCGCAGTTAAATTTTGACGGGCTTAATTAACCTTATCTTCTTGATTTTCTACTAGAAGCTATCTTATAAGAAAATCATTATGGAAAGATTCGTCGATTATATATTCTAAAATCGTTACTTAATTCTCTCGTTCCCTAAAAAAGTTCACCTTCATGATGTGATCTTTCCCCGTACGTACTTATAAAATTTTATAGATAAGTCACAGCCAGTCGGCATATTACATGCATCGGTTCACCACATAGACAAGGATATGAAATTAACGTGGTGTCGAGTCTTTTCTCGATTGCAAAAAGAATACATTGAATGTTACATGACCTTTACTACACATGCATGCATATGAGTGTATGCATTTATTTACAGAATACACACGTGTATGCACATCTATATGTTTTGGAAGATATAAACCGGGCACATACCGACAGAGAATAGGCAGACTGGCTTGGGATGTTTGTTTACTTCAGGCTTCACTTCTTAGCTTCATTAAATAAATAGATTTAATTGGTTGGTTGGTCCTTGTAATTTACAAACAGTAACACAATAGTCCTTGTAATTTACTTTTTGCACTAACAATCCAAAAACACAAAACTTGTTGTATAGACGGTCCCTCTCTTGTTATGTTTAGCATTTCAACCGTTAAATATATTAAAATGACCATTTTTGCCCTTTACCAAAATTGACTACGTTGTATAATTTAGTGCATTGGCAGATTAGTGAACACCCAGTAGGTGATGCGGAGTGAATGCCCGACTAAGTTATTAAATACCGGACTCAACTAAAATTGTGGGGTCAAGGGGGCCGTGCCCCTTTGTGGGGGGTCCAAGGGGGCAGACCCTTGGTTGCGGTCCCAAAACCTCAACGAAAATGACGAGATTCATTTATGTCCAAATACATTGAATCAATAAAAAGGTTTCTGAAAACTGTTTTTGAAAAACCGCAATCTTGTTGACACATATTTGATGCATAGTTTCAGACACGTTTTACACACACACAAACATAAACGTACGGATTCTCATTTTGGTGTCAAAAATAGATTCATACTCTGAGTTTTATCCCAAAGTAATCTAGACATAGATTAGGGTCGAAATACTACTTTTCGAAAGTGATCTCTATACATGACTCGCAGAGATATCCGGATTGAAATCATAACCCCGTTTCACCAAATTCCCCAACATGCCGTTTCTCCAATCATCTTCCACCATTATAGCATATAAGGTCCCTCCTTCTAGAATTTCCCTAACAATAGGAGCTAAAATGGTCGTTTTAATGTACTTAACGGTTGAAATGTTAAACTTAATGAGCGAGGGACTATCTATGCAACAAATTTTATGTTTTTGGACGTTCAATGCAAAAAGTGAAGTACATGGACTAGGTGTGTTACTCTATGTGAACCACGTGGTACAACCATGCAATTAACTCGAATAAATATGAAATTAAGTTAAGTGAAACCTTACAAGACTCGATCATCATAAAAGTGGAAGTTAGGATGTTTCACTAGGTTCACTTGATACTTTATTACTTAAGAAAAATGCTTAATGGAACTAAATAAAAAAAGACCTAAATCTATGCTAAAATATGTGATTGGTTGAAGTGGAAAAATATTTGGTGAAAAAAAAGATGAAGAAAGAAGAAGTAAACGACCAAGATTTATTTGTGAATGTTTAAACAAATTATCAATTGCTGAAGCAGGGGGACCTGAGATACCTTTCAGTGAACAAGAGGTGTGGGAAGTGGTTAAGGAATGTGGGAGTACCAAAACTCCAGGACCGCACGACTTTTTGTAAGTTTATCAAGCGGTTTTGGGCGATAATCAAAGATGATTAATGAAGGCCGTAAGATGGTTTAATGATACGTGTGAACAATTGTTTGGATATAATGTTTCATTTGCCACATTAATATTGAAAATAGAGAATCCAATCGGTTGAGAAGATTTTAGACCTATAAGTTTAACTAAGAGTTATTATAAGATATTGGCCAAAGTATTAGCAAAGAGAGTTAAAAGAGTGGTTGAGAAACTTGTGGGTTATGTACAAAACGTGTTCATTGAAGGACGATATATTCTCGATGGAGTGTCCATAGTAAATGAAACGGTGAATTATAGGAAGAAGAAGAAAAATAAATATTTGATTTTTAAAGTCATTTTGAGAAGGCATCTGATAGTTTAAATTGGAAGAATATGGACTAGGTGCTTTACCGGTTGAGCTTTGGTGAAAAATGGCGTAAATGGATGAAAGCGTGTCTAAATCGGTGCCTATCTCATTGTTGGCTAATGGTTCACCGACGGATGAATTTAGGATGGAAATACAGATAAGACAAGGTGACCCGCTATCACCATTTTTACTTAATTTGGCAGGTCTTAATGCAATGGTGAAAGAAGCTATGGCTCGGGATCTTTATCGGGGGCAAAGGTGGGTGCAGATGATGTGTTGGTCTCACATTTGCAATACACAGATGATACCGTATTTTTTGGTGAGTTGGATAGAAGAAATGCGAGAATCTATATTAAAATCTTTCTAGGCGGTATCCAGGCTGAAAATAAACATGGGAAAAGTAGATTATACGGTTTGGATGGTATAAATGATGAAGTGAAAGGCATGGCATGATGGTTGAAGTGTAAGGTTGGCGACATCCCGTTCACATATTTAGGGTTGCCAATCGGTAGGAGTGCGACACGGGAAGGTGATTGATAACCCATATTAGAGAGATTTAAAAAACGGTTATCACAATGGAAGGCTAGATCGATGTTGTTTGGTGGGCGTTTAACTCTTATTAAATTGGTTCTTGGAAGCTTGATGTTATATTATTTTTAATTTTTCTTTCTCCGTCGTGTGTGATAAAGTCGCTTGAATGTGTACCTCATAACTTCTTTTGGGGTGGGGTGTGTGAGGGATCAAAAATGGGGTGGGTCAAATGGGATGAGGTGGTAACTTCTTACGAGGATGTGGGTCTAAATATTGGTTCTTTAAAATCAAAATATTTGGCATTAGTTGGTAAATGGTGGTGGCGCTTTAAAATGGAAAATAATTCCCTTTGGATCAAGATTATAGATAGTATTTACGGGAGGGAAGGGTGATTAGGAAGTGATGGTGAATGTGTAGCAGGGGATCGGAAGCTACGAAGGGGTTGCACCTCATACTTTGTGAAGAAATTGGTGATGTATTACAAACGATTTTAGGGGAGGACTTATGGGTGAGTATTAGGGTTTTAAAGATTATATAATTTAAAAAGGAATAAAATTGTGACATTTAAGTACAGGGGTAAATGGATCGATAACTATTGGGTTTGGGAATGCGATTGGGTTCGGGAGCCACTGGGAAGAACTAGTGGGGAACTTGATGAATTACTGTACATGCTTGAGCCAGTTGTGATTGATCAAGAAGGGAGAGAGAGGTGGCATTGGGTGGCGGATGGAGGAAAAGAGTATGTGGTCAACAAGATGTCAAAGAGGATTGATGGAGTGTTACATGCAAACGGTCAGGCGGCTCAACCATCAAAATGCAACCGATTGGTCCCTAGTAAGGTCAATGTATTCGCATGGAGGGTGAGAAAAAGAGGTTGCCAGTTCGGGTTGAGGTATTGATTTACATTCATTGTTGTGTCCATGGTGTGAAGATTGTATTGAAATGATAGACCATTGTTTGTTGTTGTGTAATGAGCTAATTTTAGTGTGGCATAAAGTGTTTAAGTGGTGGCATAAGGGGATGTAAATATGGTTAATATTGGGGATTTGTTTGAAACTATAGGCAATGGCAATAACAGAAATCTTTTGAATGAGTTATGGGAAGAAGTGATTTGGATAATTACATATTTAGTGTGGAAAAATAGGAATGCAAAAGCTTTTGGAGGCAAAATGTTAAAGGGGCGGGCTTAAACCAATAAATACAGATTAGAAGCTTTGAGTGGATGAAATCTAGACTGAAATTAATAGACATACCGTGGTCTCATTGGGAAGACGATTCAAGAACAGTAGGTGTCAA
Organism: Gnaphalium uliginosum; assembly: GCA_963930675.1. Taxonomy (NCBI): domain Eukaryota; kingdom Viridiplantae; phylum Streptophyta; class Magnoliopsida; order Asterales; family Asteraceae; genus Gnaphalium; species Gnaphalium uliginosum. The sequence goes on from OZ005681.1 coordinate 27,859,118, forward strand.
TTTGAGTACTTGGTAAAATGGTAAATAGATAAAAAGGAAGGAAAAGGTTATTGGACATTGGGCGAGAACGGTTGCTGTTGGAGTATAATTTGGTTGGGTATCCAATTTGTCGCATGAAATGAATTAGTACAAGAGTCATGATGATTTGTCGCATGAAAAGAATTATTATAAGAGTCATGAAAATGAGTGTACTAAGTTGGTGTACATGAGTGTAAAATGTGCAAGTGGGTCAATGGTACACCAAAAGGGTATACGGGATATTGGGAATTTGGGATGTTTGTGTATGGATACGTAAATTCATCTTTGTAAATATTTGTTTTAACTAAAAAAGTTGTTTGCTTTTTCCATAAAAGCGAGAAAATAAATGAATTATATGTGTTACTGATTTTATGATTTCGGCTTAGATTTAGGTCTATATTATAGGTAATTGTTACATAAATAATTTGAAATTATCATGGTATAAGTATGTTGCATAAGACAACTGGTACATAAATAATTTGCAATTATCATTCCATAAGTATTATTTAAAATATACATGAGTTTTAACCAAAGAACGTTTCACCTAATGGTATGACTCATTAATCAAAAAGTTGTGTTTTTGATTTAGTCTCAATTGAGATAACGTGTATGACTTTTTATTGAATGAAAATTATATTAATAAGGCTAACTAGAAAGTCACTAGAAGCACAAAAGAAAGTTACAAATAAATAAATTGGATAAAGTAGGATTGCTAAGCCATTGACACAATTTTATCTTAGATTCTTTCCACATATTTGAGATCCAAAGATAAGCGGGAGTGAAATTATATTACTCATCCCGTTCCAAAAATATAGTCCACCTATTTTTTTTCCGGACGTTTCAAATTAATTGTTCACTTACTTGAAATTATCAGTCATTAATTGATTAAGGGTAAAACTGTCATTATGCAAAAAAGTAAAAAAGCAAAAGCAATAATGATTATGATTTTATTAAACTGTATGGTTTTTTGTCGGAGTAATGTTTGACGGCTTCTTGAATGTGTATGTAATATTTAAACGTACATGATATGTGGTGTATTATAGGATATGATATGATATAATGTGTATTTGCAGTTTTAAATGTGTATTATAGGATATGATATGATATAATGTGTATTATAGGATATGATATGATATAAGCTGTCAATCCTTGGGGCTTGCAATTTTTGAAGGGCGTAAATACCACTTTGTTCCAACTATTAACTGATGACCCTAAGATGGAAGCAATACATGGTTGATCAAGTTGTCTATATTTAACCAAGATGATGACGCTTCACTCTTTTTCTTCCAAATCCTAGCCATTACTCTCATCTCTTCCCCTTTTCCCTCAACCATTAAACTCCTCACAAGCTTTTCAACCTGTTTTCTGTTGACATCACTATCAATCTCCATTCCAATACCCCATTGATTACAAATATACCAACAGTTGGTCTGTTGTTCAGCAAAGAACGGCCAACAAATCATTGGAACTCCATTAGATATACTCTCTAGGGTCGAGTTCCATCCACAGTGCGTCAAGAACCCTCCAATTGATGGGTGGTTAAGAACCTTTTCTTGAGGGCACCAACTAGCAAGCAATCCCCTTCCACTAGTCACCTCCAGGAAGTCAGATGGCAGCATTGGTGAGTCCCCTGCAACCAGATCTGGCCGGATAACCCATAAAAAAGTCTGATTACTGTTTGCAAGTCCCCATGAAAATTCAACTAATTGTTGGGATGTCATCACTGTTATGCTTCCAAAGTTCACATAAACAACCGAATTAGGTTCTTTGGTGTCGAGCCAATGCAGGCATTCCATCTCTTCTTTCCAGAGACTTGAATCCAGCAACTGCAAATCCTTGCTAACCTGAGTGTTAGCAATGGTATGTAACGGTCCGACTGAATAAACTTTAGGATAAATCACAGAGAGCTCATTTAACACGTTGTGCTCCAGATCCTCGAAGGTGTTGAGTATGATTGCAGAAGCCTTTTGGGATCTACTAGTTTCCTCTATAAGATATTTAACCATGAATTCATCCGGATTTGTGGTTCTTATGAAAGTAGGTATGTCCTTCAAGCGTAATTCTTTCATGCTGGGTATACATTCAACAATTGTATCCAAGTACCCATTGGTTAAGTCAGCAGAATCTGCATGATTTATGAAAAATAACATGCATATGTAAACATTCTCAAAGTAGTACAAATAGGCTTGAACAAAAAAACCGGGTTCTAAACCCAACCCGAAAAAACTCCGAAAAACCGACCCGGTCAAACCCGGTTCGGGTTTTCTAGAACCCGTCGGGTACAAACCGGTTTGGCTTGTGAACATTGGAACACGGGTTGAAACCGGTTTTTTTGAACCCGGTTTCAAAAACCGGTTAAAAACAGGATTTTTTTTAACGTTATTTGACCTTTTTTTTGTATTCGACCGTTTTTTTCACTATTTATTTACCATTTTGCCATCCCAAGTTTACTATATATACAAACCTTGAGTTTAGGTTCAATCACAACATTCAAACACTCATACAAACTCAAAACGCATACAAAATTCTCATTTCTCAAATGGCAAATCAATCTTCTTCCTCTTCCTTCGGTGTTGGTTCTTCAAATTCACCAACGATTGTTCGAAAATCGGTTAACAAAAGAAATCTGGAGGTGTGGGATTTATACGACAAAGTGTTGTTGTCGGATGGTACGACTAAGGCACATTGTAAACGATGTGGGAAATTCTTAAAAGCCGACTCCAACACAACGTTGAAACATCATAAAGAAAAGTATTGTGTGGGACTCAAAACTAATCCGGAAGCAAGTGGTCAAGCTTCTATGTCACGAGATGGAGCTATATTTGCATACGAAGCGAAACGGCGTCGAGAAGCTTTTGCGGGTTTTATGATTCAAAAAGCTTTGCCGTTCAACCACTTCGACAACCCTCGACTTACTAGGGTGATTCAAAATACTCTTCAACCGCGATATAATCATGTAAGTCGTATTACTTCTAAACGTGATGCCCTTAAATTGGGGAAAGAAGCTAAAAAACTACTAATAATCGGTTTTGAAAACTTAAATACAAGTGTATCATTAACAACCGATGTTTGGTCGGCTCCTCATGGTTTGTCCGGTTCGTACCTTTGTGTTACCGCACATTGGGTTGATCCCGTAACTTGGTAAATGATGAAACGTACCATTGCTTTTGAAGACTCTGAGTATCCTCACACGGGTCAAAACTTATTTTACATGTTACGATATGTAATTAAAACGTTTAAATTACAAGAAAAGGTTTTTCAATCTCGTTTGATAACGCGAGTAATAATACACTCGTTGTTTCAAAATTAATACTAAAATACGGACCACCTTTGAAGGGCATTTTTTATCATAGTCGATGTGTTGCACACATCATTAACTTGATTGTGCAAGCGGGACTAGCGGTTGAAGAAATAGACGCCGTAAATTTGGCGTATAAAACTATGTTACAAGACATATTTCAAAAAGGTAAACTTAGATACAAAGCTTATATGAGATTGTGTAAGGAATCGGATTCCATTTTTTTAACCCTTAATTGGGACATGCCCGTTAGATGGAATTCGACTTACCATATGTTTGTATGTGGTTTACGCCAACGTGACTGTTTACAAGTTTTTCATGATCAACTTGTTCACAAAGGTCTTGCAACACCATTTCTCATAGAATTTTGGGAGGTTATTAAAAAGTTAACCGAATTGCTCAAAGTTTTCAAAACCGCGACTACTTTATTATCGGGTGTTTATTCTCCCACTAGTCATTTGGTACTTAATCAAATTTGGTTGATGACTTCAAAATTAAACGAATACGAATATGAAGGTGCTTTATTTGTAAAGATGGTGGCTCCCATTAAAGAAAAACTAAAAACATATTTTCGAGAAATGCCACCGGTAATTACTTTTTCCGCCGCATTGAACCCGTGTTTGAACATTTCCAGGGTGGAAATGCTTATCGATAACATTTGTCACAATTTGGATTTGAATGAAGAAAACCCAATATTTTCACATAATACAAAAACGTATTTTAAGAGTTGTTTACAAGATTTATTTGGCGTATATTTTCAAAAATATAGTTCAACAATAAATGTGTCGGCTAGTTCGGTTTCCACAACGTTTAGTTCATCTTCTTCCAACAATGCAATGGTTAACATATATAATAGTTTAAGACAAGAAAACCATAAACGGGTAAGGGGTGATGGTAACCAAACCACTAGCGAATATGGGAGATATACCGCAACGGATTTTTTGTCCACTATTCTACCCAATGAGTTCGAACAATTTGATATTTTGGCTTGGTGGAAAGAGAGGGAATCTCAATTTCCCGTTCTAACCATCATGGCCCGAGATTTACTAACCGTCCAAGCTTCTACGGTAGCTTCGGAATCCGCATTTTCTCTTAGTGGCAGGGTATTATCTATACGAAGAACAAGACTCACACCGGCCTCCTTAGAGATGTGTATTTGCTTGAAGGATCACTTAAACGCCGCTGAACGAATACAAAATGTTTCAAGTCTTGAAGGTGAAATGGAATACGAAGGAGATATACATAATGTCGAGGTGGAAGAGGGTATGGTAATATCACTTTCCGACGAAGAAATTGCTCTCGATCAAGCTTCGCACGAGGCTACCTCCGAAGAAGATTTTGACTTTTGAAGAATTGAAGATTAATATAAGTGGAAGATTATGAAGACTTATGAAGATTATAAAGACTTATATTCAAGAAGATTATGAAGATTATGAAGAATTATGAAGACTTTTTGGATTCAATTATATTTTTAAGAAGACTTAGAAGACCTTTGTTTAAGTTATTGTTCAATTACGTTTCCATTACTAATGTTTTATGAATTCAATGAAATTTTTTTGGCACAAACGTTGTTTTTCCTTAAAACGCTTAACGCTCGAACCACTTTGAATTATATAGACTTTTTGAATTCAATAATATTTTTAAGAAGATTTAGAAGCCTTTTGGTTAAGTTATTGATCAATTACGTTTCCATTACTAATGTTTTATGAATTCAATGAAAAAAATTTGGCCCAAACGTCGTTTTTCCTTAAAACGCTTAACGCTCGAACCACTTTGAATTATATAGACTTTTTGGATTCAATAATATTTTTAAGAAGTTTTAGAAGCCTTTTGGTTAAGTTATTGATCAATTATGTTTCCATTACTTATGTTTTAAGAATTCAATGAAAAAAATTTGGCCCAAACGTCGTTTTTCCTTAAAACGTTTAACGCTCGAACCACTTTGAATTATATAGACTTTTTGGATTCAATAATATTTTTAAGAAGATTTAGAAGCCTTTTGGTTAAGTTATTTATTAATTATGTTTTCATTACTAATGTTTTATGAATTCAATGAAAATTTTTGGCCCAAACGCCGTTATTCCTTAAAACGCTTAACGCTCGAACCACTTTGAATTATATAGACTTTTTGGATTCAATAATATTTTTAAGAAGTTTTAGAAGCCTTTTGGTTAAGTTATTGATCAATTATGTTTCCATTACTTATGTTTTATGAATTCAATGAAAAAAATTTGGCCCAAACGTTGTTTTTCCTTAAAACGCTTAACGCTCGAACCACTTTGAATTATATAGACTTTTTGGATTCAATAATATTTTTAAGAAGATTTAGAAGCCTTTTGGTTAAGTTATTGATCAATTATGTTTTCATTACTAATGTTTTATGAATTCAATGAAAAAAATTTGGCCCAAACGTCGTTTTTCCTTAAAACGCTTAACGCTCGAACCACTTTGAATTATATAGACTTTTTGGATTCAATAATATTTTTAAGAAGATTTAGAAGCCTTTTGGTTAAGTTATTGTTAAGTTATGTTTTCATTCCTAATGTACTACCATTCTATTGAAAAAAAATCGAAAAATACGTTGTTTTTTCCTAAAACGTTCAACGCTAAAAAAACGCAATTTTATAGAAAAACCGGGTTGAAACCGGGTTTTCAACCCGAACAGGTTTCAAACCGGTTCCAACCGGTTTGTATCGGGTTGGGTTTTTTCCCCTTCAAATCAGGTCGGGTTCGGGTGGGGTTGGGTCTAAAAGCGGTTTTCGTTCGTTGACTAAAACCCGATTCAGGTTTTCGAGTCGGGTTGGGGCCGACCCGACTTTTGTTCACCTCTGAGTACAAATAGAAAGAATGGGTACACATCCACCAAATGAAAATTTTAGGATCGTCACTAGCCCATCTCTTTAAGCCCAACATATAACCTTAAATGGGTTCGATCATAAAATCAATGGATCAGTAAAAGAATAATCTATTTAACTTATATACAGACTTTGAGATTTACATGTTCCAATGTTGGATTTGGGTTTGCACCCAACACAGAATGATAAATTTACTTAGACGAGCTACCAAAATACATTTGTTTGTATTCCATGGGATAAAAAGAACACCTTTAATGCTTAATAAGTATTTAATTTTAAATAAAATTACAGAGTTAAACAAATTTCTCTCCTCCATATACAACATTGGAGATTATAGCTAATATATATAAAAAAAACGTGTATATGATTTTGTGAACAGAAATAATATATTACTAAATTCAGAGGAGGCAATTTGGGTCGTGTCCAATTGGGTGCAGGTCGAACCAAACACTGATGAACATAACCTTACTTATGTATGATATGATTATACATATCGATAATAAAGTACCTTTAAGTGGAATGAATCCCCTTTTCCGTAGCGTTTCATAGTGTGTATAAGCCAAGAAACCACAAGCACTGGGTGTCCAAAACAGAACTTCAGGAATGTTCAATTCATCTGCTGCATCAAGGGTGAAGCCCATTGCACCGTCGGAAACTATACAACTGACACGAGGTTTCGTTGTGCAGTCATTGAGTTTTGAAAGGAGCTTCCTAAAAGGTTCCAGACAAATTTCAGAGGTGGACTTGCATAGGGAGGGAATGTCTTGGGTGGCATCTAGGTTCTCGGGTGGTGGAAGGCCATCAGGAATGGTCTCAAATTGGAAAGACTCGTAACAGTTTAGAGTCTCTGGTCCCTGCGACTTGAGAAGGCGTTGGTGGTTGAATTCGGTGTTGACGAAAGTGATATGGAAGCCTTTAAAATGAAGGATTTTGGCAAGTTTAAGCATGGGGTTAATGTGGCCTTGTGCTGGGAAAGGTATGCATACTGCATGAGGTTTTTGCATCATCTTAACTGATCCCACTTTACGTTTAAAAATGTGTTTTCGGTGGGGAGTGTATTGTTTTTATAGTCCCTATCAAGGGTAAGATGAAACACAATTTGAATGAGTGAAAAGCAGTTGCTGAATATAATAGTGCCTGTTGGATGTGTACTACTTAAATTTTTTGAGAGGATTGTCCTTATCTACTGGTCTTTCTATTTTAGTGAAAAAAAAAAGTTAAATTCGATTTAGAATTTTCTTCATAATGATATAGTATATCACGTAACACAAAACCAAAAAACAACAGAATCTGTTTAAATATGTTGGATAAATATGTTGGTAAAACAAATATTCAAGTTCGGTGTTGCCTGTTCCGCGAAATGAACCATGAATTGAGAAATTGAGAAATTGTGGGTTCAAGTCTCAAGGTACACATACCATACACATACCACCTTGTATTATTTGTAAGATGGATTCGTTAATGACCGTTTATACACGGAGAAAAATGAAGTCGGCATGGGCATGAGAAAAGGGTAACCGACCCTACGATGCCCCTAGTCCAGTGGCTAAAATAAGAGAGTTATATGTGTAAAGCGTGATTGGACATGATATGGAAATCAAAATTTGTACTCGTAACCTCCGTCTCATGCTGTACGTTCCTTGCTACATTCGCGGGGACATGGGTACGAGAACGATTGGACCTTTTTTTCTATGTGGAGTCCTTTCATTCTGATTTATCATAAATATTCAATATGAATTGTCAACATCGGTGTGTATCTTCTCGATTGCAAGAATACAATAAAATGAATATGATGCGCTTACTTCAACAATAACTCCACGCATATAATTGTATGGATATGGATGTGCATTGATAAACATGTTTGGACATGTGTTTACACCATCTTCGGACATGAGTTTGTTTCTGGGTGTAATTTATATTTAATATTTTATACAAATATCTAGTATGCACATATGTATATATTTTATAATGGGTTTATTCTTCGAAATTGTAGTACTCGCTCCATCCAAATTTTTTGTACACAGATGAAAGATTATCCGGTTCATAATTATTACACTGTACTTTTCTGTACTACATGATATTTTTACCCTTATTTTTTACACATATTTTTATGACATACATATAAAATAGGGTAATTAATATATAAAGTTTAGTTAATTATACCCACCTACTTTTAGAAGTGAACGATTAATTTGGGACGTCCAAAAAAAAAAGGAAACCCGAACTATAAATATGGGACGGAGAGAGTATAACTTAAACATTTTACTTGTATGAGACGAACTCTAAAAATTATTGTTGTATGTATTGATCCACCAATATGTCTATTACGATAGATCTATGAGCATCCACAAAGCTAAGATGTGACAAAAAAATTATTATTGTATGTATTGATCCACTAATAGAGGTAGGCCACTAATTATTTTATTTTAATTAAACCCATCGAAGAAAAAGGGAAAGCAAAAATATTTGACTCCCATCCACGACGCTCCAGCATAACACCACTGCACCACCTGTGGTGGCGTCGTGGTGACACAACTTTCCCCACAACTCTTGCATTGCAAGTGGTTTTACTAGACCTTGAATTAGAAATAGATGAGGATGGTGGCCCTTGTACAAAAGCTATTAATTACTTCTCCGTCCGTCCGAATTTGATAGTCCACTACAAACTCGTACATGGTTTAAAGTTAGTAAACACAATCACGTCATCAAAGCCAAAATGCTTATCAACCTGCAAGGATTTAAGCATTTTGTCTAATATTGTAAGATGCAAACATTTCAATATGAATAGTGAAAAATAGGTTGAATCATTGAACTTACCTTCACCTAGATTTCCTGTTTTTGCACATATTTGAGCTATAGAATTTCATTGTCGATGAAGAAAATTGCAAAGAAATTAGATCTGAAATCATACAAAATGCAATTAAATTGTGATATTCACAAGGCTAACAGTCTTACTTCTATACTTCTATAACCATTTGCCTCACCTCCGTGCCACGTATTGAATCCTTCGCATATATTTTGCAACAATTAATTTGATTATTGAGGCTTGGTTTATTTAATTTTGGGTTCAGTTATACTTTGTTTTCAATTTAATTTGGTTCCGTCTATCGCCCTTCTCAGGAAGTCGTACATGGACGTTACCGCTTATAAAGCTCTATTTTATCTTCTTAAATCATTGGTCTTCTTTATAAAAAGGTTGTTTGGGCAATTTAACATATTGTTTTGAACCAATTTCCTAGAGCAACAATGAAAGAATTAAAAGAGTTTGATGGATATGATTTAAAGCAATTATTTTGTTGAATGTTTTTTGGAATAGTTAATTTCCAAAGAGTATTTTATTGAATATGGAGTGAGGTTTCAAATGAGTACAACAATTTTCTGTAGGGGGAACCAATAAGAACGCGTCACGTGTCAACAGCCCACTCTCTTTCACATTTTTAAAAATTAAATATCTCCCAAATGGTAAGTCGAAAAATCATAAAAATTACACCATAAAAATCAGTTTTTTTTTTCTCTTCGATTAGAAGACTCACAAAGTATACTTTCGACAACTTTTTTTTTCGTTTTCGTTGAGTAGATAACACATGTGATACCAGCGTGTAACACATTTGATACCAGCATGTAACACATGTGATACCACCGAGTAACACATGTGTTACCAACGAGTACCACATGTGTTACTAATATTGTACAATTACAAAAAAAATCGTCGAAAGTATATCATTTGAAATATTTAATCGAAGAGAAAAAAATGCTTATTTTTATGGTACAATTTTATAATTTTTTAATAACTTTTCAATTTTTATGCTGATTTTTATCAGGGATATAGTGGTAAATTAATAAAGAGGTATGCTTTAGTAAATATATTTGATGAAAATAATGATTTGGTAAAAATTCCAATTTTTGTGTGGAATATGACTAACAATTTGTAGACAGAAGCAGCACACATTTAGTTTATGTATAAATAAATAATAATGGTGTATATATTACTACCATTAAATTAACTTCATTTTTTTATTACAAATCATACTTTTTAGTATTTTTATTGAACGTGTCAAAAAAGAGTTTAAAACCCTAAAAAAAAGGTTTTAATGGATTTTTACAAGTCTATTAATACAAAACAAACATCAATAATCACTTTCATTTTGTATTTTCTAAATTTAAAACCCGTCAAAACAAATACTACGTTATGCAAGTAATAGAGTTATAAATAAGTTGTTATATATTGTACGTTTTGGAAGTTAAATGTTTATTTTACCTATACTTTTGAACATGCAATGGTAAAATAAAAAATTGGTATAATAATTTAGTAGTAAATACAATATTATTATCAGTTTATATTTGTGTTGACATGTTGTGCTGTCTTTTCTTTTTCTATCATAAATTTCACTCTTCCCAAATGTTTAAAAATACAATATAATAAACTTTAATATTCAATATAAGTATCAAGCTATATAATTAAATGTAGAAATTTAATTATTAATAAAAAATTTAGGATTTTAGATTAATAAAGGATGGGTCAGTGATATAATGGTTACTTCTTAGTGATAACTGGATATAAAATAAATTTGTTTGGACTCTTTACTTATTTTTCATTTCTAAATGTTATAACTTTATTTTAAAGTTTTCATATAAGACTAAAGCTAGAGAATGTGAATTATGATTATGTGTCTACAAGATAAAATAACACAAAAATACTATACCTAAAAGTGAATTGTAGCTTTGGAAGATTTGGTACGTACATACCTTTCCATATGAAATTGTAAACCTAATTAAAATTTTATTTAATCTATTTAAGATTGCGGAGTATTTATAAAATATTATTACCAATTTGCAATTTAAATCCTATTTTATCTACACAGTCAAGTAATTAAATTAATTATGTATTAAATAAATGAATGAAATTAAAAAATTTGATTGATTAATAGATCTTAATTTTAACAAAAAATTTCATAGAAAAGATTTTCTTTTATTAATATTTAGATTAGATTTAGATTTCCAAAAGGTTCTCATATGCAATTGATAAACATGAGCGGAGCAAGAATAATTTTATTTTATTTTTTGGGGGCAAAATTGTAATCATGTCACTATACATTAGCCTTAATAAATTTTCATTATTACATAAATTTAAATTTCTTGATCGTGCAAGTGTCCGTTTCATCCGAAGGGTCAGGTGTGGTATAATGCAATCGAAGAGAATTAACTCGTTTTATGTTTTGATCGACTTTATAGAAGTGGTCTTACCCAAGTTTGAAAGTTCAGATTTGGTTAGTGACTTTGCTTTTATAAGTAGGCATTATTCAACAATATATATTTATTCATAGTAAGTAAGCAGTTAAAAGGTGAAAGTTTCATCAATTAAAAAGTAGTAGTAGTAAATTTAGAGCATAAATTCCACAACCTAACTGTATTTTTACTTTTAGATTTAATACCCAGATAAAATCCTTTTAGAGCCACTATAAAAACCATGCATAAACTTGCAAGCCAAGGGTATAGTGATCATGGCTACTCAGAATTGGTGTACGATGAGGATCTTGTTCATTTTCGCTACACTCGTATTTGCTGGCGATGGTCGACCTGCACCTGTTGCAGTTCCAAACAACCCTACCGCTCCAAGTCCAGGGACAACTACAGATCATACCCAAGACATGAACCAAGATTTCCCGTTTCCTGGAAATCCATTTCAAACCCCGATTCCAAATTTTCCTTTCCCGAAGATCCCTGGCTTCCCTTTCCCTATCCCTTTCCCAATTCCAAACCCGCAGCCTCCGTTCAACATCCCTATTAGTCCATTCCCTGCACCGTCTCCTATGTAGTTATAGTTCACATCCAATTCGCAATCTTAGTATATAATGACTTCATTATGTTAGCGTCCTTAAGACATATAGCAATATATATGTACGTTCATCATCTATGATATATATCAATAAATATATAGTTAATGCTTATATTTCGCTTTATCATTTAATTTCATAAAGGGTGATTTCTTTATATTTCGTTAGAACTTTGATACAATCTGAATTCTAATAATATTAGATGAACTAATTTTTTTTTGAAAAGCAACTTATATTAAAAAAAGTTCTCCGAGGAGAAACTAACAAACTTGCAAGAACAAATTAATACCAAAACATCAAACGTAGAAACTAACAAAACAGATACATCAGCCCGTGTCAAAGTCTGCTGGATTTACCACCCACTTCACCCACGACCAACCCGACTTCAAGCTACGATTCGAGATCCAAAGAAGAGACAAGTGTTTGTGTAGAAGCACACTGGCCTTTATACTTTAATAGTTTATTGTGAATTGAAACTAAATGCAATAAACAGTACATTAAAAATGATGTTACTAATGTGGTACGTAGTTCAAATAATGAAGTAGCGTTTTATCTAATCAACTTCATCATCAATAATTTGAATAAAAAGGATCGAATCGGATGGACGGAAGGGGTACTTGTATGTCGTCGAAGCACCGGACAAGAACTGAACGAGATTATGAACCAATAAATGGAAAATCAAGAACCTCGAACCGCATCACATCATGTAATCATGAAAATTTAAAATTACAAAAATAAATAAATAAATAAACTTTTTAAAGGTAATCAAAGACATTTTAGAATTTTTACCCCCTCAAAATATAATAAAAGAAAAAGAAAAGAATTTCTTTTGGCCCCTCATAGATAAAATTTTAGCTTCGCCCTGCACACACTAACACAATACAAAAAGAAAAAAAAAATGTATTTCATATCCTTGACACTTCTACTTGATAAATTATCTGTTTGGATTTAAGCAAATGACAAAATAATCTAAAGTTATTAGCTGTCACATATGGGACTGATATATACATCAATATAGGCGGAGGTAGAGGAGGAAGGGGCAACTGTCCCCTAAAGAATTTTCAAATCATATAAAAGATAAAAAAATTTAATTTTACTTATTATATTTTATTAAGTTGTCCTCCAAAACCAAACAAATAAAAAAAAAAAAAAAAAAAAAGCCCCTCCAATTAGTCATCCTAGCTCCCCTCCTCACAATATATATATATATATATATATATATATATATATATATATATATATATATATGCAATGTTGATGTGTTTATGACGTAGCGGACTTCATATCCTTGAAAGTCCAAATAAATCTGATAGCAACAAATCCAATAATGCTCTATCGGATATAATATAATATACATTTTTGGGACACTTTTAAGAACTCAAGTTGATTCCGTCTTTAATTATTAATTAATTAATACTATTATTATAACCTGCATTATTGGGACGAAATTTTGACTGTGTTCATATTATACGTTAAAGTGATGCATGATTAGTTGTCCTTTTTAACCAATAACGTCGATCGGTTTGTTTCTTAATAGCCATCATGCTGAATAATATTTGCACCGAGTTACTTGAAGACAAATTTTTCATTTTGACTTTTTTTACTTTGACTTACTTATTCAAACGCCATCCTATTGAACTCTTTACTTTCCCTTTTCATACGACCAAATCGATTTTGTTTTTTCATCTCATAATCATTTTACGTCCTATAAAAGTATGCATATGGAAGGCGTAAGAAAACACACAATCCCGTACAAAAAAACACACACACAAACACACATTTTAAGCATTCACTTAAATAATGGGATCCATGAATATGATACAGAAACCTCATGCAGTGTGCATTCCCTTTCCAGCACAAGGACACATTAACCCCATGCTTAAACTTGCCAAAATCCTACATTCTAAAGGCTTCCATATCACCTTTGTCAACACCGAATTTAACCAAAAACGTCTACTCAAGACGCAGGGATCTGAGTCTCTAAATCAATACGAGTCTTTCCAATTTGAGACCATTCCTGATGGCCTTCCACCATCCGACCCAGATGCCACTCAAAGCATCCCGGATCTATGCAAGTACACTTCTGAAACATGTTTGGAACCTTTTAGGAAGCTCCTTTCAAAACTCAATGATGACACAACGACACCTCCAGTGAGTTGTATAGTTTCGGATGGTATAATGACCTTCACGCTTGATGCAGCCAAAGAATTGGGCATCCCTGAAGTTCTGTTTTGGACAACTAGTGCTTGTGGTTTCTTGGCTTATTCACACTACACCACTCTCCTGCAAAAGGGTTTCATCCCTCTAAAAGGTACTTCATCAATTGACTCATTCATTACGTTGGTGGCACCAGAAGTATATATGTACAAATTATAGGCTAATTAAATTGACAAATGCCTGAAATCTTCAATGTGTGAATTAAATGGGTGTAAACTGTTTAGTTTAATTAACTATATACTAAATATTATTTTCCTTATACTACCTACAATTATCAGTAGACATATATATATATATATATATATATATATATATATATATATATATATATATATATATTATATATATATATGTGTATATAGTTTATTAACAAGAAAAATTTACTCTACTTTCTACATACACAATGTTCTATCTATTTCTAATACTCTTAGCAGGCTTACCATGTTATAACTTTTTCTCGTTAAAACGTGTAGATTCTGCTGACTTAAACAATGGGTACCTGGATACGATCGTTAATTGCGTACCTAGCATGAAAGACATACGTTTGAAGGACTTCCCCCCTTTCCTGAGAACCACTGATCCAGACGAATTCATGGTCAAATTTGTTCTCCGTGAAACTTCTAGAGCAAAAAACGCTTCAGCCATAATTATCAATACCTTCGAGGACCTAGAGCATGACGTGTTAAAAGAGCTATCTTCGATTTATCCTCCTGTTTACTCAATAGGACCATTACATACGGTAGCAAACAATGTGGAGAACAAGGATCTCCAGTCTCTGAATTCGAGTCTCTGGAAAGAAGAGACGGAATGCCTTGACTGGCTCGACTTAAAAGAAGCTGGTTCGGTTGTTTACGTCAATTTTGGAAGCATAACTGTGATGACACCTCAGCAACTAGTTGAGTTTTCATGGGGACTTGCTAACAGTAATCAAAACTTTTTGTGGGTTATTCGGCCAGATCTTGTCTCAGGCGATTCCCAAATGCTGCCACCCGAGTTCTTGGAGGCGACTAGTGATAGGGGGTTGCTTGTAAGTTGGTGCCCTCAACAAAAAGTCTTGAACCACCCATCAATTGGAGGGTTTTTGACACATAGTGGGTGGAACTCGACAATCGAAAGTATATCTAGTGGAGTTCCCATGATTTGTTGGCCATTTTTTGCTGAACAACAGACGAATTGTTGGTATAGCTGTAACCAGTGGGGAATCGCAATGGAGATTGACAGTGATGTCAACCGAAAACAGGTTGAAAAGCTTGTGAAGATTCTAATGGTGGAAGGACAAGGTAAGGAAATGAGAGATAAGGCTATGATGTGGAAGACAAAGTCCGAATCCACCTCGTCTTGGTTGAACATAGACAACATGATCAACAAAGTGTTACTTCAATCCTAGGGTTCTGAGGAGTTGGACGTATTATATGATCAACATGGCATTGTTTTTACAACCATTTCTTAAAATGTTAGCAATTGTTTTGTATTGTTTTTTATTGTGCTTTTCTCATTTCAAAGATGCCAGATTTGTTATTTGAATTATTTGTTATTTCATGTTTGATGAATATATGCAAAATAAATAAAGTGTTTGTAACATCCCAATTCTTGTATGTTTTTATGTATTTTTAATTGGTGATATAAAACTAATGGTGTTGAAATGCTTAATGTTATCTATGATATTCAATTGTCAATCTAGTAAGCTAAATATTGTCAAATTGTACTAAAGTCAAAAGTCAAAACTCTTTGACTTTGAATGAAAACAGTAAATAACTATAACTCGCGGGACTAATATTATCATTATCAGGTAGTACATAGAGCCATCTGTACTCCAAAGTTTATAATAATAATAATCAAGTTTATAATGACATAAAATTGAATATCATGAACCTTCTTACATTAACAAGTTTATATGAGAATTTCATAAAAGGAGCAAGGAAGTCCATGCATGGACTTGGCTTGAGAAAGAGAATGTATGGTGAGTCCTATCCAATTCGACCGGTTTGACCGAATTTTTCAAAAATTCCTACTTAAAATAAATCGGTTTTGTAACTAATTTGGTAGATGAAATATTATATAGAATGATAAAAAGTGAGTGAGACCTAATTATAAAACTTGTAAAGTTTATAAGAGTAAAGATGTAATTTTACATGATGTATATGTTTATAAAAAGCCGATGTGATATGTCGTGACAGTGGTATAAACTTTAACGAAGTCTATCCATTACTGATGCTATAATATAAGTTCTCGCATGGATGGTGGCAAAGAAGCCCTGTAGACCAATCAAATCATCAAATCAAATTAAAATATGAAGCAAGGAATAAACTGCGTTCTGCAACTCAGAATCATATGATTAAATGAAAAAAATCATTAAACAAACATTTAAGTAAAATAAAGTTGTGCATGATGTGTTTTCTGTTTCATGCTAATTTCTCCCGAGATATGATGTGGTTGTTTTCGATCGGTTAAATGAGATGTATCATTGACGCATAGAAGCGTACTTGTATAGTTTTGTCGATATTAGGAGAACTAGTTTATATTAAATTCTTTTTTTTTTTCTAGCCAATGAAGCAAACATTTCCATTTTTATTATTTTATCTTTATTATTATTTTATCTTTACTTTAATTATTTATGGTTATAAACGAATAAATAGTTAGATTGAATATAATGTTTCTGTGGTGTAGTGGTTATCACGTTTGCTTTACACGCAAAAGGTCTCCGGTTCGATCCCGGGCAGGAACATTTCATTTTCCATTTTTTTCACTTAACCACAGATCTTTATCTGTATCTATATCTATACTACTTTATAAAAAGTTTAAACCCAAAGTCTTAATCCCTTAAAATAGGGACAATACAAATGACTATTCTACCCTTTTAAATACTATTTATTAGTCTTTAAACACTTTAAATTAACGTATTTAAATAATTAATTATAAAAGTTAACGTATCATTATTAATATTTAAGTTATAAATATTTAACTCCATAGTTACTTAACTTTTTCTATAACTAACATAATTGATGCAACGTATTGATGGATATTAAATTATTGAAATATCATTTATGAGTATTAAAATATAAATATTAGCAAATTTTGAATATTATTTGAAAATTAAAGTTATTTTCCATAATAATATATAAAGAGTTTCACACAAAATTTTAAAATCTTACAAAAGAGATACCTGAAATTTATTCACTATACTTAAGTTAATCTATGTAATGCATTATTACAACCGTTTCAATCAATGTTTTACCATCTTTTATAACCATTTTTATTTTTATTTAATAATCTCAAATTATAGTTGATCTAATATACCTAACTTCACTTAGTTTTGTCATCTAAATATGTACTATATGTATACTCCGTATACTATTAATAAAGAAATGTCGAGTATATTTAAATGTTAAGTTTTAATACAATTAAATTATGACAATTCAATCTTCATACGAATGAACCAGATTAATTCTTAGCATCTCTGATTAAAATATATATACTTAATTCAATAACGGACACAACATAAATGATACAAGATGTTTAACCAATTACACTTAACATTTGTAACCTTTTACACCTAATATAAACAACGCTGACAAATTGACTTGCAAATGAAAATTTTAATTGTAGAATTTAAAGTTTTACAACATCAAACATTTGACATAAAACTACTTTTTTCATCTTTACCATTCATCATTATCTTGTTTTGGTATTTGTGCATCAAACAAATTTAAATGATGGTTGATTCAACACTTCGTTAAACAAAAAATATTGTCCGTCGCATGGCGTGGGTAATCTTCTAGTTACTCATAACATTTCCCGCTTCACATAATCCCCAACTCCTACCATTTTATTTCGTTTTACTTAAACCCTAAATATTTCCGGTGATTTTACCCCTCCAATCAGTGGGGGATTCAAAAAATATTTAGGGTTTAAGTAAAACGAAATAAAATGGTAGGAGGGGTAACAATAAATCATGATGTATTTCTTAAACTTACATAACAATAAATCATTAATTAGAAATCAATCAATGTATTCTTTTGTGGTTTTATATATTAGTTTGTGCTATGTATATACATCTCGAAACTTTCAACATGTTCAATTTTAGCATTTTCACATCAGTAATTTTATACAAGGTTGTCAAGATCGGGATCTTACCTAGGATCATTTTTGTCTTCACAAGATCAGAATCGTAAGATCGAATCGGGATCGTAAGATACTACTCATACACTATAATCTCATATGTGTGCATCATAATACATCTAAAAGATCAATGCATGACAAATTCATTAAATTTTTATAGTTTAAACACTATGATATCAATTCAATACTTATCATAGCCATTTAGATTACTATATTTGTTATTAAAGATATAGATTTCACGTGTTAAACTATTTTAGTTGAAAAGGTTAATAGTTTTACGTGTGGTAATTGATTAAATGACATACATATTAACCTTTTAGTAGACAAATAAACTAATTTATATTTTGTTAACTCATTAATTCACTTTAAGTAAGATCATATCGGATCGAGATCGTAAGATCTTATGCTCAAAATCAACAAAGGATCGGGATTCTAAGCAGATCCTATGATTTTAAGATCCTATGTAAGATCAGAATCATTTTCGTTCATAGGGATCGTAAAATCGTAAAATCTTAAGATCAAAATCGGGATCTTAACAACTATAATTTTATATATTAGTTTCATACAAAATAAGAGATAATAATGTATGCAATTGATATCATATTTACACAACTAGAAAAGGGGTCGTGTTTTGTATTATGTTTGTTCATTCTTTTCTAAGCTAAATCAAAAGTTTATATACCATGTTATTTTGGGAAAAAAGGTTATCCATTAACAATTTATTTGATTTGGTTTTGGTCAAGAACAAATTCATATTTGGAATTTTGATTTAAATTTTGGTTTGAATAACCCAAACTAAGAGTGAGGTTTAAATGAGTACAACAACTTTATGTGAGAATGAATGAACCAATAAGAACGCGCCAAGTGTCACAAAATCCACTTTCTCTCACGTTTTTAAAAATTAAATATCTCCCAAACGGTAAGTCGAAAAATCATAAAAATTGCACCATAAAAATCAGCATTTTTTTCTCTTCGATTAGAGATCTCACAAGATATACTTTTGACAATTTTTTTTCCGTTTTCGTTGGGTTTTGTAAATGAGTAACACATGTGTTACCAGCGGGTAACACATGTGTTACCCACCAGCGGGTAACACATGTGTTACCACCAAGTAATACATGTGTTACTAATATTGTACAGTCATAAAAAAAAAGTCGTCGAAAGTATATCATGTGAGAAGTCTAAGCGAAGAGAAAAAAAATGTTGATTTTTATGGTGCAATTTTTATAATTTTTCAATGAGCCATTCTTGAGATATTTAATTTTTAAAAACGTAAGGAGAAATGGATTTTGTGACACGTGATGCATTTCTATTGGTTCCTTCATTCTCACAAAAATTTTCATTCTCATTTGAACCTCACCTCAAATTAAAGTTAACCAATACACTAGTTAAACAAGAAGATGTTTATATAAATTATAATTTTTGGTTAACGGCTTGAAAGTGTTCATTAATTACACATGAATATCAGTTGAAAATTTTTGGTCGTTGGAGGCCATTGCCAATCCGCCCCTTCCTTCAATACGCCGCCCTTTTCAATTTTATCCGGTAAGTTCATTCGTACTTTAATCCGTCGATAATTTCTTCAATGTTTCTGATGCGTGTTAAGTTGTAGTTAAAAATAACAAGTTTTAATTATTAGAAATACTAAGTAAACTTAAACACAATCAGACAAGAATACATGTTCGTATTATAGTATAGCTTTGGTAAGACCGAGTCGAACCACATGGAATCGGTGTAAATTAAAATAATTAATTAAACCTAAAATTACAAATTACAAATAGATAAAGGGTGCGTTTTAGTTCCGTACGAACGTAGTAAATTGAAAACTAATTAAGATATAAACAATTAAAAAGATAGAAAGTAACTTGAAAGTAATCAGATAGATAAACATGTATTTACTTAGAATTGTGATTCTTCGATTCAGGTTTCAGATATGTTTATTGAATTTTTGATTGTTTATTATGGTGATTTCAACATATATGGATAGCCTCTTATTAAGGTTAACTAATCCCTAATAAACCTTACCTTAATACTAGATTTTCTTGAATACACTAAAGCGTGTTATTAACATAAACTTTATGCTATTAATCCTATCAACAGATCATTAAGATTCATTCAGCGACCTCGTGTTAATGCAAGTCTATAATTATTGGTTAAATAATTATCATATCAATTAGGTTATATTAATTGCTAGTCTCTTAACCTATTGTCGGTTACAGTCTCAAGCCACAATTAACTAATAAATTACTTAATTGCAAATAATCAATCAACTTATACAAACGTTAGTTATAGCATAAATTTTTTGATCACGTTAATTAACAATTAATCAACACACAATTAATATGGATCTTTCGAATAAACTTAATAACCATTCGTAACTTAAATCAACATAAACATATCATAAAACCTTCATCTAACAATCATTCATCTAAGTAAATATAATAAAAGAATTAGCTCATGTTCATAGTAAACCTAATCAGATCTATAAACATGTAATGAAACATAGTAAATAGAAAAGAATAAGAATCAAACCAAAGAAACCGAACTAAATCTTCGTTAGGGTTGAAAAGCTTCAAACCCTAGCTTCCTAGCCTCCAAATACCTCCTTTAGTCGACCTTTAAACCCTAGAACCGAATTAAAGTTTACTTAATTCGTATGTTAATTGTATATGGTTATGGGTTGATAATGGCCTCTATTTATAGATTTCAGGATCGCGAATCTAACCGTCGGTTGGATTTTTCAACCGCCGGCTGGGTTGGATTTCTACTCGAAAATCCAACTTTTGACCCACGTGTTCGACTGACTTCCATATTTGAGTTCAACCGTCAGTTGGATATTCCAACCGCCGGCTGAATGTGGTTCTTGAATATTCCATGCTCGGGGTGGGCTTCCTTCTTGGGCTTCTATCCTTAATAAATCCGAATTTAATTCTTTTCTTTGGCCCAATAACTCATTCTTCTTGGGTTCTTCTTTCTTCAAAGCCCAATCTTTTTGGTCTTTAATCTTCTCTTCATTTTTTTTTTCAGTTTTCAGCTCGTTTTCGTTCATTTTCTTTATTTCTTTAATTTAAACACCTTTTTGCAAATATAAACCAAATCAGTAATATATATAAATAATTTACAATAAAAATGCTTAGAAATAAGGGAATATTATAATATAAATAAGACATTATTTGATATTATCAGTTTTACTTAATTTTGTAATTAAAAAGTGAGTGCCATTATCAATGGCGTTTTGACGTGTAATACCCCAATTTTTGATAAACTAAAATAGAGTTATATTAGTTAACTTGAATTAAAGACGAAACTTAATGGGTTGAAATATAAATACAAATTATATAATAAAACAAATGATACGAGCATGCGAATTGGTAAATGGCCGAAATTATTGGGTTATAGGTAGCAGTTTGAGTTGTGATAGGAATCTACATGTTAAGCCATTATATATACATGCATATTAACATATAACTTACGAATGGAAAAAAAGAAAGAGACATTAAATAAAGAGAAAAGGATCTTGAGCTTGTGTTAGCCGAGAAGAGCATACTTAGAAAAAAAATTGGTAAATATTTGGTTCGTTGAGATGTACGTACCAGGGAATCGTAACATTATCAGGTGAGTTTCACGTGACTTTTTATTGGGTTGCAATCGTTTTGTAAATTGTTTATTCAATATGATTTATGTTATGATGTGTTTATAAATCGTTTATTGCTTAATAAATGTCTTGATAATGTGAAATCTAAAATCATTATTTGAAGAAAGCAACAGTTTTGTTAATTACTTTACAGAACCAATAGACTTTAGGATGAAATGATTGACGCCTTGAGTAGTGTTGTTGTAGGATGAAGTGACTGTCTTGAATGCAATGCCAGTTTGCACTAGTTACAGTAGTGACATTTAAGACATCTCCCAGAGGCATATCCACTACAATTCATAATAATAGTGTCAAGTGCTTACCTAAATGTTTATTTATTTATCTTTTAGTACTACGGGTGTTCAAATCGAAAAGGCAAAATCGACGAAGCCGTGCCAATAACGTCGGTAAAAACTATTATCTGCCAATTGTAACCAATAGATGAGTAAAATGTTAGCGTCTAATTGATATATATAGAATGTGATAAGTCGTTAATGTAAAAATATGATCATCCAAAGTATTTCCTTTTCTTTTTTAGGGTAACAATCCAATATTTTGAATAAGCCATGTTGTTACAAATTTTAGTAAATAAGAAAAAACAATTCGCAATAGCATGGTTGGTAGGTCTACAAAGACGATGAACTTATTTGGCTAGAACAAAAGCGATGTAACACAATTCACAAACATGTCGTTTAACAAATGTGGGGATTTTCAGCATTTCACCATTTATAATTGAAGTTATCTATTACACTTTAGGGTCATTTGATTTGTAGGTAGGAATCAATATAGATATGAGTTTTATAAAAAAGTTGAATGTGAATGGTATCATTAAGGTTGTTAAACTTTTTATTCTTTGATACTTATTGTTGATTGTTGATGTTGCATGAGTGAGTTGAATGTTACATACAAGTAGTGGAAGGTTATCAACAGTAGTTTGTGTATCGCTCGCGGGTATACATGTGGACCTTGTATATGGTCGAGATTCAGTCCGAGGATTGGCTGCACAGGGATGTAGGTTGTGATGATAGAATAGTCGAAGCTATTGGAGCTTTGCATTGAGTAGGAGCTTTGGATGTAGTGACGCGGTCTCCGTTCCTACATATTTAATGGGCTATCTCGGTGACACTAAAGGTTCCTACATATTTAATGAGCTATCTCAGTGACAATCAAGGTTGTAAAACACGGCCTAGGTGGCCATGTACTCATCGGGAAATCGTTGGTCGACCACAGACCGAGGCGCCTAGCCTGAGTCGGACTAATTACTCGGTCAACTGTCGGTCAAGGGTCAAACGTGGTCCAAATCCGGCTGGTGAGGAATTCGGGCGAGTTGAGGTAGTAGCAATGGCGCTGGTTGAGGAATTCCGGTGAGAGGAGTACGAATTTTCGATCATGAAATCCTTGAAAATATGACAAAAGATATTATTGACGAAGAAGATAAAATGTTATGTTGAGAATATGAAAGGAATGAGAATAAATTGATGAAAAACTAAAAAAGAAAAGAGAGGAAAGTGAGTTAAGCTTTTTTTTTCAGAATTTTTTTTTTACATTATAGTCCTTCATATTTAACCTATATTTCATATTTATCACGAATTACTTTCTTACTTTGTTTTCAAGTTCATTCTTGTTTAGATGTTACAAAATATTATATATTGTTTACATATTATTTAGATATTATATAATTTCAAAATTTTATACATAGAAAATTTCAATCCGAGTACTCCCCGTGGACTCTCAGTTTCGACATAGTACTCCCTAGAAGCTCCCCACAGAGTACTCCCCGCCTAATGTGTTTTACGACCTTGGTGACATTAGAGCATTCGGACCTCCAGATAGATCATCTCCAAGTTGAATTTAATAAGCTTTATGTGTGGATGGAAATGAATACACTAACACATCAACAAGAACCAATTTAGTCATTGACAGGGTACGAAGAAAGTAAGTGTAGACAATCATATTTCTACCCTAGGGTATAGGAACTGCATTCAGATAGAGCTTCGGCAAACATGAACGTATATGTAGTAGTGCAAAATGAGTATAAGTAAAAAAAATAAATATGTGTTTGTAAATGCATTTGTATACTACACTATAAATATATAGAATAAAAATATATAGGTATAGAATTTGTGGGTATAATATAAGCTATAGCCTATAGGTAAAAATATGATATAAGTATAAAAATCTCTTATACATGATATAGGTATAACATACCGTATAACATTAACACATATGGCCATTTAACATGATTGTGTCACTGTGATTTACTTGTATTTTGTAGAAGATAATATAATAGAAATCAGTGTAATAGATTTTGAACGGAAGAGAAAAGAGAAGATATAATTTAGTGCTTTAATTTTTATAAGTATATTTTACACAAATAATTTTATGTGCTATTAATGTGACTGAGTCAGTGTTAAATTTTAACTGAATTTACAAGTTCATATACTATCCTATCTTTTAATTTAATAATAATCTAGGGTCTAAACAACCTAATTAATCAAATTTAAGGTACTAAAATGAATTTTTGCAGTCTAATTTTAAGACCACTTGCAATGCAAGCGTGGTTGGTGAGGTTGTGCCACCACATCACCACCACGGACGCAGTCAAGGTCGTGGTGGTGGGTGTTGTGTTTATGAGCATAAGACAAAGAATACCTAATCGTGGTCCCCACGTGATTTTTTTGTTTGATTTTCTTTAGCAGTTAATAATTCAAAATAAAAAGGTTTTTTTTAGTAAAAACGATAGTATGACCGTTATTAAAAAAAATTGAACGAGAGAGAAAAGAGAAGATATAATTTAGTGCTTTAATTTTTATAAGTATATTTTATACAAATAATTCATGTGCTATTAATGTGACTGAGTCAGTGTTAAATTTTAACTGAATTCAAGTTCATATACTATCCTATCTTTTAATTTAATAATAATCTAGAGTCTAAACAACCTAATTAATCAAATTTAAGGTACTAAAATGAATTTTTGCACTCTAATTTTAAGACCACTTGCAATGCAAGCGTGGTTGGTGAGGTTGTGCCACCACGTCACCACCACGGACACAATAGAGGTCGTGGTGGTGGATGTTGTGTTTATGAGCATAAGACAGAGAATGCCTAATCGTGGTCCCCACGTGATTTTTTTGTTTGATTTTCTTTAGCAGTTAATAATTCAAAATAAAAAGGTTTTTTTAGTAAAAACGATCGTATGACCGTTATTAAAAAAAATTGAACGAGAGAGAAAAGAGAAGATATAATTTAGTGCTTTAATTTTTATAAGTATATTTTACACAAATAATTCATGTGCTATTAATGTGACTGAGTCAGTGTTAAATTTTAACTGAATTCAAGTTCATATACTATCCTATCTTTTAATTTAATAATAATCTAGAGTCTAAACAACCTAATTAATCAAATTTAAGGTACTAAAATGAATTTTTGCAGTCTAATTTTAAGACCACTTGCAATGCAAGCGTGGTTGGTGAGGTTGTGCCACCACGTCACCACCACGGACACAATAGAGGTCGTGGTGGTGGATGTTGTGTTTATGAGCATAAGACAGAGAATGCCTAATCGTGGTCCCCACGTGATTTTTTTGTTTGATTTTCTTTTGCATTTAATAATTCAAAATAAAAAGGTTTTTTTAGTAAAAACGATAGTATGACCGTTATTAAAAAAAAATTGATTATTGCCACCAACGGCTTTATATATATATATGTATGTATGTATATATATATGTATGTATATATATATATGTATGTATATAGAGTTTAGTTATCGTATAAAGAAATTTATTATAAAAAGAGTAAGAAGAAATATGAAAATGATATGTTGCATGAACGTAGGAGAGAGAAACATTTCAGGGGACTGGAAAAAGAGAAAATAAGGACATGTGACATGCATTAGAGGAGAGAGAAACATTTCAGGACATGTTACTATTTTTACAATAACTTTCTTTTTACATGATCCAAAAGTATATATATATATATATATATATATATATATATATATATATATATATATACATTATATCCAATACACAACAATAAATACTATCATTATATACCCATACTTTTATAAAAACACTCTATACTTCTTAAAAAATATGGTTTACATAAATCCAAATTCAACTCAAACTAAATTCCAAATTCAAAGGATATATCGTACACAAATCTTATGTTATTCGACACATCAAATACACCCTGTTCGAGCTCGTCATCTCCAATTGACAAATACACATAAATACAAATTATATCAACCCCATTTCTACCCTCAACAAGCCCTCGAGTACAACCAACAACAATTCCTTTTTAACCAACAACAACAACAATTCTTCTAACAACAACTCCTCTTTCAACAACTACCCCAACAACAATGCATACAACTCGAAACCCGAAGGCGAACCGAAAAAGAGAAGCCATAAAAAGCGAGTTGAAGGTGTCAAAATCACATGCAACAATAAACTTTGGTCGGTCCCCGAAAGAAGCGTGGTTGTGACAATGTTTGGTTAGACGTGTCCAAAGACTCCAGAAAACGCAACTCCCAAAAGAGAGCAACTTTGTGGAGTACAATACACAAAAATTCAACAACAACAAACATGATTTGGTTCGCGACGACGACCAACTATCCTCCATAGGCGTACTATCAAGTATCAACAAGCTTTGCCAAGCTTTCAACTCGACCTACAACGAGGTGAGTGCACATGGGGTAGCGATCGAAATGACCAAGACACCTTCGACAATGCTCTTACCGACTATTTCAACATCCACAAAAAGACCTTTAATATGAATGAGTCTTGGTTGGTCTTAAAGGACCATCCAAAGTGGTATGCGTTGCGGGGAGTAAGTGGATCCTATACATAATATGATGACGACGATGAGCTTTTCAATGAGAGCGCGCCGATTAATATCTCCGACGACAACCTGGTTACTCGATTGAACGAGCTTTTTGGTGACAACCCAATTCCACGACCTGGTGGACAAAACAAACAAGAAAAGCGGCTAGAAGTTCCGGTTCTTTCGATGCGGCAACTTCATCACGTGGAACCAACTCATCAACAATGGACGAGATGATGGCGGGTGTGGTCAACAACAATGCTGAGATGTTAACGGCTAGGAAAAAGGCCATGGAAACTTTCATAAGAAACAAAAACATTAGGACAACGAAGATGAAGGTGTATGTTCAGAGAGAGTTTAAGGAGTTATTGAAGTTTCAGACAACGAAGATGAAGGCGAAGGCAAAGACGACGAGTATTTTTATTATTTATTACTTGTCCTTTTTATTTTTTAGAATTGAATCGCGAACTTTTAATTATTGAAACTTTTTTTTTAGCATTTATATATATTTTTTTTCTAATGTTGTAACCTCGTTTTTATTATTTTCAATGAAGTAATTTTTATTTTAAGATATTTAAATTATTTAATTTAATTATACGTATTTTTTTATTAAAAAAGAAAATTAACGGGTCTTGTGTGGGGCTAGCCTTCCGCAACCTTGTGTGTTGTGGAGGTTACCATTGTTAAGGTCGTAGGTAGGTTTGTAAACGAACCGAATGAACAAGAACGAAACCTGTTTTATCAAATAAATGAACTAACACGAACGGATAAGCGAATGAATTTTGTTCATGTTAGTTCACTAAGAAAATTTGTTTGTTCACGAACATGTACAAATGCAAAGGAACGAATATATAAACGAACACCAACAAACACAAACGAATATATATATATATATATATATATATATATATATATATATATATATATATATAATATATATCTATACTACTTAATAAAGAGTTTGGACCTTAAGTCTTAATCTTTAAAATGAGGGACAATACAAATTACTAATTTACCCTTTTGACAATCTTAAGTGGTCATTAAGCAATAAAAGTCAACAGAATTAAATAATTAATTATGAGAGTTATCATATCATAATTAATTAATTTAGGTTACAAAATATTTAACCGATAATTATTTGGTTGTATTGTAACTTATGTAAATTATTACTTAATATATTAATGGATATTGAAATGTCAGTTACGATTATTTTGATATAAATAGAATGAAAAAACTGAATATAATTAGCGAATTATAGTTATCTTTTATACACATCAACTGAAAAAACTTTTAAAAGAGTTTTTACATAAGTTATATGAATATGGTGAAATAACTACTATGTCAAACTTAAGTTTTTTTCAGATAACTATCTTCCCGTAATCTTTTTATATCACCGTATTTAGTTTTTCCAAATTTAAGTTTTTTATATCACCGTAAGTTTTTTTTACAATATTTAAAGACTTGTGTCATTTAAACGGTGAAAATTAGTGATTGCCGCATTGCGTGTGTATTCTTCTAGTATATATATATATATATATATATATATATATATATATATATATATATATATATATATATATATATATATATGTATAGTAAGATGATCTAGGAGGATACATTTTTTTTAAAGAGAAAAGTGTAATATTTGTGACGGAGCTTCTTAACTTCGCAAATACAAATATCAAAAAATAAAAAGTAAAATTCGTTAAATGTTGATCAGAATCGATGCTATGAATGTTAAGCTTACTTAATAGATTCTTTTTGTAGTCTATAACATCAATTGATAAATATTATATCCAAAATAGTTAATATTCATCAAGGTGAATGTTAGTTAACTAAAATTCTCATGGTGCAGTTTTTATAATTTTTCAATTAGTCATTTTTGAGATATTTAATTTTTAAAACCGTGGGGGAAGTGGGTTTTGTGACACGTGACGCATTCCTATTGGTTCCTTCATTCTCACTAAATTTTTCATTTTCATTTGAACCTCACCTACACACACATATATAAATATATATACATACATGTATATATATATATATATATATACATATACGTATACATATACATATATCATATAACTTGAAACATTGTGATGCGTATTCGACATTACAAAATGATCACACTTAATTCTAACATATTAACAAGTTTTATAAGGTATCCAAGTAGATCAAAAAATAATGTCCGACACTTAATGTGAGACAAAAATGTGAAAGGTAAAATTATCTTAATGTTTAATACTATTATATTATACTCTTTTCGTCCCGGTCAAAGTGTCCACTTTGACTCTGCACGCAGTTTTAGAATTCCCTACTAACCACACTTTTCATCAATTAAATATCAACTTTATCCACTAAAATCTTTTTTGATTGGTTAAACACCAAAGTGGACACTTATAATGGGATATCCCAAAATGGTAATCTGGACACTTTAAATGAGACGGAGGGAGTATTAGAAAGTAAATATCTAAATTTTTAATACCGTTATATTTAGAATTTAGATAAGATTAAAATAAGATATAAAATATGTATTAATTTAATTAAACTATTAGTTAACTGACAAACATGTTAGCGAACGTTCACGAACGTAAGCGAACGAATGAGATCTATGTTAATATTCGTTCATATAATTAAACGAATATAAAATTTTATTAATGTTCGTTCATATAACAAAGTGAACGAACATAAATGAATTTTTTGTCGAACGGTTCACGAATTGTTCGTTAAATGTTCGGTTCGCTTACATGCCTAGTCAGGGGCGGTACCAGAAAAAATGTAAGGACGGGGCGAACTCAGAAACAATAGATATAGATTAGCATAGTATCCATGCTAATATATAATTGATTTTCTAACTATAACTTGTCGGTTCAAGTAGTATATATATTATGAAACAATTTAGAACTTTTTTCAATTACATTAGACTAACATGTTAGTTTTTGAAAAATAGTTATAATAAATTTTTTTTTTTTTTCTATAACAGGTCTAGTAGAAATTTAGTTACATGTCTACTATTGCCATTGGTATTAAAATAAATCTTTTTTTTTTTTTTCATACATTGGTTGTATAATATAAACATTGCTCCGGAGCTTGTATTACCACTAAACTTATTTACTGGCTTTAAATTTGATCTTTCTTTCCTTATCCTGATAGAGTAGTACAGATGAGCCTCAACTCTTAGAAAAATATAAAAAGTAGATGGGCCTCAGCCCTCAACTGTTAGAAAAATATTAAGAGAGTAAATGGGCTTAATGTTTATCTTATTTGTAACTAGGCATGTGGGCAGATTTACAAAACTCATTGAATTAACTGTGGATAAAAAAAATAATCTGAAACTTAGTGTGGGCAGTGGCCCACAGTGCCTACATTGAGGTACCGTCATTGTGCCTAGTTGCAAGAACAATATTTTGAAAATCGATTTTATGATTGAATTGTTTGGCAGTCCGGTTCTGATTCAACAGTTCGGTTCTGATTCAACCGGTTCAACAGGACGGTTCAATCGGTTTACTAATATTGAACTAGAAGATATAATTATATTATGTATATGTACTATGTTTTGTCCTTTTTAATTTGTCACTCTTTTATTTCTCTGCCACTTTAAAAAGATGTCATCAAATATCTAGTTCCAATACAAAGAATCTCTTTATCAAATATTTACACTGTTTCCCAACATTTTACTTTAAAGTTAAAAACCTCTTTCTTCATCATATTATCATAGACTCTCTCTTTCATCTTATAATCTTTTACCTTCCATCATAAATTTTCAGGCCAACTTATTTTCGGCCATCATCTTCATACCCAACTTTTCAATAGACCGGCGTATCTCACACCTTTCTTTTCAACAACCACTAAAATTGAAACAAAGACCTTTTTTTACCCATTTTGGCTCGGTTTGTTCTCAAAAGTTGGGAGATTTTTGGAGATTGAAGAAGATGATTGGAATTTAAAAAAAGAAGAAGACAAAACCGGTTTTTAAATCGTTCCGGTCCGGTTCAACTACCGGTTCGACCGTAAATTCGATCCGGCCACTAAACTCGCCAAAACCGGTTTTATATGAGCCGAAAAGCTTCCCGGATCCGATTCTACCGGTCCGATCGGCTGGTTCAAACCGATTATCAAAACCTCGAGTACAACACAATATTATAAAATTATAATGATGGGACAACGCATCCACAATTCACAATCCACAATCCACAATTCACAGTCCACAATTCACAATCCAAAATCAACATTTCCACAATTTCCACGATCTTAGTTAAAATACGATTAAAATGTGACGTCCGTATAAACCGTATAAAATATCACCAACAAAAATAAATACATACATACAGATTATACGATAAATAAAATATATTTCACGTCTCCTCCACGTTGCATCTCCCTGGTCCCCATCACCACACTCCATTTTCCGATATGACAACCACCGTCGACGACCACACCGACCGACCACCTCACTCCGTTCCCGTCGTTGATCTCAGCCTTCTCTCACAATCAGACCTCTACACTCTCTCTCAATCTTCCGATTCCGCTTTTGATCTCCAAAAAGACGTCGTTATCCCTAAAATCAACTACGCCGTTTTCAATGAATCCGCCGGCAGCCGTAAACAAACCTACTCTCGTTTCCGTCTTAC
Source organism: Gnaphalium uliginosum (assembly GCA_963930675.1). Classification (NCBI taxonomy): domain Eukaryota; kingdom Viridiplantae; phylum Streptophyta; class Magnoliopsida; order Asterales; family Asteraceae; genus Gnaphalium; species Gnaphalium uliginosum. Next base: position 27,890,544 of record OZ005681.1, read on the forward strand.
CTCCGCCCGCCGTACACCTCACCTTCGTGCGTCACACACACACGCTTCCAGCAACATTAATGATCCTGAACAAGCGGAAAATAAGCAGATTATACGGATGTTGAAAGGGTTGTGTAAATCAAACCCTAGGTTTCAGGATATTGATCAATTTGAAGATGATAGAAACGGTAATAGTAATACAGCTGTGGCTGAATTGTTGAATTCTGAAACCCTAGGTATGAAGCGGAAACGAGGACGGCCGCGGAAGCATGAGAATGTTGTGTTTATTCGTCCTCCAAATAAGCGGCTTCGTACTTATACGCTTAAGAAGGAGATTGTGTATGATAATGAGAGAGATAGAGGAAATGTGAACGATAGAGGTGTGGTGGTGAATGTGGCTGCACTTGCTGGATTAGAGGATCCGTTTGGGCCGGAGATTAGGCGGAGGACGGTGGGGATGAATTCTGAGGATGAGTTGTTAGAGTTTTTGAGAGGTTTGAATGGTCAGTGGGGGAGTAGGAGGAGAAAAAGGAGGGTTGTGGAGGCAAGTGAGTTTGGTGATGTTTTGCCGAAAGGTTGGAAGTTGAGTCTTTGCATTAAGAAGAAAGAAGGCCGTGTTTGGTTGTTTGTTCGTCGCTACTTAAGGTCTGCATTTTGACCTTTCTTTTAGGTTTTGTGATCCAAATTTTATCACTTTATGATATGACATTGGCTTTTGATGGTTATAAGTATTAATAGTATAATGGAAATTGATTGATTGTGTGTTGATGAACCGATAATAGTATATTGAATTCTTGAATTTAAATGGCATACTAGAAAGTGTCCTGTTTGCATATGGTAGCATGACTTTTGATGAGAAGAGAGAATTATAACTGAGCAACTTTTTGTAGCATGATACAAGTAAATCATGTGGTGTTTAAAATTAAATGGCAAAACATAAGGACAGAAGTTTGGATTGGTTTGTTCTCCTACTTTTTATGTTATCCCAATCAACTTGAGTGCTGTCATGGAGCAAAGGAGTACGACCAAGATATATGTAACATTGTGCTTTTCTTTAGCCTTATCTGGTGGTAATGTACATTAATTTTGATTATAACTCATGAGCCTGCATATTATTATTTAAGCCAGCACAAACTACTTCATCTTTAACCTCACAAACTGTCATTTTACTTCATCCTTTAGGCTGCATGCCAAGATAAGTAAATAAAGCAAATTCTACACATTTGGAATAATTATAATTATCAACTATTAAAATCAAGTTATAAATTTTGAATTACATACACTACAGAATAATTCTTTTTTTTTTGTGGAAGGATGAAAAGTTGCAAGTCCACCTATATAGTAGATGCTCTTAGGTAATTTGTTGCTCACATGAACATTTCTTCACCAAGCCTATCATAAATACTGATACTGTCATGTATGTTTTCCACAACTCCACCAGGATTAATTTGCGATCATATATTATAAAGCATTGCTAAAACCATGGTTTCTTAAGCTTAGTTTATATGTGATGGGGAGTTAGAATTTTATTTCTGTTCACAAAGGCATAGGTTCATAATTGTATTTCAGATGAGAAAGGTTGATCATTGCCCTTCAGACATACAATCGCCATTTCTTTTGAAGTCCTGAAGCTTTTCTAAATCAATTCCAATATTTGTGCACTCATCTTACTCTGCCAAGTGGAAGTGCTGCACTAACCATATCTAGTCTTGGTTTCCTACAGTCTATTAGTTACGCAGTTCTACCTCATTTCTAGTTATATCCGTTTCAACATTCTGAATTTTATGGCTTCATTGTTCTTATACAATGTACTTACCTTGATGATAACCAGTCCTAGTGGTCGGCAGTTCGAGTCATGCAAGGAAATATCTACATATTTGATATCTGTTATTGGAGACGCAAACTTGGATAAGCAAAATCATGTGAACGTTAAAACTTCTGAGGAATTTTCCTTAAAAGGAGCTTCTGCAAATGTAAGTTGGTTTACTATAAGTATTCTTCTCGTACATATTTTTCAATTCCATTCCTTTATTTTGTGGTTTATGACAGGCTGCGGATCTTGTTCTACAGGAAGATACCAAAACAGATGGCCCTGTTGACAATTTATTTCCATCGTCATCTGCGTCACCATCACCATCACAGTCGTTGTCCTCATTACAATCACAACAATCACAACAATCACCACCAGTGCTACACGTACCTACAAAGTGCGAGGGGCAAGTCACCTTGGATGCAATGGAGGTAGAAGTAGAAAGCGATGTGAAAAATGACTATATTGGGTGCAATGTGAAAGATGAAATGGAGAAAATCGAACCATCAATAGCTCCAGCCACAGTGGTTGGTTGCAATCCTCTTCCTATGACTGGAGTTTCTATCTCGGTAACATCAGTTTCGGCTGGAGATAATGTGGCTGTTGAAACTGTTGATGCACATTCTGATGACAAACTCCAACCTGCTTCTCCTTGTGTTAATTACAAACTAAATTCTGCTAAAGAGTCTGATACGCTTGAGCTTGTTCACGACCTTAACATTGAGTCTCATAGTAAGCAGGATGCACAGATTAACATAGGTGGAAATAATTTTGTTCAAGCATTCTGTGACATGAATGATGAAGTATCTAAAACAGACCAAGCTCTTGAAACTGCTGTTTCTCCGATGGATCTTTTAGGTGATGAAGTCCCATTTTCAATTGATGAATGCAATGAAAAGCCTGAAATGTCTCATGTTAATTCTGCTGGCAATAAGTCAGACTTCAATCTTGATGAGGCTGTAAATTCAGGAAACGAACTGCTTTCTCCATTTCAAAATCAAGAGAGAGGCGATGCTAGTGATGTTGTGAAATGGAAAGGTCTTAGTGTCTCTACTGATCAGGTGCTTAATCAAGAAGACGCGTCTGAGACTGGGATTACATATGCTGATCCAATACATGACAAATCCGAGTGCATGACAGGCGGAGGTAGTGGTGCTGGTAAGGATATTGTTGGTACTACCACTAGTGTTAGCGTGCACGATCCTGCAGTTTCTGAAACCGGGCTTCTTACAAAAGCGAGCATCTCTGATGAAAAGGCTTTTGTTCCAAACCTGGATATGGACATCGATGACACGTCTGATGGTTTAATATCTGAAAAAGAGAAAGCTGCTGGTGAGTCGTCATCCAGGTTTTTCCTTGATCGATTTGGGCTCGATAAGGATGGTGTGGCAGTGGTCAAGAACCTTTCCACCAAGTCATCCAGTGATCCAGTTAAAGCTGCCGATAGTGAAAACCTAATATCTGTTGGTAGGCTTGCTCATGGCACTTATAATAATAGTATAAACAAACTCTCTTCAGGCTCCGAAATTTCCAGACTTGATGGACAATTTAATGTTGGGACAAATGCTTTTGGAAGCTATGGTGCATCAGGTATTGAAGCAGTGACTACTTTTCAGGAAGAGAATGAGTTAAATAAAAATCTAAGAGGTGATATTCCATTTTCTACTATGGAGGAACCCATGATGCATATAACTTCCGAAAGCAGCTTACTTCTATCTGGTGGTGAGCAACCTTCAAATAAATCAGAGGAAGCCAAATTAGATGACTTCAATATTTTTAGGAACAATGAAGCAAAACACAATGAAACAGACGATGTTTTGGGTTTTAATACAAAAAGCAACCTTGAATTTTGTTCACTTGTTCCATCTGAAAATGAGCAAGGATTTGAGTTCCAAGACGATGTATCTTGTCTGTATGAAAATACAATAGAGGAATGCAAGGAGGAGAGCTCTGAAAGGGGATTGCTCAATCATTTTTCTGATGATATTTTTGAGAATAAGATCTATTCGACACCATTAGATGGACTCAAATTTGACGAAGACAGAGATCTTAACAGCAATGAGTTAAGTCTTGCTTTTGGGAACCATCATGTTCCATCAAAGATGGAGGAAGCTTTTGATGTTCACACTAATTTGAGTATGGTTAATAATAGTATGGTGGAAGATCTCAAAGTAGGAAGAGGTTCAGCTGGTGGATTATTTAATCTTTCTGGTAATGTTAAAACAAGTAGTTTTCATAATGCATGGGAGGGGATTAAATCAGATGAATTTAAAAGTTCAGGAAGTAAATTTACTACTGGTTTTGGAGGCAATCATGGCCAAACTCATGAAGTTGTGCCTAGTGGTATGTGGAGAACGGGTGATGGAAGTCAAATTCAGAGCGGTTTATCCAACCCTTCACATGCACAGATCCCGTCACCTAGCTCTTTTCACTCTTTCAATATAATGTCGGAGAAGGTATAAGTTTTGGGCTTCCGAACTATACGATGCATTGTTAAAAAATAGAAACAAGCTGAAATGGAACATGTTGAATGGATTATAATTGACACACTAACTGTTTATAAATAAAATTTTTAAATTAAAACTTAGCTGAAAATGACACATGTTAAAATACTTTTAATAAAATATATAATCTTTTCAATAAAATAACTAGGAGGTTCAGAAAATACACATTGGGCAACATTCGACCCATTTGACTATTTCTTTTTCAGCCATTTCTATTTTATTTTATTTTATCCGTTAGAGATAATATTCCACCCAAGTTGACCTATTAATAGATGAATGGGTTGAAATTGCCATATATACAGAGAGTCTTGTAATATGACATGGAATAACTGTTTTTCTAAGAATTTAATTGATTATTATTATATTAGCAGGCTGGAGATGGACAGTTTAGACTTGCTGAAAGGTATAATGAAGGTTTTGCTGCGAGTGGGCTGAGATCAGGTAGACCCGAACCTGTGGAATTCAGTTTCCTAACAGGTAGATCTCAACATAATTCGCTTCAACATCAAGAGGATTCCAGGGTCTTCTCATACAATCCACAAATGCAGCAACAGTTCAATTCTCCCTTTTGGGCAAATCCGTTGGGAAGAAATCAGATGACAGCTGTCTGTGCCTGGTGTAGAAATCAATTTCATCTCCAGCCCGGGCATTCTGGAACTCAGGATGGAATTGGTTCTTTGTGCCCGTCTTGCACAGCGATGTCAGGGCATGCCAATATGCTGTAGAAGTTGTCATTATAAGTATATGCTTTCAGATGGCCCTTATTTCTGTAAGAATATAAGGTAACTTCTATTAAACATAAAAATTATTATTGATATGTTCTCTTCAATAATATTGCTTTGTGGTTAAGCTTTAAGTCATGCAAGGTCGTTACAGATAGGATTTTTGCTTGCATTCTTTACTTGCTAACCGGGATGAGTTCAGTTCTACATAATTATAATTGCAAGTCATTCTTAGAACCAGCCAAGAGTTACTTTGGGCAAATGGGTGGGTTAGTAACGGGTCAGAATGAGTCAGGTCGAACCGGCGTGCCTAACCTTAAGTCATTCTTGTTTCTATTCTTTTTTTTTAAAAAATAATACAAAATAGTTGATATTTTCAGTTGATAATAAAATTCTAGTTACAATGGGTAGAAATTGACATCTCTAATCATTATGAGCGACAATCAACTTTGGATTTCTCTGTTTTGTGAACCTTGTAATCTCACTACTAAGCACTATTAAATGCTTATACTGGTTAGGCCGAGTGTATTTAATTTTAATAGAAGGTGGGCTGTCTGCAAGGCTTATCTATTCTGAATCCAGGGCAAACAAGTAATTTACTCGCTTTGTGAGGCTGATAGAATGAGTTTTCAACTGTGTCACTTATTTTTCCATCTCAGTTTCATATTGAACTTCAAATTATCATTTCTGCTTTCATTTTCAACATGATTTACTTCTATGCTCACAGGTTAGCAAGAAGTCCAGATCCGTGGTTGGGGGTTTCTGCTTCAACATGCAGCCTCTCATGAAACTCTAATTACCCTTCTCGTATCTTGAAAGCAGATCCTGACATACTTCTAACATATTTAGGATTATATCTTACTTTGCAATGATAAAAGTTGAAAAGTGAAAACTCTTGCTTTTTAATCATGCTGGCAAATATAATTCTCTTATTTTGCGAGGATAAATGACTCATGGTTGGAGTCTATCTATCTGATTCTAGTTTAATTAGCTGAAGCAGGCTCGTAGGATTTAGGGGTTAGTGTGGGTTCGGGTTGTAATGGGTAGTTTTTGGGATCAATCTTAACAGGCAGGGTTGTTTTAAGCCAAACCACTTCTGTCTACTTTTGAGACTATAAATAGATAATTTGTTACGGTTGATTTTTTGATAGGAACAATATAAAAAGTTACTTACGTCTTGTTTAACCCTTTCAACCCATTGAAACCATAGCAAGCAGGTTTTTGATTGGAATCCCAAAATGTAATGGTCCAGGGGATAAACTGTTTTGGATGCTTATGTTTTGATTGAATCGATTCTTCTGATAATGACATAAAAAATAAGTAGAAGCTTAAACTGAAAAAAGGTTTTGTAGTTGAATTTGCATACTCACTACATTAGCAGTGCCAAAAGAGCTTTTGTGCGTGTGTGTGTGTGTTATGATAGAAGAGGTTAGATACTAATCATAATAATTGGAAGTTTATGTCAGATTAACTTATTTTCCAAACTTATAAGCTTTTCCGAAAGGGTTTATTGTTTCATTATGCACTCAATTTTACACTAATTACTATTGTATACTTCTCAACTTTCTTACCCATTATTGTATGCGGTGAACCTTCTAAATATTTTATTGCATGATTTCAACTTTCATACTCTATATTGTATGGACTAACCTTTCTAATAGAGTTTTTAGAATGTCTAGTTTGTATCGTATTAATTAAAGTGTTGAGAAGGTTCACCTCATGTAATAGAGAACATGAAAGTTGGGAGCTAACAATAGTAATGAGTATAAAGTTGAACGCATAACTAAACAATAATCCCATTTCGGTTCTATTTTCCGAGCTTATTGACTTTATCCTATATAATTAGTAAATTGTGTAACAAAAAAATGACAGTATTACCCTTATCTTTTTGTATAGGTTTCTATGAATTAGTTTAGTGAAAAGTAAATTATGAGTAAATTGGTAAAGTTAGTATATTACTTTCGCAAATAAATACTCATTTTAGACAAATTAAAATGAAAATATAATGGGAACGAACATTTTTAGCAACTCTTGTATTTTGTTTACTTCGATGCCAAAATTTCCTTTTGTTATTTTGTAGAAACAAGAAAACAGATTTGTGAACTTTGTAATCCAAGTTCCTTGTCATTTGTTTCTGCTGCTCTTTTCTAACTCAACAAATGGTCTCTATTACTAATGAACATGCTCTAGAAATGTTTGAAGATTCCGCCTGCAAATCATCACCATTTGGCAACCCTGTTACCATATATTCCGCTCTTGCCATTGGAGTATCTACTACACCTTCATTAGTAGGAACTCAGCCCTACTATCTTCTATTTGATTTCCAACGTCTAATGATGATGATTCTTCACCACCCCGTATCAATGAAGTTGTCATACTAGGAACGATTTGATCTTCATAATGGCGGATCGTGGTGGTTGTAGGGGCGGGGGTTCTGAGGATATATTCGTCCATTTCCATCTCCATATCTTGAGGGAAAGCTATTGGACCTGCAGCTTCAGACGAGTCTCCAAGCCCTTCTTCTATTCCGTTCTCAAGAATGGCTCTAGAAGCAGCTTCATGTTGCAACATTTGGGTTAAGGCTTCTTCTAATCGGGCTTTTGCTGCATCCATTTTGACTATGGGGAGAGGGTAGTTTGACCCGAGTTCGATACCAGCAGCTTGAATAACATATTCGGGTGCATCCCATGGATGGTGGATCCATTCGGTTGGTGGTCTAGAGAGCTCGGGAAGCCACCTCCTTACGTATTCACCGTTCGGGTCAAATTTATAGCCCTCAAACTACAATGATATAAAAAAATACCATATATTAACCCAATTGACCACATGTTTTCTGAAACCCACCATTTAGTGAAGGTTCAAAAATCAAAAACCAGACCAAAAGATTTCAGCCGTCCAGGTCCATAATGGTTTTTGACAGTCATAAACCCACCTGCGGACATAATTATGTTCTAAAAACGGTTGATTTTTTAAAAAATTTTAGTTTTTAAATGGAACGAAAGATTTCGTCTGGTCAATATTCCCAACCCAACCCGTTCATTTTGAGAGCTCTAGTATGCTACAAACAAAGATTTTGAATCAAGACTTGTCGAGAAGTTAGCATCATACCTGTGGATTATCATTTCGATCAAACTCACGACTATCAGGTAAAGTACCTGAAATATACTGCCAATCCAAAGCATCACTTTCAAGATCAGCATCCAACAACGTATCCCAGAAATACTTCATCCCCCATCTCCATGGTAATTGTAACACCTTTACAAAAAACCTTGACACCACAACTAGAATCCTATCATGCAACCACCCGCTAGTCCACAATTCCCTCATCCCTGCATCAACCAATGGGTAACCCGTTTGACCCTGTCTCCACGCCTTAAAATAACCTTCATTGATTATCCATGGAAAAAACTTCAAATGTCCCGAAAGAGGCCTTTCGTGACTGTACGGATGATTAAAACTCATGTATCTTGAATATTCTCTTAATACAATGGATTTAAGGAACAAATCTTGTTGGCCCACAGCACTTGTTTGATTCGTAGTAAGTGGAATACTTTTCGTACACTGAGTTTTCCAAAATGGAGGTGTGGAGATAGGAATGAGGTTTTTGTACGGGGTGTAACCATCATGTTGCTTCTGATCTTTCAGGGTTTGAATATTCTGAACCATACAATGGCAATGATCACCTTCATGTTGGTAATGGTAAGGGTCTTCCTATTCTCCATATTGGTTCTTCAAAAGTCTACTCTCCTAATAAAACCTTATCTCTTTCAAGTATCTTACATGTTCCTCAAATTAAACGTAATTTATTGTCTGTTCAACAGTTCTGCCATGATAATAACGTTTATTTTGAATTTCATTCTACTTTCTTTGTTGTGAAGGACAAGTCTACACACAGTATCCTCCTCACGGGTCCAAGCCTTGATGATCTCTATACCATCAATGTGCCACGTCTACAATCTCTTCCCAAAGTCGCTTTTTCAGCTGTTCGTGTGTCACCTGGCATCAGAGACTTGGCCATCCACATCCTCAACTTTTACATTCCATGCTTTCTAGATATACTTTACCATTAGCAAATAAATGTTCTGCTTTTACTTGTGAATCTTGTTTTATTGGGAAATCATCCAAATTACATTTATCGTCTTTTAATAATAAAAGTTATAATATTCTAGATCTTGTTTTTTGTGATGTTTGGAGACCCGCACCTGTTGCTTCGTTTGATGGACATCATTATTTTTTGCTGTGTGTTGACCATTTTTCTAGTTAGACGTGGATTTTTCCGTTAAAACAAAAGTCTGATGTCTTTCCTACTTTCAAACGCTTCATGGTCATGGCTGAAAGACAATTCCAAACCAAACTTAAATCTGTACAAACCGACTAGGGTGGTGAATTTCGCAATCTTCATTCTTATTTTTCTTCCATCGGAGTTCTTCATCGCCTCTCCTGTCCGCACACCAGTGAAAAAAATGGTACCGTTGAGCGCCGTCACCGACACGTGGTCGAAACTGGTCTCACTCTTCTTGCACATTCACGCGTTCCCACTCATTTCTGGCACTTCGCCTACGACACTGCTGTTTACCTAATAAACCATATGCCTTCTCGTACCACCAAAAATATCTCTCCATTTGAACTCATCTTTATAATCAAACCAGATTTCTCTTTTCTTTGTGTTTTCGGATGTCGCTGCTATCCTCATCTTCGACCATACAACAAACATAAAATGGATCTTCGCTCCACTCCTTGTATCTTCTTGGGATATAGTACCTCTCATCACGGTTACCGATGCTTCGATCCTACCACCGATCGTGTTTACATCTGTAGACACGTTCGGTTTGATGAGTCCTCATTTCCCTTTGCGATATCACCACCTCCTACTTCTTCTATATCTACTTCTCCAACCGAACCATATATCTCATCCTATCCTAACCCAATTCCGATCCCATTCCCACTTCAACCGGAAAACATTAACCTTCCTACTCCTCTTCTGCTCCATACATATACGCGTTGCCCGAAATCTACTACACCCGAACCACCGAGTGACACCACCATTGACTTGGAACCGACTGCTCCACCAGCGCCTATTTTTACTCAGCCGCATCAATCCACAGATCAACAACAATCCTCTGCTGCCCCACCTCCTCCACATTCTCGTCCTTCTAATCTTCGTTCCAATCCGAAACAATCTACTCCCTATGATGCATCTGGATATCACACCACTCTTCGCTATTCGAGAACTGAACCTCCATCCTTTGCCATTGCCAATACTATTCCACAATGGCGTTAAGCTATGTGTGATGAATATTCTGCCCTGATACGAAATGGTACATGGTCTCTTGTTCCCCACAATTCGAATGCTAATGTAGTTGATTATAAGTGGTATATAAACTAAAACGAGACCAAACAGGGACTGTTAAGCGTTACAAGGCGCGTTTGGTTGCTAAAGGTTTCAACCAATAACTGGGTATTGATTATGACGAGACATTTAGTCCGGTTGTGAAAGCAACCACCATCCGTGTGGTTTTGTCTATTGCTGTCACACGTCACTGGTCTCTACGACAGTTGGATATTCAGAATGCTTTCTTACACGGGGATCTAAAAGAAACAGTCTATCTTCGATAGCCACCAGGTTTTGTGGATGCACATAAACCGGATCATGTGTGCCTTTTACATAAGTCTCTCTACGGCCTGAAACAAGCACCCCGTGCCTGGTTTCATCGTTTATCTAGTGCTTTACAGATTATTGGATTTCGGGGCTCTCGAACGGATCCGTCCCTATTTATCTACTCCAATCACGGCACTCTGTTGTATATGCTTGTGTATGTTGACGATATTATTTTGACAGGTAATAACCAACAGGCCATTGATCAGGTTGTACATAAACTTAGTGATATGTTTGCAGTTTAGGACATGGGGTCATTATCGTATTTTTTGGGCGTTGAGATCACTCATCAAAACGGTGATCTGATTTTGTCTCAGAAAAAATATATTCAGGATATTATTGCGCGGGCTGGGCTGTCTCACTCGAAGCCTGTCCCTCTCCAATTACCACGAACGCTAATCTTCATCTTGGTGACAGTTCTCCTTTTGATGATCTTGTTCGCTATAAGCAACTTGTGGGTGCTTTACACTATGTTACTTTGTCTCGTCCTGATATCACATTTGCAGTCAACAAAGTCTGCCAGTTTATGCACCCTCCAACTGAAAATCATTGGTCTGCTGTCAAAAGGATTCTTCGGTATTTACAGGGTACTTCCTCCTTGGGACTACGTATTCAGTGTGCTTCCGATACTCGACTTCATGCATATTATGATGCTACGTTTCATAGTGTCAATGCCTATTCTGATGCCGATTGGGCTGGTTCCAGATGACCGTCGATCCACTGGGGGATATGCGATGTACCTTGGCTCCAATTTCGTCTCATGGTCTGCGCATAAACAACGAACCGTCTCTCGGTCATCAACAGAATCAGAATACAAAGCTCTGGCATATACAGTTGCCGAACTAACTTGGCTTCAGGATTTGTGGGGTGAATTTCGAGTTTCTCTCAAAACAGCTCCCACACTATGGTGTGACAACTTGGGAGCCACGTACTTATCTGCAAACCCGGTGTTCCATGCTCGCACCAAACACGTTGAGGTGGACTTTCATTTTGTTCGCAAAAAGGTAGCCCTAAGGAAAGCTATCTGTCAAATTTATCTCCACCAATTTATCTCCACCAATGATCAGATTGCAGATGTCTTCACAAAGCCATTACCATCACAGCGGTTCATGCTACTACGGTCCAAGCTAAGCCTTGCACCTCGCCCTTAGCTTGCGGGGGAATATTAGACAATTAGACATATATTTATACATTGTATTAATAGAAGGACTAGAGTGTAAATGTATTATCTATGTGCCCCTAATCATTCTTAATGAAAAACACAATCATTTACACAGATTCTTAAGAAGGGTTAGTATAATTGTATGGAAGTTACAATATCAGAGTTTAGAACATTATACAGAGCAACACATTGTTTAGGGGGTGTTTGGATGTGCATCGTTTCTCATGTTTAAATGCACATCCTTTCTGATTATAATGATCTTGATAATTAACTGGTTAGATACAGTTTGATACGAAGTACATCAAAACGGATAATTAATGTATATTATATAGTATAAGTACTTCTATACCCATGTGTTGTGTTGTCTCTTTTTAGAAAACTTGCCAAGCATTCATGACCTTCAAAGGTAATAAACATAAAGTACATCTAATTTAGCATAAAAGCCATGCTTTTCAAACACTACCTAAACCTTTTACAAAAATAATAAATATAATGAATATATTCAAAGATCTCAAAGTTCATCCCTATTCAAAAATAAAATTATAAAAATTCTAACAGTCCCAAATAATCTTGGAAGCAATAGTAGCATAACTAAGATTAAATAAATAAATAAATCTAACAATCCCAAATAAGCTTTGAAGCAAAATAGTAGCAATTTTAGATGTATACTGTGTTAAAATATGAATTTCCCGTAAGGTATTTGTATTGCATTGATCGATATTTATAATACAATTACATAAAAATCCTAATTATAATCTAACTCTAATTCACCCTAACTATAAACATAATGGATCTCGGCTCATCTATACAATTGGGCCGGACCATATTACATTAGTCTAATCTATCATCTAATATTATTAGAATATATGTTAGGTTAGTATATTAGAATGACTCAGTCCAATTGTATAGACGGGTTAGGGTCCATTAGATTTATAAGGTTTCATGTATCATTATAAATATTTGATTAATAAATTCAATACCTTACGGGGTTTCTATTATTTTACATGGTATCAGAGCGGGTTCCCTAACCCTCTGACCTACACGCCGCCACCATTATAATAAGGTTGGTCGCCATTTCTCTCTCCTTCGCATTCATCGTCTGCGAATCTTCATTCTCATCTAACTTCTAACCTTCTTCAATCTCCATCTTCAATTATCATACGTCTCTATATTATATTTGATTCGATCCGATTCATCCACTTCTTCTAATATATTTTTTTTCGATTTATTGATCGATAACCTACTGCCACTTTTCCTTAACTTCTTGTCGTTCGCTGATACTTCTCCGTTCTATCTTATTGCTCCCGCTTCAAATCTTCTTTTAGAGAGAAAAAAAATCCGAACCACTAGTTTGTGGTTGGTGTTCCTATAGGTTCTTTTTGTTATTATAATTATAATTATCATAAAAAAAATCTGCTATCTCTCGTATACTATTTTGGTTTTCATACGTCAAAGGTCTAGTCCTCCTAATATTTACGTTTTGATTGCATAAATCCCTCTCTTTAATACACAAAAATAAATAAATAAATAAATAAATAAAAAAAATAAAAAATATATATATACATAACAAAATCAAAATTCTTCCAAAATTTTATCTTTTTTTTTTTGTCTTCTCTTTATTCTTTATCTCATCAAAATTGTAATTTCTTTCTTATCATTCTAATATATTTTCCAAATCTTATCAATCTCTTTTTAAATCATCTATTGATCTCTTTTTCTAAACATTCTAATCTATCTTCAAAATTTGATATTATCAATCTCTTCATCTTATATCTCTTCTAAAATCCTTTTGGATCGATTTTTCAATCATACCAATCTCCTATATCTTTTCTTAAAATTAAAATACCTCTTTTCTTTTATTTATCTTTCACTACATACTTTCATTCCTAAACTCATTGCTAGATGCATCAATTGCCGACCAAATTGTCGTTACCAAAGTAATAGCCGATGCTAAACAAATGGCATATGAAACCATTGTTCCTGCACAAATTGCTTCTTTTATTTTATATTTATCTTTGGTTATGTTTTGTATTTATCTTTGGTTATATAATGTATTTACGCTCCAGTTTGAGCGTCCATTTTCCTACCGCCCCAACTGTGGGGGAGTATTAGAATATAGGTTAGGTTAGTATATTAGTATGACCCAGTCCAATTGTATAGACAGCCTAAGGTCCATTAGATTTATAAGGTTTCATGTATCATTATAAATAGGTGATTGATAAATTCAATACCTTACGGGGTTTCTATTATTCTACATACCGACCATATAAGTGATTGAAAAAGATCTGAGTAGCACCAGTTGACTTAATAATCTCAAGAAGAGAAGCAACACTATCAGTAGATCTCTTAGTAATTAGAGAAGTACCAAGGTTTTTCAAAGATGAATCCAATAAAGCTAAACTCTGTTTTAACCACCATCTTCATACCCTTCCAGGATAATAATGACCTTCTTCTTCTGGTGCCCATATCTACACTGCTATCACTTGACCTGCCCTTACACCTGCAGCCACCTGTCATCCCTCTAAATACTCTAAATACCCCTTCTCTGGAATCACAACCAAAATCTTAGATTCAAAGAAAAGCCCAAATCCAGATTCCCGTTAAAACGCGCTTAACTGTTATGTTCTGATTATGCTTTATTCTTGAAAGACCCGAGTTTTTATTCGGGTTTTTCAAGAAACTTTAAAACCTATGGGGTTTGTAGGCTACTTCTCTATGTTACATATAATTATTGAAGATAACACAGTTGACTAACTAAACTTTTTCCTTTTTTATCTGTCACCTGATCTTCAGTCATGTGATCAATAATCATTGTAGGCCATGATCACAAAAAGGTAGCATCTTTTCATTAATTTAATAATGGGTTTTCAAGAAATCAATGATTAGTTAACCCAATCAAATCTTGGTTCCCTGGGTGGTTCTCAGTTGATTAGAAACACCCAAACACAAAAGTACCATACCGCTGCGCACTATTACAAGAACAGTAACTTCATAAACCGTAAAAACTATTATACTGGCAGTACTAACTAAGCACTAGCAGTACAAACTGTGTGCTACCAGTAGAAACTCTAAAGCAGCACTAACTACCAGTTGTAAACTCTGTGAAGACGGTAGAAATCCGAGCAGTAGAAACTCTGATCTCTACAATCAGTAGTAACTTTACTAACAGTAGTAACTTTGTTCTAGCAGTAGAAACTCTTCTTCAAGTAGTATTAACTCAGTTGTAATCTGACCACAGTAGTAATTCTCATTTTAACACTTAGCCATCTTCAGACACAACAAAGAAAGAGAAATCCAATTTGCTGCCACAGGTTTGTGTTCTGTTTCCTTCTTTCTTGGAATTTTGCTTCTGTTTTATAAAAAACTACAAAATTAGTCCGTGCACTATTAAAATATTTGCATGTTTCAGTTTTTTTATTTTTTTACAAACTTTTATGTTGTAGGGCATTGCACTGTGGACTTGAATAATTTGTATTGCTATATATGTATGATAATGAGATGATGAAAGTGAAAACTTGATACTTATATTCATTGCACTACTTTACTTTTGAACAGTCATTTTGTGGCAAATTGCAAGTGATTATTTATTTTATATGTATATAAAACTAGAATTGATTCTGCCTTAACATTAATGATTAATAACCAGTAGTCTAAGGACGATTCTGTAACTTACTATTCCATAGTTTAAGACTTTTTTCAAGTCCGAATCTTGTACTTGTACCAAAGGCGGGCCTAGGGGTCAAAATTTACTCTTGTCTTTTCTACTTTTTTGATGGAATACAAATTTTAAATGTCCCTATTACCCTTATATTTTTATATATGATTGAAAGTTTTTGAGGGGCAGCTGCCCCCTCCCATTTGTAGATCCAACTCTAATTCATACAACATAACAAATTAGACCCGCAAGAAATATAGTGCATTCTCAAATAGTTTTTCTTTTCCGTTGCAAGAGAGTGGAAATTTCCGATATCATGAATCATTATCTTCTGTCGTACGAAGCCAGGGTGTATCGTGTTCACGTATCAATTTGCCCAGGGAAAAAAAGATTAAGCCATTTTATTCAAAAGAAACAAAATCAAACACAACCAAAAAGCCCCCAATACACGCCTCTCTTTTGACAAGTGTATATATACATATATAGACATAATTTCTAATATATTTACTGTTAAAACCCGTCCGAAAAAATAGCAATGACTTTCCATTGGATTAAGCCGCCTGAACCTCAGGAATTAGCTACTGGTTTCTCACTCTCACAACTCTTTAGACGACAAAATCAATCAACAACGCATTCCGAATAGCTCAGTCACAGATTTTTAAAGCACAACAAATAAAGAAATGTCACATTCTTACATGAAGATAGTATAGATACAAAGTCTTTGATCTCACAATTTTAGCATTTCATGTATTGGTGATTCAGTCATATGATTTTGTCATATTGATGTACTCTTACAGAGATTGTTCTATGTTTTGTGCATTTAATGGTGCGAGTCATTGATCAGTTTTCTAAGTGAAAGCATTTCTCGATTCGCTTATGTTTTAGTACTTGGTGCCAAATCTGCGAGATAAAAGTGTTTTTAACGTCCAGGGTCCATCTGTTTACAGTATTAGTTTCTTTTATTCCTTATAAAAGCGCAATTATAATAAGATTTTTAACAATGTGTTACGCGATTTGGAGATTAACATGTAGTGGTTAAGATTCTGTTATGTTAACCCAAATGATATTAGATTAATATACAATTTAGATAAATCAATTGCACCGTTTCAATTATAATCTCACATCTTTCGTAACTCGTTTATGGTCCTCTACTCATCTTTCATGAATAAGAAATATTAATGCTTGCTCAATGTATCATTTGATTTGAACTTGTTGATTTAGATATGAAAAAGTATGTTCAATAAAACGAAAATTAGAAAGAACAAAAAAACAGAGGATTTCGAAGTAATTTATATTGTTGGTGACACACATTGAAACAGTTAGTTGACATATTTAACTTTAAACCCAAACATAACATTAAGATCTTGTTTATTTTATTGGAGCATAGGATTACGAAGCGAAGGTTTAAGATCGGGGCGCGATTATAAATTGCTGAAGATCGGGACGAGAAAGTTGAGTCGGCAGAACAGGCTGTTTTTGTTGTTGAGCAAGCTTGTTGTTTCCTATATAACTAAACCCTATGTAATTGTAACCGGACTACGAAAATAAAAGTAAAAACTTTCTGATTTTACCCCGTGAACTAAACCGATCTCTAAGTTGGAGATCGGACATAACCATGTTAAATCTTTGTGTTCGTTTATCTTGTTTGCTTGTCATCCTTTTATTCATTTATTGTTTATGGGTGTAACCTCGATTACACGAGTGTTGTTTGGGTTTGTTTTTTGCTAACGATTGATATCAGAGTGATCAACTGATCAACTGACCGTTGTTAATTGTTGTATTCCGTTGTAATTCCTAACAAACATGAGGTTAGGCAAGTGTTTGTATATCTCAAAAGTTGATGCAAACATCAAACATGTGCTTGATCATGTTTTATGAGAAATAGTATGTGTTGTATCTTGTTGGTGATGTTGGTTTTCAAATGAAGTAAAAGACAATTTGGATCCTAAAGTCTTGGATCAAATTAAATCACAATGATAATGAAGTAAAGATATTTTGAACCAGATGCGTTTCCTTTTAATTTAATTACTTAAACTACTTGTTTTAATTATTATCACTTCGTATTTCTTTGTGTCATTCACCGAAATTGTTATACACACCGGAGGACTTGACCAATGACTAAATAGCCTAGCGGTAAGGGTAGCCCATGACTTCCTTGACGTCATGGGTTCGAAACCTGCTATGGGTATTATTTATCATAAAGGTATCTATCACCAATGAAGCGCATGACTCACAATGTTAAGGCTTAATCAGCGCGAGTTTCGGCTCGGACGTTGTGGTATATGTGATGGAGGTGATTTGCCCGGCGATGTTGGACCTTGTGGGGGATTCGGTCGTGCTCCACTGAAATATGAAACAGCTCTAGTGGGTGTCTCAAACACCCATTTTTCACAAGAGGGCTTGACTTATTGGGCCTGTAAGATCATCATGCTGAGCCCAACAGCCCATTATAGTGATTTTTCATGGGTGGATTGAGGTATAGTTCATGTGGTCTTATTACTTTAACTATCATTCATACTCATCTAAATAGTAAGATAAATTATAGTTCGTCTGTTATAGCATGTCTGATATAAAAAATGGTAGTTAGCTTGTGCCAAATTGTAATTAACCCTGAAATTGTCTACTATTCGACGACAAATATTGTGGTATGAAACTATGAATAAGTTGGGTAATGAACATTCCAACTCAAGTAACTTAGCAATATATCCTCCCCTCGAAATTAGAGTATATAGTTGATTTTATAACGGTTGAAATACGAATTCACTTGAGAATGCTATATGTATTAGAAATTTAGATTTATCAAAGAGAATAATGGCTATTAGACCACTGCTTATTGTATAAGTTCTTGCCTGTTTTCCAGACAAGAACTGCAAAAGCACCATCAAGTCCTCCATTCATTTTGAACGCGTTTGTTCACGCAACAACGGAGAGAAGCGAGAGTGGAGTGGGCCCATCGAATATTTAATGTTCTTTATATATATATATATATATATATATATATATATATATATATATATATATATGTTTATTGGTTAATGTGGGCCCAGTTCATAAGTTTTAATTATGTCTTCAGAGCAATGTTTTGATAACCGGTTGGACCGGACCGGTACAACCGGTCGAACCGGATTTTTAGAGAAAAGCAGCCCATATATAACCGGTTAAAAACCGAATCCGGGTTGAACGGAAACCAGGAACTGTCCCGGTTTCGACTGGAAATTTTTAAAATTTTTGTTTTCCACTTTAATATTATATCAGATTTAGTTTATATTAGGTTAAAAACCTAAAAATGGAAAAAATAAAAGCATGCACATGTTTCATCTTCTTATCTTACATAAAAACCAAACCACCGAACCCTAGAAAGTAAAAACCGAACCAGGCCAAATCCGGCTGTGTTGACGTGTCTCCCGCCGCCTTCTTCCCCGGCCGGCCTTCTCCCTCCTTCTCTTCACGTTTTTCCGGCCAAGCTTCTATACATTAAGGTATTTTTGAGTTTTAAGTTTTAATTTATATAATTAGATGTTAAATTTATGTTTATAAGTTTTAATCACATCTTGAATTAGATGTTAAATTGTTAGTTGTTGAATTGTTTTTATAAGGGCTGTAGTATAGATTTTGTTAAATTGTTAGATGCTAACATAAAGTGAAGTCACATACCACAAACAATTAGAAGTCAGCAAACATCAAACAATATGTTTTTATGTAATTAGATGTAATTTTAATTAGTTTAGTTAGTTGTTGACTTGTATACTTATAAGGTATAATTAGATGTTAGATTGTTACTTTCTTGTAAGTGTATGTATATTTGTTAGTTTATTTAAAGTTGTTAAATTGTATATAGTTGTTAGCTAATGCTTGATATTTTCTTGTTTGATGTTTGCTTGTTTGAAATTTATAGATTATGGATCCTAAAGACAATGCACCATCGGAGACTCAATCTAATTCTTCGGTCCAATCGAATGTGAGGGCAAACTAGATAAAGCATGTGACTATGCAATGGCACAACGTGATGAGGCCGGGAAAGAAGTAACCATTTGTAACTTTTGTATAAACTTTTCCGAGGTGGGGGAATACATCGAACTAAGAAACATCTTGCTCATAAAAAAGGTGATTGTGCACCATGTAAGAATGTACCGCTGGAAATGAAGTTTACAACGCAAGGTCTTTTGAAAGAAATGGAAGAAAAGTGTAAAGAAAAGGGAAAAAATAAGGTTAACACATTGGATGATTATGGAGAAGAAGAAGAAGAGGAGGAAACACAATTTAAAGCTTCGGGAAAAAGAAAAGCTAAATCAAATTTGCATCATTTCTTTTCAAAAGGTATAAACGATCATTCTCAACCTAGTATCAAAAAAGCTATGCAAACAAAGGAAAGACTACATGATGTTGATTTGACTATTGCAATGTGGTTTTATGATTCTTGTATACCAATAAATGCATGCAATTCTCCTTATTTTGAACATGCAATAAATAAAATAGCGAATGTAGGTTACTATTACAAACCACCTACTTATTGGGCTTTGCGGTCCAAGTTGTTTGTTAGTTGATGCAAAAAAGTCCATTTCACTTTTGATAGATTCATATAGAAGTAATGGATTGATTGTGATTGCACGATCATGAGTAATGGGTGGAGGGACATTAGGCAAGGACACTTGATTAATTTTTTGGTTTATTGTCCTAAAGGGATATCATTCCTTAAATCTGTTGATGCGTCCAGTTTTGCAAGCGATGTAACAAATTTGTGTAATTTATTTGCTGGGTTTGTGGAGATGGTTGGGGAAAAGAATGTTGTGCAATTGATTACCGACAATGCTGCCAATTATAAACTTGCTAGTAGTATGTTATGTGAACGATATCCTACTATTACTTGGTCTCCATGTGTGGCACATTGCATTAATCTTATATTTCAGGATGTTTCAAAATTAGAGAATGTGCAGAGTCTAGCCACACTTGCATCCAAGGTCACTGTTTTTATCTATAATCACAAGTGGCCTTTGAATTGGTTGAGACAAAGACAGAGTTGGATAGAAATCATCCGTCTAGGTGCTACCCGTTTTGCTACCACATTCATTGCACTACAAAGTTTGGTTGACCATAAAGATGATTTGCAAGTTATGGTTGTATCTAGTGAGTTTAAGAAGATGTTGAAAGTGAAAAATGCGAGTGAGTGTAGACAAATTATCCTGAATGGAATTTATTTATTTGCTAACCATTTATTTTATAGATGGTGGTGGAAATTGTTTGATGGAGATTGCCAAAACTTCAAAAGTTTGCAATTAAAACATTAAGTCAAATTGCATCATATTCGGGCTGTGAACGTAATTGGAGTGTTTTTGATAGGATTCACACAAAAAAGAGAAATAGGTTGGAACATCAATGACTAAGTGACCTTGTTTATATTCACTACAACTTGCGTTTACAAAACAGGTACACTATATTTGAATTTTTTTCTTTTATCTAATTGTAATGCATGATTATTTATACATGTTATCATTTTTGGTAAATGTTTTTATAGGCCTAAAATTGATATGAGATCTTTTGACCCGATGGATTATGAATGTATTGATGAAGATACAAACTATTTTGTTGTTGAAGAAATTCCGGAGGGAGAACTTGACTTTGATGAATTTGAAGATATGCTTGATGTTGAAGAATAAGAACCAGCTTCTCAAACGCAAGGTTTCATATTTACATATTTAATTACTAAGTGGTATCATTTTAGATATCTTATTACTCTATTACGTTACATTAACACTTCTTATTTGATATAATAGAAAAAGAAAGTGATTTTGGTCTAGTTGACGAGGACGAAGATGATAGTGAATGACATCCACTTAGTGAGACAGAACTTAATACATATAACACTCCTATGACTTGATGGAAAGGTAGTTATATACCAAGTTTATATACTTTTTGGATTTATCGTGATGTATTTACATGTATTTTTTTGTTTAATGTTGTAGGAATTGAATATGATGATGTTGTGGTGATTTGGAGTGATGTTGCGGTAATTTGGATTGATATTGATATGTTTGAACTTTTGAAACTTGATTGAACTATTTAAGGTTTAGTTATGTAATATCGTTTAGATCATTTGAACTTGTATTCACGCTGGATTGTATGACTTTGGTGTTGTATTGTATGTGTTTTTAAAGCTTTTTACCTATATTTTCTGTCCAGATTGCACTATATATACAAGCTATACAACCTATTAAGTTTCTATCCAAAATAACACTAAACTGGCTCGACCAGAACCGGAGAGCTCTCCGGTTTGACTAAAAAACTGGTTATCAAAACATTACTTCAGAGACTATGAAATGTCTTTGACAAATTCTCTGCTGGCATGGTAGCAAGTTCTTGAATTCTCCAAGTTATGATAAGGAATGCTCTAGCACTTGTCGTCGGTTCGTGATCGGCATGTTGTACTCCTCACTACGGCTCAACGCAAGTACAAGTATCTGCCTTGTCACGGACGATGCGATGACGTCGTCATTTTCTCTACAACAAAGCACGTTTGTACGTGGTGGTGCCCTGGTGGGCCTGACATTTTATTTAATTTTCTTCCAAAATTGGCAACCACATAAGAAATGGAGGGTTATGTAGGGTTGACCTGATAATTTTAATGGGTATCTAAAGTAAAACATGGGCCTAATGATGTAAAACTTTACAAACGAATTTGATTAATGAAAAGTGAAACTGAGAGGGGACTCATATGAGTGAGGGGAAGTAATGAGTAACCAACCACATTCATCTTAATTATTATACTTTCAACCCTTCAACTTCCTTTTTTCAAACTCTCCCATCCTACCACTACTCACCTCCTTCTGTTACCGTTGACCGCTGTCGATCGTCGTGGGATTCCGACGACCACATTTTATTTATTTTTCACAATTTTTTTTTACTTTTTTCTATAATTCCTTTTAACTTATTTTTAATCATTTTTTCTA
This sequence comes from Gnaphalium uliginosum, assembly GCA_963930675.1. Classification (NCBI taxonomy): domain Eukaryota; kingdom Viridiplantae; phylum Streptophyta; class Magnoliopsida; order Asterales; family Asteraceae; genus Gnaphalium; species Gnaphalium uliginosum. The sequence continues at coordinate 27,912,976 of OZ005681.1, forward strand.
CTTTTTCTTGTTTTTGTTTTTATAAACCTTAAATATTTTAAATGAACTACCTCTAATTCATAATTTACATTTTTTTCACAATGAAACAAATACTGCATCTTAATTTAAATGCATGTCAATTCTGCCGAATTTTACATTCATCACATTGACACATTTACTACATTTTAATGATAATGCATGTGCATTCTATTGCATTTTACATTTACATATTGAATAATAAATTCCTCTATTTTTATAGTGATATTGACACACATAACACTACTACAAAGTTGCACTGCATGTGAACTGTACTGCATTTTACATTTACATATTGAATAATAAATTTTCAATATTGTATTAGTGAGATTAACACATACAACACTACTACATTTTAATATACTGCATGTTAATAATACTGCATTTTATATTCACATATCGAATAATAAATTCCTCAATATTGTATTACTGATATTAACACATATAACACTACTGCATTTTAATGTATTGCATGTGAATTGTACTTCATTATACATTCACATAATGGATAATAAATTTCTCAATATTGTATTTGTGATATTAATACATAACACTATTGCATTTTAATGTACTTGCATGTGAATTCTAGTGCATTTTACACTCACATATTAAAAAACAAAAAATTGAAAGCGAGGACGGTGGCCGGAAGACAGCGACCAGCTGGTGAAAGACAGGCCGTATTTTCTACAGTTTTCGATAATTTTTTTGTATGGGTGTACAGTACAATTAATTTATACATATTTTTAGTGGATTCATAAAAATTGATGATGGAGATTGTTAAGTCCTAATAACGATCTCGTAGATGAATCGAATCAATTGAATAGCGAAAATAAACAATCGATTTTGTATACGTGAATATGTAAAATGCGAGGATGTAAATAATGTTTCTGTTTATTGATTCACAATGATTACAGAACACAAACGATTAATCTCCAACTGATAGATCTTCAAATCTTCGAATCTTCAAATCTTCAAATCTTCAACTTTAACTTGATGAGAAAGTTATCTTCGAGCGCGAATCCATTTCTTTACCAAATGATATGGACCTATCCCATACTAGATTAATATCAAACCATATGCCCAAAGCTAACTTTTGGTATAGTACAATATCATCTTCCCCTTATCAACAACTTCACAGAAACCTTCACGAATCTTACTTCACAGAAACCTTCACGAATCTTACTTCACATAAACCTTCACGAATCTGCCTGTTCACAATTCTGATCCAAATATTCTCCCATAACCATAATCAAAATTTTAAAGTTACTTCCCCTGAACAGCAGATTCCCTCTTTAACTCTTGAAGGATCTTCAGATTCAAGCATTTTGTTATTGTTCAACATCAATCTTCATATCCACATAGCTTGGAATAGAGATGATACTAAGATATGGTGCTAGATTTCCCTTTTCTTCTTTCTTCCTCCTTTTCTCTCTTTGGTCTTCTAATAAATCGTCACTGGAACCGTGCTCAGGAAACAAAACCAAAATAATTCTTTTTCTTTTTCGAATGCAACATTTCTAAGTAGAAGGTCTTGAACTGATGATACTCATAACATACAGGGTATAAAACCCCAAAATCAAGCTACTATGATAACGCACATAAACCCCAAAATAAGAAGAAGAAACATAAAATTCCTTCGTAAACCCTAGCTCCTCCTACCAAGTCCCTAATCCTACACGCCATTATTAGTTGGTGATAAGTCCATATTAATTAATCATCTTCAATCTCTTTCTCAATTCCTCTGTTACTTAAAATGTAGATACATATATCAACACACCTCGAGGATTGCTGCGATAGAAGGATAGCATGGATGACAGAACTCCACGGACGGTAAGAATGCAACTCTATGTGTTCGGAAGATTGTAGTGAAGGCATTCAACTCCATCCAACTTAATAGTAACTCTTCATCCCTTTTAAACTTGAAGAAGGGTAAGTTTACTGCAAAATAGCCTCCACTGTCGCTCTGATACCACATGATAGGTCCTAATAACGATCTCCTAGATGAATCGAATCAATTGAATAGCGGAAATAAACAATCGATTTTTGTTAGGTCCTAATAATGATCTCGTAGATGAATCAAATCAATTGAATAACTGAAATAAACAATCGATTTTGTATACGTGAATATGTAAAACGCGAAAATGTAAATAATGTTTCTGTTTATTTATTTACAATGATTATAGAACACAAACGATTAAGCTCCAACTCTCTCTCACTCTCAAACCTGAAAAACGAATTTTTACAATCAAGCTCCCACTTTTCTACAAACCTAAAACTGAAACCCTAGAACTATATATATAGGCTGGACTTCTGTGAAACTAGCGACACTAGCCTAGTGTCGCTATTGCGACATTATTGAAGTATCGCTAATGCGACACTATGTAAGTGTCGCATAATTACAAAAATGTAGCTAAAACACACTCAAGCTAAGTTATATCTTCTATACAAGCTCCCCCTTGGCAATAGCTTGTATAGATCTTCAAATCTTCAACTTTTGCTAGATGAGAGAGTTATCTTCCGACGCGAATTCATTTCTTTACCAATTAATACGAACCTATCCCATACTAGATTAATACCAAACTATATGCCCAAAGCTAAATTTTGACATAGTACAATATCATCTTCCCCTTATCAACAACTTCACAGAAACCTTCACGAATCTTACTTCACAGAAACCTTCTTGAATTTGCCTGTTCATAATTCCGATCCGAATATTCATCAAAATTTTAAAGTTACTTCCCCTGAACGGCAGATTCTCTCTTGAACTCTTTAGGGTTCTTCAGATTCAAGCACTTTGTTGTTGTTGAACATCAATCTTCATATCCACGTAGCTTGGAATAGAGATGATACCAAGAAATGGTGCTCGATTTTTCTTTTCTTCTTTTCCTTTTCTCTATTTGGTCTTCTTAATAAATCGTCACTTGAACCGTGCCCAGGAAACAAAAACGAAATAATTTTTTTTTTTTTGAATGCAACATTTCTAAGTAGAAGATCTTGAACTGTTGATACTCATAACATACAGGGAATAAACCCCTAAATCAAGCTACTATGACAACGCACGTAAACCCCAAAATAAGAAGAAAAAACATCAAATTCCTCCGTAAACCCTAGCTCCTGCTACCAAGTCCCTAATCCTACACGTAATTATTAGTTGGTGATAAGTCCATATTAATTATTCATCTTCAATCTCTTTCTCAATTCCCCTGTTACTTAAAATGTAGATACAGATATCAACACACCTCATTGCTGCGACAGAAGGATAGCAGGGATGACAGAACTCTACGGACGGTAAGAATGCAACTCTATGTGTTCGGAAGATTGTAGTGAAGGCATTCAACTCCATCCAACTTAATAGTAACTTTTCATCCCTTTTAAACTTGAAGAAGGGAAAGTTTACTGCAAAATAGCCTCCAATGTCGCTCTCATACCACATGATAGGTCCTAATAACGATCTCGTAGATGAATCGAATCAATTGAATAACGGAAATAAACAATTGATTTTTGTTAGGTCCTAATAATGATCTCGTAGATGAATCGAATCAATTGAATAACGTAAATAAACAATCGATTTTGTATACGTGAATATGTAAAACGCGAGAATGTAAATAATGTTTCTGTTTATTACAGAACACAAACGATTAAGCTCCAACTCTCTCTCTCACTCTCAAACCTGAAAAACGAATTTTTACAATCAAGCTCAATGAGATGTTCGCAACAGACGAAGTAAGCACAACGCATCATCCAACCAATGGTTGGATTAACCAATTAGCAGCTGAATTAGTAAGTAGAGAACATAGACCTATTGCATTTTGCGGAATTCCTTGTTCTAAAGCAGAAGTCCTGGAAATCAAGACTTCTTATGAAGAACCACCTCAACTGGAACTGAAAGAGTTACCATCTCATTTAGAATATGCTTATCTCCAAGGTACATCTGAGTTACCTGTATTATTTCTTCTAAACTAATCTCTGTACAAAAGGAAAGTTTATTGCAGGTTCTTAAAGAGCGTAAACGAGCTATGTCCTGGAAGAATACTGATATAAAGGGTATCATTCCTTCATACTGCACTCATATGATTTTAATGGAGGCTGATTTCAAACCTGTGGTGCAACCACTCCGAAGATTAAATCCTAAGGTAAAAGGTGTTGTGCGGAAAGAGATAATCAAATTGCTGGATGCTGGCTTAATCTATCCTATTTCGGATAGCCCTTGGGTAAGTCCTGTCCATGTTATATCGAAGAAGGGAGGTATGACAGTAGTAACCAATGATAGGACTGAATTAATTCCCACTTGATTAGTAACAGGATGGAGAGTGTGCATCGATTACCGTAAACTAAATGATGCCACGAGAAAAGATCATTTTCCGTTACCATTTATTGATCAAATGATAGAACGATTAGCAGGTAAAAAGTTTTACTGTTTTCTAGATGGATTTTCAGGATACTTTCAGATACCCATTGCAGCAGAAGATCAAGACAAGACAACTTTCACCTGCCAGTTTGGCACATTTGCATATCGAAGAATGCCTTTTGGATTATGCAATGCTCCGGCAACATTTCAGCGATGCATGATGGCAATTTTTCACGATATGGTGGAAGATTTCATGGAAATCTTTATGGATGATTTTTCTGTATTTGGAGGTTCGTTTGAAGAGTGTTTAGGCAATCTTAAGAAATTGTTGCAGCGTTGTGAAATGTCTAATCTAGCACTTAATTGGGAGAAATGTCATTTTATGGTACACGAAGGCATAATGCTTGAACACAAAATTTCAAGAGTTGGGATGGAAGTGGATCCAGCTAAAATAGAAGCAATTTCTAAACTACCCCCTCCTACGAATGTTAGGGAGTATGCAGTTTCTTGGGGCATGCAGGATTTTATAGACGTTTTATTGAAGACTTTTCTAAAATAGCACGACCAATGAATCAATTATTGGAGAAAGATGCTAAATTTGTTTTTACTGAGGCTTGTCTAAAGGCGTTTAACACTCTGAAGGAAAAATTAATTTCAGTTCCTATTATGACCAATCCAGATTGGAGCTTGCCATTTGAATTAATGTGTGATGCAAGTGATTACGCAGTTGGAGCAATTCTCGGTCAACGGGTCGAAAAACGATTTAAGCCAATCTATTATGCAAGCAAAACTTTAACGGATGCTGAGGAGAATTATACAACAACTGAAAAGGAACTTCTAGCAGTAGTCTTTGCATTTGATAAATGGTTTTATCTAAGACTATTGTTTTTACTGACCACTCTGCTTTAAAGTATTTGTTTAATAAACAGGATGCACGACCTCGTTTGTTGCGATGGATTCTATTATTGCAGGAATTTGATATTGAAATACGAGACAAGAAAGTCACAGAGAACTTGGCTGCAGATCATTTATCAAGATTGGAGAATCCTGAATTAGAGAAGTTAGATGAGTCAGTGATTCAAGACACATTTCCCGATGAGCAATTAATGGCGATTCAAGTACATACTGATGTACCTTGGTTTTCTAATTACGCTAATTATTTGGTCACTAAGACTTTACCTAAAGATTTGCTTTATCAACAAAAGAAGAAATTCTTTGCTGATTTAAAACATTATTTTTGGGAAGATCCGTTTTTGTTTCGATTTTGTGCAGATGGTATAATTAGGAGATGTGTGCATGGTGAAGAAAGTGATAAAATTTTAGCGCATTGTCATAAGGGACCAGTTGGTGGACATCATGGAGCTAATTATACAGCAAAAAAGGTGCTCGATTCAAGTTTTTATTGGCCAACAATTTTTAAGGATGCTCATGAGTTTGTATGAAATTGTGATGCTTGCCAACGCGCGGGAAATATCTCAAAAAGGGATGAAATGCCTCAAACAGGAATTCAAGCTTGTGAAATTTTTGATATATGGGGTCTTCACTTTATGGGACCCTTTCCTTTGAGCCATGGGAATAAGTATATTTTGGTAGCAGTGGATTACGTATCTAAATGGGAAGAGGCAACGGCATTGCCAACGAATGATGTTAGAGTTGTCGTGAAATTTTTAAAACAAATATTCTCACGTTTTGGAATACCAAGAGCTTTGATCAGTGATCGAGGAACTCATTTTTGTAATGTTCTGATGGAAAAGGTGTTGAAAAGGTATGGTGTTACACATAGACTTTCCACACCTTATCATCCGCAAATGAGTGGTCAGGTCGAAGTTACAAATAGAGGATTAAAGCGCATTCTGGAACGTTTAGTAATCAATGATCACAAGGATTGGTCGATGAAGCTGGATGACACATTATGGGCTTTCTGTACTGCATTCAAGACACCTATTGGATGTACTCCTTCTCGAGTGATTTATGGAAAGGCTTGTCATTTGCCAGTTGAATTAGAACATAAGGCATATTGGGCATTGCGAAGTTGTATTATGGATTTGGAGGCATCCAGAAAACACAGGTTTTTGCAGTTGCATGAGTTAGATGAATTACGCTGGACTGCATATGAAAATTCGAGGATATATAAGGAGAGTACGAAAACAAGGCACGATAAGAGGAGCCAAATTTATAAAAAATTTGTTGAGGGATATCTAGTACTTCTTTATAATTCCCGATTACGTTTGTTTCCGGGTAAGTTAACGTCGCGATGGACTTGTCCGTATACGGTTACATAGATATTTCCTTATGGGACAGTTGAATTGATTAATAGTGAAGGTGTTTTGTTTAAAGTTAATTGTCATCGTTTGAAGAAATATCACGAAGGTACCAAGGAGGATGATGGCGATGGTACCATCCACCTTGAGGTTCAACAGTAAAGGCAGTTTACGAGTCGAGCTTAACGACCCACGGATTAAATAAAAGCGCTTCTCGGGAGACAACCCATGTTTTTTTTATTTTTGCAGATTTTGAACTTTGTGGGTGTGTTCCCTGGAAACCCTCACGAGACTATAACTCGTCTACTCGGGATACCGAAGGGTTTAAAGGCTTATTGCATATGCTAAATGCAATCGTGATTGCCTACGGAAGTGAGCTGTTGTATATTTCAAATCAGATCTCAGAACACATGTACTTCATAATCAGGGGAGTTTTTCGTTCTAATTTCTTTTCTCCTTTCTTTGTCACTTTATATGTTTATGTACAATGGGGACATTGTACAATTTAAGTGTGGGGATGGGAGTCGAAAAGAAATAAAAGTTTATTTGTCCTCTAGAATTAACTATGAAATTATGTCATATTACATAAAATTTTTGCGATACTATTTTTGAGAAATGATAGTACATTAGGAACATGTATAAAAATGGAATTTTTTAATGTTATTTTTGATGTGTTGATAGGCCTAACTAACATTTTTAAATACAATTATTCTAATTTTACACATCAGATACCGAATCGTATCTCTTGGAGAGAGGCCTACGTGCCCAATACTTGATGTGATGACTCTAGCCCCATGTCGGCTACTATTCTTTTTTGTCGATCGAGCCGCTCTCCCTCATTCCACTCCGTGTAATAGGCGACCATTTTGCGCGGTTCGAAGTGTTAAGACATTTTCATTATATGATGTATTGATAGGCTTTCTATACAAAAGTTTTTGAATTTTAAGAAACAATAATTTAACATGAATATAATTTTATGAGGAACACAAGTTGATATATGACTTTGTAGTCTTAATTCCTGTATGATATCATGACATATTCTATAATTTTGGGGTTTAAATTGAAATCATTTAAAGATACGCTGATCGATTTCTCTGTTGTACTAAGTACAGACCTGATTTCATCAGAATATCTAAAAAAAATGAAGAAAAGCAAAAATGTTTAAATAAAAATATCAATCAAATTACGTCGCTCTGTTGTACTAAGGTACAGACCTGTCACCACTGATTTGACTGAAGCTAGAAAAAAGTGGGTACACTTATACCCGAGTTAAGTTAAGTCGCTCTGTTGTACTGAGGTACAGACCTGTCACCAATGTCTTAAGTCTTAAAAATGATTTTTCAATTATTCACCCATTATATAGAAATACGTTCATGATTTGATTCCAGGAGTATATCATCTGTAGGATACCTAAGTTATATTCATAATAATAATAATAAGATGTTATTCTCAAACTTGAGTATAGAAAGTTTAAAGCGGATTAAAATATCAATAATCGTCTTGAAATATCAAAATTAGAAATTTTGTGCTTAGAAGGGTTTGATAAGGTTTAATATAGATTTATATCAGCAATCAAGATAGATTTAATTGTCCTAATAAAAAGCATGTTTTCTAATATGATCTCATAGTAGTTTAAGAAATCATTCGCGAAAAAAGTGATATGTACAGTTTGTATCTCCAAGTTATTAAATAATTCTTTTTGGGAGATAAATTTCTAGTTTATTCTGTATTTATCAGTAATCTACTTGAGGACAAGCAGAACTTAAGTGTGGGGATATTTGATAACATTAAATAATGTCATATTTATATAATAATATTCCCTTATTTCTAAGCATTTTAATTCAAATTATTTATATATATTATTGATTTCGTTTATATTTGCAAAAAGGTGTTTAAATTAAAGAAATAAAGAAAAGGAACGAAAACGAGCTGAAAACTGAAGAAAATGAAGAGAAGATTAAAGACCAAGAAGATTGGGCTTTGAAGGAAGAAGAACCCAAAGAAAATAAGATATTGGGCCAAATAAAAGGATAAAAATGAGATGGAGGCCCAACAAGAAGAGAGCCCAGCCCGAAGCATGGAATATTCTGGAATTGACATTCAGCCGGCGGTTGGAATATCCAACCGGCGGTTGAACTCAAATATGGAAATCGGTCGAACGCGCGGGTCAAAAGCCGAGTTTTCGGGTAAAAATCCAACCCAGCCGGCGGTTGAAATATCCAACCGACGGTTGAATTCGCGATCCTGAAATCTATAAATAAAGGCCATTATCAATCCTTATACGATATACAATTAACATACGAATTAAGTAAACCTTAATTCGGTTCTAGGGTTTAAAGGTCGACTTAAGGAGGTATTTGGAGGCTAGGAAGCTAGGGTTTGAAGCTTTTCAACCCTAACGAAGATTTAGTTCGGTTTCTTGGGTTTGATTCTTAATCTTTTCTATTTACTATGTGTAATAACATGTTTTTAGATTTGGTTTTGTTTACTATAAACATGAGCTAATTCTTTTATTGTATTTACTTAGGTGAATGATTATTAGATGAAGGTTTTATGATATGTTTATGTTGATTCAAGTTATGAATGGTTATTAAGTTTATTCGAAAGATCCATAATAATTGTGTGTTAATTAATTGTTACTTAACGTGGTCAAAAGATTTATGTTATAACTAACGTTTGTATAAGTCGATTGATTATTTACAAATAAGTAATTTATTAGTTAATTATGGCTTGAGACTGTAACCGGTAATAGGTTAAGAGACTAGCAATTAATATAACCTAATTGATATGATAATTTATTAACCGATAATTATAGACTTACGTTAACACAAGGTTGCTGAATGAATCTTAATGATCTGTTGATAGGATTAATAGCATAAAGTTTATGTTAATAACATGCTTTAGTGTATTCAATAGAATCTAGTATTAAGGTAAGGTTTATTAGGGAGTAGTTAACTTTAACAGGAGGCTATCCATATATGTTGAAATCACCATAATAAACAATCGACAATTCAATAAACATATCTGAAACCTGAATCGAAGAATCACAATTATAAGTAAATACATGCTTATCTATCTGATTACTTTTCAAGTTACTTTTTATCTTTTTAATTGTTTCTATTTTAATTAGTTTTCTTATTAAAAATCGTTCGTACGGAACTAAAACGCACCCCTTATCTATTTGTAATTTGTAATTTTGGTTTAATTAATTATTTTAATTTACACCGATTCCCTGTGGTTCGACTCGGTCTTACCAAAGCTATACTATAATACGAACAGGTATTCTTGCCTGGTTGTGTTAAAGTTAACTTTAGTATTTCCAAGCAATTAAAACTTGTTATTTTTAAGCACTACTTAACACGCATCAATGATGGAGTTGGGTTTGACAAATGCAAAGTGGAATGTTATAATTGCCACAAGATGGGCCACTTTGCTAGAGAGTGTAGGCTTCCAAGAAGTCAAGACAACTCAAGAAACACTGGAAGCTACAATGCTGGGAATAGGAGAAGCATACCAGTGCTAGGTACATTATCCGCTCTTGTTTCTCAAGATGATTTTAAATTTGATTGAAGTGATCAAGCAGAAGAAGCTCATAATGATGCTCTAATGGCTAACATCTCTTCAGAAGCAACCAATACTGACATTCCACATGAGGTACAAATTAAACTATGTTTTGCTTTCTGTAAAAAGGCTGTTAAACAATACGGAGACCATAATTTAAGAGTGTCTGAGGAATTGGAAAAATGGGATGCTATAAGTAGAGAATTCAACTTAACCACAGGTAACTTAGAAAACTAAATTAGGGCATATAAAAAATTGAAAAACAATTTGAATATGACCTAACCTATGTTAAGTGGGAAAGAGACTGTAAGGATGATGACATAGCTGACCTTAAGAAACAATTAGAAGAGGTCAAGCTAGAAAGGGATAGCATTAAACTGAAAGTAGGAGAACTAGAAAATGCTTCTGAATCCCTTCAAAACCTAATTAAAGTCCAAATACATGACAAACTTAAAAATGGTTTAGGTTATCACATTGTTCCTCCACCTTACAATAACAACTACATTCCTCTAACTAAGGTAGATCCAGTTGCTAAGTGTGAAAAGGACTTAGAAAAGGTAGAGGTATCATCCTGGAAGTCTGATGATGATGATGTAGAAGAAAAGGTTAATGTTGGAAGTGACTTGGGAAAGAAAGAAACTGGTAAGAATATACCTATGAATGTGAAACCAGTTAGAAAAGTGGAAGTAAAATATAAAGATAACAAACCTAAATCTGGATTTGGTTATTTTAAGGAAAATGTAAAACCAACTAACAAGGCATCAAGTAGTAGTTCACATTGTTCACACTATAACTCATGTAACATCAAACATCAAAACTTTAACAATCAAAGACCTTGAGGAAATCAAAGAAACTGGACCAAATGGTTTCTCAAAAGCTGGGTGAAAACTTTTCATTTGTTAAAAATAAAGCTTGTTATGTATGTGGTAAAACAAATCATCTTCAAAATGACTGCTATCACAATCTAAGAAATACTCAAAACTCTTATCCAAGTAATCAAAGGATTGTGAAACCAGTCTGGACAGCAGCAAATAGAGTTAACAAATAAAACTTTTCATCAAAAGTTAACTCATTTACTGCCGCCAAGAGGATGAAACCAAGGGCAGCATCAATTAATGCTGCAGCAGCGTTAACTTCTGCCACCAAAGGTTAATACTACTATAGTAGTAGCTAATAGTGCTGCTAGTGGAAAAAGGATCAAAGCTGCAGTAAAGTTAATATTGCTTCAGTAGTTAATATTGTTAAGCCAAAAACTGTTGTTAAGTCCAGTAAGTTGGATTTGGAAACCAAAACCTACCTCAAATGTTTCCAACTCTAACAGTGCATCTGTGATGTTCAATAGATATGACTATATTGATGCACAAGGCAGACCCAAGTCAATTTTGGCTTGGGTCCCCAAAGTAAACTAATCTTTTATTTTCTTGTGTAGGGAAAATCACCAGTAATAAAGAAGAATATTTGGCATGTTGATAGTGATGCTCTAGGCACATGACTGGGGACATGTCCTACCTTCAAGATTTTGTTCAATTTGATGGTGGATATGTGGCTTTTAGAAGAAACCCCAAAGGAGGAAGAATCACAGGAAAAGAAAGGACTAGTAATGGTAAATTAGACTTTCATAATATGTACTTTGTTGAACAATTAAAGTATAACTTGCTTAGTGTGTCTCAAATAACTGACAGGAAAAATAATATGCTGTTTACTGAGACTGAATGTATTATTCTTGCTCCTGGTTTTAAAGTAATTGATGAAAGTCAAATACTTCTTAGAACACCTAGGAGAGATAATATTTACAGTATCAACATGGCAAATGTTTTTCCAAAGCAAGAATTAAATTGTTTGATTTCAAAAGCTACACATAATGAGTCTAATCTTTGGCATAGAAGGTTGTGTCACATAAATTTCAAAACTATGAATAAACTGGTTAAGGGTAATATGGTCACGGGTTTACCACAATAGGAATTTACATGTGATGATCAACGTGTTGCTTGTTTAAAAGGAAAGCAGCACAAAACTTATTTTAAGACCAAATCCTGTAAACACTATTTGCTCCTCTTTACATCTTTTGCATATGGACTTGTTTGGTCTTACAAATGTGAGTAGTATAGGAAAGAAATCTTACTGCCTAGTGGTCACTGATGATTACAGCAGGTTTACATGGGTATTCTTTTTTAGAACTAAGAATGAAACTAGTGACATACTTAAATCATTCTTAACTAGGATAGAAAACCAGACTAACCATAAAGTTAAAATCATCAGGTGTGACAATTGAACAAAATTTAATAACTTTGAAATAAATAAATTCTGTGAGGATAAAGGTATTGAAAGACAGTTTAGTGCCCCTTAGGACTCCACAATAAAATGGAGTAGCTGAAAGGAGAAATAGGACACTAATTGAGGCTGCTAGAACCATGTTAGCTGATTCTAAGTTTCCTATAACATTTTGGGCAGAGGCTGTTAGTACTGTCTGTTATGTGCAAAATAGGATCTTAGTGGTTAAATCCTACAACAAGACTCCCTATGAGTTATTCTTTATAAGAAAATCATTGGTTAGTTTCTTAAAACCATTTGGGTGTCCTTGTACTGTCTTAAATACCAAGGATTATTTAGGCAGGTTTCAGAGCAAAGTAGATGAAGGATTCTTTGTAGGATATTCTACCCAAAGTAAAGCTTACAAGGTATTCAATCAAAGAACTAGGATTGTGGAAGAAAGTGTGAATGTGACCTTCAATGAACGTACATCTAATGCCTTAGGTAAAGGTCCAGATTGGTTGTTTGATATTGATGCTCTAATAAAAACTTTGAGTTTTGTCTATGAGGCATAGTATGCAGGTTCATGTACAGGTACAAGTACAGGTAAAGGTACAAGACAATCCGTTGTAGCAGTGAAGGAGAAGTCTAATTCACTAGAATTTGTCTTCATTCCAACATGGACAATTGATCCACCTGAAATTATACAATCAACTTCACAATAAAAGGATTCGTAAAAGGATGATGAGGATGATCACCAGAATTAGGGTGATGACAAAGATGATGGCAACAAAGGAGATCAGGTTGTTGATAATGCTACTATGGAATTACAAACTAGGTATGCAATTGATCCAGAAATGCTAGAGTTAGAAGATGATAGTGATTTTAATGCAGCATAATATGATTCCAATGAACTCCCAAATGAAGAAGATACCAATTTGGATGAAACTATTCATGTAAGTTATCATCCATCATCCAGAGTTCAAAAGAATCATACATTGGATAATTTCATTGGAGATGTTGTTCTGCTATGCAAACAAGAAAGCAAGCAAGAAATCTTCAAGAAGATATGAACCCTTGTCTGATTGATTGCTTTCTATCACAAATGGAAGCAAAGAAGGTGATTGAAGCTCTCAAAAATCCAAGCTGGGTTGAAGCAATGCAAGAGGAGTTGCTACAATTCAAATTACAAGAGGTCTGGACATTAGTGGATCTTCCAAAGGGAATGAGACCAATTGGAACTAAATGGGTCTTCAGAAACAAGAAAGATGAGAGAGGTATTGTAGTTAGGAATAAGGCTAGGTTGTTAGCTCAATGGTATACATAGGAAGAATGTATTGATTATGATGAAGTGTTTGCTCCAGTTGCAAGGATATAAGCAATTAGAATCTTCTTAGTATATGCTTCATATAAAGGGTTCAAAGTGTACCAGATGGATGTCAAGAGTGCTTTTCTTTATAGTACTATTAAATAAGAGGTTTATGTGTGCCAACCACCAGGGTTTGAGGATTCAATTCATCCAGATAGAGTATACAAACTTGACAAAGCCTTGTATGGTCTACATCAAGCACCAAGGGCATGGTATGATATTCTATCAGTCTACCTGCTGGAAAATGGATTTCAAAGAGGAGCTATTGATAAAACCTTATTTATTAAGAGAGTCAAGGGTGATATACTACTGGTACAAATTTATGTAGATGATATCATCTTTGGCTCTACAAGGGATTCACTTTGTAAGGAATTTGAGAAGCTCATGCATCAAAAGTTCAATATGAGCTCAATGGGATAATTAACTTTCTTTCTGGATAACAAGTGAAGCAGCAGGTGGATGGAATTTTCATAAGTCAGGGTGTAAGTCCGTATGTATAGGATCGATAACAAGGTTATCTATAGGTATTAAGGTGCGGAATCCCTCAATACTAGTTTAGGATCTATAACGAATTCTTTCACAATATATTAGTGAATCAATTGTCTAATTGCTTTGTATCGATTATAACACGTGTTAATCTATCAATACCTAGCCTTTAGATCACGGAAATCTCTCTGGAATCGCAGCAACTCGGATAGGCAGAAATGACAAAAAGTCCTCACTATGGAAACCCTAATTTTCATATATATCCGTCTCAGTTCGCAGGTACATGGGCTCTGCGAACTGACTCGGTTCGCAGCCCATGATGGCCCAGCGAACTCACTCAGTTCGCAGCACAGACTTGTCCTGCGAACTGACTCGGTTCGCGGTCAACCTTGGTCAACATTTTTCAGCCTTTTGATATTTAACTCTAAAATGTTTACCAAGCAATATATTTTATTTACAATTCAAAACCAATGTACATACTTGATTACAATTACTAAAAGTATTAAACCTCACTATTACAAGCTAGATCTGTTGTCACAAAACATGTCTCAACAGACTCCCCCTTGACAATAGCTCTAGCATCTTTAAGTCTTTGTCTTCAAGTTGTCTTTGGTAATCACTTGTAAATTTTACTGCGTGCGTATATCTTCAGCTTAATGCAAGTCTTAACCTATGACTGATAATCTCGTGCAACATCTTCCCAACCTTCAATCGATGTGATCCTATTCTTGTGTAACATCAATAGGTCAGCCTTTGATAGGTTCATCAGATGTCGACGATCATAAATCTTTAAGATCTCTCTCTCTTCATTTTCAACTTCATCATCGTGTTCGAACATGAGAGCTTCACCAGTCACTGAATCTACAGACCATCTCTTCAGCTTACCTAAGATATCTTGAGGCATAGCTTTCAGAGGAATCTGTTGTATGCATTTCACAGCTGGATATATCTTCATTCTACGACGCCTTCCTGTTCTTTTGCTTCTTTCTTCAAGCTTAATTGTCTTTCCGATTCTTGGCTTAATTCTTTCAAACTTCATTGACCAACTCTCAGTCTTGATAATCTTTTCGACATATCTTCCAAATGGATCATTACTAGGGTTGTTCAATTCTAATCTAGCCAAGTCTCGGATTTCAAATCTTGGCAAAGAACTGAAGACTGCAAGCTTCTTCTCAAAATATTGAACACCATCATATCTTTTTATGGCGAAGAGCTTCAGATCTGCGTCGTAGTACCAACCGATAATTCCCCTTTTCGGTACTCGCTTTCCAGTGATATCGACTTCACTAATCCCAGTCTTTACCTTTTTCATTTTCTTCAAAGGTCTAAACATCGGATTATCTTTTAGTCTATCAGGAAGATCATCTTCAGAATCAGTTGTTTCATCTAGATTTTCATCTAAATCTACAACTCTTTCTCCATCTTCGTCCTGAATAATGACCTTTGTCTGAGATGGGCTCACGATGTGTTCATCAATATCAACATCTGGATCTACACCTTCGTCTAGCCCAACATCAG
Organism: Gnaphalium uliginosum; assembly: GCA_963930675.1. Taxonomy (NCBI): domain Eukaryota; kingdom Viridiplantae; phylum Streptophyta; class Magnoliopsida; order Asterales; family Asteraceae; genus Gnaphalium; species Gnaphalium uliginosum. The sequence continues at coordinate 27,928,784 of OZ005681.1, forward strand.
AGATAGAAGTCCAATCTTCAGGAGGTACAAACTCTCCCTCCTCTAGATTGTAATCAACTTCTTCTTTGATTTCTGTATCGGAATCGCTTTCATCATTCATCTCTACAAGTGATAAACATGTCATGAATCAAATGAATAATATAAATTCTTTTATCAAGAGTTTCTTTATCATCTCTTTCACTAAATCACTATTGATTACTAATCTTATATAATTTTAACTTGTCAAGATAAATCTCAAGTCAAAATCTTATATAATTAGTCTTATATAATTAGTCTTATATCGTTTTAACCTGTAACATAACATCTCAGGTCTAAATCGTATATAACTAATCTTATATTATATAAACATGAAACAAATAATAATTTTTAATGTAAGTGTTTCATTGATTATAAGAGTTATTACAATCAATCTAAGAATACATATATAAAAAAAAATTATTCTGTGGTGAATTTCTCACCAACATTACTAGCACCAGCAGCAGTACCAGCACCCTCACCACCAACACCACTTGTCCCAGCAGGCTCAGACTCCCCCTGAATTGTAGACGGCTCACCGGTCGTTGAAGGACCAGTCGGCTCTCTATCTTTCTGTGCATTGGGATCATCGTCTGTATCATCTCGTCTCTTCCTTCTCAGTTCATCTTCTCTGCATGCCTCATTAAATAGCAAGATCTCCCCCTGAGGCGACTTGCCCTTCAATAAATTTGTGACAAGGCCTTGCAGTCGATCAAGCTGTTTCTGCTGATCTTCAGACTCTCTGATAGAAAGCATATGAGACTTCAGGAGATGAGTGTAGGCTTCACCTTGTGTTGCAAGCTCCTTTGCAAGAGTAGCATTCTGAGTCTCTAATATCCGAACTCGAAGTTCCAAACTAGAAATCCGCTCAGAAGCTCTCACAGAAGTAGTAGCCTGGGGTGTAGGCGTGGTTCCAGGTTGAACATTATGTTGTTCAATCTGGGTGGCAACATCCGTCAGGAGTAAGCGAGCTACGATTCTACTAGCTTTAGTAGTCTGAATCGTGACGGTAACATCAGCAGCAGGCTCCTGTTAGACAATAGTTATCAGTAAAAGTAACAAAATAAACTGTCTCAATCTCTGAATAACTACAAGTACTCGTATCTCTAACCTTCTCTGAGGTTTCAGATACCGGAGCACTCGGACGTTGTACCGCAGGTCTAGCATGCTGTTGTGTATCTTGAGCGACTGTTATAGAAATATCTATCTTAGTTTCTCATATGTAGAACGCACAACATTCAATAGAGAATAATAAGGTTAAAAAATAACCTGGACTAGCCAAATCGCCAATCGTCAGCTGAGAAGTAGCTGAACGAATACGCTTTTGGCGTTGCGTCTGAAGAGAGTGATCCTCTTCGACATCTGTGTCCTCGTCAAGCATGCAAAAATCAGGATCCATATCATCAACTTTGCGCTTGCCCTTTAAGGCAGGATCCATGATCAGCTTGGAACCTCTCCAGATCATTCCCGCAGGAATACCCGAAAAAGTAGGAGGATGAGGAAGATCATCATCAGTCTCCTCACTATCAGAGTCAGATGTGGTGGCACAATCTTTGCCAAAGGCACTAGAGGGCCCAATATCCAAACTCGCCTGATCCTGTTCACCCGCAGGTCGAATGACCTCTGGGTCTACAGCTTCAGGAGCCTAGACAAGATGAATGATAATAGATGATAAGTAACTTATAAATTACATGTATGTTGAACAATGATGATATAAATAATACCTGATATTGATCTATCTCACGTAGGAGAGGATCAGTAGCATCATCGTTTTCTATCAGAACCTCATGTAAAACCTGAGCCGCAATGTCAGGTTGTCCAGCTTGATGTATAACATCTTCTATAAGCTCTTGCGGCCCAAGGTTTTGAGCCACAACTGCTGGCTGAGGTTGTACTTCAGGTTTGGCTCCATCATCCAACCAACGATTATTTGGTGGAGCTACATATGCGGCATCTAGAAGATGACCGAACAGGTCGCATGCTTCAGGTTTGACCTGATCCGGACGTCTGGAAGAATGAAGAAAGCACGCATTGTAGGTCCTCAATCCAATGGTGTCTACATGCAGATCTGGCTGAAATCCTTGAAGATTAGGGATACAGTGCTTAATGATAAGCATGCAGAACCTCGGATATACCATGAATTGAAAATGAAGGAATTGAAAATGTAGGATGAAAAACTGTATGGTTTATTATAAACCAGGGACAGTAGGCCAGATAACATCTCAGGACTTAGCTTATCATAACCACCCTTCTTGTTACCGAAGATGGTAACAATAATGTGGAATCAGAATCTCCACTGGCCAAGGACAAACGCCTTCACAAACTGGCGGCCTCTCTTGGGTCCAGAATAACCCATTCTACCTAGTGCACCCTCAATGAAGTCAGAGGTGTACACCGAAGGTCCAGCTTCCTGATCAACTGTACCCAGATTTAAAATCTGTCTCAGATCATCAGCAGAGAAAACCACTGGATGGTTATTAACCCTCGTGCGAATAACAGGAGGGTTTGCTGCACTGTCAAATACGATACTATCCCAAAATTGTTCCAGAAGATCTCGGGACAGTGGCGGAGATTCCGTAATAGCATATCGAATCCTCGATCGTGCTAAATACGTCAGAATCTCTGTGAAACGTGCAGCTCCACGCTCATTGACATCCAAGTTTACCAAGATGTTGTGAGCAGGAGTGAAAGATCTAGCAGCCATATCTGTAGTCATAAGATATACACAAATGACAGTTAGCTCAAATATTAGGACACTTATCGAACATTAATTAATTTTAAACGTTTATGTATTGTGAACCAAAGAGATCACCAAACATCGACGTTTACTATTAATTAATAACTTAATTTACTGAACTTAATTGAACGATTAAGTATTCAACACTTAATTTTTCAATTATCTTCTCTAAATTATATACATCGTTCGTACGTCCTAGTAATTAATTCGAAATATTATACCGCCGATAGTAAATCGGAACACGCCGCACGACTACATATGAGTCGGAAGTCTTTCGATATAATAGAACAGAATTCGTAAATTATATGCATTTCACTTATAACATTAAGTTCTTAAGTCGAAGCATATAAGCGATAGTTAAAAGTCTTCACTTGTACTTCATTTGTAAACATAAAGTTCTCAAATCGAATACAAGTCTAGAAAATTAACTGAGTAAATGTATACGTATTTATTCTAGAAACATAAGTTTGTAAATCGAAACGTATAACAACCAAACAATAAGTTTCAATGTATAATTTATTAGTAAATCTAGAATTCACGAATCGAGTACACATCGAAAATGTTTAATTTGGTCAAACAAAGTCAACCCTGTTGGGTTCGCTTCGCAAGTCAACGCGAATCAATCATTTGGTTCGCTTCGCAGTCAACGCGAGTCAACCATTTGGTTCGCTTCGCAGTCAACGCGAGTCAACCGTTTGGTTCGCTTCGCAGTCAACGCGAGTCAACCATTTGGTTTCGCTTCGGATTTCGAAAATTTAAGAGAAGATGACTTGTTTTGGGTTCGCTGAAAGTCGGCTCGCAGGAGTAAAATTTCAGTTCGCAGGGGATATTTGGAAAGTGAGAAGTGGGCTCGCAGGACCTGTTCTTTTTATACTCAAAACTCAATTCGCAACTTTGACTAGTCAACTTCGCAATTTTGACTTTTCATGCAAATTTAGTTGTAAATATAAATTGAACTTTTGCAAGTCAATATTTTGAACTTTCCAATGTGTCGTTGTCACATTTATTCAACACGATACCAGAACGATAAATTACAGATTAACTTACTTCCAAAGGATAAACAAAAATAAAAGACGTAATAAATAAAAAATCAAACTAATGAGTGGTATCAAGTACCATTTTATTAACAAAATAAAAGGATAAACACTACATATTTTTGGTGTTAAGAATTTATCTGCTTAGGGATCATATTAGGAAGAATAAGTTGTACCTTATAATTTATCAACCAAGTCTAAGAAGATTGTTAGTAACCATATCTTATGAAATTCAAATAAGTTACAGAAAAATTACAACTTAACCATTTATGAACTTATATTTATAAGATTATAACTTGGTTACCTTTATCCACATGAAATACCACGTTCTATGAACATACATTTATATTACTGAGAACGAATTATTCACCGAAGTGAACATTCATTTGTCATCGACAGTTCAAGATGATTACCGATATTATGATCCATATAAACAAATTATTCAACGATTTCCGAGCAAACCTTTATTGTTAGTATGCATATTAACTAGTGTGTACCAATATATGATATACTGAGAAATCAAGTATAAGTCATAACACTGTATCATTGACATTCAAGGTAGAGGTTACTAAATGATGCACTTTTCGTAACATATAACATATCCTTGAGTTATTTTAAAGCTTGACAAACATCAAACAGATTTTGAAGATACTAGAAGTTCTAGATCTGTACAAAGTACAACAGAAGATCCCTTAGTATGAGCAAAATGAGTTTGAGACCATTGGCGAAACTAAAGGCTTCAGTTCTGTACGTAGTACAACAAAGTCACCAGTAGTTTTTTCTAATAATCATATTTCTAACTATTTGTCAGATTATATATTCATATATTGTTGATAACAGTGTATGACGATACTATCATTCTCAAATTAAGACCTATGTCATACATCATATAATAAGTCACACTGGATAATATGCATGAGATATAATGCTTATTAAATGCTCAAAAATCATAGTATAATTTGCCTACCAGTACATCATATAATGAATCTGTCTAGACTTAATTTTATTCTTATCCAATTATAATGTGTGGATAAAGGTGTATAATGAAATAAATATAAGGATCGTCCTGGTTGTAAAGATGTAACGTTAATGTGACTTACTAGAATCTACTAACACATCTAACTTAAGACTTATACTTATTATTGTTAAGCTTCTTCTCCTAATGTACTATCATTTCCCAGCAAATAAAAACTTAAAATTTTTATGGTTTATTTTCTTTTTGTATTATATAGGAGGCGATTCCTCTCAGGTAACAAGCAAATGAATGCCATACGCCAGTACCCTTTTTTTTAATAAAATACCTTACTAACTACTACATAGTCCTTTGGAGGACAAATTACTCTGGATTTCTCATTCCATTTAGTTGAACTAATGTCTCAAAACGCGCCCTGTCGAAAGATTTAGTGTATAGGTCTGCCAAGTTGTCAGAAGAGGCAACCTTAACTAACCTAATAAGCTTCTTCTCGGCACAATCACGAATAAAATGATGACGAATATCAATGTGTTTCGTCTTACTGTGCTTTACCGGATTATTGGCTATAGAGATCGTCGATTCATTATCGATCATCATAGGAGTATCGGTAAAGTTTAGCCCGTAGTCTCGCAGTTGCTGCTGTATCCACAATACTTGGGAACAACAGCTGCCAGCTGCAACATACTCAGCTTCACATGTAGAAATGGCTACTGAGCTTTGCTTCTTGCACTGCCAAGACACAAGTCTACCTCCTAGGAATTGACATCCTCCGGTCGTAGACTTTCTATTTTGATTACACCCACCATAATCCGAATCAGTATAAGCAACAAAATCTAAGTCTCCTTCAATCGGATACCAAAGACCCAGCTTCGGCTTCCCCTTGAGGTAACGAAAGATTCTCTTTACAGCTTGCATATGTGACTCTTTCGGATTAGCCTGATATCTTGCGCAAATACAAACAACAAACATAATGTCAGGCCTAGAAGCAGTCAAATACATTAGTGATCCAATCATAGCCCTATATAAAGTAGGATCTACATTCTGATCACTCGATGTATCAGGACCGAGTCCGTGATTTTCTGGAATAGGAGTCTTGTAGATACGAGATTCATCCATCTTGAAACGTTCTAATAGCTCATGTGTATATTTAGATTGATGAATAAAAAATCCATCTTTCTTTTGGTCAACTTGTAACCCTAAGAAAAAGTTCAACTCTCCCATAGCAGACATCTCAAACTTTCCCTTCATAACTTGCTCAAAATCTTGACACATCTTTTCGTCAGATGACCCAAAGATAATGTCATCAACATATACTTGAACAAGTATAAAGTCCTGCTTCTTCCATTTCACAAAAAGTGTACTATCAATTCTTCCTCTTGTAAAGCCATTCTCAAGAAGATAAGTTGATAGTGTTTCATACCACGCTCTTGGTGCTTGATGTAATCCATACAGAGCCTTATCAAGACGATATACTCTATTTGGATATTTTGGATCAGTAAACCCTGGTGGTTGAGAAACATACACCGTTTCCTTGACCTTGCCATACAGAAAGGCACTCTTAACATCCAGCTGATACACTTTCATTTTCTTTGAAGCTGCAAATGCTAAGAACAACCTAATTGCCTCAAGCCTAGCAACAGGTGCAAACACTTCATTGTAATCAATTCCTTCTTGTTGGTTGAAGCCTTGAACGACTAGACGAGCTTTATTGCGAATCACGATTCCCCGATCGTCTTTCTTACACTTAAAGACCCATCTAGTACCAATTGGATATTCACCACTTGGTAAATCAACCAACTCTCAAACTTGCAGTTTGGAGAACTGAGAAAGTTCTTCCTGCATTGCTTCTACCCATGAGTTGTCCCATTTGGACATTCTTAGGCTCAACTTGTGAGATAAAGCATGAATATAGACATAGATTTGTAACCCCTGTCTCTTTCATTTCAGCATACAAGCTAGTGTACTCAGAAACACTGGCCCTGGTTTGAACCGGTGCATTTGGATCACCAATAATATTTTCAATAGGATGATTTTTGTTAGTTTTTGTTGTCGTCACTGGTTCAAGTTCTATTTCTTCTTCTAGATTAGTGCCAATCTCTTTCAATAAAGGTATATTTTCATCAGAAGATTGTTGGGTGGCACTCGTTGAAGCATGATTAGGATCTACAGAAGTTGTATCTCTAGGAACATTCGATGTTGGTGCAGGGCCAATATCCCCATCACCCGACAATAAATGTTCAGAGATTTCTGAGTCAACTTTGTAGTCACTAATTGGGACATTAAAAGACTTAAAGAGATCTGAATAGTCGAATTGCCAATCTAATCCCTTATGTACATCATGTGTGTAGCTCGTAACTTCAATGTTATAAACTATTTCCACACGTCCCGTAGCTTTATTGAAGACACGTTTGTTTGGTGAATTAGGCACATAACCTAGGAAATATCCTTCGTCAGCCTTCTCACCAAATTTTTGTTGATTGCTAGTCTTCAGCAAAGTACATGAAACTCCAAAGGGTTCAAACCCTTTTAAGTTAGGTTTCTTATTGTTCAAAAGCTCATAACAAGTCTTGTTCTGCTTTTTAACCGTAAGAACTCTGTTTAGAACATGACATGCTGTATTCACCGCTTCTGCCCAGAAAATGACAGGAAGCCTTGAATCTGCAAGCATTGTTCTAGCTTCTTCAATTAACGTTCTGTTTTTCCTTTCAGCAACACCGTTCTGTTGAGGTTCATAAGGTGCACTGAATTGATGTTGTATCCCTTTGCTTAAGCAATAGAAATTGAACGTTGAATTCTTGAACTCTGTTCCATTGTCACTACGAATTCTCTTAACACGTGTTCTATAGACATTCTCTATTAGATCTAGAAACTCCATAAGAATACCAGGAGTTTCATCCTTAGATCCCAAAAAGAATACCCAAGAGAATCTAGAGAAATCATCTGTAACAACTAAACAGTACCATTTGCCACCTATACTTCTTTTGCTTATTGGCCCAAATAGATCCATATGCAGCAATTCAAATGGCGAGGAAATGGAGTTTTCAGTCTTAGACCTGTGTGGTTTTTTATGTTGCTTTCCTTTCATACAAGGAACACACTTATCTTCAGACTCGAAACGCTTTTGTGGTACACCCAGAACTAAACCATTCTTGGTTATATAGTTCATTTTACGAAAGTTCAGGTGAGCCATTCTCCTATGCCATAAAAGTGCGTCTGCATCTGAAGCCTTGGATAAAAGACATGTAGATTCCATTGAAGTATTAGGAACACCCATGTTGATGGCATAGATGTCCTTCTTCCTTGGAGCCCTCATCAATATCCAATTTTCCGGAATGGTGAAACCCGGCTTCAGGACTAAGGCTTCTGTCTCATTGAAATGTACAGAATGACCTTTATCACAGACTTGGGAAACACTCACTAGGTTGTGTGTTAGTTCTTCAACGTAATTCACATCCTCTAGAGTCAAAGTTCCATTTGAAACTTTTCCTTTCCCAGTTATTACTCCTCCTTTATCACCAACGAAATGAACTCGCTGTTTCATCCCACCTTTGAAGTCCTTCAGTAGACTTCTTTCACCGGTCATGTGCCTAGAGCATCCACTGTCTACATACCACCAACTGTCCTTGTTCACAGTCTGCTCCTGCACATAACAAATTGTACACAATTAGTTCTTAAGGGGGACCCAAGCCATTACGGTCTTGGTCTGTCCCTTATCATCAACAATTTGAACCTCTTTAAAGTAACCATAACTATTATTGTCAATAGTCTTGGTAACTGCTAAAGAAGTTGGAGGTTGTTGATGATCTGAAGTCTTATGCCTCTGAGGAGAGTGAGTAGAAAACCTCTTAGGCACATAATCAACTCTATGTGTACGTGAAGTAGAACTACTTTCAAATTGACTATGGTTTCTACTTGGAGTCCTAAATCTCGACGGTGTCTTATCTCTAGGCTTAGTGTCATTTAGAGAATAAGATCGTTTAGGTTTAGGCGGAGAGACACTATGAGTAACATCTCTTTTCAGAATGTTCACAGGTTTACTACCTAATCCTGGTTTGGTACCTAACCTGTCTACATTTGAACTAGAGACTTTTGGTGTCTCATTGTTATTCACGAGCCTAATCGATGTTTCCAACTTCTTGTTAGGGCAACAAGAAGCCACATGTCCCTTTTGGTGACATTTGAAACATGATTTATGCTTTCGTGACTTAACCCCTTTTGCCTTTTCGTGTTCAGTCTGAGTTTCAGACACTAAAGGTACATCTTGTTCCTTAATAACCTTATCATTTATGTCAGTATCAACCAACATTCCACTCGAGACAAATTGTACTTTAGGGAATGGTGTGTTCTTACTAACATCAGATGATAGATCTTTATGAACAACCTTCTGTGTCTCTAACTTTCCAGACTTTTTAGTTACTAACTCCTCAGGTTTAGTATCTACATCCAACATTTCTAAGTCAACAGAAGTAGTGTAATTCGAATTAAACGGAGGAGGTACATCAGTGTATCCTAATCCAGTCTTATCCTTAACACTACGTTGAGCATCAATTATAGAGTCCATAGTTAAAGATGAGGTTCTATAACTCTCAAACTTACGATTAAGCTCAACCAATTTCAGTTTTGACTCAGCTAACTCATTATCTTTATTGGCCATACTTTGATTTAAGTCCCTTAGGTTTAAGTACAAACCATCAATCTTAACACATTGCTCATTTATAGTGTCTCTTAACGTGGTCTTATCAGCAGCATCAGACTTAATCTTTTCTTTTAGAGCTAGTTTATCCTCACTAAACCTTTGAGCATCACATTTAGCAATTTCTAATTAAGATTTCAACGTATTATATGAATCAGCAAATACACTAACTTGTGATTGCAAACTAGTAACTAGATTACAGACATCAATAAGAGTAAGCATATCAAGACATACCCTTTTCTTGTCTGTTTGAAGTTCAGCCATATGTGCTACAAAATCATCTGGACTCATATCCTCAGTTGAATCCATGTATAGCACATCATCATCACTTGCTTTTGGTGTGACTTCTGGCACCCTTACTAGATAATCCACATCAGTCGGCATATAGGATGTAGATTCAGCAGCTTTCTCTTGATTATCTATTTCAGCCATAAGAGCTTGCTCAGGCTGAGCAGACCAATCATAAGAACCATCAAGCTGTTGAACCACCAAGGCTTTGGAAGCTAAAGAACTTCCCGAGCCTTGTCTTCCATTGCTGACATCAACCTTTGGTCGTTGACATTCCAGAGCAAAGTGTCCGAAACCTTGACAGTTATAACACTTAATTTTGGATTTATCAAACCCTTGTCGATTACCTACCACCTTCCTTCCAGTACGCTTCAAGAAATGTTTAACTCTCCTTGACACCATAGCTAGTTGCCACTGGAGATCCATTTCTTCAAGTTCATCAGGGTCTATCTGATCATAATCTTCATCGAACACAGCTGGATTATTGATTTTCCCTTGAATATAATTCTCATAGGAAGCAACAAAAGAAGCTAGAACAGACAGTTGCTGTTCAGCAGATTTCACACTCATTGGCATTTTATGATGCCCTTGAGGTGACTTCTTAGTAGATTTTTCTTTTGTATCACTTCCAGATGAAGCGATAAAACACAAATCCTCAGTTATCAATTCACCCTTTTCTCCAGTATCACCAACTAGTAAAGCAGTGGTCGAACTGGATGATGCATTTGAGAGAGTTGATTTTCCATGATATAATCCAGGATTCTGTAATTGATCAGAATCTGACTCTCTTGTCTTGTTGGTGAAATCATAACCTCTGAGCTTATCAATAGCTTGCTCCAGAGTCATTGTAGCATATCGCTCTTCATTATCCTTGAGCATAACTCCATGCATTTCCCATTTATACGGTAAACCCTCAATAAACTTGTCGGTTTTCTCCGTATCAGAATAGAAAATCTCATGGTCATCTAGCTCACTCAACAGATGGTAGTATCTTGTGGTGTAGGCATCAAGATCTTCTCCCTTAAAAGCTTTAAACACAGTAAACTGCTTCTTCAGGAGATTCATCTTGCCTGCCTTAACCTGTGGACTTCCCTCACATCTTTTCTCAAGAGCAATCCATTTTAATTGATGATTGATTTCCTTAGGTAAACTCATTTTAATTGAAGAATGTGCTTTGTTTTCAATCTCAAAGTCTCTCTTCTGGTTATCATTCATCCGATTGTAGGGAACAATTACTGTCGCATTTTCAACAACAGTTGTAGGTGCAGTGTATCCATTTTTGATACACATCCAGATTGACAAATCATGGAATCTACAGTATGATTCAAACCTGTCTTTCCATCCATAGTAATCCTCAAGTCGAAGCAATTTAGGTGGAACATTAGATTTTCCAATCTCGTGGTCCATCTCGATCATCTTACTTAAGTCAGACATCTTTGTCAATCTCAAAAGTTAAAAAGTCACAAAAAAAATCAGAAGTTTCAGTTCGCAGGAATCTCAGTTCGCAGGAACTCATTTCGCAAAACTCAGTTTGCAGGATCTTAACTCAGTTCGCAACTCGCAGTTCGGTTCGCAAACTCGGTTCGGTTCGCAAGTGGTCTCGGTTCGCAAAACTCAACTCAGTTCGCAAATCTCAGTTCGCAACACTCAGTTCGGTTCGCAAACTCGGTTCGGTTCGCAAGAACTTAGTTCGGTTCGCAGCTTTCACTTCGCAGGAACTGCTGAAACCCTAATCTCAGTTCGCGAAACGGCTGAAAATCCCAAAAACGAAAGTGTTAGTTACTTTTACGACTAAAACGCAGGTTTCCGATCGTAAAATAAACTAAAAAGCGTCCAGAAAGTGATTTTGGTCGTAAATAAGGACGTAATGCAATAAAAACAACCCGAAATCACACGTTATTATCCTAAATAACCTCGAACCAACGCGTATCTAGCCGAATTGCTCTGATACCAATTGTAAGTCCGTATGTATAGGATCGATAACAAGGTTATCTATAGGTATTAAGGTGCGGAATCCCTCAATACTAGTTTAGGATCTATAACGAATTCTTTCACAATATATTAGTGAATCAATTGTCTAATTGCTTTGTATCGATTATAACACGTGTTAATCTATCAATACCTAGCCTTTAGATCACGGAAATCTCTCTGGAATCGCAGCAACTCGGATAGGCAGAAATGACAAAAAGTCCTCACTATGGAAACCCTAATTTTCATATATATCCGTCTCAGTTCGCAGGTACATGGGCTCTGCGAACTGACTCGGTTCGCAGCCCATGATGGCCCAGCGAACTCACTCAGTTCGCAGCACAGACTTGTCCTGCGAACTGACTCGGTTCGCGGTCAACCTTGGTCAACATTTTTCAGCCTTTTGATATTTAACTCTAAAATGTTTACCAAGCAATATATTTTATTTACAATTCAAAACCAATGTACATACTTGATTACAATTACTAAAAGTATTAAACCTCACTATTACAAGCTAGATCTGTTGTCACAAAACATGTCTCAACACAGGGTAAAGATGTTGCAGACATTTTCGACAAGTATGGATTTAAGGATGCTAAGTTTGCAAGTACTCCAATAGAGACACACAAACATTTGATGGCAGATTTTGAGGGGGAGGATGTTGATGTTCATTCATACAAATCAATGATAGGGTCCCTCATCTATACGACTTCATCAAGACCAGATATAATGTTTACTGTTTGTGTGTGCAAGATTTCAGGCAAATTCTAAACAGTCACATCTGATTGCAGTCAAAAGAATTTTTAGATACTTAAAGGGCTAACCAAAATTGGGACTTTGGTATCCTAAGGAATCATTTTTTGAGCTGTTTGCATACACAGATAGTGATTATGGAGGAGCCAACTTAGATAGGAATTCAACTTTGGGAGGTTGTCAATTTTTGGGAGATAGGCTAGTGTCATGGCAATGCAAGAAGCAGATCACAATTTCAACATCAACAGCAGAAGTAGAATATGTAGCAGCATCAAGTTGTTGTGCTCAAGTGTTGTGGATTCAAAATCAGATGTTGGATTATGGTTTGACTTTTCTTAACACTCCTATTTATATTGACAATACCAGTGCCATCAGCATAGTTAATAACACTGTTAAATATTCTAAAACCAAGCACATTGAAATTAGATATCATTTTATTAGAGATTGTAATGAGAAAAAGTTAACTCAAGTTTTAAAAGTTCATACAGATAATCAATTTGCAGATCTGTTCACCAAGGCTTTTGATGTAAGCAGATTTACATATTTGGTTACCAGTATTGGAATGATCAGTTCCACTTAAAACTTTTCTCATTACTTTTATAAATCTTTGTAAGTGCTGGTAAATTGGGTTAATTCTGGTACACAAATTAGTGCTGCTAAGTATTTTAATGTTGTGCTTACTAATTAATACTGGTTACTTGTTAGTGTTGGTATGTACATTAGTACTGCTATAGTATTTTTAATGCTAATCTCACAAATTAGTGATGTACACTATGTATACTACTGTTTATTGTTTATGTTTATTGTTTATGCTGCTCTTCTAGTTAATGTTGTGCAGGTTATTAGTAGTATGAAGAACTTTTAATGATGCCGGTTGTTTGATTATTCAATATATATATATATATGTATGTATATATATATATGTATGTATGTATTCCTGCTGCTAAGGTATATTAATACTGCTCGCACACTACTGATGTTTGCGTTAATGTTGTTAGTAAGTATTAATACTGCTTGTTAGCATTTGATAATATTGTTTGGGCACAATAGTGCCGCTCAGTATTTATTAGTGCTGTTAGTAACTTTTAGTGTTGTTAATACTCTTTAGTGCTGCTAGTATCTATTAGTGTTGCAAGTATCTATTAAATGTTGCTTGTACTATTTAGTGCTTCTTAAGGGCTTTAATACTGCTTTTTTGCCGCATGGTATAAATACTAAGGAGCCCTTATTTTACCCAAACACGTCAACTTTACTCTCATTCTTCGCTCTCAAAAACCAAAATTGCTCACGATAATCAGTGTTTCATAAACAAATTTCATCCACCTAAATCGAATTCATGGCTGAATTAAACTTCTGTGAAACCCACAACATGGTTGCCTTCTTACATAAGGTAAAGGACTCTGATGATTTTCACCAAATCATTGATTTTATCAAAAGAAGTCACATCCATCACTCATTAACCGTAAACCCAACCATTTACATCCAACATATTTGTGACTTTTAGAGTTCTGCCAAGATGTATAATGTTGAGGGAGAGAAGCAGGCGAAGGTGGATGAGAAATCAATCACCATCAGTGAAGCATCTATCCGTACACTACAACTCAATGATGCTTGATTCTCTTGAAAACTCAATTATTTTTGATAATTTTAAACTAATGGGATATGAGGCCAAATTTGATAAACTCACTTTTTATAAAGCCCATGTATCACCACAGTGGAAATTTTTTTATTCACAGTATCCAACAGTATTTGTCTAAAAAGTGAACAGTCTGGAATGAGTTTGGTAGTAATATTGCATCTGCAGTTGTCTGCTTAGCTACAAACCAGATGTTAAATTTTTCAAAAATGATTTTTTATGGTATGCTTAATCTGGAAATTTTTATAAACGAATTAGAAGGGTTATCTACACCTTCTTAAATTTTTATTCCATTCTCCCACACTCAAAAAGTTTTTGCTAATATGAGGAGAGTTGGAAAAGATTTCTCTGGTAATGTCACAACATTTTTCCACAATGATGTGTGTGACAACTACTGCAGATGAAGGAACAGCCACACTACCTGTTCCCCAACACACATCCGTTAGTACATCTATATCCACCCCCACTAATCAATCAAAACAAGGGACCACAAAATTGAAAACCTTCAAAAGAAAGACAAACAAGGCTCTTTCCCTTGTTGTGTCTCAGCCAACAGTAGCAGAGGAGGTGGTCTCTAAGGAGAGGGATGACCATTTAGTGAGGGTTGCCACTACTGTTTCTAGGTCTTTGGCAGAACAGGACAGTGCTAACATCAATAAGACCTGATCTAAGGCAACGAATAATGCTTTTGACTCCTTTTTGGAGGCAAATGCAAATGATGTAGGTACTTAGTGCCAAGAAACCATGGGGGCTGCTGATGCTCAAGCTAGGCTTGAGGCTGCAGTTAAAAGATCTAATGATTCATCAAGGGTGGTCCAGACACCTGAAGGTGATGAGGACAAAATTAAACATATGGAGTTGATGGATATTTGTACAAAATTGTCTGAGGAGGTTAAGGAGCAGTAGGTGATGATTGAGCATCAAAATAGTGAGATTCAGATGCTCAAAAAGATGGTCACAAAGTTAATGAAGGAAAGAAATGCAAAGAAGTTCAGGATTAAAGGCAGATATGAGGATTTTAGGAGGGTCCAGAGGCCTGGTACTTCAAGGATTGTTTTATCTTCCCCAAGCTCTTCTGAGGAGGATGCTACCAAAATGGGAGAGATTCAAACTGATGATAATGATGAGTATGTGCATTTGTCGGATATAGGTGGTAAGAATGTGGATATGGAGATTGAAAATGAAAAGAATGAATCTGCTGATGTGGTTAAAGAAGTATTAAATGATTTGATTTCTGAAGTAGTTGAGAATGTTGAATTTGTGAAGGAAAATTTGGATAGTGCTGCTAAGGAAAATGATGATCTTAATGCTGCTAGTCTTGCTGTTAATGCTGCTCTTGGTAATACTGCTGTTGTGGAGAAAGATGAAGCAGATGCAGTTGGAATTCTATTGAAAGTAAAAGAAACTACAAGGTCAAAGCTAAAAGGTGTGGTGATCAATGAACCAACAGCACAAAAATCAAAGGTAAAGATTGATGAGTTAAAGGTAAAGGATAAAGGCAATGGCATTATGGTTGAACCTGAGAAGCCTGTGAAAACAAAAGATCAAATTGGAGCTGATGAAAAGTTGGAAAGAGAATTACAAGAGCAGTTTAGAGCTGAATTAGCTGAAGAAGAAAAGGAAGGCTAGCTGCAGCAACCGTTAAATGTAAGAAAAAGAAAATTGGTTGCTGCTAAGTATGAACAACAAAAGAACAAGCCTCTAACAAAAGTTCAACAAAAGAAGAGATATATGGTAGTTTTGAAGAATACATGGTTTAAACAAGACATACTTAAAGGAATAGAATTTGAAAGACTGAAGCAAGCAGCTGTATGAAAAGGAGATATTGGATAATACTACTGTGTCTACTACTGCTACTACTTCTGTTTCTGAGCCTGAACAAGCAAAGGATGAAAATCTAACTCAGGAGGTAGGGAGTAGAAGAAAGAGATCAACTAAGGTTGATAAATCTCCAAAGAAACAAAAGAAGCAAAATGATGAAGAAGAAAAGGATAATGTTGATGTGTCCCCAACTAAAGAAGATACGGGCAGATTGTTTATCTTTACAGAAGTTGAAGGGATAAAGGTAACACCTCTACAAGTGAAAGGGCCAAGGATTATTAATTGGTATTATGAAATTGTGCAGAATAAAACCATGTACAGGGTCATCAGAGAAGATAGATCATTTGAGAAATTTGCTACATTTAAGCAAATGATCAAAGTTTTTATTAGAGATGATATGGATAAGATGTATGAGATAAGAGTAAGAAAGTATGGAGATCTGAAGGGCGAATTTGATGGAAATAAGCTAATTTTTGAATATTTGATGATGTATGATCCTGATAAGATGGCTGAATTTTTATATAGAAGAAGGTTTTCACCAGTTACTATGTGGCAGCTACAAGAAAATTGTGATGTGCATTATGTGGTGTAGAAGGATTGTAGCATCATGTATTTCTTAGTGGGCAGAAGATATAAACTCAACTTGAGTGTATTAATGAGTATGGTAAATACTAAGTTGAGTACAAGAAAGGATTGCAGCATGACATTTTAATTTGATAAGGGATATTAATAGACAAATCGATGAATTAAAACAAGCTTCCAAAAATGTGGTCAAGAAGACTTATGGATTATAATCAAATTGGTTTTTGGAAGAATCCTCCTAGACATTGAAGATCAAAAGAAACTTAATGCTGTTAGGAGAACAGATTAAGTTTAGGGGGAGATTGTTGGGTTTAAGAATACTGTTGTTGACTTAGTTAGTGTTGCTGATCTAGTTAATGCTGCAAGTTAAAGTTTTTACTGCTGGTTCAAAATTACTACTGCTCTTCAAAGAATAATACTGCTACTACAGAGTTTGTACTGCAAGTACACACTTATTACTGCTCGTGTAATATATTAGTGTTGTGTAATGTTTTATCAATATTAGTGCTGCTTATGTAATAGAGTAGGGACTTTAAGTATATTGATAGTAGATTGACTTGTAAAAGGAATTGGATTGTAATCCTTAGATGTAAGAAAGTTTGTTAAGGACTCTATGAGATATAAATAGAGATCCTAGATAGTTGTAGATAAATATACAACGATAGAGATAGACGTAGCTTCAAGGTGTAAACCCTAATACATAAAGTGTATTAGTATTATTATCATTAATAATATTGAAGCTTTTGGTTATTAATTCAAAATTGTTCTTTGATTATTATTTATTGTTAATCATACAAGTCTTGATCAAACTATTAAGGTGTTATTCCGCGACTTCCTTAAATGGTTTAGATTCAACACATTCTTGTTAGACATAATCGATCCTGATAAGTAATAACTTTGTTAATGTAATAGTATGATTGTATGCCTACTTGTAACAGTTGTGCTTATAAACACATACATACCGTCAATACAAGTATTTTTACCAATACTTGTGTATTTTATATAGTACTTGAAATTCAGTTGGTAAGACTTTAAACTTTGAATGGTTTTTATTTTTATTTTGAGCAATTATAGGACCAAACTGTCATGTACACTTAGTCACTTGATAAGCCATATAAAACTTTGCATTGTTGCACTTTATCTTGCAAGGGTTGAAGTTTGATTTCCAAGAATTAATAATATTTGTTTTCATGGTACCTGTTTTAAATATGATAATTCAAGCTCGCTTTGATGTTAAAGATGTTAATCCAAAGAAGAAAACACTTCAGCTTCACAATTTGTCTTGGAAAAAATTTAAAAGATTTCTTAGTAGCGAGTTCATGGATAACGGTTTAAGTCCTTGTAATCATGAATACTACAGTAACATATCAAAGTAAACATGGGCTGAATTCTGCAGGAAGAAAGATACATCGGCGAGAAGGGTTTGTTTGAATTTATCTTATATCATAACGACATTATATTATATTTTAATATTGTTACTTAGTGTTTGTTACATATATGTGAAGGCACGACGTGAAAAAGGGAGGTTATATACCTTGAACCAAACGAGTTACACACATCTAGGTAGATCGGGGTATTGTGTCCATGAAGAAGAATGGGAGGAAGAGAGACTCGACTAAGGAAAAAGGAAAGAGTTTCACGAAATTGAAAATTCTCGTGTGAGAAGTTGGACATTGGAGAGGTCTATATCAGAAATCGTAGTCTAATTTAATTTATTTTAATTAACAATTAATTAACAAACGTAGCGGAAACATAATAAACAAACATGTACAAACCGATTTTCATTAGATACAATTATATCCTCATATTGAATCAGTAATAATAAAGAGGATGAATACGAGTTATACATTTTTGATGAAACTATAATCAATAGTATGATTCTCTCTATGGTTGACCCACACAACACCTTATTGATCACACCCGAATGCTAGTTCACAAGGCAAAATTAAATCACTTTCTTTGTTTTAATTTTGGACCAAAATTGGCAAGACACTTTTAGTGTCTTTGTTCCTCACGGCCGAATACCACAAAGAAAAAAAAAGAAAAGAAAAATGAAAAAAAAAGTTGGTTTCAATTGTTGATTAGGGTTATTATATTTATAATAATTAATATCTAATAACTTATTATTATTAATTATTTATTTAACCCTTTAAGTATTAGGAATAATAATTTAATCCTAATAACATGTATATTGAACCCTTCAATTTAATAACATTTATTAAATGCACACAAAGTAATTAAATAACTCAACTAGTTATTATAATTAACTTAATTTGGCCATATGAGTGGTATCTAAGTTTTATTGTGTGTGACCCCATAGGTCCAATCGTAATTAGCAATATAGTTGTCTATTGTTCCAGTACACATTAAACCTAGAGACTCCCACTTGTGCCTGACACAATACTCAGCAACTATATAGACAATGGTTAGCGTCTAGCAACACACCACTGCCCCTAAAAACGAATGAGTTTAGTTTCAGTAAATGATCAAATAGTTTGTAGTCTATCGTCCCTTTGTTTGGATACCAAGTTGAACATGAGACAAGGATTAAGTCAATCTCATTTGCCGATGATTCTATTTCTTGATCTAGAAGTCGAATAACATTACCAAGGTAAATTGATCAACTATTAATCTTAGGTTGGGCATGGCCATGCAAACATCTATTCATTCCATCGAGGGGCCAAGTAGTATCACACTCTTAAAAGAAGAGAAACAAATCCCATATTGACTATATGCATCTATCATGCGCTTCCCATTATACCGGATGATGGCCTTTATAACTGCCTTATTCAGAACAACATTTAACCATATCAAAGTATGACAAATCCTGCAATCGAGAACCAACATATATCTCAGGTATAAGGACACAAAGATTTAACCATTTTGAGATTCACTATTGACGACGATCCATGTAGTGACATCTCGAGGTTGGGTCATTTCAATATTCATCAACAATGAATACATATGAATTTGGTCTCAACAAGTTACATATTCATCTCCAATGAATATTACCAACCTTCATATTAGTCTTAATTCAATGTTATTCCCATAACTTTGACTGACTATGGATATTTAGAATAATTTAGTATTCGTGGATTTAAACATGCAAATATAGAACACGGAAATATTTATAAAAACATTCATACCAAGTATATCAATTCATTAATCATATAAAACTACTAAACGTTCCAATTATCCAAATACTCAAATACAAATCAAAATAAATCATTAGCAAATCTAAGTTCAATGCCTCTAATATGATCATCATGCTTAGTGGTAGGCATAAGCTTAGTAAATGGATCTGCTACATTAATATATGTATGAACTTTGAGGATGCTGGTCTCATTTCTTCCAACAACATCACGAACGTAGTGAAATTGCCGAATAATGTGTCGACTACCCTTATGCACTCTAGGTTCCTTTGCAAGTATCAAGGCACCAGAGTTGTCGCAGTACATCTCCATAGGTCTAGTTATGCTGGGTACTACTACGCAACTGTACTTTGCTTGGAACTCTTCCAATCAACCACACCTCCATTCACGATGATGACATACCCTGATTGGGATTGAGAATCATCTCGATCAGTTTGAAAGCTTGCATCAGTGTAACATTTTACACTAAGCTCCTCATCCAAACCACCGTAAACTAAGAACATATATTTAGTCCTTCGCAGGTACTTAAGGATATTTTTCAAAGCTGTCCAATGACTTTCACCTGGATTTTGCTGGTATCCACTCGTCATGCTCGGGGCATACGAAACATCTAGTCTAGTACATAACATGGCATACATTATGGATCCAATTGCCGAAGCATACGGGATCCCTCTCATGCGCTCTATCTCAGCGGGTGAGGTAGGACATTGAGACTTGCTTAATGTTATCCCATGTTACATTGGCAAGTTACCTCTCTAAGAGTCTTGCATCTTGAACCTCTTTAAGACCTTGTCAATGTATGTACTTTGGCTAAGACCAATCAGCCGCCTAGATCTATCCCTATAGATCTTAATCCCAAGGATATATGCTGCATCTCCTAGATCTTTCATAGCAAAGCATTTTTCAAGCCGAGACTTTACGTCTTACAAAGTTGGAACGTCATTGCCTATGAGTAGTATGTCATCAACATACAAGATCAAGAAAACTACAGCGCTCCCACTAGCTCAAATGTAAACACAGGGCTCATCTCCATTTTGAGTAAAACCAAATTCTTTGATTTCTCGTCAAAGCGTAGATTCCAACTCCTTGATGCTTGCTTCAATCCATAAATAGATCTCTGAAGCTTGCATACTCTATTAGGATATTTTGGATTCACATACCCCTCTGGTTGCACCATATATACGTCCTCGCTAAGGTGACCATTCAAGAAGGCAGTTTTGACATCCATTTGCCATATGTCATAATCATGATAAGTAGCTATGGCAATCAATATCCTAATGGCTTTAATGCTTGCCCACTGGAGAGAAGGTTTCATCATAATCAACTCTTTTGAGTCTGAGTGAACCCTTTCGCCACAAGGCGAGCCTTAAAGTTGTTTATATTTTCGTCCATGTCTGTCTTCTTCTTGAAGACCCACTTAGACCCAATAGGTTTAGTGTTTGGTGGAAGATCAACCAAGTCCCATACGTGATTATCTTTCATGGACTGCATCTCTTCATTCATGGCTTCACGCCATTTATTAGATTCAGGATCTGATATAGTATCTCTATAACTAGAGGGTTCATCATAATCCCCTAGCTCGAGTTCCCCAGAATTGACGAGATAACTATATCTCTTATTCAATTGAGGAACTCTACTAGATCTGAGAATGACAGGTGCATCGCCCTGCTGCTCGGCATCAGTATGCTCGGGCTCAGTGCGATGTTCGCTAGTGCCTTTAGAAGGTACCTCATTTTGTGGTTCTTGAATTTCTTCAAGATCTACATTGCTCCCACTTGACTTATGTAATAAGAGACTACTCTCTAAAAACTGAGCATTACGAGCAACAAACACTTTGTTTTCATTAGGATTGTAGAAATAGTAACCCATAGTTTCCTTTGGGTATCCCACAAAATAACACTTGACAGTTCTTGACTCTAGTTTGTTAGAAGTCTCACGCTTCACGTGAGCTTCACAACCCCAGA
Source organism: Gnaphalium uliginosum (assembly GCA_963930675.1). Lineage (NCBI taxonomy): Eukaryota > Viridiplantae > Streptophyta > Magnoliopsida > Asterales > Asteraceae > Gnaphalium > Gnaphalium uliginosum. The sequence continues at coordinate 27,950,400 of OZ005681.1, forward strand.
CTTTCAAGTAAGACAACTTGGGCATCTTCCCATGCCATAACTCGTATGGTGTATTGGTTACCTTATTAGTTGGAAGCATGTTGAGTATGCGTGCTACAGATTCTAGGGAAAAACCCCAAAAGGACAATGGCAGAGTAGCTAGACTCATCATAGACCGAACCATATCAAGTAAAGTTCGATTTCTCCTCTCAGACAAACCATTATGTTATGGTGTTCCAGGTGGAGTGAATTGTGAGACAATTCCACAATTCTTTAGATGATCCAAAAACTCATCACTCATGTACTCACCACCTCGATCAGATCTAATGGCTTTAATGGTTTTTCCAAGCTGATTTTCTACTTCATTCTTAAAGACTTTGAACGTGTCAAAGACCTCATGTTTATGTTTAAGCAAGTAAACATAACCATATCGACTGTAATCATTAGTAAATATAATGAAGTAGTATTCACCATTTCTCAACATGGTTCTGAAAGGGCCACATACATCGGTATGTATGAGTCCAAGCAGATCCTTAGCTCTTTCATTTTGATCGGAGAAAGGAGCCTTAGTCATCTTTCCAGATAGACAAGATTTGCATACATCAAATGACTCAGGGTCAATTGATTCCAAAAGTCTATCAGTTTGGAGTTTTGATAAGCATTTTTTTGTTTATATGTCCAAGACGACAATGCCACAGATAGGTTTGGTTCAAGTCTTGCTTGACCTTTTTAGCGCTACAGGTATAAACAGAATTATCATGCATTGCAATTTCATAAATACCATCACGAGGAATAACATTAAAATAAAATAAATTATCCTTAGAAAATGAAATTCCATAATCTGTAAAAATGGGTTTGAAACTAACATCCCTCCAACGGAAAACTGAAATAATTCCCCTAGTTATACTAGGTGCATAATGACAATTGTCTAAACAAATGACAAGACCACTTGGTAAAATAAGCTCGTAGCTACCAATAGCTAGTACTGCTGCTCGAGCTCCATTGCCAACATGCAAGTCCAAGTCACCTTTATTCAGCTTCCTACTTCTCTTCAATCCCTGCACATTATTACAAATGTGAGTTCCATAACCAGTATCAAGTACCTAGGAATTAGGAGAGAATGTATACAGTTCAATCATGTATATACATGAATCGCTAGTCGTACTAGCGTCGCTATCATCAGCTGGAAGTGAAAGACCAGACAGCACCTCTATCAAGCAAGCAATCTTTTTGTCTTTGCCCATTCTTTTACTTCGCGGCTTTCTTTTCTTGATCCCATTTTCCTTGACTTTCAAGGATGATGAAGCCTTGGGACGAACAACTTTTTCGGTAGTCATAAGCAAGTTATGAAGTTTCGAGATTGATTTCTTATCTCCTTGCATATAAAATTATGTAATAAAATTATTATATGATATAGGTAATAAGTTTAACATGAAACTCACACCCATATCATTAGATATAGGAGATCCAAGCCTTTGAAGTTCATCAAAATAGCTCCTCATCTTAAGAACATGAGTACTGACCAACTTCCATTCTTTCATCTTGCATGCAGTGAGCTTTTTGACAACATTAAAAACCACTAGACGTGCTTGTTGCTGAAAAAGACTTTTCAGCTCAACAAGCATATCATATGCTTCGTGACCCTCCATAAGCTTCTGTAAGCTAGGATGCAAAGTCGCAAGAATTAGCAATGCAACCTCCCTCTGCTCATTGTTATGCATATTTTAAGTATCATGAATAGCAGGAGAGTCAGTGGAGGTGGGAGATGGAGCTAATGGGGTATCAAGAATGTACGACTTCCCTTGATCTTTGAGGACCGTCCTCAATTTTTGATACCAGTCTAGGAAGCGCGTACCCTGTAGATTCTTTTTCTCCAACAAGGAAGAGAGAGTTAGATTGTTCACGGTTTGAGTTGACATCTACAAAATCAAAATAAAGTTCATTTTAGTATTTTCGATAATAAATCATTTTATAAATTAACTACCCAAGTTTTATAACAAAACAGTTAATCTATGAAAGGCTCAGATCCACATTGACCTTCTATCATCATAACGATTGATCACGAATATAGTGATAGATTCAATCTGTAGGTAGCGGATACCAAGTACATTACAAGTGCAACTCATAGATCTTTTATGGGATTGAGAAAATATAGTACTAAAACTACATGTCTCCTACTAGCATATTTATCCCATCCTTGCCTCGAGCTTAGGTCTGACCAGGGCTCGATTAAGTCGTCCAATTTTGAGACCGTGAAAACTTGCATAGGTCTGACCAGTGACAACTAATCATCTAGGCATCAAATTTGACCTAGGTCTGACCATGGCCAAAAGGGACAACCAAGTGTCTCAAGCTAATTGGATGGCATGACTTAAGTTTAGCGGGTATGTTTTTTAATCCTTATTAAATCAATGTTTCAAAAGGTATGTGGCAAAATAATTCATGCACATTAGTTTGCCACACGATTTGTTAAAACCAATTTTAACTTATCGCTTAAAAAGATATATCCAGTTTTACGATTTTCATGTTTGCGCGTCAAGTGTTATTTTATTACTAATAAATACCTACATGAGATTGTTATAGTTTTATAAAATCAACAAGCACAAACTTGAATCATTTAAACCATTTTAAATGTCACCATAAAACATATATATATATATATATATATATATATATATATATATATATATATATATATATATATACCGAGTTAAAATCATCAATTTTCAACTCTATTAGAGTTTTAACTTAAAATCATCAATTTTAGTTTTAAACTCCATATTTGTTTTTTATAATATTATTTTCAACAAAACAAGCTTGCATACAAATAACATCAATAATAATATTTATCATGCAATAAATAAAACACACACACATATATGCATAGCCAAGCCTAAAATTCTATGTTCGGTTTCATGAGCCAACATGAAAACCGAATGGTCAATCTAAGGACAATCTTTAATCATCTTTAGAAAAGATGTGTTTTCAGCTCCCACTTGAGTCATTATCCCATGGTGATCAAGATTGACTTCACGTGACTTGGTCTCCATCTTCTTGTATCCTTTATGCTCCAAATCTTCATCTTGTTATAATTTTAAATAAAAGTACAATAACCTACTCTAGGTACTTACAGATTAAAATAAAATACAACAATGGAACATGAATAAAAATTAAAATATTACATCAAAAGGGACCAAAATTCTCAAAATAAATTATTTCAAGAAGCAGCCCAAAATTGTCGTAAAACTAAAACACACAGACAAATACAATCACAACCACAACTACATGGCTAGGGCAAGAATGGCTATGCATAATAAACATGTTATTTTAATAACTACATTATTAAAATTAAATTAATGACTTGCCATGGTTAATTATGCATGTTGATAAACATGGTAACAAATATAACATATTAAAATAAAGATAGAAGATCCAAAGGGCAGCTCCCTTATAGAAGGAAAAGAGGGCAGGGCATTCTAGCCCTTCATATTCCTCATCTACGGTCTAAATTGTCTTGGAGAGTGTGGTTTATTTGGTATTAAGCTCAAAACTTGTGGAGTAAAATATAGCATGTTATAAAAAGTGGAAGTCACTTTTAACTTCACATTTTCTCTCTTCACATGAAAGACACACACTTACAGATCTCAAAAACCCCCAATTTGACTCTCTTTAAATAAGCTCACTCACAAAACATGAACAACACCTTGAAAGAAATCTAAACAGAGCGTGGATTACGGAACGAAACAAGAAGAAACGGCTCGATTTTGAAGAATCCATCACCGCCATCGCCATCGCCATCGCCATCGCCGTCGCCGCTGCCACAGTTTCCGCTTTTCATTTTGATTAGGTGGATTTTGCCTTCTAGTTGACTTCTTTTACACTTTCGTCGAAATCAACTAGTAGAGAACGTTAAGAATGGAAGATCGATCCTTCAAGCGTTTAATCAAAGGTATTTTAGCTAGTGGTACTTTCGGCACCGTTCACTGTGGCGTTTACGACAACATCAATGTCGCCGGTGAGTCTACCGGGACTGTAGCGGAGTACGCAAAAGGAGACAACCGATTATACATTATTACTGCATTTTATTTTTTGATTAATCATCACTCTTGAATCTTCATTTTTAATGTATTTTTCATATTTGTTACTGCATATTATGTTTGATACTTTATTTATTGTTACTGCATTTTATGTTTTATTCGATACTGCACTTTATCTTCTCTTTAATCATCGATAGTGGATCTTCGTTTTTACTACATTTTATATATGTGTTTTACTGCATGTTATGTTTGCTATGTTATTATTGTTCATACATTTTATGTTTTATTCGCTACTGCATTTTATTTCATGTTTAGGCATCACTAGTGGATCTTAATTTTAACTGCATTTAATATATTTGTTTTACTACATTATGTTTGATATGTTGTTATTATTACTTTATTTTATGTTTTATTTGCTACTGCATTTTGTATTTTTATGTTATGAGCATTTATCATTTTTTTTAGTTTATTTTTACTTTGTTTACTTCATTTTAAGTTTGTTGTGTTGTAATTTTTGATTTGTTACTGGATGTTTTATATTGTTTACATTTTTTTTAGTATTAACAAAGAAAAAGATTTTTTTTTAAAATTAAGGAAACTTTATTTGCGAACAAAAAAAGACAAGGAAAAAAATCACCGGAATCCGGCGGCGGTTAGTTGCGGCCGATGGTGGCCGGGAGCAGGTGGCAGGAGGTCGGAGTTGGTGGTGGGTGGTGGAGGTGAGTATGTTTAAATGAAGAAATATTAGGAAAGAAAAGATAATATAAATAAAATAGAAGGATGAAAATGAAAATATGAGATGACACATGACATTTTTGATTAGTCACAAAATCTGCTATCATTTCCCTCCATATGAGGTCTGCTCTCCGGAACCTCACTCTAAAATAAAACAAGTCGTTAACTTAATATTTAAATATTAACAATATTTAAATAAAACAACTTGTTACTAACACATGACAAAATGATTTCTTAGATCTACAATCCAAAAATCGATTTTCATCATTAGTAACACAAGATGATTATTTTGATATTAAACATGCGCCATAAGATGTGCTTAAGTGATAATCCAAAAATCAATCACAAACAAGACACAAACTTTACACCATGAGTCCATATCAAACTAATCATTATGATCAATGTAGGATATAAAAGTGGCTCTGATACCACTGTTGGAAATCGTAGTCTAATTAAATTTATTTTAATTAACAATTAATTAACAAACGCAGCGGAAACATAATAAACAAACATGTACAACCCGGTTTCTATTGGATCCAATTATCTCCTCATATTGAATTAATAATAATAAAGAGGATGAATACGAGTTATACATTTTTGATGAAACTATAATCAATAGTATGATTATCTATATGGTTGATCCACACAATACCTTATTGATCACCACCCGAATGCTAGTTCACAGGGCTAAATTAAATCACTTCTTTATTTTAATTTTGGACCAAAATTGGCAGAAACTTTTGGTGTCTTTGTTCCTCGCGGCCGAATACCACAAAGAAAAAAAAAGGTTGGTTTCAATTGTTGATTAGGGTTATTATATTTATAATAATTGATATCTAATAACTTCTTACTATTAATTAATTATTTAACCCTTTAAGTATTAGAAATAACAAGTTAATCCTAATAACTTGTATATTGAACCCTTCAGTTTAATAACATTTATTAAATGAACACAAAGTAATTAAATAACTCAGCTAGTTATTATAATTAATTTAATTTGGCCATATGAGTGATATCTAAGTGTTATTGTGTGTGATCTCATAGTTCCAATCATAATTAGCAATATAGTTATTTATTGTTCCAGTACACATTAAACCTACAGACTAAGCATCCGATATCGATCATGTATGTCATGGAGAATCATTAAACCTAAGCACAATGAAAATGGGTAGATCAACTCAGTATATTATCCTATACTATACATATAGAAATATAGTGATAAAGATGCAGTGTCTTTCAATACATGTTCTGCACAATCATTCAATACACTTATGTTAAATTTATGTATAGTCTTACAAAACCTTTCTGCACAGTTTTTCAATTAAATTTATGCACACATTGATAGAGATATTGCATTTTTAACATGTTCTTTTATACTTGTGTGTACGGGTTTACAGTAAGTTATATATTGTGGATTGAATTTTGGTGTATAGCATATGTTTGTGCTTTGGTTTAGTTTATAAAGCAGGTTTGGTTATGATTTTGGATGAATAAAATATTGGCCAGGTGTTGGTTATAAGCAGGTTTTGCCCATGGTTTGGTTATAATTAAGCAGGTTTGGTACCATATAGCCATATATATACTCAGGTTTTAAAACCGTTAACCGGTTTTGTATTTATACAAACCGGTCTCTATGTTGCATCATATTGCTCCACAATCAACCGCTCTTATATACTAACCGGTCTTAAAAACGTCAAATAGACAGGTTTCAAAACCGGTGTATAAGCAAGGACACCCCTCATAGAGACTGGTTCAAAAACCGGTATGTATGTCATTTTCTAAAACCGATTCAAGCACTACTACCTTATTGCAGTAGTGTTATCATCTCGTGCCAGATACAACAAAGGTGGAGTCCTTTTTCCTTCTCACGAACCACGGAAGCATACTTAATTAAAGTACTAAAATTAAATTAATATAAAAATAAAAAGTAAAATAAGAGGGATGGAAAGGATATGCAATATTGACATGTTCTTAATAAAAATTAAATGCTTTGTGGACCAGCGTTTTAAATTGAAGCTTTTTCTTTAAAAACAACGCATTTAAGTTTATACAATTAAACATAACTTTTTATTTAAGTATACGAGCTAAAGTTTTAATGTAGAAAACTTTTTAGTTTCAAGCTCTTAAGTTTCAAAATGCTTAAACCGTTGAAAGTCGTAGATATAATGATTAATGATTGTTGTTTTAGTTTTTGAAATCATCAATAAAGATTTTTAATAATTCATATTTCTTGAATTTATTAAAGTTTATACGTTTTAGTATTGTATATATTCACTAGAAGTTTGATTATCTTTGAAACTCTATAATTAATAACGCCTAAATTAAAATATGTATAAGTGAACATTCAACCGAAACATTACTTACGTACATGTTTGCTATCGTATGTATTCAAGTTTATAAGTTTTTTTTTTTTTTCCATATATTGTATATCCAAGTTTATATTTTTATCATTATTGTATCTATTCAAATTTATTGTTTTTACTATTGTATATATCCAAGCCACTTGAAGTTACCGACAACCAGTAAAGCTGTTTACTTGGTGCATATTTTAGAAAAAAAATATAACCCGATTTTTAAAGTAATCAAAGACTATTAACGCGCAGATCAAACTAACTGAAATCGACAACTCAAGCTAAGATTCACTTTAACATATTATACATGCAACATGTTTCTTAAGTTATTGTCCACCTTTAGTTAGCCATCGAAAGAAAAGCAGTACCGTCTTATGAGTAATAAGATTTTTAGTAATTTGAACACGCAATTGACGTACATACGAATTTAGTCATAAGACATATTAATAAAGAGGTACGTAGTTGTTAGACATGATGGTAGTTTCCAACAAGAAATTGACTCTTGTTTAGTATATTTTGAACATAACATTATTCAAATTATATGACATAACTAACCAAAATCTTTATGACCAAATGTAATATTTTCTAAACCTCGATCTGAAGTAGTTTTTCTAGAATTTTTACGACAACTTTAATATATGTGCAATGCTTAATTAGTATGTAGTACACTGATGATGTTCATACTTATATCGATCAATTGATCTTGCTGCATGCGCGGATGACATGCTACATGTTTTTTTCACCTTAACTTATAGATAGTGTACGTGATCAAGGAACTGATCACTTTATGACTGAGGCCTTTAATAATCAATACCTTTACTCGGTCTATGTTTGTCTAGTGGCTAACGTAGTTTAGCTATCGCATTTGATTGATTTTTAGGCATTGTGATCTTACAACGATATCGTTCAGTATCAACCAAGTTATCTTTATAAATATACTATACATTGCATTGCATTAAGAAATATAATGGAACAAAAGGCGAAAGGAAATAAGTGTCATATGGATATAACATTTACCATCTCAAGTTTCATAGTAGATGTTAATTATTAGGCGAATATTCGATTACAAAACACGTACTAGTCGATCGATTGACTAAGTTCTATCCCATTGAAACTTATTGAGAAAGATTCACATACACTAAATGTACGAAGATGTGGTGACAAAACTATATAAAATATTAGCTATACATCGAAAAAGTCAAAGCAAAATTAAGTTTTAATTATTGTTTTTAGTATCAAAGGAAGCTTAAAATCATAAAGTAACACGTAGTTGTTTGGGTTTCAAATTGCTTGTAAGATATAAGTTTGGCAAATTCTTAACTACCCTATCCTAACTCTATGTCTTAGACACTCCTTCAAGTTTCTTATGTCAAACTTATTGCTTTGTCAACTCTTTCCTTTTCATCGTTTTCATTTTCATTTATATTTCTTAGACAATATTATGGGAAACGTCTATCTATCTATGTACTTTTGTACGTGTATATACATATACATGTACATGTACACACACACACATATATATATATATATATATATATATATATATATATATATATGTTACATACATAAAACTAAAATGTCTTATTTAGTTCCAACAAGTTCTAAAAGCCACATCAATCTCGTTAAAGAGAGTTTTACGTATACGTAGCCAAGTATGTATGGTGGTAACTTTTATCCCTGTGAGATAGTGACACAATAAAGGTACGTGGTGTCAAAACCGATGAAAGATAAGAGGTGAAACCTCAAACGAGGAGATCAGAAGAGAAGCCTCAAATGAAGGGAAGGAGGACGTACCGAATTCACTGCATTTTAATTTAGGAACAAATTTGTATGTTAAAATGCATTATTTTTAAAATTTAATCAAATTTTATAGTTGTAAAATACAGTATTTTGTTGGTAAGATGCGGTGAATCTGAGTGACAATTTTGTCTAAAAATGCAATGAATTCGACCTACCGCTCATTCCCCTCATTTAAAGACTTCCCTTCAGAAGTCAGAACCTTACCCGCCACAACCACGACTACAAAGAAACTATAATTTGTGTAATCGTTTTTATCAAAGGATGTGACATTAGTCGAACAGGGAAATCAAATGAGCCGATGACGCCCGCTTAAAAATAAATATTATGAAACTAGTTTTAAAAAGGAATTTAGTTACTATTTATTGATATCAAATTGATTATGAAAGATAAATTCGTGAATTCGAAAATCATGCATGTTATTGTGAATTATGTTTTGTGAACCATTTGGTTACATATGCACGTCTACTATAGCTACACTATCAATTGTATTCAATCCATGCATATTAGGTTTCCTATTACCATATATAGAAGTTTATTTCTCATAGGCTACCAATATTACTAGTAATTTTTTTTTTCAACGGATATATGCGTTTAATATTGGATAGGATTTTTTTTACATTTATTGTCATTTGAAAATTAAACACTGGTGTATAAAAAGATTTACGTACACATTCTCAAGAAATGTAATTATATAGAAGAGTTTGTTTCTTATAGGCTATCGATATTAGAAACATTTTTTTAACGGCAACGCATTTTGCTCAGAGTTTTGCCACAGATGCTTAATTTTTAGACTTAAAATTATACCCACTCATTTAAATAACTTTTTTTTTTCTTGTATATATTTACCAATTAAGATAACACGTGTCTCGATGATTTTGTTAGACACAGTTTTTAGGCATATATTTGTAAACCCGTTCCTAACATGACCAATGTAATTTAAAGATTTACGTTGATTATTATCAAGAATAAACGTTCACGTACCCACTCATATATGTACGATTATAAAAAATAAACGTATTTATGTAACGTAGTTTGGAAAAAAAATTACTAAGTTTAATTTTTATTATTATTATTAAATGGAATATGGAATATAAAGAAGTTTTACACCCGTACTTTCACATCAATGTTGAATTTACATGGTGAGAAATGCAGTAATAGAGTTAGCTAGGTTAAAGCGGAACGTAACTTAACCTTATATTCAAGGTTTTTCATTTATTTTATTTTGAACTTGAGAGACGATTAATGCTTTAATAAACGGAATATAATAAAAACAATATTACAAAAATCAGTTTATTATATATGGGAAAGATCAGGAGGAAAACTTTAAATTTGAGGAAAAGAGGGAAACAAATCTCACTTATTTATTCGTATCTTCTATAATATATTTACAATATCCATTTCATCAATTTTTATCCAAATTCAAAATTAAAGCATGTAATTCAACGATTCATCAATCAAAAGCGTTATAAATCTTCGAATCCATCAAACGCATTTCAATCAAAAACATTAACTTCAATTCGTCATAATTCGAATTCATCCAAAATTATGAATTTTGGTGTAACTTTTGAGTTTTAGAGAAAATTTTGATTCGGTAATGAAAACAATAAAATTAAATGAATTTCATCGTACAAAACTTATAAACAAGTAATTAATCGAATTACGGTTGTCATTTCCATCGAATTTCACAAACTCAAAAAATTCCCTAAACGTTAACATTCATTTGGAAAACATGTTAATCAAAATTACAACTTGATATTTTTAAACGTTAATTTGTGATGAATATTCACTTATATATGTTATTATACACTATTGAATGTGATAACAAAATATTCATCAGTGTATAATGTACATGAGTTAATATTCATTGTAAATGAATGTTTAGAAATATTAAATTGTAATTTTGATTAACATGCTTTCCAAATGAATGTTCACGTTCTGAAAAATTGATTTCTAGTTATTTACAAGTATGAACCGCATTGATTTTTGAATTGACCAGAATATATGGCTAAGAATAACTTCTCTCATTTTTCAATTTTTTTACTCCCCTTTTTCTCTCTTGATCTCCCCTCACGTATATTTATATAAAATGTTATCAGCTTGAATATAAGTTTGAAAACTCAATTTCGATTCGTTAATCACTTTCACACCTAATATCAACTATTTCACAAATTTGTCTTCTTCTCATTAATTAAAACTTTTTGTATAAGTTGGTCAAAATTAATATATCACACAGTGATTTTAATAATTTATTACAATATATACCACAAGATTAAAATATAGAATTTATAAATATATATAGGCGACGTGCATGGGTTGCCATATGATGAAAAAACAAAAACAAATGTGGGGTTAAGTTAGTTGGTGGCAACGATATGGAAAATGATAGTCAATATCAAAGATGTTTCTGGTATCATTGACACCAACAAAATATGGTGGTGGCTTAATTGCCACATCATCTTTTCTCTTAACAAAATAAACGCTACTTCTTGATCAAAGTGTCAACTTTAATTACACATACAGTTTTAAGAATCTCTACTAATTACACTTTTTACCGATCAAATAACATAGCTATCTGCTAAAGTTCTTTTTAGATGGTTATTACATGAAAGTGGACATGTATTTGGGACGACTCTAAATGGTAACCAAGACATTTGAAGTGGGACAAAGAGAGTATTAACATCGAGTAAGAATATGATCGAATTAAGTTCTAGTTGATTTTGTAGATGGAAAAGCATTTGTCCAAAGAGTTGTGTATACGCGTCGTCGTTTATCTAGGCACAAATTTAAAAGATTTATTGATGTATAGTATATGGTTAATAAACAAATATATTACTGTACTTTGTCAAAATGTTCAAATAGGTTACTATACTATTATATTGTTCAATTGAATTACTAAATTATTTTCATATCTAAATTAGACATTTTTACATTGTAATATTTATAAGTTAAGTAACTTACTTGAATTTAAAAGATAAGTAAAATGACCTTAGTGTTAATATTTATAAATTAAGTAACCTATATATCATGTTTTATTAAATTTAGTAATTAGGGTTCTATCAAAACTCAAAATTTGAATACAATCTATAGTAATCGAAATTCAAATGTTAATTATTTATATGGAGGGTTTTATATATGATGCATACTTGTTAACTCGTGATTTGAAATTTCAATTTTTAACCGACAACCAATAGAAAAACTTAATTTAAAATAGATTATAGTTATTTCTTTCTCATTTATGTCCTTAATTTTTTGTATTACATTAAAATAAAAGTTTGTTTGATTTTCTGACTCGTAAGAGTCGCACAAGACTCTGAAGAGTCACATACAACTCGGAAGAGTCAATAAACAACTCATAAGAGCTCAAGTCATTTAATAGTTGGGGTTCGACTCGCTTCATTTTTTGAATTTTTGACTCGACTTGTAAGAGTTGACTCTTGACTCGTAAGAATTTAACAACTATGATATAATGTCATTTCATGTCTAAAGAAAGGTACGGATGTCTTTTTGTGTATTTGTAGAAACAATATAATATGGCATTTTCTGATGTTAATTAGTGTTACATTTTCCAATTGAAGATGCTAAAAACTACATTACATATATATACATAAAAAAAAATTATTTTCAAAAACTATTACATGAACATTTCTCTTGCTCTATATTTTATTGTGGAAAAAAAAAGTTGTAATATATTATTGTACGTCTAGGTAGAAATTTGTCGGCATTGATCCTGTTGGGAGTGGGGGAGGACTGATGATGTAATTAGCTACCATAAAACACGTAACATTGCTTGTACAATAAACCTTGATATTAACATTAACATAAAATAAAAGATATTTAGACTTATGATATGACAGTTACAATTAAATAAAATAATACGATCAATATAATTATGAAAAACGATCGTAGGTATAGACTACTATTATATTAATTAACTTTTATTTATAGTTATTATTATATTCACATTTTGTTTAGTAATACGAAAATCATAATCTAATATTTTCTCTAACCAAAATCATTTCGAAAATCATATTAACTTTTATAGTCATTAATTAACATGTTGTTATGAAATCTAATAAATTACAATAGAAAATCTATTACATATGTACGTGTATATGAAATTTTAAAACTTCTATTGTATTGTATGTAGTGATCAACTTTTGATTGTTCGTATTTGTATGTAGTTTGACTGTCATGTCATCTATATAAGCTAGCACACGATACATACAAATTGTCACATCGAAATATTACATACAAATAGCATTTAAGTTTTATTGTGGTAATTGTCATGTCAAAATATTTCTAGTGAAATGAAGTAAAACTTTATATCTCCTTAATTATAATATTTTATAAAATTAAATAAAATACACCTTCGTATATATGATAATTTGCCTGCTATTTACGTAACGCATTAAAATAATACACAAAGAAACGAATAGCATGCATGGCCATGCATAAAATAGCCCCCCATAGCGTACAACTCTCAATACACTTCCAACTAATACTTCTTGTCAACGTACAACTTCCAGTGCACCTCGTATCTACCTTGCATGATAACCATATGAATGTCCTTAACATATTTCTTTCAAATTCTCATCCAAAAAAGAGTCCTCAAATAAAAATTCCGGCCAGTAATGTGAAGAAACAACCCCTCCGCCACCACTGCTATTCTCCTTTGAGTTTGTATGATTGCTGCCTGAATTATTATCCACCAATGAGGGAAGATGATTCCACGTGGAAGATGCTGATTTGTCACTCGCAAGTCCCATCTGGCACTGGCCCACAACTTGATGATCATCATTTGTTGTTACATTATTCATGAAAGTGATTTGTTGTTGGAGTGGTTGAGAGCCACCACCATTTTCAACAGGGAAAAAATTGGACATTTCTACCCTCTCTTGATCACCTAATTCTTGCAGACAATTACTTGAAAAGTATGGATTTTGTTCATTCGTAGGCATCAAATTAGTTCCTAATTTAGGATTATTAGCCATGGCACCAGGTTGTTGGAATAGGTTTAGCAATTGAAGGTTTTGAGTTAATTGAGTATGTTGAAGCAATTCTTTGAGGTTAGCTAATGCAATTAGTTGTGGTAAGCAGGAAAACAAGTCTGTTTTCGGTTGGTGGGTCATCGGGTCGATTCCCATTTGGATTAGCCTTTTCTTCAAATGAGTATTCCAATAATTCTTGATTTCGTTATCAGTACGCCCTGGTAGATGTGATGCTATTGCAGACCATCTATAAACAAAAACAATACATAACGGATTAAACGTATGTTAGTCAAATTTCATACTTGGAATATATATAAATGCAAAAAATTTATATTTATTTTCAATTCATAAACGAATAGCAAGATACAATGGCATACTTGTTTCCAAGAATAGAGTGTAGATGAAGAATAGTGTTCTCTTCTTCATTGGAGAATTTTCCTCTCTTGATGTCCGGTCTTAAATAGTTCGTCCATCTCAATCGACAACTCTTTCCACATCTTCTCAAACCTGCATATCGCGATTTTGATGACGTAAATTTCATGTACAAACAATTTCATATAATTCATCATACAATTTTAATTTCTTAGCAGGATCTTCTAACATATAGAGCTATATACGAATAAATATAAATGGTTCATGATGATTTAACTTGGAGTATTAACACAAACCATCGTAATTCTCTAGCAAGATCGAAGAACACAAGAATGATAATTTACCTGCAAGTTTAGGTAGAGCTCTCCAACTTCCATGGCCGTGTTTTTGAATGTAGTCAGTGAGCATTTGATCTTCTTCAGGAGTCCAAGGACCCTTTTTGAGGTTGTTTTCATCACAACAAGGAGATCTTCCCATGTCTTCGATTTAGAGTATTGTTTTTCTTTGGTTTCTTGTTTTGGAAACAGAAGCGGGTCATTTGGTATATATATACTTACAGATAGACAGTTGGTCACCTTTTGCTTATGTACTCGCAAAGAAATTACGATTACAATAGTATGATTTATGACGTTTAATTTTACATAAAAGGTTTTGAGTTACTTGTGTAACTAGATAAAGTGGTTATTGGATTTCTATTGTTTTCTTTTCTTTGTTTGCATTTTATTTTATCGTTTTCATATATATGTATATATATTGCATAGCTAATAAAATGCTTGATGAACTTTAATAATCGAGTTGACAAATTTACAACAACTTGATAGTTCATTTATGATTTAGACCCACGATTATCTTCATTTTAGTTCGGTAAACGAATGAGATTTTTCATGTTCAGATTTTACAAAAAGTATTCTCTTTTCTACGTTCTATTTTCTGCGTGAACAACTTTTGTAAACCTATGTGGTGGATGTGTCATTTCAAATTCATATTTAGTTGTCTTATAAGTTTATAAAACTTTCTCTTATAACATATACATATAGCTAGTAATTCGCTTGATCAAAAATCTGATGGCTCATTTCAATTCGATCAATTTCTATTTTCGAAAAGCAGTTTACTTAAATTCTAGATCGTTCTATTTATTTAAAAAAATGAGATTTTCAAGCTTAGTATATTAATAAACATATATTGGATAGATTTATTAATGTATGTCATTTCTAAATGTTCCAAAAAAATTTAAGGGTTAATAAACTCATCTTAACGATAGTTGATTAATTAATAACTAAATGTTGTTTAAGAGAAACCTTAATTACAACGAAGAGGTCGTGGCTATTAAAGTATTAGCATTATTAGTAGCTCATTATTGTGTAAGGGTCTAGCCAAATTATAATTAGCGTAGTCTCCAAACTATAGGTTTCCCATATATTGTAATCTTGACACGTTAATATTTTCATGAAAATTATATAACTTAATAGTGGCTTCAAACCTTACTTAAAACGAAATATATTTTCTTCGTCTCATTTGACGTGTCCACTTTACTATTTTGTTTTGTCTCAAAATAAGTGTTAACTTCATATTTCAACAAATTAAAAGAGATTTTGTTGGTTTTAAATGATATTTGATTGATGAATAGTGTAGGTAGTGAAGATTTATAAAACTATTTTTATTTTAAAAATTGACATTTTAACTATAATGGAGGAATTAATATTCTTGGTTGTACATGTAACATCCACCTTAAGGGCCTAGTAATATACGGGTAAATTCCTAACTTTAAATTTATTATTTAATGTGTTAGGAATATTTTAGTATTATTATGTTATTTGATAATATTAGTCAAAAGAATAAATGAATTATTGTGACTAATAAATAATTCGTTGATTTAAATTAATCTAGTTGACGGTAAAATAAAATAGTTAGTTTCGCAAAATGGTTTTAGGTTCCAGACAATAGATTAAGAAGGGAACTAAAATTATAATGGTATTGGGTTAGATTAATATATATATATATATATATATTCTCAAATCTTCTGTAACCTTCCTAATCTCATTTTCATTTCATAACACACATAGTCAAGCTTACAATTTCTTTCAATCAAATTGATAGCAACCTGATTGTGATTCAAGATTAAAAAAACGAATTTCATATCATCATCATCATCATCTTGTTCTTACTCTTAAAAGTGAGTATTTTAGTCATAAACTTGTTTCATGAAAATTAGTCAATTTTGTGAAATAGTTGTGTAATTGAAGCTTGAAAGATGTTATATGATGATATTTGATGTATATAAGTTGTTAGAAAGCTTGTTAGAATGATAGGAAGTCGAATTTGTGAGTTATGGAAGAAGAAAGTTCGGGTTTTTGGTTACAGCAGGCTCGGTTCGCAGCTTGCAAGAAGAGGAACTCAGTTCGCGAGCTGAGTTGTTGCGATGCGAACTGAGTTGCCTTGCGAACTGAGATTTTGTCTTGCGAACCGAGTTATTGTCTAGCGAACTGAGCTGCCCTGCGAACTGAGATTATTGCGAACTGAGAATCTCTGCGAACTGAGATGTTGCTTTGCGAACTGAGATTTTAAAAGTTTTATTTTGCAAATTTCAAAAGTGCATAAGTGTTAGTGCTTTTCTAGATAAATTTGTCATTGTTTTTATTGATGATATTTTGGTTTATTCGAAATCTGAATCTGAGCATGAACTACATTTGAGAATGGTTCTTGAAACTTTAAAAAGAGAACATCTTTATGCTAAATTCTCAAAGTGTGAATTTTGGCTTCGGGAAGTACAATTTCTGGGTCATGTTATCTGTAAAGATGGGATTAAAGTGGATCCATCTAAAGTTGAAGCTATAATGAAGTGGAGTGCACCCAAAACATCTTCTGAGATTAAGAGTTTTCTTGGGTTAGTAGGTTATTATCGGAAGTTTATTAAAGATTTTTCTAAGATTGTTGGCCCGTTGACTAAATTGACTCGTAAGGATGTAAAGTTTCAGTGGAATGAACAGCAGGAATCAGCTTTTCAGACTTTGAAACAGTTGTTGTATCAGGCTCCTGTGTTAGCATTACCTGATGGGTCTGATGATTTTGTTGTATATTGTGATGCATCTTTTGCTGGTTTAGGTTGTGTTTTGATGCAGCGAGATCGGGTTATTGCATACGCTTCTCGTCAGCTTAAACCTCATGAAAGAAATTATCCAACCCATGACTTAGAGCTTGCAGCTGTTGTATTTGCTTTGAAAATATGGAGACATTATCTATATGGTACCAAGTGTGTTATCTGTACAGATCATAAAAGCCTTCAGTATATGTTTTCACCTAATTGTGATTCAAGATTAAAAAAACGAATTTCCTAATCTCATTTTCATTTCATAACACACATAGTTCCAGGAACTGAGATTTTAAAAGTTTTATTTTGCAAATTTCAAAAGTGCACGAGTGTTAGTGATACTTTTAGTGACTAAAAATTTACCCAATTTTCATTTAACACAGATTGGGCCGAAATTCGCATGGTCACTCGAAAACGGTCCAATAATTAAAACTCTTTTCAATGAGCCTAGGCAGTTTTAGACCTTTCGGGGTCATCTTGGGGTCGAAAATGGCATTTTTCAGTTTTAAACCTCGTTTCGGGATTTTCTGGTTTCACTTCGGATTGAACGTTTGTTTTCTTAGACTTCAGGAATTTACCTGCTTGCATAAATATGTTATTATGATGATTGAGTAAATAATTATATAAGTGCATTGTTATAACTTGGTAATTGTTTGTCATTTCGATATTATGTATTGAAATATGTTATATGATTATGGAATGAGTTACTAACTCATTATTTGTTGTATTCTCAGATGAGCAGAAGACTCAGTAACATTAGACTTCTGAGTTGTTGGACTGAGACTGACAGGTGAGTGGATCTGGAACTCACAAGTTTGATTTGGTTGTAACGGTTTGGTTGCAACAAGTAAACGTAGATATAATTGATAGACTGTTTAGTCTGATTTGCTGATTATGAATCTACGTGCAATGTGGCCTTCGGGCATTGGTTGTTATTAAAGAGGTCAACAGATTGTTGGACTTGGTTATTACAGAATTACAGATACAGGGTCTTGTACATGTGTTGTATTAGAACATGTGTTGCGTAATGGTAGTATCAAATTATTGGTATATTCTGTATAGGTCAATACAGATTGTGATAAGCGTTCTTTGAGGGCCAATGCGGCAGTAGGGTTCCTCAAAAACCACCGATCCTCTTTGACGTTATGTGTTTACGATTAATTGATGTAAACAGATTGTTATGCTAAATTGAATTGTTAGTTTCACATTCATTCACTTAGCTTTGTGCTAATCCCCCACCTTAATCCCTGCAGGTCATAATTGAAATGGGCGGGCAGGAAGATTATGTTCAAAGAATGTTTGACCAGCTGGCAACTCTGATATGTTTTTGATAACTTAAATGAAAGTTGAAATTATGTAACACCTAGTTGTCATACTTTGTTTTTCCGCTTTACATACGTCTTTTATTGTGAACCTCTATATTTTTTGGTTTTTCAAAAAGTTTTTCATTGTTAACATTTGATTTTTTTTTTTGCTTCACAGAAATTTAGAAATTTTTTAACGTGAAGCTTAATTTTTTCGTCTTCACATAAATTTATGAATGTGTGAAAAGTGCACAAGTCATTAATTTTATGTGAAACCAAAAAAAGAATTTTCACCTTTAAAAATTAAGTGTGAAGTAAAAAAATTCAACTTCACAATTTATAAAATTTTGAAGGTCAAACTGTTTTCATTGTTTTTATTTTATCTTCCTCACTTATATTAGGGGAATAAAAAATGAAGGAAATTTAAAGAGAGAAGAGGAAGAAACAATCTGATTTATATTTTTATTACTATAATTTTACATTTTATTTTATTGTTTTAGTTCACTATTTTATTAATAAGATTTAGTCTTTTATTTTAATGATTCAAAAGTTATAGGTAATAAAAATTTGAATCGTAATAATAAAATAATGAATCGGGTTGCTTCTCCCTCTTCTGTCTCTGAAGGTGCAAATGAAAATCATTTAAAAGTTGAGAACTATGAGAACCACTAAAATACGTAATTGTTCGTATGTGCAATGTTAAAATATTTTAAAAATGTTAATAAGAATCAATGAAACCTTTAAAACCGAAAAATTATGTGATAATTTATTTTAGGATTTATCTAATGGTAGATCTTAGGGCTATATTTAAGAAAATATTTCGTGCATAAATGATGGTACATTAAGGTTAGTGGGTGGTTATTAAAAAGTTACTGAGATGATTATTTCCATAGTACAACAAATAATGTGTGTCCGAATATCTTAAACATAGCCCCAAGAGCTGTCATTAGAAAAATCCTTTATTTTAAGTAACTTTAACCGATTTGTCCACATGTGAATTGTTTAGTTGTGAACATATGTGTTTTTACATATTTTTATACGTAATTTTGCAATTTTTGACATTTTTTTATTTATCATTCGAACAAACATTAATGTTCACATGTGTATAAATTTAATCACATGTGAACAATCACATATTATTTGGGTTCTTCACATGTCTCTTTTACTCTCTTGGACCAAACTAAAAAAGCAAAACAAAAGAAGAAAATCCAAAATCAAATACGATGTTTAACAATCTGAGAGAAAAGTTCAATGTAGAATGCTAAAAAAATATAGAATGAATAAACCAATAGGATTGTTCCATTCCAATTACCCATTTCTACTTTTTTTTTCTAAATCTAAATATCTCACAAACCGTATATCCATAAATTATAAAAATTACACCGTTAAAATCAGCGTATTTTTATCTTTAATTAGAGATCTCACGTGACATACTTTCGATGAATTTTTTTTTTCGTTTTCTAATGGGTATGTGAAATTCGTAATAATAAATCACATGTGATTTAACACTCACATTTGAATATAGTTACAATCAAATTATAAATTTTAAATCACTATCTATAATCACATGTGAATAATCAAATTTACAAAATATAAGTTTAAAATCACATAAAAATAATTTATTTGATAATTTAATAAACCTTCAGAAAAAAAAATTAGTTATAATCACATGTGATTAAACATTAAATTAGTAATCACATGTGAATAAAATGTAAATAAATACGAATTTTAAATATTTGTTTATAATTATACATGTAAATAAATATAAATATGAAATCACATGTGAGTTATCAGTTATTATCACATAATTCATTTGAAAAACACATGTGATTAAACCTCAAATCAATAATCACATGTGATTTTGATCGTAAACGAATGCAATTCCTAAAATCTTATTTATATTTGTTTATATGAATGAATAATAAGCTGTAATCATGTGTGAGTTAACATCCACAATTGATGAATAGTCGTGTACCAGTTATATTTACTCATAAATCACATTTGATAATCTATAAAATCACATGTGATTATATAAGTCACGTTTTCTACGACTCAACAAAAATGTAAAAAAAAAAATTGTCGAAAAATAGCTTTTGAGATCTCTAATCGAAGAGAAAAAGACGCTGATTTCAAATATGTAATTTTTATAATTTTTGGTCATGCCGTTTTTGAGATATTTGATTTTAAAGATACAAGTAAAAATTGAGTTTTAAAGAAAATTGATCAATCCTATTGGTTCTCTCATTCTTCACTTTTTTAACATTATACGTTGAAAATACTAAAGAATCGTATAACATAACATCAAATTTATTACTGAATTCGTTAACTCATTAAGGAATTAATACTTTTATATTTAAAAAGAACAAAATACTGTATTCGTTAATTGATAATAAGGGTTGCCCGTTGTTTTGTTCGTTAAGTCATTAAGGAATTAATTAATATTCTTTTCCGTATCTTATGTAGGCTTCAACAAATTATTAATTACCTAACACAAGGTTTTATATCATCTAACATATATCGATAGTTATTAAATTCCTTATAGAAAGATGTAACTGAGAAGAATATCAGTTGCGAAAGCTTGTAATGTCGATTTATAGTTAGCTAGTGACAATGTTAAACAGTTTTTCGTCGAGAAACCACGTAAGGGGCTCTGCATTTTATAAATAACATTGTCACTTGTCCGTTAATGGATGATCATGTTTCATAACAAATTTACCGTTGTATTGTATTAACCGTATCTCATACAGTTGAGCGAAATAAGTCGTTTCCACATTTCACAACTCATAGAACAAAACCTTTTGAAATGAAGAGTGTAACATCTAACACTACGAACTCTATATTCGGAGGTAGACTATGATTGGAGTGGAAATCAATAAAAAGTTAACGTTGTGGAAAAGAAAGGAGAATTCATCGAGTCGGATTTCAGATTCATCAGTTTCATGTTCCAGGTTGCCCATGTTGACCTTTTCTTCAGGTCAAAATGTGTACTGATTTTAGTTTACAAATGAGATCATAGTTCTTTTGACCATGAAAGTTATGATATATATATATATATATATATATATATATATATATATATATATATATATATTCTTAAAGTTATGATTATCGTAAAAATGTGTTTAAAATAAAAATGATATATAAAAAGTGATGCATATAGATTTTTTCTCTGTATACATGATGATGCACAACGAGATTGATACATACATTGATACATAGTAATTTGATACAATAAGCATAATTCATGTTCCTTTGCTGGAAGTCACAAATAGCCCACAATTTGAACAATTGATAACCGTTAATTGTATGTATGCAAAACTTATATGACTCGAATGCCCTTTTATTTGTAAATGATTTTGTTTATTTGGAAGGGACACACGTAACTCTAATATGGTTTTTTATTCCTTTTTAGTTTAGTGGTGTTTTTAGTTGAACCAAAACCTATATTGTTAATTCTATTTATTGAAGAATATATTATATATATTCAACAACATTGAGCTTCAGAATTAAATATAACATTCATGGCATTTATATTGTGGCATCAAGTTCTTTATGTCATTAGACTTCGCAGAAAAAGGGAAAAATCGATATTAAGTGATAATATGAGTTTAAGAAATATTATTAGAATGGTAATTTTTATTTAATTAAAAGTATAGATTGACATTAGAGAAAAGAATAGAGAAAAGGTAAATAAAACTGGAACACTCTCAAATAAAGAACTAGTTAAGGTAAACAAACTGGAAGAAAATCTAATTACAATGATGATTGGGCCCTAATTAAACATGAACTCAACAATTCCCAAGCCAACATGTCCACTTTGTGCATTTTATTACATATGGTACACAAATTATACTCTTGATTGCCCTTCATTTGCTTGCCACTAGCCTTTGATTATTTTTGAATCTTCATCTCGATCTTCTCGCTTCCTTTCGTTGTCTCCTTTTCTTCGAGTTGTCGCTTATTTCCTTTCTTGCCAAAAAAGCAAGCTCTACTGCTTCTTGGAAAGTTGTCGATCTTTCTTGATCAACTGGCCCTCTAATTCCGGCCCTTAAACTCCAAACATTAATCCTTTTAACTTTAGTAGCTATCTGATATGCTGCGAATCTTGAGAACTGTCATAGCCCATTGTTGAAGTTACATGAATTCCTCTCCAGCAGCTCTTCTATCCTCCCCAGTACTGAAATAATAGGTAAAAAAGACATTCACAACAATACTAATATTTAAATACAGAAACCATATGTAAGGTGTTTATAGTAAGAAGATAAGGGCAAATGAACAACACATAGGCACATACCCTGTCTGAACTTTATTACAAGCGAAGAAACACATACCCTTAAACCCAAAACGTCAACAATTTTGATAGGGAAATGTATGCAGATCAAACAATTAAGCGTCACAACATAAAAATTTCTTTAGTTTCCCTAACAAGAACGTGCTCCATGACCTCCTTGGTGGTTCGATTTCCCAGGGGGAAACACTATCTGGGCGAAATAATGATAATGGTTGATTCCACCTGACCTGAAGTAGTAGCAACATTGTGTGATTAAACATATTAATTTAGTCAAAGTTAGACATCCAGCAATAAAAATATCTACCACAGAAGCTGATACAAGCTCACAAAAACTTAATATGAGAGTATAGACTACAGGGAGTACATCAACTAAGATGCTGAAATACTAGTTATAACGAAAACACGAGCCACTTGATTATATATCTAATAGCGTTCACAGCAACACAAACTATCAAAATGTCAAGCAGAAACTAAAGGACCCGTATTTTCCCATGAATCATACCTATTCTCATGAATCTCAATATATAACACAAATTTCATTAAACAGGCCAAGCCATAGTAAGTTATCTATGCAAATGTATATACGGGTGTATGCTAATTAGAAATTAACCAGCATGGAAATAATTTATCTCGGGTTTAGATGATTATCCACATGGAAAGTAGAAGGGAACGCATGGTGACACTGCCTCTTGGGTATTTGCTAATATAATTATCATTTATGTATACTATTCATAAATCGAGTAGAATATAATATAATGTAGATTACTTGAGTGTTAACTAAGCTTTAAAGGGAAGGAATCACCTGAATTGAACGCCACTCAGAAGCTTCGTATTTTTCACCTGAAGTAGTCCCCACGGCTACGATGGTCCCACTCACCCTGCATCAAAAAGTAACATAATCTATTTATGATATTTCTCAAGCACCCAAATGTGTTAATAATGAGCCATCTACAGAAGCTACCTATTTTCAAGAACTTCACCCTCAAACCTCATCTTGAACTTCATACCAGCAGAAAGCCTATAACTGTGAGCTTCCAGATACTTGTTAAGGCTGATGATGAAGGGAGATTGACTTTTTCTGTTCACATATAATGCAAAATTCAGCAAACATATTTTCTTTCGCTAGTTGATAAACAAACAGAAGATAATACTTATCTAGTGTGCATACATGGGTAAAATTTGGGCAAAATATATTAAAAACGTCATTGTACTCTCACACTTTCACCCCAATTACGAAGCCAACACAACAAGCTCATGGAAAAAACAAAAAGCCGTTTTGGGCTCTTCATATAAACAAAACATTTAACCTAATAAAGATGCTAATTCCAACAAGCTACACTGTATTGGGCTCCTCGTATAAATAGGTTTTATAAAGTTTAATTTCTATTCATTAATAAAGCAGCTTAGAGGGACACCGTTCCAAATAAGTTACAGCTAATGGATACCTTGGTTTGTATATAACTGAAAAAAGGGTCCCGACTGCAATTGCATGGGAGGTAGCCGCAAGGACGCCAAGATGACTTTGACCTGACGTCTCATATGATGGCACGTAGTCTGCAACACTCATTTTCCTCCTTACTCCAACATGCAGCTCTCCATTTCCCTCCCTGTGTAAAAGATGAACAATGATCGCCATAATGTAAACGATAGAGATTAACTTACAAATATATTAATCATCAGGTCCAGTTGTTCTGTACACAACTTACCGTAGGAAGATAACAGCATCACCAGGAAGCAGCTTTTTTGCAGCAACAAACTCATTCCACCCAGTAGTCAGGAAGTGACGCTGATATTGACCTGGGATATATATTCAAAACTAGTCAATGTACAATCATATTAAAAGAAAACTTCTTAACCAATTCAAGTACAGGAACAAGGATATTGCCTAAAAGCTAAAGACTATAACCTTTTTGCAATCACACAACACTATTTGCTGAATAGGAAAATGCTTAAGGAATAATTAATGGACGATTCCTTTTCATGTTAACTTTTGAAAACTTACAAATGAAATCCGCATAATCTTTGTACAGAGACCATATATTTTCAGACAAATGCACATATATGATGCATCATTTATAAAAGCAAGTATAAAAGGTGTAACCTTGAAGTGTATAACAAAAACGCCATTCATTTCCATGAATATCACAAGCAACTAGTTCCTGTGAAGGTGGCTTCTGGGAAGTATCCTGACCACAAAAC
Source organism: Gnaphalium uliginosum (assembly GCA_963930675.1). Taxonomy (NCBI): domain Eukaryota; kingdom Viridiplantae; phylum Streptophyta; class Magnoliopsida; order Asterales; family Asteraceae; genus Gnaphalium; species Gnaphalium uliginosum. The sequence continues at coordinate 27,975,544 of OZ005681.1, forward strand.
TCGTAGTTAGTACCAAGTAGCTAAAAACCAAAAGCAGATACCGGCCAACAAAAGCTAAAGCTTTACCAACGGAGGCAAACAGTCAACTGCAAGCCTATGAAGAAGAGAGAATCCTTGATGTGTGCATATGTCCAATGCTGCAAGTGTCTGGCACAACGAGTAGACAATGCAGCTCGGAGGTTCTGGAAGTGCAGGATCTGGGACTGTTACTTCATTTTGCTGATCATATCAAGGAACATAACCATAAGAGGTCAAAAGGTAAACATTCTTTATATGAATTAACTTATAACTCAATAAGCTCACATCTTGATCCGGCAAAAGTGTTATCTGAGCGTATACTTCTTCGGTCCCAGGGTCAGCCTGAAAATATATCCAGATTCATTAGTCGATCTAATATCTGGTGAAAATGATAATGTGTTTTCTTCTATTTACTTTGATTGAAGGGTTACAATGTTACCAAAAGAACCTATATCAAACAGTCAAACCCCCATATTGGAGAACGTATATAAATTGATTTTAACCATATATTTCATTGAACAAGGATACGACATACGCAAGATGGATTGAAGGTATCTCAGTTCAAGGTTGACCAAATAATTCAGTTATTGAAACCATTAGTTACTATGTGTTCGTCCAGTATCTTATACAGGTTAATAGTTTTTCTTGGCCTCTTGGGTATATAGAAGGTTCCTAAGATGACGCTTTTCAAACTAGCTAAAGTTTGAAAAGATATGACGGTGACACAAAACTACATACCTAATTCAGGTAATAGTTATAGTGTCCAAAAAACTAAGTTACCGTGAGTCGGTTACCAAGTAAGAGATGTTTGGAATTGCTTAATTTAAAAGGTTATGATTTACTTTTTTCTTTTTAAAGCATAAAAAAGCTTAACATTATACTTGGTAGCAGAAACAAATAATCAGCTTACTGAAAACAATTTATTTCACCCTATAGGTACACATGTAATTTTGAATCCACTACGTATAATTAGTTTGAAATAAGCAATCTCAAACTGCCTAGCTCATTTAACCTTAATATAAAGAGACAAGCATAAACATTTATATTCATCTAAGCACTCAAAAGTGTTCAAGTGCTTTAAATAAGCAAATCTTGAACACTGCCTAAGATCCCAATTACAACCTTCTCTACTCAGTCAGATATGAACACAATAACAAGTAAATAAATCTTTATGATGCACTAGACTTACCTGAAGCAGAACATTCACCACATTGCATAAAATTTTTTCAGGTAATTAGAAAACAGGGAGCTTCTTTTCTGACCCATGATGCACTGAGGCCTCAAACTGTAAGAATAAAAAAAAAATTCAGATATTGAATTGGGGGCATAACAAGAATATAGTGAAACTGATACAAGACGACTTGCAATTACTGTAGAGAACTGATCAACTGAAGCAGTTATATCATATTGACAATTATCTGATAGAGACTACACAACTTCTTGCATAAAAAAGAAACATCAATAAGGAAGGTTCGAAATAAAGTCTCAAACGAAGATGAAATAATACACCTGTTCTCTGTGGCCTTTGGGGAAGTAGTATACCCGTTCTCCTACACGGGGGACACTGACTGACGGTCCTGCACAGGAGTGCCATAGTTTATTATACACGGCTTCAGTTGGTGGTCCTGAAAAAAATGAAATGTTAATCAATATAGGTGAAAAGTTGTAGGCAAAAAAAACTCAATTCTGTAATACGTAATTTGGAGATATTCTCAATCATGCTAACTGAATACATTTTTTTAGTGCAGTTCAAAGATGATTAGTATTTGTTGTTGGGGAATGACTATTTTCAAGTTTTATTTCCCGGTTTCATGAAGTGAAAACATATTAAAGGCAACAAGAACTATTCAGGATCTCTGCTTTAAGGAATACATCACCATTAAGCTCATACAAGTTCTTGTAAGGGTCAAAGGCGTGCAGTGAATATGAAATTGGAAATTTTTATGTTCCTGTGAAAGATGGAGGCTGGGGACTCAATTCATTGTCAATTACCAAAAATAATAATAAATAAATAAAATAAATACCAGCTTTCAAAAGTTAGTCAGGTTATTACCAGATAGAGCCTCCGAACCGTTGCAAGTAGAACCTCTGTTTGACATGGTTGAATAATTAAATCAAAGGAGCACCACAAGAAATAGGTATAAAACACAGTTTAATCTAGTAAGCACCGCCCTGTATTGACTAGCTGCAACACACACAGCTAATAAGTAGAATGGTAATAGGAATGCAATCAAATTGAATTCTGGAGCAAAAATTAATGTGGGTGTTCACAGAGGGGATGGCTTATAACTTATAAGCCCATTGTATCGTGCCTATATAGTTCAGCTTATCCATTACAATCCCCCTTATGGCCTTAAAGTTAGCAGAAAAAGTCGGCTTTAACGTATTCAGCCTCAAACTCATAAAAAACGCATGACACTCTCACGCGATAGATGCATATGTTATGAACCTCTTAATTGTATATTTCCTTCCATTTTCACCAACACACTCCACAAAAGGACAATGACAAATTCTTTTCAATCTTTCCGTTACAATCCACCTTCTGGCCTTTAAGTGAGCAGAAAAATTCGGTTTTAAAGGATTCAGCCTCAAACTCAGCATAAACACGTTACTATCTCACGCGATAGATCGTATGCTATGAACCCCTTAAATGTATTTATCCGTCCATTCTGGCTAAGACTCCGCAAAAGGTAAATGACAGATTACTTTCAGTTCACATAAATCCATTAGCTTTAACAATATTCAAAGATATTAACAACATAGTGAAGGCACTACAACAAAGAACTTGATTCCACACATTAATTTGGGCATAAACACCTTGAAAGTGTGTAAAATTGTGAATATGTACGATGAGATGTGTTGTGGAAACTTAAAAATAATATGTACACACCAACACTGTGATAAACCCAATTGAAAGTACACACTTAAAAGTGAGAATGAATGGCTTAAATCTCCACAATTTTCAAGTGTGAACAAATCTATTAGATCTCAAAGTTCCTAATCACCAAACTTTTAAGCGTCAATTTTTTGCAATCTCAACTTTATTATTTTCCAAGTTTCTTAATGATGTACATACCAATTAGAAACTTGGAGTACTTTTACGCTTGTAAATGCGACAAAAACTCGTTACTTTGAATCTTTGACGCATTTGCAAAAGCCATATTCTGCAAAATTTTCACATATTTCTAGTAGTGAAACAATTTAACTACATTGACAAACTACCATGTAAAGTAACTTCACCTAAACAACTATATCCCTCCTTTTCATCTACCATACTTCATATAGCCATACAGGATAAACCATAAAAGGTAAATCCACCGATTGCAGACGGAACCAAACATCCAAACAGCAAAGATCAAACACAAGAACGGAAAAGGAATAAAACTAGGAACAGAAAATGATATGCACTTAAGTAAACACAATATCAACAGCTATTAAAGCAACAGGTTACCATAAGCGAGAAAAAAAAATTTCTGAATAAGTTACAACGAATGTACCTACATGCTGAAGCCAACATGAACCCTGTACACACAAATCCAACTGATGGCCTTTGACTGGTTGAACCCAACACCACCACTGCACACATCGCATTTAAACCATCAATAAATATTCAATCAATGTTTTTAACTATTAGAATTGGCAAAATTCCACAAAATATTTTATCCGTTCGAAAATTACTCAAGACAAAATTGTGATAACTTGCAAATCACAGTCAATCTTACAAAGATGTGGTAAACATTAACCATATCTAAATAGGTAAATCTGCAAAATAACATTTTTATCTGTTATCCCTACTGATCTAACATTGTTCGTGGAGCCTTGGAGTCAGAAAAAGAAGGCATGAATCGAAAAACCGATTAACGAACTTGAGAAGTGATGGAATGAATATCTCTTCTGAAGGTGTTGCGGAAGATAACAAAGAGCTTCTCCTAAAAGTCCACCAATGCAAGAACAAATCCTTGGAGTGGATGTTAATATCCTTTCTTTAAACATAATTTCAAAATATATCTCCTGAGCTAGTAGCAAATCAATGTAGTCCATTTTGTAATTCCATTCCTTAGTTAGGCAATCAAATTTTCTGTTGGTTGATAGGTTCACTTATTGAAGAGTGTCTTTGGTATCAAAGCAATGTGACACCAAGTTGAATTCCTTGTAATCTGATGAAGAACTAGAGAAAAATACATAAATGAATCAGCAAATTGTATTAATATATACAGCCATATCATACTTGTGCACACATATGTACCGATAATCCACATGCGGTTATGGATAACGGATTATAGAAAGCAACTAACTAAAGTAACATGACAAAGGGTAACCTAACAGAATTGTGTTATCGAATCACTAATATCAACATAGACCTGAATTTTCATAAAAGTAAAAATAGCATTGTGTTGCCCATGAAGTATAAAATATATGTGTTAGTTGTCTTTGGCAGTATAAATACCAAGTGGTCCAGACAGTCTAGAACGATGCATACTTAGACAAATATACACAATGAACTTGGTAAGTGAAAGAACAAATGAGTATAATACCCACAGCAACATGAGGCGGCTGAAGATCCAGACAATTAAACATTAATATTAACTTATATAAATTTAACATCTAATTCCTTTATACTGCATGAATAATTGAGGGCACCTAGCTCCAATTTGTAGGACTTTGACTTGTTGACATTAAGATTAAGGAGAAAAAACCTCCACCATTCATCTCCTTTGATTAATCACAATCATCAATTTTGAAACTTCCCAGCCTCTTTAATTAACACATCTTAAACAATGACACGCCTAACAAATACACACTCACTGAAAAAGCAGACTTCTAGTGTTTTCATATATGTTGCATAAATACGTTATTATGCCTCATAATAATACCCCATGAGAATTCTCGATGCAAAATTTCATTCAGAACCTTCATTAGTTGCCCTTGCTATACCCATTCACAAGCCCTTCTTTTGAAGTAATCATCTACAACTATAAAGATCAAAATATCATCTATGTCTTCATTGTTCTTGGTATGTTTCACATTATGCACGGATGCACCTGATCTCTTCAACTTTAACTGAAATGATGTCAACCGGGTCCGGGTGATCCCCTCATAAGTAAACCAATTATTTCACACAAATTCTCGGTCCACAATACGGAGTATTTAAGACTTGTAAGTTAACAACAAATTCTTGTTGGTATCAACTTTTTTACAAAGTCCAATTAAGGTCATATATAAAGGCAAAGTTATATACAGCAAACCTAGTATATGCTTGACTTTACTAGCCAATGAGACTCTACTAGTTCATAGGCTTACGTTAAAATAAGACATACATTTATTCATATAGCATATCATTCATGACTACATACACAGTATACCTAAAGGATAACATGCATGATGAAACATTTATATAGATGCATACATGATAACAGCATACATCATAGCTTAGTAATAAATTCATTAAAACGTAAAGCAGATGCTTACAGAAAATATTGTGGATCCAAATCATTCAAATAAAAGCAGAAGAATAAGATCACTTCATGTTGATCTGCAATTTCAATTGGAACGGAGTTATTAAATTCCAAGTTCATGTCGAACAAGGGTTTTTGATAAAAAAAAAAAAAAAAAAAAAAAAGTCTCCAAAGAAATCCGTAAAATCGGGACTGATGGACAGTAATACGCGCAGGCATAATCAGCGGAATTAGCTTTGTCCCAAGCTAGCAACCGGGTCGTGCGCTTCCATTATTCAGTTCAATCTTCAAGGCGAAACTTCCCTAAACACTTCTGCCGGGGTGTTCATGTGCTCGGTTTAGGAGTTGGTCGGTTTAATCCGTTAGTTTTACGATTTTGGAAATTTCTACGAGTAAAACCGAAAATCGTCTGATAAAAAGAAAACGAAAATCTAATTTAGCGGATGTTCGGGGAGCTTAATTTTTTAAACTTATTAGCACACAATAATTTTTTAATTTAAGTGTTTGGAATAGCTTATTCTTGGAAGGGGATAAAAATAAACTTAGATTTTCTAAACTTAAACTTATTTGCTTATAAACAGTAAACTAGAAAATAAGCCTCTCAACACAGCAACCGAGAATTTGATATTAGTGCAATTTCACTTAAAAACTGAAAAAAAAAAAGTTTAATTAGAAAAACCCTTCGACGTACAAAGCTACTATAAACCCTTCAACATACCATACCATATACATATATCTGACCATTAATAAATTGAACATTTAAACTAAATTCGAATTTACAAAATATGAAACTATCAATGTACGGAATTTAAATTCTAAACAAAACGATTTCTTTTTCACAAACACGCGATAGCTAAGTTTTTTAAATCTTCAAAACGTTAGACTATTCAAGTCTTCAACCGAATTCGAAAATCACATATATATTAATATAGTAGTAATTTAATATATTTATTAATTTAAATTTGATTTTGAATTCGTTTTCAGTTTATCTGAATTTGAAAAAATTAAAACCGAATATTGAATTCGGTTTCAATTCTAATCTATTAAAAACTGCTTTTCAAATCTAGTTGGTTTTAAACTGGTTTTAATTCCATTTCCATTCAATAATTAGATTAAATAGTTTCAAATCGAATATTGAACACCCACCCTGACTTCTACAAATGGCTAACCACAAATTTCAACAATAATGGGTTAAAATCGGAGATTTGCAATGGGCCGAATATATATGAAAGTTGATATTCGGATATAAAAAAAAAAGTTAAAAGTTAACAACTGTCGTAAGAATTCGAATCCTCTCATGTTGGCTTTATGTACAAATGAATTATGTAAATCAGAGAAAATTACACAAATCGTCTTTAAGTTTACTTCAAATTTTACTGGCAGTCATTTACAAAATTTAATTACACTAATGATCCTTTGTTTTGAAACTTGTTACGCTAACAATTGTTAACTCTCTGTTAAAAATGAGCACGAATGATATTTTTTTTATTCTTTTAACTTTTTGAGTAAAATATAAATTATAAAATCTAAAATATGTATATATACATTATTAACTATAAAAAGCATAATTTTCATTTTTCCCGTATCAGTTAAGAAATTCATCATCAAAATTCAGTCATCATCTGCACTGAAATATCAAATTTTATAATCCAACCACTATTTTTCACCACTTGAGGATTATCCGTCACCCATTCATCTTATCTCGTCATAACTTTGGTAGCCACTGTATCATTTCTTTTGCTTTCATTCCTTACTTGAAAAACATCTCAAACGAAAATCCTAGTCTCAAAGTAAAATGATGTTGAAAACTATGAACCAAATATGTGAGTCATAATCTTTAAGCCACAAATGTATGATTTGGTGGTGAAAAATGGTGGTGGATTTGGATGGTAGACTATAAAATGTGACGTTTTAGATGGGAAAATGAAAATGATGTTTCTTTATGGCTAATAATGTATCTACACATACTCTCATTGTACGCTTTGATTATTTCTTTTCACCGATTAGTGAAATTAAAAAATTAGCTAACTGTGTTATACTAATAGTATAGTAGGCATTTAAAAAATTATATATATATATATATATATATATAATGAAATTAACGATATAAAATCTAATCTTTATTAGGCATTTTAAAAAGACTAAACCTATTATTTATTTAAATAATTATAATTTCTAAAAATTTGCTAAAAATTAATACGTGTATATATATATATATATATATATATATATATATATATATATATATATATATTTGCACTCATATGTAAGTATTTAGGATGGTATGGACTAGTCTATGGCCGACACTTTATCATTTATATCCGATCCATCGGTTATTCATATTTATTGGTGTGTTAGACACCAACTAGCTAACACTAGAAATTGTGAATGGAGCTGAAACTGAAAATTCTAGTTGGAGCTATAGCTAGTGGCGGGTTATTCTATTTTTTTAAAGCCTTTTCAAATAGTTTCTTTGAAAAGAGATTTTAGGGAATTATATTTTTAAGAAGCCCTACTATCAGTTTGTTGCCAAACAAGAATTGTTAATTTATAGACGGTTGAGATTATTAAAACGAGAAGCACTTAATAATTCCTTACACCCCCTCCGCCAAACACATCCTAAATCTATATCCACTAACCACTATATATCTATTTAGATCATTCATACATCCACCGTTGGTGGATCGTATCGGTGGATATTTATTAGATCGGATGATGATTGACATTCTTAGTGAAGATTGATCCTTTAGTTAATACGTTCAAGTTTTAGTTTTTCTTTTGAGTTTATAGGACAATATTACTTGAAATATCCGGTTGCAACTTATTTTTATTGTATGTTTATTCTAATGAGGATGTTTTCATTAATATAGATATCATGTGCAACTTCCCTATTGTCTAGCATGACTTATATAATGTAAGAGTCACCAAAGGGTCGTTGGTCTAGCGGTATCGAGGTAACCATCAACCCAGAGGTTATGGGTTCAAGTCCTGGGCTGGGACTATTTGTAAAATATTCGTGAATTAATGTATATACTCGTAATATGGGTGTGTGAGTGTTTGTCTTTCTAATATATATATATATATATATATATATATATATATATATATATATATATATATATATATAATGTAAGAGTCGTGGAGTTTGATTATTTTGAGATGAGTATGTTGTATATTTGGTTTAATTGTGGATTTAGTGGATATGGATTAGGTGTTGCATATGCACACCCGACTAAGTTGATATATTCCGGACCCAAAGAAAGCGATTGTCAAGGGAGTAGCTCTCCCTTGTGGCGGTTCTGGGGCCTATTCCCCTAACGGGGTCCACACGGCAAGTCGGTAACGTTGACAACCACATGTAAATCACAATAAAATAAGTAATAAAAAAGTATGAGTAATAATTTATCAAGATGTGGATGAAGCAACCACATGAATCATATTTGTTTTTGGGGTATCTTATATAGCCTCTTATATAGCCTCAGGACAACATCATGTAAAAGTAAAAGGTAAATCAAACTCATTCAACGTTCCATTCAACGGTCCACTCAGATGGTTGTCGGATAGGTCCAGCTAACTCCTGTGCATCCGGTTCTTGGTCCATTTAATGTCCCGATTCCCAAACTCCTAATGCATGAAGTAATAAACATTCACTAATGACATAAAATCCTGCAACTTTACTACCACAAAAAAGAAGGAAAAAAAACCCTTTCAATTAAATATGTAATGATTATTAGAAAAAAAAGACTAAACATTCATTTATTGTTAATATCATAGAAAGTCAGAATTGATAAAGCAGGCCCTGAACCTGCACGCAACTGTTAGCAACTTAGCATGAAAAAAATTTGTTGTTGGGATTTTGGAATATGTTAAAATTCTTTATTAAATACAGTAACGTTATTCCCTAGAGTAGCATATCTAAGCAACAGACTACTGAAATATTTGAACTAACTTTCTCTTATATACACATCTTGAACTAACTTTCTTTTATATGCAGCATGAACACACATAGCTACTTCCCACAAGAATTCTTATGTACATTTATATGCTTTCGTAAAAATTAGACCGCGGATAGCGTACTTTCAAATAATGAAGATTGCAATACTTCTATCAATTTAATTCTGTTTACTAGTTTACGTGTACTGCTATGATGGAAATGGATATGATCCTCTTGAGGGAGCTCTAAAATTTCAACGTTTTACAAGATCAGTGAGGCGTCATGTCAACAATAAAGACCACGCAGACGAGAACTCATACACCCCTGTCTATGTGGGCCCACAAGATGGGTTGAAGGATGTCAACAAGATATCAGCTTTGCCAGGTCAGCCAGCTGGAGTAAACTTTGACCAGTATGCAGGGTATGTGACTATCGACCCAAAACATGGAAAGGCACTCTTTTACTATTTTACAGAGTCACCAACCAACTCATCCACTAAACCTCTTGTTATGTGGCTCAATGGAGGTAACAATTCTTGATGTTTATTAAAAAGACATATATCATATTCAGGAACTAAAAAGCTATGAATCGTTGCAGGGCCGGGCTGCTCTTCGTTAATCGGGGCCATGTCGGAACTTGGACCATTTCGAGTGAATGCTGATAACAAAACCCTGACACGCAATAAATATGCATGGAACAATGGTAATATATTAATATAAATATAAATTGTACATATCAGTTAAAACAAGAAAAGAAAGACACTGTTATAATCAATGATCACCAATGCAGTTGCAAATGTACTTTTCTTGGAAGCCCCTGCTGGAGTTGGATTTTCTTACTCAAACACGTCTTCAGATTATGATGAAATTGGAGATACAGTAACAGCAAAAGATTCATATACATTTCTTGCAAATTGGTTAGAAAGGTTTCCAAATGACAAAACAAGAGATTTTTATATCGCTGGACAAAGCTATGCAGGGCATTATGTCCCTCAACTTGCACAAGTAATTCTTAAGAACAACAAGATCGGTAACAGCACTGTCATCTACCTCAAAGGAGTTGCTGTAAGTCTGAATTTGTTAACATACCGATTCCAACATATACACGTGGACTAAATGAATGGACCTGTATATGTTTATTATTTTCAGATAGGAAATCCAGTGTTGGATGAGGAATCAGCAGACAGAGGAACATTTGACTTTATGTGGAAGCGTAGCATAATTTCTGATGAGATCCATAAAGAAATCGTTTCCAACTGCAACTATTCTGATGCTGCAAAAAAAACAGATGCATGCGGTCGGTATGAAAAGCAGGCATTTAGGGCAATGAGCAACATTTTCTTCTACGATATCTATACTCCTTTATGCTCGCCAAACAAAAATAACATACCATCGGTAAGTTTTGATCTAAATATAGGTATCTGGAGAAAAACCTTCTCTTTGTATTCACATGATTTAAACAGATGACAGGATTTGATCCATGCACCAGAAAGTATGTGTACGAATACGTGAACAATCCTGCAGTGCAACAGTCACTTCATGCAAAATTGATTCAATGGGGAGCTTGCAAGTAATGCTAACCCTTCATAATTTGGAATCTTAAAACATGCACATCATCTTGCTCTGTATTTATACCTTCTATTTAAATACAGTAATTTCTTGTTCGAGCACTGGAAGGACGGGCCGTTTTCAGTGTTGCCGGTAGTTCAGGAGTTAATGGCGAGTGGGATCCGTGTTTGGATCTACAGGTAGTGATTCTGATATTAATTGTTGGGTTATTTGTTTAAAATAACAACATAGGTTTTGTTTTGTCCCTTGTTAGAATTCATAGGAGTTGAACTTTATTTTGTTCATTGACTCCTTATGACCAAAACACATAAGCTGTCTTGTAAGACAAAGTAAGAAGTCTGTTGTTATTTTTGACAAATAACCCTTAACTTTTTAACACAAGGTTGTAAGGTACTCAATTACTCGTATATTGAGCTCACTTTACTGATGTAGATTACAAATTAGTAGCAGGAATTAAATCTGTTGATTTCCTGAATACCAGATTAATTCCTTCTAAACACGCGTTGATTCAACGAATACTGCGGCTAGGCAAAATTCAACTCAAATGTTCAACATAAATTGAGAGAAAATTCAATTTTCATATAATTCAAAAACTAAATTTTATGTCTCAAACACGAATCCTAAAATAAGATGAAGAAATTTGTAATGGACCTAAAAACATAACGGGCCAAATATAAAAGTCCAAAACAAAAGCCAAATACAAAAATAAAAACATAAAATAACTCATAACTTATTCTAGGAGCCTTTTATGGGCTTGGAAGTTTACCAAGAGGTGGGTCTCGTCCTTAGCTTAGATTCGTCAGCTCATGGGCTTGAAACGAAACCCCGTAGCCCAAGTTACGGCCTTTTTTGTGAAACTCCTTTTATTACACGGCTGTTGGCCTCCAGAAACACAAGGGCCCGATCCATAACACTTGGGCCCGCATCACTTTATGTGTGTGCTTTTGAAAGCTCGGCTAATTAACTTAACTTAAAATTGCAACTCATAAATATTTGTAGTGGAGATACAGATTCGATATGTCCAGTAACGGAAAGTCAGTATGAAATAGCCAAACTAAAAACATCAGTTAAGGTACCATGGTTCCCATGGTTGTACCAAGGCGAGGTAAAAACCTTACTATTGGTTCCGTATTTCCATAATTCTCTAATAGTCCTCAGCTAAATGATTCTTGAAAATCTTTATATGTTAATTAGGTTGGTGGATATGTTGTTGGATACATAAATCTAACATTTGTGACCATAAGAGGAGCGGGACACTATGTCCCAAGCTACCAACCGGGTCGTGCACTTGCTTCTTCACTTATTTCTTGAAGGGAAAATATCCAATTAACATTCAATCCCTACCAGTGGATGATTAAAACTTCAAGAAGAGCGGCTTAGGATTAATCTTTGGTTTTTGTTGAGGATTTTTAGAAGAGTATTATCTAAAATCTTTATTGCATACACCTATTCATTTTTGTGTGTGAACATGAAGGTGGCTGATTCTAATCATTTTATATTTCCGATTTTGTGTGTAAACATGAAGGTGAATGATTCTAACCATTTTGTATCTCTGATCCATTTTGTATCCTTGATTTAATCAGAGATACAAAATAGTTAGAATCAGCCACCTTCATGTTCACACACAAACATGAATAGGTGCTTGCAATAAAGAGTTTAGGTAATACTCTCCTAAAATTGCATTTGAAAAAACTGATCAATAGATTGCATTTGAATTTACGGATAAGCATTTGAAAAGATACCCAACTTTACCCAAATCCAACTTTATGTGTCATACTTTTGAAGTTCATATTGTATGTATTAAACTTTCAATGTATTGGACCTTTTATAACTTATAAACAGGCGATCAGAAACCTATCTTCATGATGTGGCGATCAGAACCTATCTTGATGGCAGTTCCATGTACAGCTGAAGGGAAAGAAAACATTGCCATGGATATAGATACCATTATGACCTCGTTTTCGTTTTTGCATATGTAATACTATACCAAATGATGGCTCCAAAGTTTAAAGTGATTCTAATAACCTCAGTACTAATATAACAATTTGTTTAGCTCATTAGAACAATAAAAGAAAACATCACTTCTAAATTTCAAAACAGTTAGAAAATATCAATTCTCAGGACAGCACTTTTTATAAGCTATCCACTCAAACGTCTAACAAAGCCTCAACTCACATCTAAGATCAATTCTGCAAGGGGTATTGCTGTATATACCATTGTTTTCTTCTTTTTTCTTTTTATGATTGCTAAATTCGTTGGAGTATGTGCTTTTACATCAAGAGACCTTTGTTACCCTGCGGCAATGTTTTGATAACCGATTTTTTAGTCAAACCGGAGAGCTCTCCGGTTCCAGTTGGACTGGTCGAATTGGTCGAACCTTGACTTAAAAACAATTTTGTCTTCAAGAGATGTCAAATTTGTGAAACTGTCTTTCTTTTTA